>CM070627.1:29159688-30359688 GCA_036346255.1 Ampelocalamus luodianensis
GAGTGCTCTAAAGGGTGTACATCCCATAGTGGTATGATAGCATGTGTACCAATACTCTGCTAAAGCTAACCAAGAAAACCATTTGGTAGGAGAAGTCGCCACTACACACCTTAGATATATTTCTAAACACTGATTGACTCTCTCACTTTGGACGTCAGATTGAGGGAGTACATCCCACACTGTACTCAAATTCAACTTAGTGTGACATTGCTTGAACAACTCTTGCCAAAAGTGCTTGTGAACACCTTGTCGATGCGACACAATTGATTTGGGTAGCGCATGTAACTTGACCACATTGTTGAGAAACAGTTTAGCAACTTGGATGGTAGTGAAAGGGTGCTTCAATGGAAGGAAATGGGCATATTTTGTATACATGTCAACAACTACCAGTATGACATTATACCCTCCGAATTAGGGAGGCCTTCCACAAAATCCATTGTGATGTCTTGCCATGCTCCTTGTGGCATGGGTAGTGGTTGAAGTAATCCAAGGGTTTTACAATATTCATGCTTAGCTTGTTGGCGAGACTAGACATTGTTTGATGAATTCTTCAATAGCTTTGTTTAAGACCTTTCCACTTAAATAATTTTTGACTCGTGATATGTGGCACGAATGCTTGAGTGCCCTCCTATGGCGGTGGAGTGAAATGCTTGAATAATTTTGGTTTGAAGTCCTGTGTTAGCACCAATCCAGATTCTTCCATTCCAACGAATAAGGCCATTTGACAAGGTGTACCCTCTAATATTACTACCAGAAACAACCAATTCTTGCAATAGTTGCTAAGCTGAAGTATCCACTGCATATGAATTCAATACTTCATGAAGCCACACTGGTTGAACCACTGACATAGCCTCACATTCCAGTAGATGAGCAACCCTTGACAATGCATCAGCTGGTGTGTTGTCTGAACCTTTATTGTATTGAAACATGTATTGCAATCCAATGAGTTTAGTCATGGCTTTTCTTTGTAAGTCAGATGTTAAGGCTCGGTCTTCGAGATGACATAAACTATGGTGATATGTTTTAATAGTAAAAGGACCTCTTATTAAATAAGATCTCCACCTATCCACTGCCATCATAATGACCAAGAACTCTTTTTCATATATGGACAATTTCTGATTTGCCAGCCCTAAAGCTTTACTATAGTAGGCTACTGGGTGACCTTCTTGCAATAGTACTGCCCCAATACCTGAATTGCATGCATCAGTTTCGATCACAAATGGCTTGTTGAAATCGGTAATGTGAGAACAGTACAATACTCATAGCTAGTTTCAACTTATCAAAGGCATCCACGGGTGATCCGTCCATTGAAATCCTCTATGTTTCGCAAGAGATTAGTGAGTGGTACATCGAACCCGAGCGAAGGATCCCGAATTCTCTGTGTTCATACACTAGTCGGGATTTTTCAGTGTACACGATCATACAAAAATGATATCACAGTCATATCACGAAAATTATATAACAATAATAATTCGAGTTTAATACAAATGGGGCATGAGGCTAAATAAACAATTAACACAACGGAAGCAAAAGCGATGAGTAGACCACGATTCGCCACAAGCAATCGTCTAGGGCGTAGGCCTAGCGTCTAGATCCTCACCGTCTGGTAGAAGTCTTCTCTGAATAAAGATTATTCGATGAAGTGAGCACTACTACTGTGCTCAAGTCACACCCAATATTGAATTATGATGTATGCATAAAGTAAACAAATGAGGCTGGCGAGGTTTATTTTGCACAAATCAGCATTTTCAGTTTAAATACTCATATTAATTTCCAAGACCATTTTTATACTATATCTAAAATTAGATTTAAAATAACAGTTTTATAGTGTGGATAACCTCCATGATTAAATGGTGAAGGATACCCTGCTATCACATGGCTAACCGCCCAATTTTACCATAAGGACTAACCATCCTCAAATTGTTTGCTAAAATCATTTTAAAACAAAAACAAAAATCTAACTTTAAGTGGCTTTGCTAGCATGTCCATGACCGCGATGACGCTATTCGAATAGTTTTCTACTCTATAGAGTTTGTGCGACTTTACCCACACGAGATAATTTGCTTTTAATGTCGGCCAATACACGCTTCCAAAGGCGTGCGACTAAGCAATTATCACGCAGGCCGTTACAATTCTCTATCTTAAAGTATTTATGCTCGCTAAGTTTCGCTTCCATTGGATGACCATCTTCCAGAGCCCCTCTTGCGCCGGAGTGCGACTCTTGTCATTGACACCCACACATCAACATGGCACAAATAACAATGTGGTATCATAAATTATTAGGTCATGTCACGCTGGACAAGACATGTAGTGGTATAGTGAGGCATAGCAAGATGCAGCTCAAAGACGGTCTTTAAGCGACTTGGGCGTCTTCCAAATCAAACCACAGGCCTTAATCCTAACGGACTAAGCGGGTGCATAAATCTGCACCCACCATTCATCCATTTTGCCCAAGTCCAAACCCATTTTGATTTTACTTTAAATAAACCATCTTTATAAATTTTCTATGGTAAAACAATACCATAGATTCAAATTTAAACCAAGTTTGAAATGATTTGGCTAAATCCTCCCAAAATCACAAATATGGTCTAAGCATTGGCTAAGCATAAGATTATTTTTTTCATCTATTGGTGACAAGGAAATGATAAACAACATTCAAATTGGCTATACAAAAGGAATTGGAATAACTAAGTATTTAAACAGGAATAAAAGTATGCATGCAATAATAATTTAAAAATTAAACTTAAATAACTTTAAAAATATTAGGATCAATATGGTCAATGTTACAAATTGCCTTCGTTGAAGTCTTGGTACTCTAAATCCTCTAAAGGATCGAACTCTCCGGAGTCGTCGAAGTCTATACGCGAAAATACGACAATTTCAATTGAAATTCAAATAAATTCAAAAAGACAAATAAAATTAACTCCAAATAGAATAATTTTAGCTTAGTTAACTAGATAATGATTTTATACAAATTTAGAAATTTGAAACACCCAAATCGGAGTTTGGATGCAAAAAAATATGGCCTTTAGAAGTTTTAACCTAAATCGAATTTAAATGATTTTCTCGAATTACTTTTCTAAAGGAAATACAAATTCTTGCACAAGGATGACGTCGACCCTCAGGATTCTAGGATTAAAAGAATTAAAATGAAACCCTGACATGCGGGCCCCACTTGTAAGTGACTTGGTCCTCATGGACCAAGCCCACTCGCGACACGTCATTGCCACATGGGTGAGCGTGATGAGATGGCGGTGATGTGGTGTGCGCGTGGCAATGCCACGGTGGCAAAAAGCGGTGAGGCTCTCGGCCTAGGGTCACGCCGATGTTGTGCGGCCATGTGTGGCGGCGAGGTGCGTAAAGAGCGGAAGGTGAGGGGATTGTGATGTGCTCACCCAAGTGACGAGAGAGGATGGAGGCAGCGGCGGTGAGGTAAAGGTGGTGGCGTGGTGCGGGGTGGCGATAGCAATCCGTGGGGTTCAGGTGAGGCAGAGGTGCGTGCGGCTTCACAGCGTTACGGCGATGACGACGGTGTGGGCGGCAATGCGGAGTGGCTCACGTGGCGGCGCAGCGAAGATCCAAGCTTTTGGCGGCAAAGAAGCTCTAAATTGGGTGCTAGAGGAGAGGAGATGAGCAATGGGTGGCGGCATTGGGTTGTGAGGAGGAGGTGCACCGGGGCTTCCTTTATAGGGGCGAGGGCACTTTGGGCGATGTGGAGATCGTGGGGGTCGTGGCGGTGGTTGCGGCATCGTGGCGAACCGTCGTGGAGAAAGGGAAGAAGGTGGGAGATAAGGCGGAGGTGGGCGCGGTCGTGCGCGCGCCGCCTTGCGAAGCGGGCGGTTGAGAGATGGCCGTTGCGGAGCTTCAAGCTCGCAACAATGGCGGCGTTGCTTGTCCGCGCGGAGAAGAAGGCGAGGAGGAAGAAAGCGGGTGGGCCCACATGGCAGTGAAAGAAAAGAAAGGAAAAAGGAACGGGCGCTGCGATGGCGTTTGATTTAGATCGAACGGCTCACAATGAGTGGGTCGTTCGGTCTATTCGAAAGTCACTAAGAATCTTGGCCCTCCATTTTAGATCAGACAGCTCACACGCGTTGGGACGTTCGGACCGTCCGGAGTCACACGAAATCTAACCGTTGGTTTAAGATCCGACGGTTGATGAGCGTTGGTGGGGTTTAACGCGCGGGCGCACGAGTGAATGACAGGTGGGATCGGGGTGGGAGAGAGAGGGCGCGGTGCGGGACGGCTCGGGCCATGTGGGAGAAAAGGGATTGGGCCAGAATTTGGTTTTTGGCCGAAAACGAGTTGGGGTTTAAATTGATTTAATAATTAAATTAATTCTATTAATTTGTTTAAGCTTTAGAAAATAGTAAATAAATCCCAAAATTCTAGAAGAATTCACGAAATTCCTAGAGTTATTTTGGACTTAGATAAAATATTTCTAATTATTATTTGGTAATATATTTTGAAGTTAAATTTGTTTTGGCTTTAAATAATTCAAGAAAAGCTTTTAAAATTCAAAAAACCATAAAATTAATTAAGTTTTAATTTTCAACTAAATCTAAAATTTTGGGTTATTACAATGGCTTTTCCAACAGACCATAATGTTTGACAAACTTCCTGTAATATTAAGTTTGTAGGAACAGGCCACGGTGTCATTGCTTGTGTTTATGCTGGATCTGTAGACACCCCTTTATCATATATAATATGTCCTAAATACTCCAATTCAGGGGAAGCAAATGTGCACTTTGATCTTTTCACATACAATTGATATTGTTGTAAAATTTTCAATACCAGTTCTAGATGTTGTAAATGTTGCTCAAAAGTCTTGCTATAAATGAGGATGTCATCCATGAATACTAGTACAAAATTTTGGATGTGCTTTGCAAATTTAGAATTCATGAGACATTGGAAGGTTGCAGGGGCATTTGTGAGGCCAAAGGGCATGACCTTACACTGGAAGTGACCATGGTGGGTCTTGAAGGCTGTTTTCATTTCATCCTCAGGAACCATTCGGATTTGGTGATACCCACTTCTTAAATCCAATTTGGAGAAGTATTTAGTACCAGCCAATTCATCTAGCAATTCATCTACAATGGGCAAAGGAAATTTGCTTTTGATTGTCAAAGCATTTAGCCTTCTGTAATCCATACAAAACCTCCAACTATCGTCTTTCTTCTTCACTAGCAAGAATGGAGATGCAAATGGGCTAAGGCTAGGGTTCATTGTGCCTCTTCCAATCATGTTAGCAACTTGTTTCTCTATTTCATCTTTCATTTGTGGAGAATACCTATAAGGTCTTGTATTTCTTGGAATTGCACACGGAATAAAGGAGATAGCATGATCATAACTTCTATGTGGTGGCAAGGTGTGGGCTCTTGAAACACCCCTTCAAACTGCTTCAATATATGCTAAGCGTCTGCAGCAGGACTTCTTCAAGTGAGTCAGTATTAGCTTCTATAATGGCTATAACCCACAAATCATTACCCTTATGCCATTTGAGTACGTGATCAATGGATACTTCTTGAGGGATAGAGCCACTATCATCTTGTAATCCCTATAATTTGATTGACTTTCCCTTGGAGTCAAATGCAACCCATTTCTGAGCCCAGTTACAGTTCATTGGACTATACCTTTCCAACCAGTCCATTCCCAGCACTACATCATACCCCCTAAGGGTAAAACCTTCATATCATGCTGGAAGGTATGTCCTTAAATCCACCAGGAGAATCCTTGAAGTTCTGCATTGCAACTCAACATTTCTCCATTAGCTACCTTTACCAACATGGGAGGAACTTGTTCAGGTTGGATACCCAATTTGTTCACCATTTCAGTATTGATAAATGTATGTGAACTACCTGAGTCCAATAACATCAGCATCACTTGTTTGCCCACCAAGGCTCTCAATCTAATAGTTCTTGCAGTTGTGGTTCCTGCCAATGCATTCAAAGATAAGAACATTTCTTCTTTTGTATTGGATTCCTCCATAGTTGTAATGGCATCCAACACTCCTTACGACAAATAAGTTGGGTTTTCTTCGGTTCTAGAGCTTTGGTGAGCTTGGTTAGAACAACGATGTTTAGGTGAGTATTTTTCTCCACAATAGCACCCCGAGCCCTACATAAGCCTTTAATTGTTATGCTTTCCATACATCATTTGGAGTGAATTTTCCTCGATATCTCCTTTTGACTACCTCCCCACTGTTTGTGTGGTTTAGCATTGTCTCCTTATCTTGTATTCCCCTTTTTAGCTCATCGGCACTTCTTCATGCACACTAGCATAAATCTTTGCCTTGCTAATCGATTCGAGAATCTATGTCTCCACGGTTGCTCGGGCTCGTCCGTCAAACCTAACTCAAACTGGGTAGCCAACATCATTGCACTCCTGAATTGTCATATAGTCGATGTGATACACTAGGCGGTCGAATTTCTTTTGTATTATTCAACTATTTGATCTGTTTTAAGCGAAGGAATTCTCTCATCTTCTCACCTTGTTTGTTTGTTTGTTTCAAATTTTGTGATATAGCCTATTGAAATTGTTCCCATCATGCCACATGTTTGATGCCTTGTAAGCTTGATACTAATGGGCGCACTATCCACCAAATACATTGATCGATAGCTACTCGGAACCTATCTGGAATCTAGTACATCGAAAAAATGTTTGACATTTGTCCAACCAGTTCGAGCATCGTTCCATTGAACTTTGGAAATCTATCTTTGGGATCCAAGTTTTCATCCTCCAGTCTCACTTGATCTACTTGTGTCTAACATTTTAGGCAATATTGGTGTAGGAGGGGAAAGGATATATCTGATGGTGGTGAGTTTGGTAGGTACCGACACTTCACTCGGAATCATCGGCCTTGCTCCCATGATTCCGGTCCATCCTTCGCAGAATCGGGAGGGAGGAGGGATTGGTCCCTTCATGGTATTTGCAACATGAACTTGCTCTTCTGGATCTGGTCAATGGAGTCAAGGATAAATTTACCTTCATTTGCAAGCCAGATCCAACCAATCTCCTTCTTTGCTCAAGCTTTTGGTCTACCAATGCCAACTACGCCCCATCACCATCTTCACTTCCTCCACCATCTCGGTTTTCATCACGTACCAACATCTCTGTCAACCTTCTTTCCATAGCCTCCATCGCCTCCACTACTTGCTTTACTTGGATTCCACGCTTCAAAGGTGCCGTCACGATTCTCCTCCAAGCCAACGAACCCGGATCGGGCCTTACACCGATCAAGCTAGCAGGTGATCGACACCCTTTTCTGGGGATTTTTATTAGTCGGCCAGAGATTATGAGAAATCGTGATGGATCGACGAAGTTCGATACCATATTGTTATATCCAAACTATTTCGGCCGGATCGCAAGGGATCGGATACATTCGAGGTCACAATGGAGAGATTGGGTTCGAAGGAAGAACGGAAAGAGGGAAGAAGAAGATAGACACTGTTCTTTTTCCTTGACAAAACTTTACGATGCATAGTCTCGTTTCTTAAAGCAACGCCCAACAAACTATCACTCGGCGACATGGTCCCACACACGCCCTTTGGTGGTCCGAACATTTTGATCAACTCGCTTTGGTCCGAACATCTTGATCGGCTTGCCCCCATTGCGAATCGTCATTTGTCTTCCCTTCCTCTATTCCTTGATCACAACCGTAGGGTGACACCACGATGACCCTCCGTCGTCTACCACGCATGAATGTGCTCACATTGACGGCGGCGTGCCTTTGAGTTGCTTGCTTACATCCGGAACCCATGTGGGCGGTTGCCTCTCCGCCGACTAGGGCCGCCCACCACTGTTCGATGAAATGCGCGGTGAGAATCCTTGGCTTCTTGTTTAACAATAGTGAAGGTATGCTCTCTTTATGCACTTTTTGTTTCCTCTGTTTTTATGGACTTGAGCCCTTGGTGATTGTTTTGTTCCATCGGTACAACCATTGCCATGCTCACATTGCAATGCCATGGCAACAACATGCAACGATGGGTGATGCATAGTCCAATGGTTTTCGTGCATCTGAATTGGATACTTGTTTGTTGTGGATGAGTCTGATTAGTTTTGCATCGTAGCAACCAATTGCTTGTTGATTATTTATACATATGTGCTAGGAGCAATTACACCACAAATCGGGTTAGTGGAATTAGGCTAGGATGGCCTTTCTAATTTTGATAATTATTGGGCTCGGTGATGTCCAACAGTTTGGGCTAGCCTGGTTTATGTTAGTTAACTGGATTGCCAGCAAATGACCAAAAACTAGCCCACCAAAAAGGATGAGGCTTTGTGAGCACTAAGCAGTACAATGGATAAGGTCGGAAGATAGGAACTGGACAATCACTTCTCGTGGATATCACATGGATATGATCCTAATCTTAGTATGGTAAACAATTGGCAATAGCGTCGAGGTGTTTGGAGAGCCTCATTTTTAGAAGTTTTCAATGTGTGTCGAGCTAAGGAGGTCGACCGACCATGATGGCGCTTGATCGGCCACTCCGCGATCCGATCGGCCATGGTGGCGTCGATCGATGGATGGGACACGACGGTTTGATGGCCACATGCGGCGGTCGACTAGCCAAAGTTCAAAATGTGAATTTTGAAATCAACCAAAATCACGTATGGAGGAAGGTGATAGGATGCATTTGCACTTGGTTTCATTGGAATTAGAGTTTGAGCAAAAACTAGATAGAGTTTGAAAATTCCGAGAAAAGTGCGATCGGGGACACAGGATTTTTCTAAGTCCCAAGCGGTCCGGCCGGCCATTGGTTGGCGGTCGAGCCGGTGGCGATCGATCGGTGGCGGGACAAACAAACCGGTCATGGCGGCGGTCGGTGGCGATCTGTGTTCATGCGGCGAATGCGATGAACTTCATGGAATTGGTCAAAGTCATGGGTTTCGGTGCATATGTGTTGCATGATGTATATTTTGGCTAATGAGTCAAGTTACGAAGAACTTGTGTCTATTGTTGTGTTGGTGGCTTGGAGTTAACGATAGTTAACGGTGATGATGATCGGGACTAGGCTAGGAGAGCTGAGGTCCAACACGATCAAGGATGCTAGGAGAAGTAGAGCTGAGGTCCAGCACAATCAAGGATGCCATGAGAAGTCATTGGATTCAAGCATGATGCAAGATGAAGTTCGGTCACGATGGATTGTATCAAATGGCGTGAGGTCGGTACAAGTGCCATGGTAGTTCCGGTGGAGCCACTGGAAGAGACTTGTTGACGGGAAGAGAACAATTAATCAATCAACACGTGGCATAGCATGAGATTGTTTCACGATGATTGGACTCGGTTTTTGGAAAGGATCGAAAAGGGGTATTTTGATATCTTCACCAAAATACCGGGTTGGTGACCTTTGGGGAAACCGCGACGCTAGACAGCGCAAGGAGAGATGGTTCAGTCAAGAGAAGATGAAGATCACGAAGATCTGAATTAGGAAGATCGGTTCGCCGTCCATTTTGAGAAACGTGCATAAGTATAGACCCATTTGTGTGTGGGCTTAACGGGCACCCGATAAGGTTTTCTCTTTTGACTAGCCTCCACTATAAAAGTAAGGGGTGCAGGTTTTGCACCTCTTGAGATATTTCAAGTAGAAATCCTAATTTATGATTTAGGGAAAGTGAAAATAGAGGAGGCTAAGGTTTGAGGGAGATTGATTGATTGAGTGCTGAAGTGTTGAGCTTTTGTCCTCCATGGTGGAGTATTGCAAACCAATAATCTTTTGAATCAATCCAAGCAAGGTTTGCCTCAAGATAAGTTCTCTCTTGTTCTTGCTCTTTCTTTGATGTATCAGGATTTTATGTGTTCCTTTGATTTTCATTGGGTCTTTTGTGATCTAACTTACTAGGGCGTGTGGAAATCTATCTAGCGTCATCTTGACCATCATCCACCACGAGCAAGTTTTTGTACTAATGTTCAAATTTACTCGGTTCTTGTGCCTTCTTAATCTTACACAAAAAAATCGTGGAACCTTGGCTTGATTTTCCGATCGTTGATTGGAATATGTTCATGACCTTCTTGATGAGCTATGATTGAAATTGATCACCGAATTAAAATTTAGGTCGATTTGTGATCTTCGCGGGTTGCTTGATTTTGCAATTGGAGGTCAAATCGACCTCTCAAGCGGTCGAGCTGACCTCTATGCGGTCAAACCGGCCTGTTCTTGGCGGTTAGAATGGCGGTAGCGTTGCCTCGGGATTTTTGGTTTTAACGCAAGACTTCCGTTGTGCATGTTTTCTGAATTTCAATAGCTTTTATAGCTACCGAGGTGAAGAAGAAGTTGAATACCGTTCGAGTCAAGAAAGAGTAGTGCTTCTATTCACCCTCTGCGGTCGCTGTTCTGATCCAACACTTGCTTTGATAAAAGAATTTAAGACTTAGGTCTCTGTCTGCCTCTCTCCGGGGTTTAAATTTCAAAGGAATTGTCGCATGAGCATGATCACAGCTGTTTCATGACACGCAGTAGACACTAGACAGTAGTTGCACAGAGCAGATGCTTGCACAAGTCAAACGGTGGGTGTGGATGAGGCATGCTTCCCAATCAATCACATTGTATTTTCTCAAGAAACAAAGGGTCCAGTACCTTTGCTGTAGAGGGGCGTTGTACAAATATTGAACTGAAAACATGCGTAACCTAAAAGTCCGTTCAACGTGGTAGGATATGTTGTTGCCATCAACTAGCTGTGCTTGAAGAATGAACAGTACCACAACAGTAATTTCACGGTGGTATCTGTCACTCGTTAGATTGTGGTCAAACACGTAACATGGTGTCATAAATGCTGTTCAGGGACGATGGCTGTGCCTGATACTGTTTCATGCTTTACATTTCCTTAGATCCACCAGTCTTCAGAGCCCCTAACATGGCTCTCATTTTCGTCATACCGGGTCGTATCATCTGCGCTTTTGCTAAATTGTTTGGATAATTATATTGTTTGGCCCTAGCAGCTGAGCAAATACTAGAGACTAGTTGATTTGAAGTATATCTTAATGAGTTTGCCTTTTATGGTTTGGGACTCTTTCTTATCGTTTGAGTTTAAATGTTTTGTAGGCTTGTAGCTAACATCTATTGGCTATGGATTAGCCGTAATTAGCACCCACCAAATTGTGGCAACATATTTTTCTCTATTTTTTTTAAGAATTTGTAGCATATTTCTCTGAGATCTTTTATATAACAGACAGGGATGGAGGACTAATTCTGCTGACCAGTCAGCTGAAAAGCACCATTCACATTGAATACAAGCAAGCTGTAGTTGACTAGCACGGCTGAGGATACCATTCCCGATCATCATACACCATGAAATGGAAAGATCATTGGTTGTTGTGTCTTCTTATCATTCCATCTTTGTTTCCTACCCCTCAATTTTTTTCTCTGAAACTACAGTCCTTTCATCCTTTTAGTTCTTGATGCCATAACGGAACCGGTGGCTTGAGCTTGATGAAGATGAACTCTGTAGCCATGCATCCTTCAAATCTCTTGATCCTCATCTTGACCCTCCTTATAAAACTCTCTTGTTCCAAACTTGCCAATCCTGCCATGAACAAATCCTTTCCTGCAAACGCTGAGCATGGTACCATATGGCGAAACAATCCCTCCCTCTTCCACAATGAATTTCCAGATGACTTCTCCATGCGCATTATCCTTCACGACATAGCCACAAGTTCAGGTGTCTACTCATATCTTGACACTTCATTTGCATGTGGCTTTTTCTGTGCAGGAGTTGCAGCCACCTGTGATACCTATATCTTTTCCGTCTTTGTTGTCAGTGCTGACGACGATTACGTTGATGGTTGGCACTTCCAGCCACCCCAGGTGGTCTGGTTCGCCAATCGTGATCGCCCAGTCAGAGAGAATGCCACTGTTGAACTTACTGAACTTGGGGATTTGGTGCTCTATGATGCCGATGGGACACTGGTTTGGTCCACCAATACTGCAGACAAGTCTGTTGTCAGCATGAACCTTACCAGGTCAGGCAATCTGGTGCTTTTAGACCATGCAAATGCGGAGGTCTGGAGGTCATTCGATAACCCAACTGACACGCTTGTCATGGGGCAGATGCTACAGGTGGGGCAGAAGCTCATGGCAAGAACCTCGGTGACAAATTGGGCTGAAGGAAAATTGTACCTCACCGTCCTCGCCGATGGCATGTACGCATTTGCAGGTATTGCTGCCCCCCTAGCATACTATCGGAGCCGCACCGGTGGAAATGTTGCAACAAACAGGTCAGCGTATGTTGCACTCAAGAACGGCAGCCTTGAGGTGTTCACTTCTTTCCGGGAGACGGAGGCACCCGATTACCACATTCAGCTGCCTGTTCATCCCTTCGGGCTGGAGTTTGCGAGGCTAGATTGGGATGGGCATCTGAGACTATATCAGTGGCTCAACTATAGCTGGGTGAGTTTAGATATTCTTGATATAGCCGATCCTTGTGCTTATCCTCTAGCTTGTGGGGAGTATGGTATTTGTTCTAATGGACAATGCAGTTGTCCAGATGCAGCCCTGGGGCAATCCGGATTGTTTGAGCCGATTGATGCCAGGGAAGCTAATCGTGGCTGCTTGCCAATAGGTTCACTATCTTGTGGGTCTGCACGAAAGCCTAGGTTTCTTGTTGTTCCCAACATCACTCACTTCAATTTTGTCTACAATTGGACGACGAATGAAGCGCAGTGTAAACTATCATGCTTGAACGATTGTTCTTGCTTGGTTTCGTTTTTCCTGCATCGGGACACTTTGTCTGGTTTCTGTTTTCTTGCTTTCGACATCTTCTCGATGATAAGTGTAAATGCCCGAAGTAATCCAAGAAATTTTAGTTCTTTGGCATTTGTTAAAGTTCAGGAGGCTACCCGCAAATCTTTGCTATCTAAAGAAAAAACAGCCATTGTCTCGGCTGTTGGTTCTTCAACTTTTCTTGCTTCAGTTGTTGTTGCAGTGCTTATAGTTTTAAGAAGAAAGAGAGAAGAACCATTAGAAGATGAAGAAATTGATGAGTTGCCAGGGCTACCCACAAGATTTTCTTTTGTGGAGTTGAAATCGGCAACAGGAGATTTCTCAAGAATGATTGGGGCAGGAGGATCTGGTTCCGTTTTGCTGGAAAGATTTGTGATAAGTGCGTTGCTGTGAAGAGATTGGATGGCGTTAATCAGGGAAAAGGAATTCTTAGCGGAGGTTCAGACCATTGGAAGCATCAACCACATACATCTGGTGAGGTTAACGGGATTCTGTGCTGAAAAAACACACAGGCTTCTTGTCTATGAATACATGCCTAATGGATCTTTGGATAAGTGGATTTTTTATAAGCACCAAGCAGCACCACTTGATTGGGAAACCAGATTGAAGATTATCACTGATGTTGCAAAGGGGTTAGCTTATCTTCATCATGACTGCCGGCAAACAATAGCTCATTTGGACATCAAGCCACAAAATATCCTTTTGGATGAGCAGTTCACTGCTAAGGTCTCCGACTTTGGACTTGCCAAGCTAATTGATCGGGAGCAGAGCAGTGTCATGACTAGATTGAGAGGCACACCAGGTTACTTAGCACCTGAGTGGCTGACATCTGTGATCAATGAAAAGGTTGACGTGTATAGCTTTGGCATTGTTATCATGGAAATTTTGTGCGGTAGAAGGAATTTGGATTACTCACAGCCTGAAGAAAGCCGTCATCTCATCAGCATGCTGCAAAACAAGGCCAAAAATGACCAATTGGTAGACCTTATGGACCCACGCTCCACTGATATGGAATTGCATTTGGATGAAGTGTTTCAAATGATGAACTTGGCAATGTGGTGCTTGCAAATCGATAGCAATAGAAGGCCTTCCATGTCCGTGGCAGTCAAAATCCTGGAAGGTACGATGAATGTTGAAACTGAGCTTGATTTCGACCTTGTAAATATAGACCTAATGGTGGCAAATCGAGCAGCTCGTGGGCATGCTGTGACTGTGCAGATAGACTCTGTCCTTTCAGGGCCAAGGTGAAGCACAAGTCGAAATTTTGGTATACAAAGTTCCATTATCTGTTACTTTAGTACTCAGAGGCTAAAGCTGTGGTATCGAAAGTTAAAGTTTGCTATAAACTTGCTTATTTTGTTACTTACGGTAGCTGGTTAAACCCAGGCTCTCTAGGCTTTGATACCATATCGAGTTGTATACACATGCAAGTTTACCTAAAAACTTATGCTTAAAAGGAAAGGTCGGCAATATATTTCAACAAGAAGTATGTGATTTTCTGTGTCTTTATATATTTAGAACTAGCAGTGAGCCTGTATATTTGCGTGGTTAGATTTATTTCAAAGTTTATATAAAATGTTTGAGAATATATTTACGTATCTTATAGGCTATTTAGATTTTAAAGATATCCTAACATTGGAAATGACAATAGAAGTTTGAAAAAAAATTACAACACGAGGAACGTAATTGAATTTTGCGTCTTGATGAAAGAAAATTATTGAGCATAATAAGTTGTTGGGGTTCTTAGAAACTAACCACCCTCCATCATGTGTAATTATATAGCTGTATGCACATATTCTTACTCTATTAGTTATTTTTTAAAAAATTGTATGCATGTACATGTACTAATATTTAGTCTGAAGCAATATATTGATTATGCGCGTGGCAAATTATCTTATTAATTTACATGGTATTAGAGTACCTTGCTCACTCATACATCGATGCACCATAAGCGATCTACCTTGAACTTATCTTTCCTCACACGTCGGCTGCTCCATCAAACTGTGTGTCTTCTATCTCTTCTCGTCGTCATAGTTTTTGTGCATCAACCTCCAACAGTAAGCTCAAATCTTGATCGATCTCTCTCAGCTGCTACCCTTTTCAATGCAATATTTACCACATAATTATCTTCTACTTCTCCCTAATTATTGCTTAATGCTAACCATTACGACATTAACATGCATACACATGCAACCGTCGTCAATCCCAGCTGGGGACACATGTCACGCTCTCTCCAGTAACCCCAGGCATATTCTCTACGGCTGCACCATCTCTAATCCAACCTTTTTGCTCCTATGCCTTTGTACGCCCGACTTCTATTCATGTGGATACACGCATGTACATACTCATGTATGATGTTATATATACTCGATGTCCTCTTTTCTCGTGTTGATCGCTCTTCTTTTTCGACATTAGCCAACTTAACGCTGTGACTTCCTTACTAACCGTGGTGACCTCCCATCTTTACTGATGTCGGTATATCTACTTTAGTCACTGTCTAACGATATGAAGAATCTTTTCACCATCGCCAGCGACGACATGTCCCTCACCAGTAATGGCATGCTCCTACCTACTCAATGGCCTCATAGTCCATAGCTCATCTTCAATGCAATACTTCATCTCCTCTCTTTCAGGGCTTCCTCCATCATCGATCTTTTTTAACTACTAACTTCTTCAACAACGCTGATGGTCACTACTTGTCATCGTGGCCCTTGGCTCCTTTAACACTGGATTTTCTCTTCAATGGCTCCGGCGAGCAACACGATATTGTTCTCGTTGAATAGCTAAGGTGAAAAGCATGGCATTATCCTCATCTCAGACTTAGCCGCCTCGACTCTTCGCTTCCTCGTGGATCAATGTATTCTTGCATGATAGATCGATGCCATTGCACTCTTTTGTGGTCTTCTCTGATACCATTCGTGCTATCATCGTTATAACTTTTATTTTTATTTAAAATTTTAGTTATTTTTTTAAAAATAAATATCTATATTTGCATATTCGATTCGACATCAACTCCTTAGGAGAGACCTCACAAAGGCCAATACCCATATTGCATGGTGGGATAAGCAATCCAGTGCTATCATTTTCGGGGTAGCTTGAGTTGCGAGTTGGGTCGGTGCGGATGTAGTGGCGTTGAGGTTGAGCCCTCTGTCAATCTTGAGATTAAGGGTGTTAACGAATCAAATACGAATCGAATTATCCAGATACGGATGCGGATAAAACATATAATTAAAATCCGTTTGATACTCTTGAGTCTCAACATACCAAATACAAATCAAATAGTCTAGATATGAATGTCGGATAAAGCGGATAATTTGAATCCCAATTGACACCCTAGCTGAGATAGAGAGAGGTGGTGGGGACACGCGCCGACGGCGGCGTGTACAATCACCAAGCATTTAATGACGATAACCTCCTTTTGGAGTGTTGAGGCGTGAGCCGGCGAAGATCGGAATCAACGATAAGATGCGGTATTTCTCCCTTGATTTACGGTCCTTAGAGGACTGATCATCATCATCTGAAGAGAAATATGTGTAACTCTCAAAATGTCGGAAGAAGTTTGCTGCTCGGACAACTTGTTTACGCTCCATTGGAACTATGACCATCACATCTAGATTCTGAATCTGTAACATCCCCAAATTAATTAATGGGATTTAGTATGCATCTTATCAGCATGCTTGACATTTTGGAATCATTTGCATAAATTTTTGTAATTGGAAAATCTAAATCAAAGATCAAACATACACTTCGAATATAAACTCCAAAAGAAATCAGGAACAAAAACATATGATCATCATCTGAAAATAATTTATTCAAATACTAGAATAATTTTCATGAATAAATATAATTTTTCCCAAATTGTTGGAACTCAATTCCACCCTAAGAAAATTCAAACCCTTTACAAAGACCTTTACTAAGTTTGAATTTAAATTATGCACATTACATCATGAACAGTAAGTTTTAATAATTGTTATGGATACTAGACATTACGAGGAGCCCCTCTGATTAATTTCAGAATTTTAGGATTTTTTATTGCTATTTTAGTGGCTTGGTCAAAGTAGAAGAAATTGTTTTGATTTTTGGTCAACTGTTGGACTCAATCCTAACTTCATACCGACGGACCCAACTCGCCTCGTGACTCATTGGACCGGCTAGCCTAAGCCGCACCTCCTTCTACCTCGGCCAGGCGGGCCCACGGACAGAGCCTCCTTCAACCTCGGGCGGCGACACTCAAAGCGCGCTGCAGCGCGCTCGTCGCATCTTTGCCCGCTCGCCGGCCGTGAAACCACCGCCCTCTTGGCCAGTCCACGAGCACCATTCGCTCACGCCGTCCTCTTCTCCGTCCTTGGGCTCGCTTTCAGCGAGCACGCCACTTTCTAGCTTCTTATTTCTCTCCTCGGCGTGGGAGAGAAGGAGGCGTGAGCCCTTCCTCGTCCGTAAGCATCGCCGCACGTGCCGTTCGACTCCGTGGCTCACCATTTCCGTTTTGCTAATCCCAGCCCCTCATTCGCGGTGTTTATCGCGAGCGTCGCCGTGCTCTCGCGCCTCGGAGCGCGCCCGAGCATCGTCACCACATCTTTTCGAAATCCGGTGAGCTCCTTGCCGCGCCACCTTGTCGGGGAGATTTCCCTCATCGCGCTGAGTTCTTTTACCAAGATAATCTCCGTATGGTGCAGCCCCAAGGGGAATCGATCTCTTCTTCTCCAACTGCGGTACCTCGCCGCCACCGAGCATTTCATCAGCTCCGGCGAGCCCCGCACCGATTCATCGCACCTGGAGCACCGCCGTGGCGTATTCGTCCTTCTCCAACCCTGAGTGGAGCTCCCCCTTCGCCCGAGCACTCCCGCCACGGTGATCACCACCGCGCCATTGCATGCTTCCGTCGCCGGACCGCATCGGCCACGCTCCTTAGTAAACAAGCACGCCGGTGAGTTCCTCGCATCACCCTCGTGCCCATGCTCCTGTCAATTTCCGTACTCTCCTTCTCCGGTGCCGTCGCGCCATGTCGTCCCCACGGCCGGCCGCCCCGTGCCCATGCCGAGCTGCCACCGAGCCGCCTGAGCCCCAAAACCGCTAACCCTGGCCTCCTTGTTCCCCAGGCTTTCCGTTTTTGTGGTCGCCTCCGCCACGCCGCCGCTTCCCCGCCGGCGACGAATCACGCCCGAGCCACCGTGGACCTCTCCTGCGACAGCCCTCTCTGTTGTCCCTGTTCATGAACCGTTGTCCTTTGGCCAGGAACCCAATGGTAAGGTTAACAATCTCTTGGCTGCCCATTAGTTCACTCCAATGCTTTGACCTTTTTAAAGTTTGAATCTTGAAGGAAGTTAGGAAGTTCCTTTTCAGTTAGCGTTTTTCTTTTCTATTATGCATTCTTTTATGCATTGAATTGGGCAGAGAAGGTAATCTGAAAATATTGTCATTAGACTACTGACTTTGCTAATACTTGCGGTAAGAAATGTCGTTAATTCATTTAGCTTTTAATCGCTCTTATATAATCGACAAATAGATATTTGGTCTAGAGAGAAGATTAATTGACAGCAGTTCTGTTTTAGCAATTTAGATCTGAAAAACTTGCTATTGTAGCCTTGGGTGAGCTTGAACAGTAATCTGAAAGTATAAATTTTGTCAGTGTAGCCCTCTTTACCACTGTCTTTTACTCTCAGCTATTGAATAGGTTACTGAATCACTCAAATAAACTAACCAATTTGTAACTTGATGTTTGAAGGAAGTAACCTATAGCTTTTCATTTCAGAAAGTGTCGGTTTAACATATTTGAACAGAGAAGTGGCAAGTGAAAATCTGAAATTTCTGTTAGCTAATACACTTTTGTATTGATAGTTGAATCGCTTAGTGGGTTAACAAGAGTTGAAATCTGGAAAGAAAGCGTAGTTACGTTGACCAACTACCCCTGAATTTTCGATTCGATTACTAGTCTTGTGTTTAGACTCTAGGTCACTCAAAGCCTCTTTTAACAAATAAAAGTTTAAAATTAGTAAGAAGGTTTAGAAACCAACACTTTTGCTATGAATTTTCCTATAGGATAAATGAGTGAGAAGGAATTATAGAAAAGGTTGGTTTGTCGGAAAAACTATTGTACCCTCTTGTCTTCTGTTGGTCATATGCGGTTTGGTCACTTTTGTGAACTAGCAAAAATTTAGAATTTAACTTGTAAGGAAGTTTAGCACTTTAGTTCGAAGATGTTCTTTGTTGTAGGTTACTTGCACGATGGCTGAAATTTATTCGGAAGGTTAGTAGGCTAATGATAGGTTTAACTCCGGTTGTTAGGTTTTGCCTAATTCATTTCGTCTTTTGGCAAGTCTCTGCGGCGATGTGCCAAGTCGAAAACAAACTTGGATATTTGAGTTAAGTAGGAGATTAAAGTTAACCTCATGTTATCACTAATTAAGGTTGTTTGCAAGTGCTTGGTAGCCTCTCACAACCAACTCATTAAGAGCAATTAGAAGTTGTTCTCATAAAAGTTCTTGTTCTCAGTTGTAGTAAGGATCCTCATAAACTTAACAAAGTTAAAAATTTATGTAAGCAAGAAGTTTGGTTAAACTTCACAAATGCGTGCCTAATTCATTTTAAATCCAATTTGAGTGAAACCAATTTTGTTGGTTTTCATTTTTAAAAGTGCTTTAAATTGGAATAGGTTTGAGTTATGTTTCTGTTACAAAAGAAAGTTGTTAATTGAATTAATTATGCATTAAGGACTTAAACCTTGATAGATTCCTAGAAAATTCATATGAGCTCCAATCGAACTGCAAATTTCCCCCTAGAATTCACCTAAAATATTACTCTACCTCTTTGTATGAATGTCTTGTAATTTTGAATGTTTTTAATTTTCAGCTTTATTGGCATTATTGCAATATTGGTCTTTGTTGGGTTTTTCACGATAACGATTTATTCGAAATTATTATGAGTATAACTCGAGATTGAACGGTGGTTCGGCAAAGTGCGAGCACCCCCTCTTGATCATATTGCTCCAGTGATCTTTAAATGTTTTGTGTGAGTTTTATTATCGCAATTGCATGCTATTTTGAAATATTTGTTTATGGGTAGAAGTAGTTAAATTCCTAATTGCTGCATTAGACCTCCTTTGAATACTGATTACCCTTTTTCCTTGAATGACTAAGGTTATATTTTATATGGGATTGTTTACTAGTTTGTAGAACGATGCTTAGCCATGCTAGTAGTCTTAGTGAGAGCGGTTGATGGAGCTAGTCCATCGGCGATGGATTGAATCGAATCTTATTCAAATTGAGGATTTTATGGATTTGATTATGATGGATTTGAGGATGTATCCAGATCTTCGCATCAGGGTTTGTGGTCATGTTGGGAATGGTTTTGTGTTCTTAACTTGGGCGGGTGTAGGTTGATGATGAATTACTATTGTTGTTGTTATTATGGAATTGTGTAGCCCGTCGAGTGTTTAAGGACCGATGCGTGATGTGATGAACCAAGCCTTACGTGCAACCACACGCGGGATAATGGCGAAGGCTTGGCTTAATAATTTGTTGTGTGTTAGCTATCAAAACACAATGGGATTGACAATTGTTATTGTTATGTATTTAATCGTTCTTTTGTCAATCTCGTGGGGCATATTAAATTTTTGCCTTACTTGCCCTTAAGGGTCTCTTGTTTGCTAAGGGACTTACTTACACAACGAGGTTCACACGTGGTGCAGGCGCAGTGCGCTATGGGATTCTTTCCTCGGGTGGTTTGATAGTTAGGACATAACATTGTAACGGCCTCGTTATGATATCTTAGTCACACTCCTTGGAAGAGTGCATGGCGGCGATATAAGGTATTCATATCGTGTGGGTAAAGTGTACAACTCTGCGGAGAATTAAATCTATTCGAATAGCCTCGTCCTAGGTTATGGACAACACTTGTGGGAAAGCAGGCACAGTTAGCTTTTGGGAACTTAAGTTTGGGTTATGGTCGAAAATGTTCTATCTTTATGCTAGTTGTTAGATCTTATGTTGCCACGAATGGGATGTTCGTGTGTTGATTATATTTGGAGATTATACCATTGATGATCATTACTTACTGCTATAAAATGTTTTCTAAATGTTTTACAAATGGCCCTCTTGTGCAACCTTGTACTATAAGGTGCTATTTAAATGATGTTGTAATTGATTCTTTTACTCCTGTACATTGTGTATGGATGTGATTGCAATGTTGTGTACTAGGATATGTGCATGCTAGCCACTGATCCTTGGGAGCTAGCATGTGACACATATCCGGGTCACTCGGAATCGTGTGCGTCTCACGTTAAGTATTGCGTTTACGGCGTAATTACTTAGCTTGATACGGATCCGATTTCGGGGGTCCTCACAGAATCTCCACAGGAGGGATTGATTCTGCAGCATGCTTTAGGGAACAATTGCTAACGAAACCTCTGAGATTGGTCTGATTTATGAAACTTCCGCAAAGTTCAGGCAACGTGCCACCTTCTTTGGAGATATATGCATATGAAATCTGAAAAACTTCCAATTGGGGAATCGATGTCCACCTTGGCAGATCAACAAGTATTAGTGGGTCAAAAGTAGAGCTATTTTACGGTACATTAAATTTAATATGGATCGTTTATTCTTTTTGATCCAATGATTCAGATTAGTTTTGATTTTATTATACTAGTCATATGCCCGTGCGTTACAATGAAAACTCATACTTTGCACCAATAAATTATATGCGATGAGCAATATTATGTCTCAAACATATTATTCACTTGAATGTACAATCATAGAATGTTAAATGAAGTACATAATGTTCCTTATTGCAAGTGGTTTTGTGTCAAATAAGGCTTGAGAGCATTAGAAGCGAATAATACCACAGAGCTCTTTTCGCATTAGGAAAAAGAAACTTTTCTTGCATTGATATGTATCGTGCCTAACAAAGAGAATCAGTGAGAGCAATCATACATCAGATTATACAAGTACACAAGAAACAATTGTTATGATATGTCGGATGCATGACTTAAGCTTACATCACCAGAATAAAAAGCCTAATCAATATACATAATGTTTTGCTGCACTCCGTAGCGTTTAAGCAACCATATCTTTAGAGTCTTAATGTTATACAACTAAGACCTTCAGTACACGGATTGCACTTGCAGCGTACGTGACAACAAAAAAGAAAAAATGTCCAATTCCGATCCGAAGAACAAATAATATCAATGCGCATAACGATTGAGTAAGTATATCTTTTGTGTCAAGAAACCAAATCCATCGCCAATCACAAGAGGTGAAACCCCAATAGCTATTGTTTCAAGAATGGCATCGTTTACTCTGTTGCAGATCCTCTCAATCTCGATGGAACTAACCTGAAATTCATCATACACAATGAATGGATGGACCGCCAAAAGCTGCAATGTAATAAATGAGTCGTGTGTTACAACATTTTAGACCTTAATGCCACCAAGGTTCATTGTGTCATCTGCATGCCCATGAGCCCTATAATATCAAAGGGTTGTGGATGTCCCATTGCCGCACAAACTGAACCCCATGTAGTCTTGGGCCCTCCCCTGGCAAACTCGATGCCATCGACAACATAATGAAATACTACAAGCATGAAGGAAATGCAGGAAAGGGCAACAAGGTGGTGACAATACTGGTGTAAGAACAGAAACGAAACAATGTAACAAGAACCTTCACCCCTCCTGATAACGTTTAGTAACTTGTCTCTTTTTCTTGAAACCAACAGGAAAATATGGGCTTCCAAATTAAGAACATTAAGCATCATAATACTGCCATCCACACCGCACAACCCTACCAAGACTTCAGGTTTGATATTTGTGGCAAATTCAACCGAAGTCTAAACCATTTGGTTGGGAAACACAGATGCTACAAAAAGTCAGGTTGATGTCTTCCTAAAACCAATGCCCTATGTTTATGTTGGCTATTGTATGAGAGATTGGGCATCATATGTTGTTTTCAGTTAACAGAGGAGAATATGTATGTCCTTTGGGGTAGCACCAAGGTCTTCAGCCAACTGCAGTAAATAAATATAAATATAAACTTATGAAGTATATCCGTTTGATAAATATTAGTGTTGGAAAAAATATTCAAAAACTGTGTTCCACTTACCTAAAGAAACTCAAAGAATCCAAGTCCGTCATCAGTCCAGTATCCCCAGGCATCATTAAAGTGTCCAGGCCTTTCCCCCCATGGACCCACAGTTTCACTCCACCGAAATGCATTTCGTAGATAATTTCCTATGGCATAGTTACCGCCTAAACACGTTTGATATATATATCATCAAAATCATGTAATGTTATAACTTAATTTTGGATGTAATATAAAATGCAAAGATGATAAACCTGGAAACTTGAGAAATTGAGGCTTGAGATTGGCCAACATAGAAGCAAGATCTTTCCGAAAACCATGGCCCTAAGACAAAAATGTAATGAATAAAAGGTCAAATAATCCATGGAAAACTCAGTAGGATTATAATCATCACTACCGTATATAATTGGGATGGTACCAGCTGCATTTGGATAAAGAAAAGGAAAGTTCTCGCTTGATGCATCCCCTAGTGAGAAACAATTTCCCTTATAGAATATGGCTTATCTAATAACTGATAGGATACTCTTAGAATTCAAATAGGTTGCATTTATTGATAGTCTGCATAAAGGTTGCAATTGAAATCACAGAGGGTCTATATATAGTGCTTATTTCCACCAAAATAAAATATAAGATAAAACATAAAACAGAAACAAAGTATACCATGTAGTTGTCCAATGGCATAACTGACACTTGATCAAGCCAAATTACCCCACTTTCACTGGTAATAAGTTGAAGCCTTGAATTGGTGTTTTTTTGCTGGATTTCAAATGAAATTATATCTTTGTCCGTTTCGCAAATGCTTTCTTGCTAATTCTGAAAGCACCATGGAAATGCATGTCATTATTACACGAATATGTAAGCATCCTCGGTAACATTAACAGAAAGAGAGCATTACGTGATGGTATGAGTAGCGAGTTTTTGTAGACCATCAGAGCTTGTCAACGAAACAGTCAAGGACACTGCATCTGAGGACCTAATACGCAGGCTCACCTTATAAACCTTCCCTCTTTCAAACAGAAAGCAATACATGACAAAGTAGAAAAAAGTTACATGACATTTCATGGGATAGATACATTTCAGGCCAAGTTAAAACTGTCACATCAGCTCCACAAGATTATAGGTCCAACGTGCTGTATTTGTTCCAAAAGTAAATCAATATATTATAGGTTGATAGATAATTGAATAATAGAAATATTGTACCATTCCCCAGTAACCAGGATTATAGACTCCAACACCCCCTGATGGGCAGACATTAGTTCCTTTAGAATCACAAAGAACTTCCATTCGAAGTGCAACTGGATTACGTTCAAAACAGGATGTTTTATCAGGTCCCAAAATAATACTTGATTCACTCCCAATTACCAACCATGGGTCGATGTTTGAAGATGTATTAGGCCCACCTAGGGCTGGAAACGAGCCGAGCCAAGCTCGCCCAGGCTCGGTCTCAAATGCGGCTCGGCTCGGCTCAAAATGAAGCTCGAGCCAGCTCGCGAGCTCTACCAAGGCAAGAACCACCCAGCCCAGGAAACAACCAAGCAGCAGCAACTTTGTTGTTGTGGTTTTGTTCATTCCATTCCACATTCATCAAATTCACCGGCATATCTAATCAACATGTAGAACTTGCATTGTAGTCACTAAAATGAAATGTAGAATTAACAAGAAATTGATACACTAGATGACTAGAAGGGGAAGGGCATGGAGAGGATTGGGGATCGGGAGCGGCTCAGCGACGATGGTGAAGTTCTCCTCCGGCGCCCCGGGCATGACCCAAGTGCCCTGCGATGGTGAAGTTCTCCTCCAGCATCGGCGGGTGGGTGCCCAGGTGCTGGTACATGACCCCGGTGCCCCGCAGGCCGCAGCACACCCGTCGTGGCCGGCGCGTCCGCCGCGGGCTCCACCAGACCACCACCACCCAGACAACCGGCGGGCGCACGACGCACCAGCCGCAGCATGTGCGTGAGCCGCAGCTGCTCCGCCCAACGCCGCCGCAGCTCCCCGGCCCCCGACCGCGTCCCCGGTCCAAGAAGAGGAGGAGGGCGCGAATTGGTGAAGAATCCCATGACGCTACTTGGGACGCTCCGGCGCCACCGCCCCCTCCCCATGAAGGCGCCGACGGCCAGAGAAAGGGGTGGAGAGGCTCAATGTCGGAGACGAGGGAGATGGGGGATTGGGGGGAAAGGGGAGCGCGGGAGGCAGAGGAACAGGAGGTGCTTGAAGCGGCGACGCGGAGGAACGAGGGGAGCGACGCGGTGGACGGGGGAGCGGGGTGGAGCACAGGGCCAGGGAGGAGGACGAGGGAGCTATGGCCCACAGGGAGGCGGCGCAGTGGACGCTGGACGGGGCAGGAGCCGGGAGAGGAAGGGGATTTGGGAGTCACGGCCGGACGAGAGATTAGGAGAGGAAGGTGAAGGGGAATTGAGGAATCGCGTGACGGCGTGGGGTTAGGGACCTTAGGGTTTAGTGGGCTGGGCTGGGACATGGCCTAGTGGGCTGGGCTGGGGGATTTCACGTGGGGTGGGACGCTGGCTCGTTTGGCTCGCGAGCGTCTTGAGCTCGGCTCGAATTTTCTTTGAGCTGAAAGTTAGGCTCGGCTCGGCTCGAAAATTCACGAGCCTGAGCCCGAGTTGGCTCGAGCTCATTTCGAGCCGAGCCAGCTCATGAGCATGAGCTTTTTTCGACCCTAGGCCTCTGGCCTTAAAACACGAAGTAATTTTGTCGAGCTTACACACATTCGAACAAAAGGAAGTGGAGGAATGGACCACTGACTCATTAATACATACCACGATCTTTGCACAACTTTGTCGGTACAACTACGGTAGCCTATCATCTCGAGTAACTCGGATATGCTATTCCTTACCTCTGTTGTTTACGAGCTATATGCCCACAACCCACCAACCCTGCATGGTTGATCTCCTACAAGTAGAAGCACAAATTTATTCAAATTACCAATTATTCTCTCAAGTTAACCCCTTGGCGACAAAATCTAATAATTTTCTATTATTTCAATTGTTGATGTGCCACCAGATGAACTATAAAAAAATGCAATATAGTTGCTCAAAACAATTGCTAATGGAAGATAAGGTTACCTCATGCGGTCATTCTTAGCCCATGTTCAATTCCTATGGACTATATGATGACCCGCAGTTTGATCACAACCACAGTAGTGAGGTTCGAGACCAAGTCAGAAGTTATAGATGCAAATTAGAGCGACATAAAATATTTTAAATGACACTAATACAAAGGATTGCAAAATTCCATAAAGAGAAGAGATGTCCAAAGCCTCAAAACATGGCGAATAATGTCGGTTGAGGAATTGGGGTGAGACCTTAGATTTTTGAGCCATATGAAATTACCATTTCACAATACATCACTAAATCGGAGTTCTTTGCACACACCTAGATGTATGTATTGTTGGTACCGTATAAAATTATGGGACTAATCTCATCTCATATTAACCGTCAAAGCTTGGTACAGTTTAGTCAGAGAAAGTTACATTTGAAAGGCACATAAAAAGAATCCATGTAATACTCCATAGACACACCTTTGCTTTTCGTTCTCACTCAACTTATAGATGACATTTCCAAGAATCATCAAGCTTTTGTTAATATGCTTCCCCTCCTTGAGACGTACCCCTCTAGCTCCTGTCTTGGCAATTCTTTTTGAACCAGCTAAATCCACCAAGTTCTACATGTAAAGGAAACAATGTCAGTCACAACATTCTTGACACACTTACTTTACTTCATACACGGGTATTGAGTAAGCAGCACATACCAAGACAGATACACGGATAGCATCTCCGGAGTCCATCGGTCCTTAGCACTTTTGATGACACAGGACCAATAGAACGACAAAATCGAGTTTCAACATCACTTTCACTCTATGTAAATGGTCTCGAAACAACTTCAATCACTTGTGGATTTGGAATTACATACCACCCTGAAAATAGTATGGGACCGGCTATTCAGCACATTCATGTTTGTCTCCCAAAATACCTATTAGTGAAAAAAAGCTTCTAAACGGTGGGAAAAAAATTAAAGCAGTACTTGAACAAGTAAAATAGTGTATGGACAGAAATGGTACCTTCTCCAAGCTCAAGGAGCTCAAACACTTGCTCGGAGCTTTTCACAATCTCCTCCATGGTAGGCCACATACACATCGTATTGTAGCGCAAAAAGCGAAATAGTTACATAACTTTGTCTTATGTCTGAAGAAAACTGGATTATTTCTTGCACTTACATCCTAGCTTTCGTGAATCGGCGACTTCGGCTCTCGAGCATCGGAGGTCATTGATCTCCTCATTGTAAATCTTCATATACGACACCACGATCGGAACTCGCGGTCATGACCTACCGAGACCAAAATCCAGCAGAAGGTGCAGAATAAAGCAATCTCGGTATCTAATTAACGAAAGTGTCGTCGTGTTGGGCATTGGAGACCGATATCTAACCTCTCGTGCGGTGTCAAAGACATCTTGGGCGGCGGCGGGATGATCCCGGTGGTCGCGGAGCCGTTCATGGTGAAGGTCTTGCCGCTGTTGGTCTGGCTGTAGGCGAAGGTGGTGCCGTTGAAGCTATCGACGGCGGCGAGGATGAGGCAGCGCATGAACACGTCGTAGATCCGCGCGTTGGTGGCCATCTCGTCGAACACGTGGTCTTCAGTTCAGCATGAGAGGGGGGCTAGAGAGGGAGGGTTCGAGATGGGAGGAGGGAAGGGGCGGTGGCTTACCGAAGGCGAAGGAGGCGCCGGGGACGGGAGCGGCACGATGGAGGAAGGAGATGCGGGTGTCGTCGATGCGCCACTCGCGGTCACCGCCGGAAGTGGAGGAATCATCGGAGGAGGCAGGGGCGGTCGGGCGGAAGTGGACGGCGATGGAGATTTTCTCCATGGGCGTGGAGGAGGACGGCGAGGGATCACGGGGTGTGGAGGCGGCGGCTGAGTGGCGCGGATGGGAGGGAGGTACGGGCGCGGAGGCGAGGGGCGAGGGAGGCGCGGGGCGGATGGGGGAGGGTCAGGAGGCGATTTGGCGTGGGGTTCGCGAATGGGAGGTGGAGAGAGAGAGCGATGAGGTGGAGCGAGGAGAGAGAGTCGCGCGTCTTTGGCGGAGGCGCGAGGCGAGAGGCGCGAGGCGGATGGGGAGGGTCAGGCGGCGGTTCGCGAAGTTGAAGTGGGGGTCGAAGTGCGGTGAGTCGCGGGTGGGGACGGGACGATCGCCCAGCGAACTGTGCGCATGGAGAAACCGAGAAAGATGCAGATCTAACGGCTCACATCGTATGCAGAGGACACATCCAATAGCTCATATCGCATGTAGGAGAACGAACAACCACCGACTCGTATTTTTAAATAGTAGAAACTAGTCATGTGTCCGTGCGTTGCAACAGAAAAATCAAGTTTTGCATAGAATATATTTTTGCAGCTCACCAATCTTCCTATTGCCATTCATAAGTTAAACTTCCATGCCAGCAAAGCCAAGAAGGTTTCCTTGCTGCAGGTTGCAACAGAACCTTAAATCTTACAGAAATAATATTTCTCTTTAACACATAAAGTGAATCAAGCAATTAAAAGATAATACTACATATATCTACAAGTATCACATTAGTGCAACACGAGTATCACAATAAGAGGTGTGAGTATTACATTCAAAATTCAATGAGAACTAAAAACTTGATTGATTTAAATTATATTTAAATTTATATTTATTTTTGAAATTCAACTAAGTACCTAAAAACTGAAATTTATACATTCTAAACGTAAATTAATAATTTTGAATTTTGAATTTGAAAATTGGAACCAAGTTTCCAAAATCAAACAACACATATCCTAATTTCTTTAGCTCGGTAGAAAAGAAAATGCAAGAATGTTGTCAATGTTTGTGTATATAGCATGATGCATATTACAGGTTAGATCACATGAGATTATGCTTGAAAGTTGAAACGTATTGCACATGATGCCTACGTGAGGGGTCAGTTGAGCTCGGTTTAAAAAGAAAGAGGTTGTGAGTGGAGTTTTTAAAACTAAAAAAAACATGGTATTTAACATACTACGGTTTATAAAACAACAATGTTTGTTATACCCAAACACCTCAAAGTTTTTAATACTATGGTATTTTATAGAAACCATGGTATCTTTTAAAAACTCCAAAAAAAATACTGTGTATCCAAACAGGACCTTAGTCCGTGCTGCAAAATTCTGCAGATTACAAATTCTTTGTTTCTGTTCTTGCTTTGGCATCCTTTGCAACTGCAATTGTAATGGAAGTAAACACGAAAAGTGAGTTACAGGCAGCAGCACCAATCTTGTGTGCATGCATCAACATATATACATTCCAGATATGAGATATTTGTGATGATGACTTTTTCATTAGAACTTATTCCATCCAAGATGGTTTATGAAAACACAAGAGTGCACCAAATATGCATGACCAAATAATACTAATTAATAAAAATCTACATGGTGTGATCACCTTTATTCCTTTTGAATCTGAAAAATGGCACGAGACAATAGCCTTTCTTGTTACATGCTGAAAAGGTGTCATCAGTTAATCACTTCATTAGCAAAGCTCAAGATTATATCCTCTTGCAGTATGGACTGGTTTTGAGTAGTTCCACATGATGTCAGATTGCATTCGTCAGTGCAGTGTGGAGAGAACCCTGAAAATTTCATGACAATCACAAAAATTGGCAAATCAGTTACTGTCCAAATACCGTGGTTGCTGCTCTTTTGATTCAGGTATTTACCTTGGAATTCTAAAGGGCTGAGTAGATCACATAGTTTGCGTAGGGGTGTTGAAGCAACTGCTCGAAGTGCGGCACAGCTAGGAGCTCTAGGATGATATTCACTCTGTCAGCTTCCTTGAAGACTTTCAGCCATTTCTCAACCACATTGCTGCTGAATTTCTGCATGGAAAGGTGGATGTACTTGCCTTCAAACTGCCGTGCAAGACTTGCATTTGCAGTGGGGACCTTCAGTTCTATTACGTACTGAACGACATAGTTTATGTAACCATAGCAGACAATACCTATCAGTTCTACAAGTAAAAAAAAAGTACATGAATCTATAGCAAATAATTCTTATCAGTTCTACAAGTAAATAACTACATGAAAATATAGCAAAGATATTCTACATACACAAGTATGAAATATGTTGAATGCATACATTCCTCTCAATGTGTTTATAACTGGAACTTAACAAAAGATTTGCAGAAATAGCTTTAGAAGCACAGGATGTCCAATTTACCTCGAAGATCGGCTGAAAGTGGTAAATTGTGAATTTATGTCTCATTAGGAAATAAACTTACCAGCTCAGTACAGTTTAACCAATAAAATTCAATTTAGAGGAAAATAGTGAACAACATTAGCTTCAAAATTCAGACATGTCGAAGTGCCTAGAACAAACTTTTCCTCATTGGTGAGTATCCAAAGATTGCAAATTGCATATGACATTGTGCATTCCTCATCTGCCTTAACTCATCACCTCGAACCCATCATTGTGACTAAAGTTTACAAGAAATGGGACTACTCTGAACTCCATAGATTGAGCATTGTCGTCTACTTTAGCTACATTATTATTCAGAAGAAGTTTAGATGCATGCACATATTTGATATACCTTGTTATCATCGGCCTCGAACGATTGCAAGCATTTTTACACGACATGATTGCCATTGGGATCTTTGATGAGCTATGACCAACTGGATCTCCTCCCTTGTCTTGAGGCTCTCAATCAGCTTCTGCGCTGCCCTTGTCCGGAAATTAACACCATCATCACACACAATTAACAAAATTTTAATAGCAATCGTAAAGCAATTAAGCAATCAACTGGCATTCTTACCCATGAACGTTCAGGGAGATCTTGACCAGCACGAGCGTCTCCTTCGTGAGGGTGAGCACGACACCCATCCTCTGCTCGTCGTCGCAGACGACGAGTAGCTTCAGCACGAGGTAGTTTCCGAACGGGTTGACCGTCAGCTCGACGGTGTGGCGCGCGACGCCGGCGAAGATGAAGTCAACCTCGCGCTTGCCGTTGTCGAGCCGCTGCTGCAGGAACTGGTACCCGTGCTGGTCCCTGGCGATGTGGTACATGAACCCGCGCAGGCAGGCCAGGCTCTCGTACTTGGCCAGCTTCGCGACACATTTCTTGGGGCTCGTCGCGACCATGCTCGCCGTCCTCCTCGCGCTCTTGTACCGGGCCCTCGACACCGGAGCCGCCGACGAGCACCGGAAGTTCCAGCCGTCGCTGGTCGGGTTCCTGCGGAAGATGGATCAGGAGGCCAGTGTGTCGGAGACGCCTTAGCCACGGAGGTCGGGGTCGGAAACCTCGGTCATCCATCTGGTGGCGCCATGAGAGCCAAAGCTCTCGTTTGGATGAATTTTAGATCGTGAATGGAGGAGGAATTTCAGATCGGGGAGGGAGGAGTAGGGAGTACCGGAGGGCAGAGGTGGAGCTGAAAAGGCAGTAGCACCACCACGCCGGGGCGCCAGACGCCGTCGCCCGTCGGTCGCCGGGTCTTCGCGAGGAGGGAGAAGGGAGGAGGGAGATAATTAGAGGCGGTGAGGGGAGAGGGGGCGACTTGACTAGGACGAGAAAGTAGTGGGCGGTTGGGTCTCGAGGCGTGGCTCGCGTGGCAGACTGGCTGGCGGGAAGAGAGCGGAGTGATTCGGTGAACGTTGATCAGACGGACACCAAAGAGGGTTGGAGGACGGACGATCGTCACCAACTACTTTTTTTAAGTAGTAGAGATTACACCTGGTAGTATGAGCAGTAGAATTCTAAGGGGATAGAATTGTAATTGACAATGTCAGGGATCACATGGAACAAGAGTAATATTTTTAACATTAGTTAATTTTTTTACTAAAATGGCTACTAATAGAATTATTGGTGTAACTCAGAAGGTTATTAGACCATCCCAATCGGCGTTCATGCCGGGAAGATTTATTCTTGATGGAGTTGTTATCCTTCATGAAACAATCCATGAGCTACATAAATAAAATTTGGATGGAATAGTTTTCAAGATCGATTTTGAGAAAGCTTACGACAAAGTAAAATAGCCTTTTTTACTTCAAACTTTGAGAATGAAAGGCTTTTCAATTAAGTGGTGTTCTTGGGTGGAAAGTTTTGTTAAGAGAGGGAGTGTTGGAATAAAAGTCAATGATGATATTGGATCCTTTTTTCAAACTCACAAGGGTCTCAGGCAAGGTGATCCTATGTCCCCAATTCTTTTTAATCTTATTGTAGACATGCTTGCCATTTTTATTTCTAGAGCTAGGGAAGAAGGTCTTTTAACAGGAGTAGTTCCCCACTTGATTGATGATGTGTTATCAATTTTACAGTATGCTGATGACACTATCCTCTTCTTGAATAATGATTTAGCACAAGCAAAAAAATCTCAAGCTTATTCTATGTGTCTTTGAACAATTATCAGGTTTAAAGATTAATTTTCACAAGAGTGAGATTTTTTGCTTTGGTAATACCAAAGAGGTTGAATCTCAGTATACTCAGTTATTTGGTTGCGAAGTAGGTACCTTTCCTTTCAATTACTTAGGTATTCCGATCCACTTTAGAAAACTAAGGAATAGTGATTGGAAAGGGGTGGAGGATAGAGTTGAAAAGAAGCTAAGTAGTTGGAAAGGCAAGAATATTTACATTGGTGGGCGATTAGTTCTTATTAACTTTCGGTGCTTAGCGATCTACCAATGTATATGTTATCTTTTTTGAGGTTCCTAGGAGGTTCTCAAAGATTAGATTTTTATCGCTCTCGATTTTACTGTGAGTGATAATCATAAACGTAAGTATAGGCTTGCTAAATGGAGTTTAGTGTGTTCACCCAAAGAGCACGGGGTCTAGGTATTGAACTTAGACACAAAAACAAAAGTTTACTAGGAAAATGGTTGTTTAAGTTACTTAATGAAGATGGAGTTTGACAATCAATGTTAAAAGAAAATATTTGGGTGGAAAATGTCTTTCATGAGATGGTTAGTAAGCTGGAACTTTCCATTTTGGTGAGTTTAATGAAAATCAAAGATCATTTTTTTTCGTTTTGGTTCATTCCAAATTAAAAATGGAATGCAAACCAGGTTTTGGGAAGACATTTGGTTAGGAGACTCTCCACTCAAAAATCAATATCTACTCCTTTATAATGTGGTAAGGAGAAAGGATGATACAGTAGCAAATATTCTGAGAACGGATCCTTTAAATGTTTCTTTTCGAAGACCTATTATTGGGCCTAAGTTGCATGCATGGAATGAGTTAATTTTGAGAATTGCTAATTTACATTTGGTCTCTCAAAAAGATATTTTTCAGGTGGAATTTGAATAAGTCTGGACTTTTTTCAGTTCAGTCCTTCTATGCGGCACTAATTGGAAGTCCCCACTAGGAGCTTTTTTTGGTAACTTAAAATTCTATTAAAAATGAAAATTTTCTTATGGTATCTCAAAAGAGGGGTAGTTTTAACTAAAGATAATCTCGTTAAAAGAAATTGGAGGGGAGTAAAAAATGTTGTTTTTTTGTATCAACGAGGAAACAATTCAACATCTATTCATTGAATGCCCCGTTGCACGTTTGGCATAGTGGGCTGTTCAATGTGCTTTTAATTTATCTCCTCTTGTGAGTATAGCAAGCATGTTTGGGAATTGGCTAGCTGGTATTCCAAAAACTTTAAAGTCACAACTCCTAGTGGGAGCTAGTGCCTTATGTTGGTCTATCTGGTTATGTCAAAATGATATTGTTTTTGATAAAAAGATTGTCACTAATCCCTTGCAGGTTATCTTTTTGAGTGGTCACTGGTTGAGGGCTTGGGCAAATTTGCAGAAACCGGCCCAAAAGGAGTCTATGTTGGCTGGAAGCGCCAGGCTAGAAGTAGTGGCGAAGTAAATTTTAAGCATTCATGTGTGACGGTTTAGTCACCGAATTTGTAATGATTGAGTTTAGTTTTCAGTCATTGTTTGCTTGTAAGGCTTCAAGCCACTTTTAACAGCTTTGGTACTTTGGTACTTTAAACTCTTTAATAAATTAGGCTGTGTACATCCTGGATGCAGAGACCGGGAGAGAATTTCTCTTCTATTATCTAAAAAAGTTAAAAAAGTTTATAATACCTCAACAAAAAATTATAAATACAAAGAAATGTTTTTAACAAATCAATGATAGATTTGATTTATACTATCATCATATACTACTGGTAGAATGTACTGTAAAATTTCTTCAAAAGTAACCTTCCCAGGTCGTTTCGGTCTGAACCCCTCATAAGATGTTGCCACTAGAGAGAGCGAAACAGGAGCTTGATACAGAAAATAAGAACCATCAAGCTTGGGCGCAGAGTGCAGCAGCAATTCTCTACAGATCCTCTCTAACACCAGGGATGGAGGTAGGATCTGCCCAAAGTGAACTAAAGGTTGTAAGGCTTGATGTCCAGTGGGTATTAAAGTAAGTTGCAGGTTTTCTGGCTGATCTTCTTGCAACGGTTGGATGTTGATTTCTAAAACTGGCCCTTGCCCTTGAACCACATTTATTGAAGGGGAGTTAGAGCCAAAAGAAATTGTCAGGGAAGCTTGGTTTTGATCCTAATGATCTTGAGCTGCAGGAGCAGCATGAGGGATGCTACCAGCAACTTCTGGCCAAATGCAAGGCGAGCTAGTTGATGCATCGAAGTTCGCAGGGCGGTTTGTGTCTGAATGCGGCGGTTCTCCCCTTGGAGCTGCGCTGCTCAAGGATTTGGCAGGCGAAGAATCGCCGGTGGCATGATTAACTAAAATATCACGGGCCTGATTTTTCGCCTTAGATCGAACAAATGATTTTGGAATCAGACTTTTTTCTTCTGTTTTACAATTTCTTTAAGCAGGATTTAGTAACATGTCCATAGTTAAGTAGGAGCGGCACCTGATGAGATTAACGCAATTCACGACCTGGTGGCCCACCCCCAAGCTACGTGTACATTCCAAAATCTTTACTGCTGTGTTTTCCAAACTAGAAGTTGCCGCATGGATAACTGATTCCTGAATAATAGCACCTTCTAAAGGCAGGACATGCGGAAATTCAAAATTCGTACCTTGGTGAAAGCGCCACGGCCGCCGTCTTGCATCTTGATCGAGAAATTCCAATCTGTCAAAACTGATTTCTTTAGCCAAACAAGACGATCAAAACATAAATCTTCTTGAAGGAAGCCTGAGCCTTGTTAATATCAGAATGCAGACGATCATACACAGATTGCACTTTAACCATCCCTCGAGAATGTTTTACGTTTGATTGATGGTGATTCCTAAATGCATCTGTATAAGAACGTCTCTTGTGCTTGGACTATACAACAGTCCATTCCTTGTCACATTCCGCAAGCCATAGTTGGAATTCTTTGGGCCAATTCGGATCACCATCACGCCATAAGTGAAAAGAGAGAATGAAATCCTTAGAATGATAGCTTTTTTTTTTTTTGACAGAGACTATAGGGGAGACCCCTACAGTATAATTAATTAATAAAGGGGAATAATTACAAAGCAGTATTAAGAAAGAATTTACAAACCCTCACAAAGGGTTAGATCAACAAAGAGTGTGTAGCTGTTGTGAAATAGATTCCTTGAAATCCTCTATCACTCTACAAATAAGTAGAGCTACTTCATTTTTGAACAAAGCTTTCCAAGAGTCAAATCCAGGATGGGTATGCTCGAAAATTTGGCCATTCCATTGTTTCCAGATATGCCAAGCAGCAAGAATAAAATTTTCCATGAAGAAAGGTTGTGCAAATTGTTGTCTGATCAGTTGTATCATGGGATGAAAACCCCGATTAAGATTCCAATGTATATGAAGAAATGCCCAACAAGCTTGACTAAATGGACATGCAAAGAACAAGTGCATTGTAGTTTCCTCAACATTTTGATTGCAAAGAACACATTGAATGTCAGTACTATTATAGACACATCGTCTCTTGAGCATACTCCTCGTGTTTAACCGATCGAAAATCAAGCTAAATAAAGACTTTGTGCTTCATCATACACTTGGATTTCCATATCCATTTGAATGTTCTTGGTACATTGAAACCCTGAGAGAAATTCATAAAATTTGCCTGAAGAATATCGTCCATGCATGTCCCCATATGTATGACCAAGAATCATGCTCTGAAGAGATCAAGTCTGCATTCTGTATAGTCAAGCATAGTGCCAAGTGTTCTGCAAAAGCCTGAGTAGACATAGGTATGAAGAATTGTGACTCAATGCTAGAGTCATTTAGGGACGCAACAACTGAACATCGTTTGTTTCTTGCAAAAGAATATAACCGCGGGTATTGTTGCACCAAAACAACACCATGTCACAAACCATTCCCAAGTAACACAGAATTGCCATTCCCTATTTGACATGTTCAGGAGTCTAACTTGTTTGAAGGTAACCGAAAAACAAAAACCATGATCATATAAGGGCATGTACAATAGTATAGACAACTGCTGTCTGTAGTACATCTCCATATCATCTATAGATAGCACTGAAGATAGTTCCTATAATGAGTTGTCTTTTTACATGCCTCTATAGACAACTCTTTTATGTATAATGTGTCATGTTTTTCGTGTTGCAGTCAACTACTGCATGGGAGACAGTCTAATTCTCTATGCCCCCTCTCTCTCATCTACGTCATCTAATATCCTATATAGCAAGTTTTACAGACAGCTGACATCACACTATTGAACATGCTCTAATCGTATCACTTGAAAACCGCCGAAGAGCCTCCCAAGCAACAACAAAGATCCAGAGAGTCTCCTCTGTGAGACGAAAAGTAGAACGGGAAAAAGAGAACCAGGAACAAAGCATGAAAACCATTGATTGCAGAGAAATGAATCAAGGAGCCAAAGTGATTCCAAACCTCAGAACTAAAATTGACACCTGGTGTAAAGTTTCAATCCTTCGTGATCCGAAGGGGAACCCATATCCAAGTTGAAAGGAGATTAGATGACGCCATCATCCTCCGAGCAGGAAGCCACATGAGAATCGCCTGGGTGCTCGCCAGAGATCCTCATCCTTGCTACCCTGATCCTTGCCGATGATCCTTCTGATACCTAGTTTCTCCTAGGTATCTATATTTTCACAGATGATACACATCTCTCCTGCATATTCTCGGAAAAAAAAGTTGTGGGATTGGCAGTGATCTTTCACAAGTATTTGTAGGACCGATATGGCAGGGGGGATAAATGGTGCCTTCAAATTTTCTCCTAAGTATTCACCGACTCTTCACTCCAATAGCTATGAGAAGCTACGAAGATCATGATACCAAAAATACAAAGGAAATCATGCTGCTACAGTGTTTTCAGGAAATGAACAGTTAAAAAGAACTGCACATTTTAGTTTCAGCACTATTTCATATCGAAAAATCGACAAAACTTTTGATGCACATGTCCAAATGATTTGAAACATAACCCAAGGCTAGATCATGATCTTAGGAACCTATCCCAACAGAAAAATCTAAAAGAATTTGAGAGAATTTGGATCTTTTGGTTCGAGACGCTCTACTGCTCCAAAATTGAGTTAAAACCTAAAAATGAGCTAACTCTCAAACCAAAGCTCCAAATGACTTGAAATTTGGTGTGCACCTTCTCTAGGATGTTAGGAACCTATTCCAATCAATGATAGAGAAAATTGTTGCTAAAGTTATGATATTTTCCTGTTTGAAAGAAAGCTGCACAAAAACAGAGCAAAAACCAAAGATGGTGAATATAACTTGCTCGTGGATGGATGATAGCCAAGATGGCTCTAGATGTGTTTCCACATATCATAACAAGCAAGAACACCAAAGAAATCGAGGCAAAAATAACTAAATTAAGAAATCACTCAGAGAGGCCAAAGAGAGTAAAAACCGGGTTTCTTCATGAACTTGCCATAAAAGTGCCTAGATGGGTGGAGATTGATTTCCAGATATTCTCTCTATTTCTTATACGTCCTTGGCATAGCAAGATCAAGAAGGAAAGAGAGATAGGGGAAAAACCAACCAAATCAAGAGCAAATCAATCAACACAAAGGAGATTTATGGAGATGAACAAATATTGATGTATTGCTACTTGAGGATGAGGGTTTTACAGCTATTTCACTTGAAGGACAAGAGAGCACACCATAGCTCTCAACTTCTCTCAAACCTTAACCCTAGAACTCATAAACCCTAGGTCTTAAGAGAGGATGGTTGGATGGATAACCACAAGTCTCTATCCCAACCCCTTAAATAGATGGGCTAACCAACCACATCCAACCCTTAGTAGATACTATCCACTTAGCAAATTGGGGAAACCCGATAACCCTACACATGGGTTTTGACTCACACTCTACTCTTATGCACGCTTTTCAAAGCGCATAAGTCCGAATCCGCTAAGTCCTTAGCCTTGATCCAACTTGATCATACCAGCTTCTCCATGACCTAAACCGCCTTTTCAACCACTGCGGTTTTCTTTCGAAGCAGTTTCCAGTATTTTGGTCAAACTACAAAAATACCCTTCCTTGATCTGGTCTTTTCCATCCATTGCAAGCAATCGCCATGCTTGCCACGTGTAGATGCACTACTAGCCTGCCGCGCGTCAGCAAGTCTCTCCCGTTCTGATTCCATCGGACCACACCTCACTTGGACCAACCAAGCCACATGGTGCAATCTTGCCGTTCCAACTTCCCTTCAATATTTCCCGCCTTTCTCGTGCTATGCTTGAGATCACCACCCCATCTGGTATCCTCAATCGTTATGGGCCTCAGCTCCTCCATGAACTTAGCCTTGATCCTTGCCGTTGATCGTGGTTGACTCCAGGCGACCCTTCACATCCAAAGACAAAGAAATCGTTTCTGGGCACAAGTTCTTCACAACTTGACCCACGTTAGCAGAACATGTCTCATGCAACCTATAAACTCTGATAAATTTGCAAATTGATTTTTTGACCTTTCCAAATTGCAATGATTCATCACAACATAATCCAGGACTCTCTCACATGGTCCTTCAATCTCTCCCTTGATGAATACATTGTCAATTTCTCAAAAATACAATTTGGAGATGGTTTTAGACAATAGGGAGGAAAAAATGCAAATAGAGCTCCAAATGGTCAAGAGAGGAATGCAAAGAGGTGAAAGTGACCAATTGAGGCGGAGGGGAATTGAAGCTATTGAAAATGGCAATAATTTCACAAAAAGCTTCATGTTCACCAAAAGAGTTGGGAAATCTCACTCTAGGTCCATATGAAAGAACAATTGTTCTATTTGACCTTGGTCATGGTGAGAAGAAATCAAAAGATCAATAGAATCACAACAAAATATTAAAACTCTAATTTTAGTAATACTTTGCACAAAAACTCCAAATCATGCTCTAAAACAACATTTTCACCAATCTCTCTCCCCTTTGACAATGTAGTCATCAAGATGCATGGAAGAAGATAGAGCATGAATGAAATGGAGTGGCTGTAATTTATTCATTTTTAGCACAAGGAGCCATAAAAATTATCCAAAGTGTCTTTACAAGTATTACACCAAGTCATATTATGTGAGGTAGCTATTTTATATCATGGCAAATCATATATAGCAAAGCTAAAGCCAAAAGAGCAATAATCTAAGATTAAATTTATGTTTAGCATGTCAATGTGCTCAAGATCATAGTTTAGCCAAAGGTATCAAAAAATGAGCCAAGCCATGTCAATAAACTAAATGGAACCAAGAAGCTACAATTGGGTCAATTTAGAGCGCTACAAGTTCAATGTTGAATCATTTTGGTTAAGCACTTGGAATTAAGCATACTTAGCACAGTTAGCACTTGCTGAAATTTATTTTGGGTTTTATCTTAGCAAACCAAGTCTTGGACTAGGAGCCATACACAACTGCCTCCTAAGCTTCAATCATTTTTCACAATTTTTGTTTTCTTAGCCATGTGCTAGATCTCAAACCATGCCACGACCATCCCAAGTAATAAGCTTAAGAGAGTGGTCTAGGTCATCCAAAACTCCCCCCCTGAGTTCATGCCTAGTGCAATGGCAAGCCGTCTCATGAGAAAAAATTAGCGATATCAGTTTTTTCGCACAGAAGAAATCATTTTTCATTTACTTGACTTAGTTCAAGAAGAAAAAATGAATGCTAACTCATGCTTCAATAAGGAACTAGTATAGCTTAATCTAAAGCTCGATTTAGGTTCAAGACTCAACTTAGCCTATTTGACATGGTATGAATCATAAGAGGATCACTAGAGCAAAATTAGTCACAAGATCCAACAAGTCATGATGTAATTTAAGTTTCTCACAGTTAAATAGAGCTATCATAACAAAAGCTGAGCTACACATAAAAGGACATGATAAATTTAGCAAACTAGCACAAGACATAACAAGATGTAAAGCAAGATATCCTGTCACATAAAGATAATAGTCAAAGCTCCAAGTACTTATTATAATGCGAATTGCTGATTTTAAAATGCAATATGGTACAATGGATGCAAAAGATCAAACCCCCCTCAAAACAGGCCAAGAGGACTGATAGCCCCCAACTCTCCCCGCAAGGAAGCAAAACGAGAAGAATCAAGAGCCTTAGTGAAAATATCCGCAACTTGCTGCTCGGATTCTACAAAGTGAAGCACAACATCACCCTTCTCTACATGGTCTCTAAGGAAATGATATCTAATGTCAATGTGCTTGGTCCTAGAGTGTTGCACTGGGTTTTTGGCAATGTTTATGGCACTAGTATTGTCACAGAAAAGAGGAATACTATCTAAGGACAACCCATAGTCCTGCAGAGTAGACAAGATCCAGGGAACCTGAGAGCAACTACTGGCTATAGCTACATACTCTGCCTCGGCAGTGGACTATGTAACAGAGGACCGCTTCTTAGATGACCAAGAGATAAGAGATGTGCCTAAGAATTGACAAGTGCTAGAAGTACTCTTTCTATCCACTCTACACCCTACAAAATCAACATCAGGAAAAGCCCGAATGGAGAGCAGAATCAGAAGAATACCAGAGTCCAAAGTCAAGAGTGTCCTAAAGGTACCTGAAGATGCGACACACTACTTGACGATGTGAGGCACGAGGGGAAGCCTGAAATCAAGTGCATAGACACACAACAAACTGCATGTCCAGTCTCGATGCCGTGAGGTAGAGGAGAGAGCCAATCATGTTGCGGTACTCCTTCTGGTCCATGGGCTCTCCATCCTCATCAGGATCCAACACGGTAGTAGTGGCAATGGAAGTAGACATTGGCTTGTTGCTTCCCATGTCGAAGCACCAAAGAAGGTCCTTTGTGTACTTACTTTGATGAATGAAGGTACATTCTTTCAGTTGCTTGACTTGAAGACTAAGGAAGAAGGTCAGCTCGCCCATCATACTCATTTTGACTTCCCTGCTCATAGAATCTGAAAATCTGGATTCCAAAGCATGAGAAGAACCACCGAATATGATATCATCCACATAAATCTGAACCAGTAAAAAGTCACTTCCATGCCTGAGAGTGAACAATGTTTTATTTACCACTCCCATTTTGAACTCATTCTTAAGCAAGAAACTCTTAAGCTTATTATACCAAGCTCTAGGGGCTTGTTTCAATCCATACAAGGCTTTTGAGAGCTTAAACACATGGTTTGGGAGCTTGTGATTTTCAAAACCAGGGGGTTGCTTGATATAGACCTCTTCTTTTATAAAACTATTAAGAAAAACACTCTTGACATCCATTTGAAAAAGCTTAAAGCCCTTAGATGTTGCAAAAGCTAGCAATATGCGAATGGCTTCTAATCTAGCTACAGGAGCAAATGTCTCTTCAAAGTCTAAGCCCTCTACCTGGGAATAACTTTGAGCTACAAGCCTAGCCTTGTTGCGAACTACCAACCCATCCTCACTTTGCTTATTCTTGAAAATTCATTTTGTTCCAATTACATTGTGATTAGGTGGAGGTTCAACTAAGGTCCAGACTTGGTTTCTTTCAAAATTTTCAAGCTCTTCATGCATAGCATTGACCCAAGAGGAATCAGATAAAGCATGGGTGACATCTCGGGGTTCAAAAGAAGTAATAAAAGCAGAATACACATGAGAATCTAGAGAGATAAACCTAGGGCGAGTAACTCGCTCATGAAGATCCCCAATCATCTTCTCAAGAGGGTGTCGTCGCTGAATATGGAGAGGAGGTCCTACTGCAGATGTGGCCTCTACCTCATGGGCTATGGAGGTAGGAACAGAGCCACTCGAAGCGCCGGTGAAGGTGGGAAGTGGTTGCTCTGCTGAAGCTAGAGAAGTAGAAGCAGGCTCTCCAACCATCTCAGGAGTGACTAGAGGATGGATTTGGTCCTCATCCTCTATATCAGAGTCATTATCGATGAAGATACTCTCTCGATCACCAAGAACTTGTGTACCTACACCGTCGGGTCTAGTACCAGGACTAGCCTTATCAAAAGTGACTTCACAAGTCTCAACAATTTTATTAGTATCTAAATTAAATACACGATAGCCACGAGAATGTGCAGGATATCCAAAGAAAATGCTATCATAACATCTAGATTCAAATTTATCCAAGTTGTCATGTTTAAGAATGAAGCACTTGCAACCAAATATCTTGAAATGAGAGACACTAGGACTATGACCAAATCTAAGCTCAAAGGAAGTCTTGCTTATGACTGATCTCAAGAAAACCCTATTGGATACATAGCAAGCAGTAGAGATCGCCTCGGCCCAAAACCTCCTCGGTGTTATGGAACTAAACCTATTTCACCAACTCATGGGAAATGTTAGTCCCACAAAACGATTATCATTAATTACCAAAATACTACATTAACTCATAATGACGAGTCTAGATTCTTCAATTTCCCCCTTTTGGTGATTGATGAAAAATCCAATTGCAAATAATTGAATATGAATTAACATGAGTATATTTCAACTACAAAAGCTTCATATACTCAAGGATGCATTTGAATGTAGAGACCCTCAATATATGTGGACGGATCAACACAACGAACAATACAAACTTCATGAAAATTACAAAGAAGATAGAAATTATAGCTAGAAACATTTTCCATAAAGACATCATGCTCAAGATCTCAACTCCTAAAGAGATATGTGCATTTCAAATCATGTTGAGGTCAAAAATACATCACCAAATAATCCTTTTACACATTGGAAAACGTGTGCAAAGCTCTAAAAAATTTGAGATAAATTATGTAGCTAGTCCTTACAAATACAAACAAGTTTTATTTTATGTGGATAACCTAAATATCAACTATTTTGAATATATGAAAATCACAAAGTTTAAGAACATTGAAAGTTTCAGGTTTTCATATTTTGACATTCCATTTGAGCTTTGAAGAAGGGCTGAAAAATTGGTTAACTAAGATCCAATAAATCTAATAAAATTTGACAACAAATATCAACTATGAAGGATCACAAATCATAATAAATCTTTCCTCAAATTATGAACCCATTTTGAGATACAAAAATCACAAATCGGTTTAAAAGAATGCAAAAGTCTGAATTTTCAACATGTTGATCAAAGTGAGAAAAAGTCAAAACTTTTTCAAGTCAAGTCCAATACCACAATCTATCCTAAGGGATATGAAGTATTTCCAGACCTTCAGTTCTAAGACCGGCAATATTGTGGCCATAGCTGGCAACTATAGTAATATTGCGGGTACTAGAAGAGCCATGGTAATATTACCGATGAGAATGAAAATAATCATTGAGAATGCATTATTGTTCCTGGACTCAATTATAACTCTACAATGTTTCAAAGATATCTAAAATAATGGTTTCCATGTGGAAACAGATGAAGAGAATGGTTCTGAGTACATTCTAGTCATTAAGAAAGAAGGATATTGGAAAGAAATTGTAGAGAAACTCCTTACGTTCTCCTCCAAATTGTACTACACATTCATTAAAGGTGATGAAGAATATGTTGCAATGAACGTCTAGGTTAAAGACCTCGAACTATTTAGAATGTGGCATGAATGTCAGGGTCATCCTAGAGACAATATGGTGCGCTAAATATTACTACATTTTGCTGGCCACAACATGAAGTCCAAAGACCTTCCTGATCTATCACACTTTGTGTGTGAAGCCTATGCTAAAGGCAAGTTGATTATGAGATCCTTGTATCATAAGATCAATGATGATTTGCCTGATTTCCATGAGAGGATTTAGGGGGGGTATATGCTGACCTATAGAGCTCATGTCTGGGCCACTCAAGTACTTTATGGGACTAATAGACGTATCCACTCAATGGATGCATGTATGTCTATTATCCACTAGGAATCATGCATTTACCAAGCTGATCTCACAAATATTGCACTAAGGGCAAAATTTCCGGATCATAGGATCTAATCCATAAGAATGGATAATGCTAGAGAGTTTACTTCAAAAGCATTTAATGACTATTGCACAGTGTTAGACAAAATAGTAGAACATTCAGTCCCACATGTTCATCCTCAGAATGGACTTGCTGAATCATTAATCAACAGGATCAAGATGATCACTAGATCCTTGTTAATGAGATCCAGTTTACCAACTACGTGTTGGGGACATGCCATACTACATGCATCACCATTAGTATGACTCCAACCATCTACATACTATAAGTTGTCACATTTCCAACTAGTGTGTGGGAAAGAACCAAGTATTTCTCATCTGCATAAATTCGGTTGTGCCATTTATATACCTTTCTCACCTCCTCAACGTACGCCAATGGGACCACACCGTAAATTGCAAATTTACTTGGGATTTGAATCTCCGTCTATAATAAAATATTTGGAGCCCATGACAGGGGGTTTGCTAAAGCAAGACACGCTGACACTGTATTTAATAAAGAACTATCCCCAGCATTAGGGGGAGGAAAGGATCCCAAGTTGGAATACTGGGAACTATCATGGAATGATATTAGTCTTCATAATAATGATTCACAGACTAAGGAATCTGAACAAGAGGTTCATAGGATAATAAATTTGTAAAATCTTGCAAATTAGCTGCTAGATTCATTCACAGATCATAATGGAGTTATAAAGTTGCATATACCAATAGTAAATACACCTGAAAGAGTAGAATGTCGGGACCCAAAAATGCAATTCTGGACCCTCTGTGTATACTGCACTAGTCCAGGATCACGCTAGTGCACACAGTGGCAACATCGATAAAGATGACTAATAAATATCAGAGTAAAGAACTTAAGGTCAAAGCTTACAATTAATGCCTCAGAAGGCAAATAGCTCAATGAAGTTGCAGTGGAACGTAACGGAATAACTTCAGTGAAGCCCATCCATATGCCCACAGGCAATCGGTTGGGGTGCGCGACCTAGTTCTTCTCGATCCTTGAAGTAGACCTTGTTGCCCGACGATTCCTCCACTTCTGTAGGTTTGGGTGCAAGTTTTACAACAAGCGTGAGTACACAACCGTACTCGCAAGTCATATCACAGAATGCAATATATAGATGCAGGCTTATTCCAAAGGAAATGGCTTCTGTGGTTATTTTGCAGAAATGCAACATTTGCTATTGAATACAAATAATAGATTGAAAGCATAATTCAAAACAAATAGACAATATTAATTTAACAGTTGTTTTCACAAAGACACATAGCCTAATCAAATTCTTTCACACAGCCATATGACCTAAATCACACAGCTGTCCCTTCCCAATTGTTTTTATGAAAATCTACCCCTCGTGTGAAATCTCCGAGCATGTCCATGACCGCGGACGCGGCTATTCGAATAGATTGTTTAACACTCTGCAGAGGTTGTACACTTTACCCACACGATACAACTAGTGTTGCAAGCACTAATCATAACAAAACAGTTCAAAAACTTCATCTCAACATTGACACTCCCGATGTGCTTACAAACTGCTATGCCAACCCAAACGAAGCGCTTTGGCATAACACACATCGTTGGACAGGGACACGGCGAACCGCCCGTGATGCGACTACCATGTAGTACACACCTCCACCCATAGCCTAACCTACAACCTGAGTAATCAATGCTAAGAATCCATAACCTACTAAGTTAGGCCCGTAGCATCAGGCATGTGGTCGTACAGTAAGGCTCAGTTCAATGGCGCACAAAGTTAAGTCCTTAATTGACCAAGGCAAGACTTCTATTTTCTAACATGCCACAAAGATTATCATTCCTATTCACAAAGTCCACCATATCACGCAGTATCCACCACTTGCCTCGGTCTAAATCCTTTCCCACCCTGTTGGTTAAGTGCAACACATGCTATCACTAAGTAATAACACATAGCATACAGTTTTACACAAAGTTCCATAGTCACTTAGTCAAATTTATAATTGCAACTCAAATAATAAGTGAGACTCGTAGCATGGCTAAGCAATCTACTCGTATATAACCAACCCACGTTGGTAATACCATAGCACCAACTAAATATGAACCAATCTAGGGTGACAAAAGTTTCTGACATATCAATTAGCCAAGGTGGTGTAACAATTTGGACAATAGCTATACCCAAAAGCATTTAAATAAATAATTAAAGTAGAATGCAATACTTTGAAACAAAGTATTTTGAAATCTGGGTTCAATATGATTAAGGGTATAACTTGCCTTGCTATAGCTATGATGTTCTTGTTTTATCTTCAATCTTCTACCTTCTTGATCTCTAGCTCCTTCAAACGATTCCGGGACTTCGGCGTCTAACGAGAAAGAAAGCGCAAAACAAACTAAATTCAAAAGACAAATCAAATAAACTCCAAATTGAAATTGAATGGTACTGGAAGGTAGATTATGAATTTAGATGAATTTAGAAACTTTAATGGGTTCAATCGGAGTTCGGATGAAGAAGATATGGCTCTCAGAAGATTGGAATTCACATGAAATGATGACAAAAGCTCTACAGAATATTCTCAGAATATTCTATTCCGAAAATATTAGAAAAAAAGAATGAGTGTATGATAGGTAGGACCGACTGGTATTTATGGATTTCTAGAATCAAAGTAATTCCAGAAATAAGGTAGAGAGAGTGACAAGTGAGACCAATAAGATAACAGACTTTTCAAGATTTAAATTAATTCCTGAAAATAGGATTAGGGGTTGACATGTGGGCCATTGGTCTATGGATCAGGTCTACAGAGATATGCTAGTCCACGGTGGACCAAGCTCATGGCTAGGGTTGACCAAGGTTGACTGACACGCGGGATCCGCATGTAAGTGAGAGAACTAATTAGGGTTTTAATTAGGAGGATGACATGTGGGGTCTACTTGGAAGTGATAGATAGATATTTATTTTCTTGCTTGACATAGAGAAAGAAAGACATAGACAAGAGCAACCAGAAGCACATGCTCTGGACAACAGGGAAGAACAACAGAGGGAAACAAAGACAACAGTGGACATAGGGCTGCTGGCCTGGTTCATGGCGCAAAGCATTGACAGCAAAGAGATGACAAAGATTTGGTACTGAGAAGGTAAAGCAAAGAATAGAGCACTAAGAGAGAGGGTACATGGCTTGGATGTCAAGAGATAGCTGTTATGTGGCACTGAGATTGGATGGCAAGAACAATACAACAAAAGAACCACGTTCTGGACAATCAATGAACGAAGCAAGAGATGAAACGCTATAGGAACAGAAAGCTACAGGATATGGCTGATTCTTCCACATGAAACCGATGGCGATTGGAGGCGAACCAACGGTGCCAAAGGGGCAAAACGGAAAGGAAACGTCGAGCCGGAGATGATGACGCGGTCCGGACGTCGAGATTTGGCTCCATGCGACGGCAGCGACGTGAAGAATGGTGACGACGGCGGCCTCATGGGTGCGTACAACTTCAGGTGACAATCTGCGAAAAGGAAGGTGAGCACAGCGTAAAACGCGGCGACGCAAACTCAACGGTGGTAGAGTTAAAGGCAGGAGATCAACGGTTGTGGAGTAATTGGTTGGAGAAGGACGACGGGCAAGAGAAGAGAGAATGCTTGATTCTCGGCGCACGGTGGATGAAACTTGAATCCAAAAGATGCGAAAAATAGGTATTGACGAGGGGCACAAGATGACGCAATCGAATTTTTGGAAAAACTCACCGAGGAAGCGAGGAACGCGATGAACACGTTTCGGCATTATGGCTTGACATGGCCGATGGTGCTCTGGTGATCTTCAGGTGAAGGGGATGGAACCATGACGTAGAGGGCGACGACGCGGAGCCAACGCTGCAAACGGTTCGGCCGGAGGACGTCGGATGAAGGCGCAGTTCGCCGGAGAAGACCTTCGGTTGGAGCTTGGTTTTCTGGAGATTGCGACGAAAATAGATCGGTTTGGAGGAAACCAATTTAGGTGATTGGAAGAGAAGATCAAGACGGACGCGTGGGCGCAAACAGTTCGCTTTTATATGCACCGTAGAGAAAGATATGGAGTTTGAAAGGTTTAGTTGGAAACGCGTACAGAGCACAGACTCTCGGATCGGTTCTGGAGGAAAACGATGATGAACAGTGAAGCGCGAGATATTGTAGCACGTGGCAGGAGAGATAAAAAGGCTGATTTTCGGAATTAAAATAAAAAGTCGAAAATCAAGGACATCAAATAAATAGCAAATAAATCCAGAAAAATCTCAGAAAATACCCAAAAATCCCTTGAAATACAAGGAAGCCAAATAACACAGGTTTTTATTTAATTAATGTTTAGATTAGTCAAATTAAATATTTTTAATTTAGGAAAATTCCCAATTAAGCTTTATTAATTCAAATAAAATTGATAAAATTTTTCAGGGGCCTAAACTACTCAAAAGATTTTTGAAAAGCCAAATTTTGGGACGTTACATAGAACCATCCCATATTTTGGGTTCTGCATGTGACTCCGCCACTATTAGTAAGAAGAGGGAGAGATCTCCTGGGTCAAAGGATCTCAAACTGCGAAGACGTCCGTGTAAGAGATGTATTGAACAAGGGGAGAAAACTCCACGAATTGAACATGAATGACAAACGTCTTGATATTGGGGATGCTCGATCTTCACAGTGTAGGATTGTGATAACTTGGATTCGTGTAACCTGACGAACGCCGGCACCAAGCACTATCTAGATTACAACAACCTACGATACTCAGATTCGCCCAACCACACGCTTCGATCGTCATCTACTGACCACCCAAAGTAGACGTGTTGTTGCTCCTGCAAAACACAAGGAACCATAAGAACAACGAGGTAGAGAACACCCAATTCCCCTTTCTAGTTGCAGCTGTGTGTCATACGTAGAAGAAGAACAAGCATATAGCTCTTTGAAAAATAACAGATTGATATTCGTGGTCTGAGATTCTCAAAACCCTCATACATAATAAATAGGACAAAGCCAGTACCACGTACTCCTAAACTAAATTGGTTCGGACTCCACCAAAGAAAACATACAAACCGATTCATATTTGGGTTCGGTCACACAAAAAGGCACACGGGCATGATCTAGTTGCTATCGTAATGTCACGTGGTAGTATATTTGTTTTAATAGAGAATATCTAAAAAAACCATATCGATTTTAGTGAGGAACTCCAGAAAACCATCACGTGGCAACAGATTGGTTTAATAGAGAATCTCTCAAAGACCATATCAGTTTTCGTGAGGAACTCTAGAAAGCCAGATCCTTTCCACCTTGAGTTAGTCCTCACACCAGGTCTGTTTCCTATAGCTTCATGCATGCATGCCATATTGCCTTCCATGTGAGTGTAGCACTACATATTCTCCCGCCTCAAGCAATTTCTTCTTTTCTTTGTTTCCTTCATGCGATAGCATCTCTCCAGCTTTCCTACTCCTTTGCTCTCGCCTCCCATGCTTCTTGTTCAAGACTTCCTGCTCCTTTGCTCTCGCCTCCCATGCTTCTATATGTATAAAACTACACATGCAACATGGGACTATTAGGCAAGAACCTATTATCATTAGCAAGATTAAAGTCATTTAAGAGTGAGTTCACCTGTTGGTTAATTAATTTAGTCCTTGCTTGTGTAATCGGACCAAATGGTTGTTTTGGAGCACTAGAATTGGATGAATAGATGTTGTACTCTTTTCCCCTTGTTTGAGTTTTGTCTCAATGGGTTTTTTCATTCGAAGGTTTTTAACGAGACAACATATGCAATGGCAAGAACGTGAGATATGTACTCTTTTGTTTTACCTTTTTTTCCTACTGGGTTTTCGGAATAAGTTTTTCATGAGGCATGAGCATGACATTGGCAAAGTGTCCAAGGGGAAGTGTTGTATATCGACCCGATTATGTGTGGACACTTTATCTAAAGAAAGGTGTATTAGAGGGATTGTCGGCCCACAAGGTCCGTTAGTTCGTTTAGTCCTGTATTGCTTATTAATACATGGATACCTTCTCCCCCTATATAAAAAGGAGTAGAGAGCTCTCATTATACACACAAGCCTACGGGCAAATAAATCAATAAAGAGATAGGGCTGGGATAACATCCTTATGTTCTTGTCTATTGTTATTATTTGCGAGTTGAGAGCTTTGTTTGTTGAAACGCGACCTGGAATATCGGCAGAAAGCATTATTTTTAGAGTCATACAATAAAGCTTACTAGAATTGGTATGGGTTATCCAAACTAGAGTCCAATGCACAACAACAACCACAAAATGGACACTAGTAAACTAATAGCGCAATTGATCAACTGTTGAAGTTTCCAATACTCCCCGGCTCTTGAAAATAGTTCTAATTTATTCTCCCAAGTGAGAGGAAACAAATTGCTAAAAGATCATATTTAGAGCATCTATAACAGTCTATGTCACTTGTTACTAAGAGATGAACACATCAACATTTAGGTGATGTGGAGGAGAGATGATGAGTAGAGAAGGTGAGCTTGTTTCTAGATGAAGAAATAAGTAAGTTATTGATATCAAGACACAAGAAACCACAAAATAGCTATTGGAGACTTGCTTGTTACCTAAAAGCTTGTTTTGTGGGTAGCAATTAAAGCGGTAATTAGAGTCTTAGATACAAACTCAAGAAACAATCCATTGTAAGGCTTGTTTCTTTTTATTAGATTGAGTACTCTCTCTTCTCTTAGTAATAAGCTAAGAAACAAACTATTGTAGATGCTTTTACAATACAAGAACACCGGGCAAGTTCAAGTCCTGCCGCCTTGGGGATTGTCCCTGCAGGTCCCCGTCCGGCCCTCCTGCGTGGGAATTGCCCTCCCCTTGTAAATCAAAACTTAATAGTGAAAATTGGTCATAAGGCACGGTAATTTTGTGTCCTTAGCTAGCGGACACAAAAAAACATGGCTATGCCAGAAGACACTTAAATTTTGTGGATATTAGCTCTTAGACACTGAGACAAGTATTATATTATTATTTGTTGTGAGAGGAGAGAGAAATCACATGTCGATTTTGCCCTTCCAGCCTCCTTTCCTATTATTTCTTCTTTTCCCTTCTTCCCCTCCCGACAGTGTCGCCTCCTGCCTTCTCGGGTTGCCCTGTAATGCTTCACAGCCGTGTCCTACCTCTGGTCACGCCACCACCGTCACCACCATCGTCGCCCTATTGTCGCCGCGCTGTTTAGGCCACTGCGTCATCATCTTCGAGTTCCACTGCCACCACCATTGGAGCGGAGGGAAGCTCACCGCCCCACCACTTCGAGCACATTCCTCCCTCTATAAAATGCGCACCAAGACCGCATCACCCTCCTCTTTGTTTTTCCCAAAACCCTAGCCTCTACCTCGTCGTCGTTCGGCTGAAATGTGTTGCGCCCCCTTTCTTCTTCATCTCCAGCCGCCGCAACACCCTCGCCCTGATCTCCCTCTATGGTGAGCATCTTCCAAATTCTTTCGCGTCATGCCATGTTTGTGGGACCCCAAAATCGAATTTGTTTCCAAATGAAGAGATTACACTGGTGGCATAATTCTTAACAGGGAACGAGTACGATTTTAGTTTCCCCCGGATATGAGTCATGTGTTAGCACCCAAGTTCAAGGCTAACATGCACATACCCTTTTACAACATGGTACACAGACATACACAAGTCATACATAAACATAACAATAATTTTTACAAGGCTAGAGTTCTGTACATAACTTATACAAGTGACCAAGGGTCAACTACAACAGAAGTTTGCAGTGGAAACAAATATAAACAACAAAAGAACCACCAAGTGTGCCCAACATCCGCAGGCAACTAAGTGGAGGAAGAAACAAAATCATTGTTAGCGCCACCATAATCGGCGCTAACGGATGGATCGTAAGCATAAATGTCCTCACCTGCAACTAGTGGTCAATTCCACTGAGTACAGAAGGTACTCGCAAGACTTACACACTAATAAAAGAAATTGTTTCATAGAACCTAGCCAAAGGATTAGAGGTTATACATGTTAAAGGCTATCCAAAGGATGGTTTTATTGGCATAGGTTTTGCATAAAGCGACAAGTTTATTCCTACACATTCTAATTTTACAAAGGGCATTTAGTAAACCAAATTTGGACCAAAAGACAATATGTAACATTCATATAAAAGTAGAATAAACCAAGTCAAAGTGGCTGTCCACTTTGATAATCTAACACTCATGAACAACCATTCATGCCGATACTAAGTTATATATAACCATATAAATTTTAAATTGAAATCAAACAAATGCTGTCTTGAACCTAAGTGGTTGTCCGTAATCGTGGACACGGCTATTCGAATAGTTTTAACCCTGCAGGGATGTACATATTTACCTGTAACATCCCAATTTTCTGAGCTTTAAAAATCTTTTAAATAGTTAGTAGGGAAAAAGTCACCATTTGGGTTTATTTGAATTTAAATTCAGAAGCTTAATATTGGACCTTACAATCAAAAACATTTAATGTGAATAATTCCAACTTGAACAATAGCCAAAACTATTTTATTTGGGTTCTATGTGCTCAGATATATTTTTTAGATTTTTCTAGAATCTTTCTGAGTTCATTTGCTATTTTATATTGCTTATTTGAATTTCTGATACTTTCTAAAATAGAAAATCTATTTAAAATCTGACAAATCGCCGGTAGAAATCCAAAACCCCCCAACTCCTGCGCGCCAGCTCGCCAGCGCGCGCCGCTCCGTGACATGTGGACCCCACCGCCGCCCCTCCGCTCGTCTCTCTTTCCTTCCGAACGCCCCGCTCACCTCCACCGTTCGATCAAGGATGGACGGCTGGATGCGCATGATGTAATCGGAGGTTCCGAACGTCCCATTGATTTTGGGCCGTTCGATCTTAGATGGACGGTCAGATCCTTGAGTCTGTTTCGCAGTCACGCCGTTTCGCACGCATCGCGCTCGAGCCGCCGTCGCTGACGTGTGGGCCCCAGAATCTTCTGTGCTTTGTTTCCGAGTCCGTTAGGGATACGATCGCCGCAGCCGCATGCCGTTTTTCGGCGTTCGTGCCCTGGACTCTCCCAGGCCTCCGGGGTATAAAGGGAGAGGGAGCCCTCGGCGTCCGCACCTCAACCCTAGCCGTCTTCGCCCTCGCGCCGAACCCTAGCCGCCGCAGGAGCTCGAAGATCGTTTTGCGCCGCTGCCTTCTCCGACGAGCTTTTCCACCGCAACCAGCGTCGCCGAGACCTCAGGGTTTGCTTCGTCGGCATCGCAAGAACAAGGGCTACCTCGTGGTCGCCTTGGTTCCGCCGGAGCATCATCGGAGGCCCGATCCCGTCGAGCCCGAAGCCTCTTCGCCCCTTCGACCTCTCCGCCGGCCATCTCCGTCGACCTTGACCACCCGGAGTTGGTTCAACAGGTTCGCAATAGCGAGAGCTGCACGCTGGTACCACTCACCGCCGGCGAGGAGCCGCCGTTCGCCGTTGTCTTTGGTTCCCGAGCCGTCGTCGCCGTCGGTCTGACGTGGCAGTCCGCGTCAGCGTCCACCTCGGCCCGTGTGCGCACGTGTCGTTCCATGTGGCGCTACGTCAGCGTCCTCGTTAGCGCCACGTGTGCGCCGCGTGGCAGTCCACCTCGCCCCAAAACCCGAGGGTCGGTAGACCTAGTCTACCGTGAGCCTTGAGACTGACATGTGGGTCCCCCATGTCAGTAATATCTTTTTATTTCTTTTAATTCCCGAAATTCCTTGCTGACGTCAGTATTGCGCAATAATCCGATTTTTCTTTTAAGAAATAATTCGGAAAATTCCAGAAAATCCAAATTAGGGTTTCTTTAGATTTTGAATCTTTCAGAGCCCATAACTTTTGCATCCTAATTCCGATTGAGCCCATTCAAATTCGTAAATTTATCTAAATTCGAGCTCTATTTATCTTAGATTTTTATTTAATTTTTGGAGCTCATTTTGCCTCTGTTATTTATTTGTTTTGTTTATTTATTTCGTTTACGAGTAGACGTCGATTCGTCGAGAAATTTTGGAGAAGAAGGAGCACCCCAAGATCAAGACCAGTACATAGACCTTTTCCAAGGCAAGTCATACCTTTGATCATCTTGAACCCAGTTTTCAAACTACTTTGCTTCAAGTATTGCATTCTATTTTATTTATTTATTTAAATGCTTTTGGGTATAGTTATTATCCAATTTGTTAATACACCTTGGCCTTGTATGTCATATTTCCTTGTCACCCTAGATTGGTTATTAGTTGGTAATATTATAGCACCAACGTGGGTTGGTTAGATGCGAGTACAATTGCTTAGCCATGCCACGAGTCTCACCTTTCATGTAAGTTGCAAATATTAAATTTGACTAAGTGACTATGGAACTTTGTATAAAACTATGTGCAATATGTTATTACTTTGTGATAGCATGTGTTGCACTAAAAACCAACTGGGTGGGAAAGGATTTAGACTGAGGCAAGTGGTGGATACTTTGTGATTTGGTGGACTTTGTGAATGGGAATGATAATCTTTGTGATCTAGTTAGAACATGGAAGTCTTGCCTTGGTCAATTAAGGACTTGACTTTGTGCGCCATTGAACTGTGCCTTACTGTACGACCACATGCCTGGTATGGAACGGGCCTAACTTAGTAAGTTATGGATTCTCGGTATTGATGTTCAGGTGGATAGGTTAGGCTTTGTGACAGGGTGGAGGTGTGACTACTTGGTGGTTGCATCGCGGGATAGTTCGTCGCATCCCTGTCCAGTGGTGTGTGTTATACTAGTTCTTTGTGAGCTGGTCTAGCGGGAAAGCACATCGGGAATGTCAATGTTTGAGATGAAGTTTCTAAACTATTTTGTTATGATTAGTGCTTGCTACACTAGTTGTATCTTGTGGGTAAAGTGTACAACCTCTGGAGAGTGTTAAATCAATCTATTCGAATAGCCGCGTCCGCGGTCATGGACATGCTCGGGGATTTTACACGAGGGGTAGTTTTCATAAAATGATGGGATGGGAGCTATGTGATCTCAATCATGTGGCTATGTGAAATAATCTGTTTAGCTTTGTGTCTTTGTGGAAACAATTGTTAAATTATTATTATCTATTTGTTTTGAATTATGCTTTCAATCTATTATTGTATTCAATTGCAAATATTGCATTTATGCAAAAGAACCACATAAGCCTTTCTTTGGGAATAAGCCTGCATCTATAAATTGCATTCTGTGGTATGATTTGCGAGTACGGTTGTGTACTCACGCTTGTTGTAAAACTTGCGCTCAAAACCTACAGAAGAGGAGGAGTCTACGCCTACTTTCGAGGAGGAGTTCGCCGAAGGTTGCTGATCGTTAAGGTCTGGATCCCAGTCGGTTGCTGTGGTGAATTGATGGGATCTACGCTGGAGTTATTTCCGTTCCGCTGCTGTTTTATTTTCTGTTAGCCCTGCGTGGCTTAATAAGTGTAAACTCGACTATAAGGTCAAAACCCTTACTTGTTATTCAAACTAATCGTTTACTTTAATTATCGTTTGTGTGGATTGGTATTCACCTATGTTGACACTGTGTGCACTAGTGTGATCCTGGACTAGTGCAGTATACACAGAGGGTTCCAGAATCGTAATTTTGGGTCCCGACGTTACCCACAAGACTTGATCAGCCTGTAAGCCACCAGATAATAGCACACTTCCTTTGGTATGTCGGCCGCGGAAATCAAGACTTGGTATTTTTCAGCAAGAACATCTTATTGAGTTGAATCACCCATGCGCGACCTGATCCCGCTTAGTACAAGTTTCTGATAGAACCTGCTAACCGAGGCATGCACGTTGTACTGGGAGTGTTGATCCAATTAACAGAAAGTAAAACTGTGCTCACTGCACATATTAAATTGCAATCAAAGCCCTAAGAACAACATGATCAACACATGTGTCCTTACACCACCTGTGATCCAACTCAATAAAATTTTTCCCTTACTTAACCAAGCGGCTCCCAACCCGCGTCTAGAAGTACGAGTGGTACTTGGATTAACAAAGGCACAAAGTTCAGTCCTGCTGATCCGCACAAGACTACCACAAACCCGATTCTCATGCGGAGGCACCCACACTAGCAACCACTTATCCAGATCAAATCATGTTCAAATAACTAATGGTTATACTAAAATAAATTAGATACGAAGATCTGAACCAAAAACATAAATATAAAGGATTCAGTGTTTCCCATGATTGACGAGATAAGCCCGTCAACCGAACTAACGTATCTACTGACCTGCATGGCTAAGCATTCACATAAAGACCATAGTCCAACACATGACTTCTACCTTAAGCATAAGAGTATGAAATGGTTAAGGGCAAGCCTCAATGATTAGGATATAACTAACTAGACTTTCAAATTATTGATACCTCAAAATAGCATGAACGCAAATATCATTGCAATTTCAAAATACTGAAATACCAAAACTGGGATCAATATGATGCAAAAGGATGCTTGCCTTGTTGATAGTCCACTTGTTCAGGCTCAGGAGTCTCAGAAATAAACTCACTCGCGTCGGCCAATTCAGATTCTAGAAAGAGCGATAACAAATGAACATCGAGAGAAACACCGAAAATCAAAATGCTGAAAAGATGCATGACAGTTTACAGAAGTAGTGTTCTGTTTTCTAAGTGAACTTAGGTGAAAATTTTTGGTTCAGTTGGAGTTCAATTAAACTTACTGTGAACTATGCAAGATTAAAGTTCTTAATGTGCAAGGATTTTATTAACAAAATTTTAAGTAACAGAGACAAAAGTGAGAGTTAGTCCAAAGTAAAGTATAGTAACAACTCTGCTGACAAAAGTACTTCCCTGGATTTGGAGTTAACAAAATACTTAAGAATTTAGAGGTTTAAACTACTTTTAGTGAAGAAGTAAACCATAATAAACATTCATTAATACTAATCGACTAGGATTAAGGGTTAAGATAATGAGCTACTGCTCTGGTCGAAAATCCGGCAACAGAGCGCTATCTCCCGTGAGATTGCTCCGCGGCTCGCCAGAGCTGTGGTCCAAGGTGGTGCGAGCCAAAACCAAAAATGGATTCACAATAGTGCAACGAACCTAGATGTGGTCGGAACATGGCCGGAGCTTGGCCGGAGCGGCGGTGCGGCAACTAAAATGCGGTGGCGCTAAAATGACACAAGCGGGTATGCCCACTCGACAATGATCTAAACGAATGGAAGCATGCTTAAGCATCTAAGGATCATAAGGAAGCTACCTAAGCTAAGATAATGGCCAGGGATCCAAAGAGTAACTCCGGCGACGATGACCGAGTGTCGACGATGAGAGCTTCACACGGACAAGATGACCTGAGTAAAGACTCATGAAATGGGTGGTTGGGATAAGTTACATAGACCCAAGAGATGGTCATGTCGAAAGGAATCGAAGAATGGCCTACCAGACCGGAGATGGAGACGAAGGGGGTACTTTCGGTTGAACTTCAAAGAAAGCCGAATTCCTGAGCACACTGTGAACAAAAGAAAGAATTGATTGAGGGGTTTTGCTCATTATTTCTTAAGTCAAGATATGACGCGCAAGAAATACGAAGGAGCTCACCAGAGCGAAGAAATCCATAATAGCGGCGCACCGAGTGCGCTCTGGACCAAAAAAGACAAGCTCGCGTTTCCAATGCTGTGCTACACAAAAGAGATCCAGCTTAGCATAAACGAGAACGACAAGCAAGAAGAAAAAGGGAGACGTGGAGAACGAAGGATTTGGCTCAACGGGGAGAGAGGAAATGCCGGCTTGCCTACTCAGCTGAGAGTGGAACGAAGGGGTTTTGATGGTGCTCTACGCCGGAGAAAACGATGACGGTCACTCGTGGTAGCACCAGGATAGGTAATGTCAGCATGGTGAGGCCAAGTGGCGATGCATGCACTGAAATACACGGGTGCGTTTCCACCTTGCCCTCGGCTTTGCGCGGCACTGGCATGGCGCGGAGAAGACAAAGAAGGGAGAGACTGACAAGTGGGCCAGGGCTGTTAGTCCTAGAGGTTAAACAAAGTGGTTGACTCAAATGCACGAGGATGGTTCGATCGTGAATGGACGGCCCAGATTGAGAAGGCTATTCGGCGGTCCAAACATTCCAAATCAATGTGGACGGTCCGATTTAGATCTAATGGTCCAGAGTCAAAGCACGTTCGGAGGCCCGAACGTTCCATGTACTTGTGGACAGTCCGATTTAAAATTGATGGCCCAGATTGCATGGAGCGTTTGGATGGTCCGAACGTTCCAAGTGATCTAGACAGTTTATTTCGATAGCACTCTAGCGACATTTTCCCGATAATCCATTTAAGTATAGTTTTTGGAGGAATTTCTAAATATAGCAAATGGGCTCAACGAATCATGAATTTTTTTTGGAGTCTCCCGACACAGTTTTCTTACTTGTGTAATTTTTTCAAAATTTTATCCATTCTGATTTTTCTCTAAAATTCATTTAAGTATATTATTTGTAGGAATTTTCTAATATAGAAAATGAGGTCCAAACATTATGAATTTTTTCAGGCTCCTTACACAGTGGACTTGATTGTGTAATTTTTCTAGAATTTTATATGTTCTGAAATTATCTCAAAAATTAAGGGTTTAGGTTTAAAAAACTATAACAAAAGGTTTCAGAAATTAGGGTTTCATTTTATTTTAAAGTTAATCCCTCCCAAACTTTTCATACCAAAATGACCAGACTATTATGCCTCGCCACGGCAACAGTCTGCCTCGTCAGCAACTTTTTAGATCGACATGACAACACTCTACCTCGCCAGCAACATTTCAGAAAGACAAAACAACACTCTGTCTCGTAGGCTACTCACATGAATTTAGCCACACCATACCACCAGCTTTTCAGATCGACATGACAACACTCTACCTCACCAACAACTTTTCAAAACTAAACACAGTACACACATCGAATTATTGTGTGTTCTCACTTCGTCGGGTGCATTATACCCTGTGGCTTATAAAAGAGGTGGAAGAGATCTAGGAGAGAACACTACACAACTAAACCCAACACTACACCAGAGCTTGCTTCACCACGCTGTGATGGAGAAGCAATGGGACAAGATGAAGAAGCAATGGGACAAGATCTGTGAACTCGCAAGGGCTGCTGCGGCCCGAGACGAACAAGCTGAGTGTGCTAGGAGGGCACCTCCCCGCAATGATGCCCCCATAGCAGAAACCCCTACCAGAACATTCCAACCGAGCCTTCACTGCAACACCCACCCGAGTGGGAGACGCCGCTACTCTGTTGGTGCAGGGACACATGCAAGTTCTTCAAGTCCAAGCATCGACTTAGTCTGGGCATGCGTTACTGGGGTTGTGCGAACTACTCCTGTGACTATCCCAGCTGCCGATAGGGACACAAACCGCTATCGGTAGCCGGTAAGGACCAGTTACAATATGTTCTCCTACCATTTCTCTTTCAAAGTATGCACTAACAATCTCTCACGTCTACCTGTGGTCCCTGGATCCGCTATGTGACTATCGCAAGTGGATCGACCAATAGATCCACCCACGCGACCAGTGGCATCTCGACTATGAGGAGTGGAATGCTAAAAGGGCCTGTGAGATCTGGGAGGAGTGCCACAACAAAGAGCAAAACGAGCGTATCTGTTGGGAGACGAAAGCTCAGCTCGAGGCGTGCAGGCGCAGGGAGTGCGAGAAAAAGAGAAAAATGGTGGCCAAGGCCAAGGAGGCTGGCGAGGAGTACAACGCCGAGCTCGCAAGGAAGTAAAAATAGCCCCAGTCCATGTAGTAGGTCGGGCCATTCCGTACTAGTCCCCTGAAGGTCAAATTTATTTCCATTCGAAAAAGGCGCATATGTATCACAAGAGTACTTCAGTTTGTTGCATCGTGCATGATGTTGTTTCTTATGCATGTAACAGAACCCTGTGCGCCGTGTAATTTCCAGCTTTATTATGAAGTCTATTTTAATTTGTAACCGCAAATCTCGTTGTCTTTTCGCATTCAATTCTTCGTGTAGCAAGGTATCAAACAACATAAAAAATCGTGTTTTGGAAGTAGGCACAAAATGGTCTACGACCCCCAAAGTGACGACGAGCACCACCTATCATTGCAATAGGATGTTTATGCATCTTTCATCAGCGGTGACTACTATATGTCCATCTTTGTGCCTCATGTTGTACCACACAGTCCACATATTTGTCAATTTTTTCAGGATGCAATATGTATCAGTTCTACCAACTGTGTTCTACAAATGTACATGCATTCAAATAATTTTCTCAAGCCGTATAAGGGGAAAACCACCTCAACATTTGTAGGGGGTATTGTTTAGCTACATCTATCCCAATAAGCTATCTATCAAATCGTTGCAATTGATGCTTGATCTACAAGAGAAGGAAGAGATCTTCGAAAAGTAGGTTTTCATGATCCGATAAAATTTAATTTCAAATCTTGTCTCTTTATAAGCAAAACATGAGTTCCAATCAAAGGGACTAATTTTGGATCGAAAGGATTAATCAAAAATTTATATTCCCTAATTCCATAAATCAAGTCCAATTTATATTCAACCATGAGCTCAATTCATAATTTAGAAATCAAAATGCATTACGCATGTAAATAATTAATTTAGAAATCCGAATGTAGTTACACATGCAAAAGTGAATAACGTTAGGCCTTATCACGCCAACTCTAATGGCGTGACAAGGCAGACTTGTCATGCCATGAGTTACGACATGACAGATGCCACACAAGCCCTACATGCTATCACGGCGCATGGCCGAGGGCTTGTGGCAGCTTTGGCCATGCCACTATAGGTGGCATGACAGCATGGTTTGGCCAAGCCAAACCTATAAAAAGCATATTATAGTAATTAGAAGTTGATCGTTAGCCCCGAGTGCTAACTTCTTATTATCCTTAACACACAGCCAGAGGAGATCACCATATGCTTCCTAAAACCCTTTGCTGTCTCGCAACACATGGCAATAAATCTTCCAATGCCCGACCTCACCGTAGTGGAAACAAGTATGGGTGATTTCGTTGGTGTTTCCAATTCCACCATAGAAATTGGTTTGTGTAGCATACTTGGTGATTCTCGAGGGGCTACAACAAAGGGTGTAGGGTGAGCAAGTGCCAAACGACCATTGGGTACAATATTATCGTCAGCAATGTCAAACAGTCATTCATCATCTTCAGGTTGATCAGGATTGACTATTCTGTTTTCATTGTTCTTTCCCATGTTAACTAAATTGTGCTAATTAGCCAAATGCATTAACTCCAAATGATCATTCTCCTTGGCTTGCTAGTTTGTAGTGGTTCTTATGAATGACATGCATATATGGAGCGTTCACTAGCACATGGTAAGGGCATGCACCTTGTCCCATCATTTTATTTTATTTTCCAAGTCATTTGTAAAACGACACCACAGATGTCAAGGTACAATTTAATGAACAAATATGTATGGCAATAGCAAAGGCTGCATATGGAATGATCATTCTCCTTGGCTTGTTGTTTCTAGTTTGTAGTGGTTCTTTAAATGCGCACAATGGCGAGAAATGGGAAGAGCGTTCACTAGCACATGGTAAGGGCATGCACCTTGTCCTTTCTGCCGTTCGAATGAACAAATATAGTTTCGGCTAATGGCACAAAGGCTGCATATGGAAGGTAATTGTAGAATTTCCACCAATAAAACTTCAATAACTTCAAATAAATTTTAAATTTTTGTTCTAAACTCAATAACTTTATTTTATTTTATTTTGGTAACATAACTTTGGGATTGATTCATATCAATCATGTAAAAAGAAAACATCTCTTCACAACTACTCCGTACAACTTAACAAATAAGGTAACGGTATAGAGAGGTATAAAGGTACTGGATAGCTCACTTGTGTCTTATTTAAACCCTATTTAGTGAGAGATAAGATATTTTAACACATAACAATTCACACAGAAGCGATTGACGTCAATGGAGGAATACGCATGTGCACAGAAAAAAGGGCCCCATGAAGAATTAGGTGGTGGGGTCATGGCAACAAATCTTCCTTGTTGAGATAGTAAGACATTTTAACATAGTAACAATTTACACCAGAAGTGGTTGATGTAAGTGGAGGAATACGTGTGCACAAACAAAAATGCCACATGAAGAATTAGGTGGTGGGGCCATGGTAAGTTGGCAACAAATCTTTCATGCTCTATTATTGATTAAGGATAGTAGTTTCAAAATTTAATGTTTGAACTGGTTTGAACTTGTGGATGACACGGGAATCGACAGAAGACACCAATAAGAATCAATTATATTTTTAACAACGCATCATCATTAGGACCCACCAAATTGAGAGCTAATGTTTTTCCCTTTTTGTGAGAAGATTTAGCATATTTCTCTTTTCTATGAAACCATTTAATCATGCATCATCATAGGCTTTTATTATATAATAGATTATCAATTGAAGCTTCTCATGATTTTTTTGGCATCTTTTCTCAGGACTAGTCCAAACAATAGAAGAAACACTATTCTATCAAGAACTAAAATATATTGTAAATAAAAAAATAGTGTAACTAACCATAATCATATGACGATTTACTAAAATATTTTAAGAGAAATGAAGATAAGAATATTAATAAAAAAGATTAACTTTGGTATAGAACATACATAGTACTCTTTAATTGTTAATTTTCTGCACTTCCCAGTAGTACACTTTCAGATCCGCATCGGCCAATTACCATTGGATGTAGCACCTTGGGGACTAACATTAACTGGAATTGTAGCGCTAGCACCTTGAGGACTATCATGAAACCCTAATTTCCGAAACCTTTCGTCCTAATTTTTGAGACCTAAACCCCTAATTTTTTAGACAATTTTAGAGTATATAAAATTTTGTAAAAATTACACAATCAAGTCCACTGTGTAAGGAGCCTAAAAAAATCATAATGTTTCGACCTCATTTTCTATATTAGAAAATTCCAACAAATAGTATATTTAAATGAATTTTAGAGAAAAAAATCAGAATGGCTAAAATTTTGAAAAAAATTACACGAGCAAGCAAACTGTGTTGGGAGACTCCATGAAAAATTTCATAATTTTTGAGCTGATTTTCTATATTTAGGAATTCATCCAAAAAAATACTTAAATGGATTTTCGGGAAAATATCACTACAGTGCTATAGTAACCTTGCTGCGGTCTCTGACCACAGCACCTAGCCATTACTGCCCCCAATGGCAACACCTACCTACTACACTCTCTAAGTGCAGCACACGGGAGGGGGGTGTTAGAAATAGAATTTACAGGTTACGGGGCTAGATTTGAAATTTAGGATCAACAGGGGGCAATAGTGTCCAAAATTCCAACTTCGGAGTATTCCAGTAGAATAGGCAAACATTCTTTGCAACTAAATTTATTCATTGTTTCTGGGTGAGTAAATGCCTCGGTCTAGCGTGTACTTTCTTAGTTCTCTTTAAATTTATTTGATGTTTTAGCATCTGTGCAGTTAACCATTTCCAAAGTTTGGCCATTAATATATGGAGTACTACCACTGCTACAGAAAAGGTCTTCACAGATGGTTCAAAAATGTCATCACAGACGGTTTCGTGAGCCGCCTGAGTCTATGGGTCAGTGATGACATGAGTCATCACAGACGGTTCTTCAAACCGTCTGTGATGCATACTATCACAGACGGTTATTAACTCAGAACCGTCTGTGATAGGAAACTATCACAGACGATTTGTAGATAAAATCATCTGTGATAGGGAACTATCACAGATAGTTTGTAGCTGAAACTGTATGTGATGACTTTTCTCTATAGACGGTTTGTAGCTGAAACCGTCTATGATGATTTTTCTCTATAAAGTCTCCAAGCAGTGGCTGCTTGTGCCTTTAAAACCGGCATCATATATATATATATATATATATATATATATATATATATATTATATCTTGTCGTAGTCCTCGGCCACTTTGGGGGTCGTCCACGAGGCATGAGGAGGATGAGACAGCAGCCACGGACAACTTCATCGAGCCCCTGTAAGTTCAAAAAGCATGGCTGCCGAGACAGCGTCAGGACATCCAATTACCTAGATGTCATCGACAAGTAATTGGACGTCGCTTTGTTCAGAAAGTAACATGGCCGATACCAGTCGGAGTAGTTGTGCGTCCACGTCACTTTCTAAACGCAACGACGTCCAATTACCTGTCGACGACATCCAGGTAATTGGATGCCCTAACGCTCTCTCGGCAGCCATGCTTCTTGAACTTGCAGGGGCTCGATGAAGTTGTCTGTGGTTGTTGTCTCATCCTCCTCATGTTGCGTGGACGACCCCCCGAAAGTGGCTGAGGGACTACGAACAATATATACATAATATATATATATGATGCTGGTTTTAAAGGCATAAGCAGACACTGCTTAGAGACTTTATAGAGAAGAGATCAGGATCCAAGGGCACAATATATCTATACACAATACATAACAGCAGGTAATCTAACAGCTCAAGGCACAATTAATCTATATACAATATCACATCCAATTGCATTTGTGACATCAATTCATCATAGAAGTATCATCCAAGGACACAATCTATACACAATACATAACAGCAGGTAATCTAACAGCTCAAGGCACAATTAATCTATACACAATATCACATCCAATTGCATTTGTGACATCAATTCATCATAGAAGTATCATCCAAGGGCACAATCTATACACAATACAAAACAACAGGTAATCTAACAGCTCAAGGCACAATTAATCTACACAATATCACATCCAATTGCATTTGTGACATCAATTCATGTTGATGAAGCAGTTCACGCAGGCAGGATGTCCATGGCTGTTGTCTCATCCTCCTCATGCTGCTTAGTAGATTTCTTAGACGTCCATGGTAATTAAAGAAATCATGATCCAGTGCAGACACGACGCGGCAACGGCGGCAAACACCAGCCACTACCAGCATAACCCACATCCAGGGGAGAGAGGCAGATCTGGCCGAGGTGAGGTAGCCGAGGGAGCAGAGGGGAGCGGTGTACCTCGATTTGGCGGCGTAGATGGTGGGGCGAGCTCGATTCGACGAGGAAGATGGCGGGGCGAGCTCAATTCGGCGAGGGAGATGGCGGCGAGGTCGAATCGGCGACGGGGGAGTCGCGATGCGGGAGCCTAAAGTCCTGAACCCTAGCACGCGCTTGGGAGTGACGAGTTAGGGCGCAAACCCTAGAGCGCGGGCTCCTATTAATAAAGGTATATCAGAGACGGTTCTATTATGGAACCGTTAGTGATACGTATCACAGACGGGTCCATAATAGAATCATTTGTGATATGGTCTCATATCACGACGGGTCCACAATAGAACCGTTTGTGATACGTATCACAGACGGTCTAATAATAGAACCGTCTGTGATACGTCTGTGAATTGTTTTTTGTATTTTTTTATTAATACTTTTGTCTCTTTTAGAAAGAGACAATCTGGGCCAATGAATGTTGATCTAATGGTGAGAAAATGTGATCTAAAACTATGCTGAAACCGCTAATTTTATGGCAAGTAGTCCAACACCTCTACAAAAAAAATTGGCATACTCATGTCTAATCCTGCAGTCATCGCTGCAGAAGACGGCGTATTCATCCCACCCTGACACGCCGCAGCCGATGTTCGTGCACCGGTGGCCATCCTCTGACAATGCCCACACCCGTCCCAGTGGCCTGGCCATCTTCCCCCACGCCGCTGCCCGGATCATGTCCGCGGCGAGCCTCTGGCACCACCTGCACTCCCGGTTGGTCCTCTTGGCCATCTCGCACCCGTCGTCGGCCGGCTCGCCCTCGACCTGCTTGATGTAGTGCTTCCCAACGTTGCGCGTCTCACTAGCCGTGTAGAGGAGGAGGCCGAGCACGTAGGCCGCGGTCTTGTGGTCGACGACGGCGTCGGCCGTCCGTTCAAGGAACACGAAGCCGCACTGCATGTCTTGGGGTGCGAAGACAAGCGCAAGGCCGACAATGAAGCAGGCCTCAAGTTGCCGGCACCGGCCAGGTGGTTGACGACGGTGAGGTAGCGCTCGTTGTCCTGCCACTTTATCGCCTCCTCTCGCTCCAGCGCCACGTGCGTCCCCACGGCGCGCCTTGGACGCCTTGTACATGGCCTTGCAACTAAAATTCAAGACGATAGAATCTTAATACAAGAATTAATTACTAGATATTGGACACAAAACAAAATCATCATGAGATTTTATTTTTTGCATCGTATCAACTGGTACGACTTTTCAGTTTTGTGCGCTACAGTCATCTTCACAAATTGACTATAACCAGACCTACCAAAAATAAAAGAACAGAATACGTGCGTGGCTCGTAGGCTGCAAAGGTCAGCCATGGGCTGATGAGAGCTCGCGGCCACGAGACCGACGATGTGGACGACGACCTCGTCAGGAAGATTAAGGACGGCGATCGTCGACCTCCTTGCCCGCTTGGTCCTCGTTGTCATGCTCCGCGTGCTCACCACGGTGTACTATTCAATACCATGCATGCTCACCATGGCGCACGATAATATCACTCTTATAAAACGTCGAAGAGACATCATAACGTCGACGCGCGAGATGAAGAGACGCATCGGCGCCCATCGATGCGGGAGACAAAGAGACGCATCGGCGCCCGTCGGCGCGGGAGTCGAAGAGACGCATGCATAACGCGCGGGAGCCGAAACATTTAATTATCACAGACGGTTCTGATAAAAAACCGTCTGTGAAGTATACCATTATCACAAACGGTTAGTTAAAAGAACCGTCTTGGAAGTTTCATAGACGGTTGTTTGTTCAGACGGTTATTTTTACGAACCGTCTGTGATACTTCAGAGACGGTTTTAAACACGAACCGTCTGTGATATTTCCTCTTCACAGACGGTTTTTAGCGCATCCATTTACACAGACGGTCTCCAAACCAAAACCATCTTTGATTGCATGTAATACAGACGGTTTTGGCGAACCGTCTGTGATGAGGCATCTAGTATTAGCTATTTTGTAGTAGTGTACTAGCAGTTTCAGGGGGCTCACGAGGTTTCATTTTGCATAAAAGTTTCACGAACGTTTCGGGAGTCGAGCTTGAAGTTTCAAACCAAGTTTCACCACGTTTCATAGAAAGTTTCAAAGAGGTTTTAGGTTTCGATCCTGATGTTTCAAGCATGTTTCAATGCGTTTCGTGAAAGTTTCATGCAAGTTTCAGCGCATCTCAAGAAGTTTTAGAAATAGTTTGAAGCAAGCTTCAACGTGTTTCAAGAACTTTTAGAAAGGTTTGAACAAGTTTCAGAAAGGTTTCACGGGGCGACCTTGCCGCTGCCTCGGCTCCTCTACCGACCACCTTGGACCCGAGCGAGAGAGGGGCTTATCTCGTGCGTTGAAGAGGATAAGATCGGACGGAATGGGGTGGGCTATGCCATTGCAATGCTATATCAGTTTCTTATTTTTGTCTAATATATTCAAAACTATCTATATTTGGCATATAAAAACCATATCAGTATATTTTGTCACTAACAATACTTTCATAGTATTTCAATTTTATTATATGTAGTTATAAAAAATAATGGTCAAATTCATCTTAAAGTTCGTAAAAATCAATGACATCAAACAAAAAATTGAATGGCGTACTAGCTGGGGGCCAGGTTTATCATAAGGGCGCGACTAGTGCTCGGACGTACGGTCCGAGCGCTAGCTCTGTATGCCACTACATCCCCTGGACACGATTGCAACAGCCCTGGACCACGGTTGCAACATCCCAGGACAATGGTTACAACATCCCCGGACAACGGTTGCAACATCACAAATCAAAGCAAAGCATCAGGATTGCAACATCGCCGTGAACAGTATGTAAAATTTTTTCTACAGATGCAATATTTTTTTTCTACAGATGCAACACCTTTTTTTACAGGTGCAACATTCCAAAGGACAGGCCACAACATTGTTTTTGTAAGACCCGAGATTAACACTCTCGAATCCTCTGTGCATTTCTGAACTAGTCCCATGATCAGTAGCTAGTTTACACAGTAATAAATATGGTAACATCTATAATTCGCATAACTTTATTAATAATCAACAGAGTTTATTACAAGAGAGGCTTACAGGCCAACAATAAAATAACACAGCGGAAGATGAAGAAGTAGTAGTAGGGTCCAGCAGATCTACCACAGGCACTCGACTGGGGTAGCGGCCTAGTCGTCACATTCCACACTTGTAGCGAAGTCCTTATCCTCTGAAATTTATTTGCAAAAGCAAGTATAAGCACTACTACCGTGCTCGCAAGTTACACCCAATATTGAATTATGATCCATGCATAAGGTAAACAAGTGAGACTGACAAGATTTATTTTGCGTAAAGCAGCAGTTTTAGTTTAAATACTCATATTAATTTCCAAGGCCATTTTATACTATATCAAAACCAGTTTTGAAATGACAGTTTTATAGTGTGGATAACCTCCATGATTGAATGGTGAAGGATACCCTCCTATCACATGGCTAGCCGTCCAATTTCCCAATTGGATAAAGATCAAAAACATATGATAAAGTTATTTTTGAAAATAAAACCAAGGTCTAACTTTGAGTGGCTTTGCTAGCATGTCCATGACCGTGGACACGGCTATTCGAATAGTTTGACACTCTGCAGAGGTTGTACAACTTTACCCATAAGACACGACTTCTCTAGTTTGTTTGGCATCCGTCGATACTATCGCTAAGGTAAGCAGTCTAGAGCACGTGACAAGGCTTTTACAATGCGCCATTCCACCGTAGTCCCTCCTCACTAAGGTTTCGCTTCCTTTGGATTGACCATCCGCCGGGAGCCCCCTCTTGCGCCAGGTGGGAATACTGTCTGACCGATACCCACACAACCGGATGGAACAACCACGGTGAAACTTTGCAAATTAGTCAGCCAGGTCCCCTCCCCATTCTCAGGACATGTGGTAGTACGATGTGGCTTAGCAAAGGAACGCTTAGAGGCCGGTCCTTAACTGACTTGGGCAACTTTTCATAAAACCCATGGGCCTTAATCTTAACCAGATTAAGCCCGTGTATAAACCTACACCCACCAAGACCCTTTTCACCCAAGTCCAAACCATCTTTTGATTTTTATTTTATTTTTCAAAGCATTTGTAAAACTCCCATGACACACCAATGCCAAGGGTACACTATAAACAACAATTGATTTTTGGCTGAAATTCGCCAAATGAAATATTTTTGGTCTAAGCATGGCTAAGCATATATTTTTTTTCAAAGAACATCTAGTTAGTACTATTGTATTAACCAGAGTTTTATCTAGGGTGACAAGGTGTAAGGGATTCAATATTTAAGAATTGTCAAGTACGAGACCAGTAAGTAAACCATCCGTATTGTGTTCATAATCCAATAATCCAAACTTCGGCAATTATGTGACCTTAAACCCAATATCAATTAGTCTAGTATCCACCACATCATTCTATTTCTATGATCTGACTTCCATCGATCCAAGATTCAGCAATGCTCTAAACCATTAATTATTCCTTAATGATTATGTAAACCTATAATCCAGTCTTTGATAATTCCATATCAAGTGATTATCTATTTCTAAAATCTAATCTTTGATAATCCATTATCAACATTTTTCTACTTCTAGATTCTAATTAAGCTTCATTCTTAAAATCCCACCAAGATTGTAATCCTATAATCCATCATCAATATTCTGCATTGACTATTTCTATAATTCGATCCCAACGATCCAATATCAACAATTAACTATCTCTACAATTCAATATCCATCAATCCATTATTCCTAAATAAACTATTTCTACTAATTCAACATCAATCCCATGACCATCTCATACCTAATAATCAATTTATAGGATCCAACATCAATAATTCAGTATTTGGCTACAGCATCTATCTATCATCCAATCTTTATTGATCCAACATCATTAATTATCTACTTCTAAATTCCACTATCCAGTAATTAGTTGTTTCTATAACCCAACCATAATAATCATATAATCTTAGAATTCAATCTTCAATAATTATATAATCCTATAATCCAACAATCAATAATTGTATAATTATATAATCAAAATATAAGAATCATGTATCCATATACTCTAATATCCAATGATCATGTTATTCTATACTCCATTCAATATATATATATATATATATATATATATATATATATATATATATATATATATATATATATAATTCAATTTCCAACAATTTCGTCTTTGCAATATTTATCAATAGACTATTCCTATAATCTGATACTCACGATCATGTAATCTCATAATCCAATGTTTTCACCTTCTACCTCCAATATATATATATATATATATATATATATATATATATATATATATATATATATATATATATATATCACATTCGAATGGTTCTCCATACGGTCTATATATTGACAATAAATGGCTATACAATGGAATAGGGAATAACTATAAAGCTTTAAAACAAGGATTTAAATTACTTATATTTAAATAGGCATGCAATAATAATTTAAAACAGAATTTAAATAATTTAAAATACTGGGCTCAAATATGATCAAAGTATAACTTGCCTTGCTCCAATAGCTGCTCTCAAACTGCGTCGAAATCTGACTCTCCGAAGTCGTCGAAATCTATACGTGAAAATAAGCCAAATTCAAATAAAATTCAAATAATATTCAAATGAACTCCAAATTAAATAATTTTGGTTTATATAGCTAGATCTTGAATTTAGACAAATTTAGAAATTTGAATGGACTCAATCGGAGTTAGGATGCACAAGATATGGGTTTTGGAAGATTGAAATCACATAAATTGATGAAAATCAGATTTATGGATTTACTGGATTTATTTTTCTATTGGAAAAGGGATTTATGACGCAAGCATGATGTCAGCAAGGATTTTTGGCCGAAAAGGATTAAAAGAAAACTGAGCTGACAAGTGGGACCCACTTGGCAGAGGCTCGGTGCACGTGGACCAGGTCTACAATGTTTTTGGATTTGGCTCAGGGTGTGAGGTGGCACACGCGTGCACACATGGTGCTAACTGGGCTAACACGCAGGCGACACATGGGCAAAGGGTCTACGTGGCCCTGAGGTGGCAAGTCCACGGTGGCTGCCACATCACTTCGACGGCGGTGAGGTTCGGTTGCGCACGACAACGGCGAACAGCGGTGCTACTCCGGCAGTGAGTGGTATGGGCATGTAGCTACGGCTATTGCGAACCTACTGGTATACCTCCGGGTGGTCGAGGATGACTGTGGTAGCCGGCGAGCTCGAAGCGGCGGAGTAGCTTCGGGTGTTGTCGGGAAGGGGCTCGAGGAAGGCTCCAACGATGTGGATGGGTGTTCCGGGTAGCCCAAGCGACTGTAATACCCCAAAAGTATTCGAAAGGATTATCGAGAGAGAATTAAGTTATTTAAAGAGAAGGACTATTTAGAAATTGAATTGAGGGAAGGATCAAATAGAAAATAGTTATTTACAGCGGAACTTGGACAACCTGGGCCGGAGCCTCAGGCCCATTTGTATTTGGCCCAAAGGTGGGAGGTGGTGGCCGGCCATAAGTGGGAAATTAGCCATAGTGGCCCATGAGAAAATCAACCACCAACAAAAGGAGGAGGGGAAACCTAGGTCGCTACTGATAATTCCATGCTACTGATGCATTGCCATTTGTAGCATGGTACTGTAGCAACCCCTCTCCTCCATGGTGGTGCCCTTCTCCTCTGATGCCTCTTCATTGTGGTGGCCGCCCAAGAAAAAAAGAAGAAGAAGGAAGAAGGGAGAAGGGAAGAAGAGAGAGAAGGGGAAGGTTCACGGGCTGCATCGTGGTCTACAGCGGTTCGTCAAGGGTAATCCCGGTTTGCCCCCGAATAGATGCATATTTGATTGTTGTAGCAATGTCGGTATTTCTGTCTCCTCAGGAAAGATAGCATTAGACAGACGTTTTGATGTAGTTAAGTGCAGATTCAGTCTTGGGTTTCTCCTAGAGAGTTGTAGAGGACTTCAATAGGTTTCGATGAAGTGCTAGATCGTATTATTTGGACCTCTGTAGCAAAAGTTATGAATTTATTAGTGTGACTGTTCTGCGAATCTGCCAGTATTTTGACAGGTTTTAGTAATCTGACTTGATCGATCAGTTAAAGGGAGAATTAAAGGATCTCAGTATAACGAAAGTTGTAGATAATTGTCGTAGCTTTCAGGGCAGCCCAAGAATGTGAAATGTGGACAAACAAGCTGAAAGTTATGATTGTTTTAGTGTACTGTCCAGAGAACCTGACGTGAAATCGATGTTTCGTTAATCAGCATAAAAGAGATATTAGATGGACGAATCAGGAAGGCCCACCAACTCGGTTTAGTTGGGGAATTTGATAACCTTTAAATGAAGTCCAAGAACACCTCATTTGGACTCCTGTATTAAAAGATACGAATTTTAGAACACGACTATTTCCAGAGGGGGCAGATCAGTATTTAGAAAAAATGGAGTTGGGATTGCATTACAAGCTTTTGCTAGTTCGTGTTGCTTATATAGTTTATTTGGTCCAATACTGCTGTCTTAGTAAGCCTTTAAAATGAATTTTAGGTGGGGGACTGGTCCCGGTTGCAGCGCCGTCTTCACATCCTCCGTTCTCACGCAGTTAAGGCAAGTGCTTGTTTGTTGATTTTGTGAATAAATGTGATATCTATGGTTGCTTGAGTGTTATGGATGTTGATGACCATGACTTTATTTGGCGTTGTGAATATATATATCATGCATGGATGTTGGAGTGTATGGATGCTTATAATATGAATGATAGAAGTATGAATGAGTTGAATTCATATGTGATGTTGCTGAAAAGGTATGACTATGATGATTCATGATTTGTGCATATGCATCATGTTGACAAAATGAAGACTTGGTCACATGGTGACCAAGTATTTGTTGAGATCCCCGTCATGTACATGACGGGCTTGAGGTCCCCACACTTGTGGAGTGTGGACTTGAGGTCCCCTTTACTTGCGGAGTATTGGGCAATTGGTCCACTGGCTTGCGAGCACGGGCATGGTATCTTGGCGGCGGTCGCATATCTCGCATTACCGGTGAAATGCGACAAAGAGTGAAAGAGAAAAGTTGCATTGCATAACTGCATTCATACATTATGAGACATGTTTTCGAGTAAAGCTTGGAAATGGAATGTTGATGTTGTAGATGTGGATTTAATGTTTCATTATTGGTACTTGTTGAGTCTTTGGGCTCACCCTTGCTTTTGTTGTGTTTTTAGGTACCTTTTGCAGGAATGGCATGCATGGGAGGGAGTAGACATGAATTGGATTCACACACTGTCATCCACTTTTACAGTTGATAAACTTCTAGATCGTACCTTAAAAAAATGAGCAAACTTCTTAAGCATTGATTATGATTATGTTTCAAGCTTTGGATTAAGTGTAATAATGTTGAGTAGTGACTTTTGGATATCTCTGAATAGGCTAGATGCTTACATGTTTTGAATGCCTATTAATGATTCTGAGTGTTGGTTTATTTATACATGTTTTATTCAAATGCTGGAACCTCCTAGTAGTAAACCATACAGAGGAGGATCTACCGGAATATGATAGAATGTTTTGGCTTAGATTTGTTAATTGGGTAGCATTCCAAGCTCATGTGGGCTGGGGTGTTACAGCGACGGCAAACTCGGTGGTGTACTCCACGACGGCGAGGCGACGAAGATGGCGATGCAACTTGAGGTTTTGCCGCGAGCCAAACCCCTAATTTCACAATTGCGCTGGCGCTAGAGCTCTAGGGAGGCAGTGGGTGGTGGATATGGGTTGCAGGGGCTATTGCGAACCCAAGGGTTCCTTTTATAGGGGCGGAGGTGCACCGGGAGAAGATTGTGTGCGAGATCGTGGCGGCGGTTGTGGCTTCGTGGGTGTACTAGGCGCGAAGGTGAGTGAAAGCATCTAGGCCCCTAAAAATTGTTTTGGTAATTAATGACGACATGTGAATGTTGGATTAACATGTTTATTGAATATCTACAAGGTTAAGATCCATTGGTGGTTATTGATGACGCAAAGATGCACGTTAAATGGTTACATGAAGATCTACTTGGCTCAAGACAGATATAAGTAGACTAGGATCCTTTATATTTTACTGGCCTTAGGAGAAATGTTTGAAAGACCGGATTTTAGGATAAATATCATACTATTAAGAGGGATCGTGACTAGTAGCTTGATAACATGGTCTTGTGCAATATGGATCAATTTAGGATCATGCATACATTTGAATTTCTTTTCTCTCAAAAGCTTTTAGTGTGGTTGTCAAAAATCGGTTGAACCGACGTCTCACCGGCGGTTGTACCGCTTGGTGCGGTATGACCGCATTCTGTTTGGCGGTACTACCGATTTTTGAACTCCTCAGCCAACCGAGCGCTAATGCGGTACGACCGGCTCTTTGAGCGGTACTACCGCACTGTGGTCGTTCCGATTTTTTGTTAGCGGTTGAGTAATACCAGAACCGATGCATTTTTGACTCAGACCTCTCCGAGATAATCGGTCGTACCGCAATTGAGAAACGGTCGTACCGATCTGCGGTTGTACCGATTTTCATATAGCGGTGCGAATTTTAGAGAGAGCATGTCATCTCGACATTTCTGGAAACCCATCGATCGGTCGTACCGCTCCTCCGTGCGGTATGACGGAAGTTGCGGTCGTACCGCATGTTAGTTGGCAGTCGTACCGCACGAGTTGTTCAACGGCTATGTCAGAGTCATGTATTGCCACTGTTCTAACCGTTACTGTGCTCAGACTTGGGTGCGGTCGTACCGCACCTTAGTTGCCGGTCATACCGTATTTCGCTGATTTTCTTGGTATGACTTTCCAACGGTCGTTTTTGTTGGTGGGTGGTATAAATAACCCCCAACTGCTCAAGGGCATGGTGCTAGACCACATTTAACATCCTTAGAGCCTTGAGCATTCATTCAACTCCTCAAATTCACTTGTGCACTCCTTGAGAGGTTGTTGAGCTCATTCAAATGTATTCACTCATTCTAGTTGATCCTCTTGCACTTGAGTGTCGTCAAGCGAAGGTCATTGATTTGTTGCTCTTGGAGTTTTGCCTAACTCCTAGACCGCTTGGCGGTGATTGCACGGTGATCTCTTCAAGAAGATTGTGAAGAGGCTCGGTGCCGAGATTGTGAGTGGTTCGGTGTTCACCATCTCCGGAGCGGAGGAAGAACAACCAATAGTGATCGAGGAAAGGCTTAATTCGTGGAGCTGGCTTGATTTGTTCAAGCTCCCTCAACGTGGACTAGTGAAGACCGGCAAGTCTTCGATACCACGGGAAAAACCTTCTTTGTCTCATTCGTGGTTACTTCTTGTCTTTACTTATTCCGCATTTACAATTCTAGCATATATCTTGTATTATTGCTTAGCTAGAATTATATCTAGTATTGACAATTAGATTGCTTTGTAGTAAGTTGCTTGATAATTCCTTCATTATATTGTGTTAGGAAATAATTGCTAGAACTTCTACACTTTAAGTTTAATTTGGAAGATTAAATTTAGAAACCTCCTATTCACCCCCTTTAGTCGGTTATCCTTGATCCTACAAGTGGTATCAGAGCTTGGTCTCTCAATTTATTAGACTTCACCGTCTAAGAGAGAAAGGATGACTAGTGAGGGAGTGCCTATAGGAAAGGCTCCTTTGTTTGATGGCTCAAATTATTCTTATTGGGAAATTAGAATGTCTATTTTCTTAAAGGCCATGAGTCCGAATATATGAAAAATTGTAAATGAGGGTCTTGAAGAAAGAGTATATATCTCTAAAAGACTCTTATGAGGAGCTAAAGTAAGCTCATGTTTCTCTTCTCCTAAAAGATATTGAAAAATCTCATTCACATATTGGAATTACTTGTGATTTAATGAATGAGTTGCCCAGAGTAGAAATTGATTCAAATATTATATCCATGTCTAGCATTTCTACATCATGTGATGATTTACTAACTATGCCTTGTTGCTCAAATATTGATTCAATTACATACTTAGATAATACTTGTGATTCTTTACTAATTATTGAAAATCATGAATTGAAAGAGCAAGTTATCAAGCTATGTAAGAGCTTGGAAAGATGCTTCAAGGGTAAGGCAACCTTTGACAAGTTGTTAAGTGAGCAAAGGTGCTCATTCAACAAGGAAGGACTTGGGTATATGCCCAAGAAAGGTAAGAAGCAAACTTACAAGCCCGCAAGATTTGTAAGGGAAAATGAGATATATTGCAACAAATGTCAAAGTGTAGGACATATGTCAAATACTTGTAAAATTACCTCTAATAAGTCTTATGGTATTTATGATTCTTACTATATGCTAAAGAAATCCAAGGATGGTAAAGTTTTTGCTAAATTTATTGGCACTTCAATTTTAGGCGTTAAAAAGAATGCTATTTGGGTGCCTAAAACCTTGGTCACTAACCTCCAAGGACCCAAACAAATTTGGGTACCTAAAAGAACTTGACTCTTCTTTTGTAGGTGAACTACAAGACCGGTGGAAAACATTGGGTGCTCGATAGTGGATGCACTCAACACATGACCGGTGATAGAAAAATGTTCACCACATTCGAGAATGTAAACGGAAGTGACAAGGTCACATTCGGAGACAATAGCAAAAGAAAGGTAATTGGTTTAGGTAAAATTGCTATTTCAAATGACCTTTCCATTAACAATATATCTTTAGTTGAGTCACTAAATTTCAATCTATTATCCGTTGCTCAAATTTGTGATGTCGGTTTAATTTGCTCTTTCACTAGTCAAGGTGTTGCAATCTCTAAGGCAAAAGATAGCTCTTTGATATTCAAAGGCTTTAGATTTGGAAATCTTTATTTTGTTGACTTTAACTCAAATGAATCTTGTTTAAAAACTTGTTTAATTGCAAAACTTCTTTTGGTTGGTTTTGGCATAGAAGGCTAGCTCATGTTGGGATGATTCAACTTAAAAAACTTTTCAAACATGATTTAGTTGTTGGTTTGAAAGATGTGAAGTTTGAGAAAAATCGACTTTGTAGTGCATGTCAAGCCGGAAAGCAAGTCGCTAATTCACATTGTAATATCCCGATGGTGTGTTGCACTAGAAGTCAGAAGGGAGAATCGGTTCGGGAGAATATTAAACGGAATTTCGGGAGGGACCAATTGGAAAGATTGCGAGTCTGCAGTTGTAGAGGGGAAAGAGCAATTTTATGCAACCTGGCTAGAGCCCATGGCCCAAGAGGGCCCAAGGGGTGGCCGCCATAGCTAGGGGCGCCACTCCCTTCCCAACCCTAGCCGACCCCCTCCCCTTCCCCTTCCTCCCCACTTCCCCAACCGGCCGTCACCTCCTCCCACCACCTCTCTACCTCCCCTCCACCCTCCCTTGCGCACCTCTCCACCTCCCCACCACCTCCATTGCTGCTGGCCAAAGAGGAGAAGAAGCTCCATTGCAGCCGACCAAGGAGGAAGAAGAAGGGGAAAAGAAGGGAAGGAGGAAGAAGAAGAGGGAGAAGAGAAGGAAGAGAGGAGAAGGAGGATCGTCTTCGGGGCTAATCATCGTCGTTCAGCACGTCGTCAAGGGTAACGTGTTGTTCTTGTAGGGTAATTAGTCTTGGAAGAGTTTTTGGTTAGTCTTTGGTTAGATGGCATTCGGCCTGCTGTAATGCAGTTTCGTCCAGTGTCTTGCAGGGTAAATTTCATGTAGTTAGAGGATGAATCTGGAGTTTTGGTCTCCTAGAGAGTTGTAGGTTATGGTCTTAGCTTTCAGTGGCCGCCAAGTTCACCCAAATCCGATTAACGGTTAGTGAGTTATGATTTTTCTAAGATTGCTGTTCCGCTGATGTAATATCCCGATGGTGTGTTGCACTAGAAGTCAGAAGGGAGAATCGATTCGGGAGAATATTAAACGGAATTTCGGGAGGAGCAATTGGAAAGATTGCAAAGCTGCAGCTTGTAGAGGGGGAAGAGCAATTTTGCAACAACTGGCTAGAGCCCATGGCCCAAGAGGGCCCAAGGGGTGGCCGGCCATAGCTAGGGGCGCCACCCCCCTTCCCAACCCTAGCCGACCCCCCCTTCCCCCTTTCTCCCCACTTCCCCAACCGCCGCCACCTCCTCCCACCACCTCTCTACCTCCCTCCACCCTCCCTTGCGCACCTCTCCACCTCCCCACCACCTCCATTGCTGCTGGCCAAAGAGGAGAAGAAGCTCCATTGCAGCCGGCCAAGGAGGAGGAAGAAGCGGAAAAGAAGGGAAGGAGGAAGAAGAAGAGGGAGAAGAGAAGGAAGAGAGGAGAAGGAGGATCGTCTTTGGGGCTGATCATCGTCGTTCAATACGTCGTCAAGGGTAACGTGTTGTTCTTGTAGGGTAATTAGTCTTGGAAGAGTTTTTGGTTAGTCTTTGGTTAGATGGCATTCGCCCGCTGAATGCGCTCAAATCGATGGCTTATGGGTAAATTTCATGTGGTTAGAGGATGAATCTGGAGTTTTGGTCTCCTAGAGATTTGTAGGTTATGGTCTTAGATTTCATTGGCCGCCAATTTCACCCAAATCCGATTAACGTTTAGTGAGTTATGATTTTTCTAAGATTGTTGTTCCGCTGATCTGTCAGCAATTAGGCAGTTTGTAGAAAACCGATTAAAACTGATGGTTAAACAGGAAATATGAGAACCCGAGTATAACGCAAGTTGTAGATAATCCTTCCAGCTTTCAGGAAAACTAAAGATCATGAAATTCGGACGAACGTAGAGAAAGTTATGATAATTTCATTGTCGCTGTCCAGAGACCCGACGCGAGAATTGATACTCTGTTGTTTAGTTTGGTAGGGCTAGTAAAGAGCCGAATCAGAGAACCTCACCAACTAGGTTTAGAAGGGGAATTCAATAACCTTTTCAGATTGTCCAAGATCACTCCATTTGGATTTCTGTACATTTAGTTATGATTTTTCAAGGGGCTGTTCTCTAGAAAAGAAAACTGACAGCCAAAGAATAGAGTTGGGGATTGCGTTTAGTGGACGATGTACTCATTTTGTGTTTATGGTTTTGTTATTAGACCTTTATGGTAGCCTTAGCTTGTCTCAATTGTATGTCCAGGTGTGGGTTTGGCTCCGGGAGCAGCACCTTATCCTCGACATCCACCTTCGCACGGTTGAGGCAAGTGCATTGTTGTTAAATGGGTGTGATTGATTGGCTATGTTGTGTGTTATTTGATATATGGTTGCATAGCAAGATGGCTTACTTGATGAATGTTTAAGTATGGTTATTGCTCAAATGATGCTTATGCTTTACTATGGTTCAATGTTGTTGTCTTTTGGTAAGATTGATGATGAATGAGAGATGAGCATTTGCATATTGAGAGCATATTGAGGCTTGGTCACGCGGTGACCAAGCATGTTTCCCTTTGAGAACCCCGTCATGAATGTGACGGGCCCGAGATCCCCTCACTCGTGGAGTGTGGGCTTGAGGTCCCCGTTACTTGCGGAGTAACGGGCAATTGGTCCCTGTGCGTGCGCGCACAGGCATGGGTATGCGGCGGCGGTTGCATACTCTGCATTACCGGTGTAATGCACACAGAAAGTTAAAGATAAAGGTTCCTTGAGCATAGCATTTGCATATGAGATGTTCTATTGTTGATCTCCTTTACATGTATGTTGATGTTATAGTTTCTTTATGTACTTGCTGAGTCTATGGACTCACTCTTGCTTTTATTGTTGTTTTAGGTACCCGAGCCAAGAACGACATGCATGGGGGGAAGTAGACTGCTAGTCACATACATGCCACATGAACTAAATAAAGCTGAATGACCTTCAGAACGTGATTGATTTAGATTATTATGTTTCGTCTTATGCAATGGATTAAATGTAATAATGATGAGTAGTGGATCTTCATATCTCTCTAGTTATGTTGGATTCTTAGCGTGTCTTTGATTATCTTTTGATGTCTTTGGATGAAAGTTTTAATTAATTTTTGATTAATCTGTGTGTTGGAACCTTCGGGTAATTAACTTTACAAGGGAGGTTCTACCGAAATTTTATTAGGATTGTCTAGTCTAGAGTTATTAGGGGTTGTTTAGTAGCATTCCAGGTTCATGTCGGACTGGGGTGTTACACACATCCTTCCAAAAGTATCATATCAACTTCTAGACCATTGGAACTCTTACACATGGATTTGTTTGGGCCAACAACCTATAAGAGTATCGGGGGAAATAGCTATTGTTTAGTCATTGTGGATGATTACTCTAGATATACATGGGTATTCTTTCTAGATGACAAAAGTGAAACCTCCGGAATTTTCAAAAGTTTTGCAAAACGGGCTCAAAATGAATTTGATTTCAAAATAAAGAAAATCTGTAGTGATAATGATTCCGAGTTCAAAAATACTAAAGTTGAAGACTTTTGTGATAAACTTGGAATAAAGCACGAACTTTCCACAACCTATACTCTGGAACAAAATGGAGTTGTAGAAAGGAAAAATCGAACATTAATTGAAATGGCTAGGACAATGCTTGATGAATATAATACTTCCGATAGCTTTTGGGCGGAAGCAATTAACACTGCTTGTCATACCATAAGTCGGCTTTATTTGCATCGTCTTTTGAAAAAGACTTCCTATGAGCTCCTTGTAGGAAGAAAACCGAACATCTCTTATTTTCAAGTCTTTGGTTGCAAGTGTTACATTTTGAAGAAGGGTGTTCGTCTTTCAAAATTTGATAGTCGTTGTGATGTTAGTTTTTGCTCGGTTACTTCTCAAATAGCAAGGCTTATCGTGTCTTCAACAAAAACCCCGGCTTAGTTGAATAAAGACATGATGTGCAATTTGATGAAATTAATGGCTCTCAAGAAGAGCATCAAAATTTGGATGATGTAAGTCATGAAGCTTTAAAAAAAGCAATGGAATACATGCAAATAGGTGACATCAAGCCCGAAGATAATCCATCATCTTCTACTCAAGTTGAGCCTCCTACCTCTTCCACAAGTCAAATACAACTAAATGAAGAGGAAAATAAGGAAGATGATCAACCATCCAACCTACCACTAAGAATCCACAATGCAATTGCAAAAGATCATCCAAATGATCAAATATTGGGTGATGTATGTAAGGGTGTTCAAACTCGATCTCGTTTCGCTTCATTTTGTGAACATTACTCTTTTGTTTCTTCTCTTGAGCCAAAACACATAGATGAAGCACTTGATGATCCCGATTCGGTGAATGCCATGCATGAAGAACTCAATAACTTCACCCGAAACAAAGTTTGGACATTGGTGGATCGACCCAAAGAACACAACGTCATTGGTACAAAATGGGTCTTAATGGTATGGTTGTTAGAAACAAAGCAAGATTGGTCGCACAAGGTTTTTCACAAGTCAAAGGTTTGGATTTTGGTGAAACTTTTGCTCCCATAGCTAGACTTGAGTCTATTAGGATATTGCTTGCTTTTGCATCATGTTTTGATATTAAATTATTTCAAATGGATGTTAAAAGTGCTTTCCTAAATGGAGAAATATCCGAACTTGTCTTTATTGAACAACCTCCCGGTTTGGAAGATCCTAAGAATCCTAATCATGTCTATAAACTCTCCAAGGCGCTCTATGGTCTTAAACAAGCTCCTAGAGCATGGTATGAACGCCTTAGAGATTTTTAGTTTCAAAAGGATTCAAAATTAGAAAAATTGACTCAACCTTATTCACTAAAGTGTTAGATAATGATTTCTTTGTGTGTCAAATTTATGTTGATTATACCATTTTTGGATCTACTAACCAAGATTTTTGCAAAGAATTTAGTGATATGATGTCTAGAGAATTTAAAATGTCCATGATCGGAGAACTTAGCTATTTTCTTGGACTACAAATCAAGCAACTCAAAGATGGAACGTTTGTGAGTCAAACAAAGTATGCAAAGGACTTGATCAAGAAATTTGGGATGGATGATGTAAAACCTATCAAGACTCCCATGGCAACCAACGGTCATCTCGACCTTAATGAGGGAGGTAGATCGGTACATTTAAAGCTTTATAGGTCTATGATTGGTAGCTTATTTTATCTTACCGCATCTAGGCCCGATATCATGTTTAGTGTTTGCATATGTGCACGCTTTCAAGCAAATCCAAAAAAGTGCCACTTGATGGCCGTAAAAAGAATACTAAGATATTTAAAGCATTCCTCTAGCATTGGCATATGGTTTCCTAAAGGTGCTAAATTTGATTTAATTGGATATTCAGATTCCGATTATGCGGGTTGTAAAGTGGATAGAAAAAGCACCTCGGGTAGTTGTCAATTTTTAAGGAGATCCTTAGTATCATGGTCATCCAAGAAATAAAATTCCGTAGCCTTATCCACCGCCGAAGCCGAATATGTTTCCGCGGGAAGTTGTTGTGCTCAATTGCTATGGATGAGGCGAGCCTTGATGGATTATGGAATTAAAATTGATAAAATACCTCTTTTATGTGATAATGATAGTGCGGTGAAAATAGCAAATAATCCTGTCCAACACTCAAGAACCAAGCATATAGATATTTGCCACCACTTCTTGAGGGATCATGTGGGCAAGGGAGATATTGAAATTAGCCACATAAGAACCGAAGATCAACAAGCGGATATTTTCACCAAGCCATTAGATGAAGGCCGTTTTTGCAAATTGAGGAATGAATTAAATGTCATAGACTATTCAAATGTTGGTTGAACGTTTGCCTCATGCATTTTGGTTGATTTGGTGTTATTTGAATGTTTTTAAAAAAATGTACCTTTCAAAATCCTATTAAAAGTTATCTATGTTCATAAAAATATGTTCTTACAACCTTTCTAATGCACAATGATCCTTGAGGATATTTATTTGAGTGCAAAACCAATGATCGTTTGCATACTCTCTCTAAATCAAAGCTCTGCTGATTCTTCAGGATAATTGGAACAACTAACGTTATATGCGCGGTACAACCGTTTTACGGTACGACCGGCGGTGTGTTCACGGTTCGACCGTGTTGGTTTTAGAGAAGGCTGTATTTCCTCCTCGCGACGGTTCAACCGCACTCCTACCGTTTCATTTCCTCTCGGCCCTTCTCTCTCCAACCTGAAGTCTCTCAAAACCTTCCTTCCAAATCCACTTGATCCTCGGCGGTTCTTCGCTCTCTTGCTGATTTCTACCTCTTTGGAGGTCATCTCCTTCATCCCTTAAGGTAAAACCTCCTTTGATTCAAGTTTTACCGAAAAATTTCCATCCCGAGGTGACTTTTTAGGGTTAAATGAAATGTAGATGGTTCTAGGGTTCTAGTTGGGCAATTGTGTAAATGTGATGTCTAGTGATGCTTGCGCATCTATACTGTGGATTCACTCCATGAAAACCATCAAAAATTTCGCTTTTATGCTTGCCCTAGAACTCAATCAGGAGGATCGGTACAACCGGTTCTTCAGCGCGGTTCAACCGCAATGCGGTCGTACCAGTCTTATAACGACGGTATGACCAATCATCCTGACAGAAAAACAGAAATTCATTTCTCTTTCACTTAATTCTATCTTGTTTGATCCTTTGAACTTCTTGTAATCTATTCTATTTCCATGAAGATGCCCAGGACAAGAATCATGACCCGAAAGTCGCATGGACCACCTAGAGGAGGGAAATCTTCTTCTCAACCTCAAAGTCATCGTTCCCCTGCAGCTCAAAGTTCTAAAACTGTTCGTGGAAAGGGTAAAGGCAAAAGACCAGAAGAAGAAGACCCCGTATCTCATATTGAGAAAAGTATATCAATTGATGAGACAGAGTCTGAAACTGAGTCAGAACCTGAAGCAGATGCTCAGTCAGATGATTTGGGGGCTCCTCCAGAACCTCCAAGTGACTTGAGATTGCTTTCGCCGGATGAATATGCAATCAAGCGCCATGTAAATCAATATCTTTCCAGATCAGACTCAATTAATCCAAGATTTCACACTGCTTTCCAAGAACAAGTCTATGAGCAGCTATATGGACACCACAGAAAATTTGCAGATCATAAGTGGATCAAGTGGGCACACATAAACACCTTGGATAAATACAGTGGTGTTTATCAGCTTTTTCATCGAGTGGGTCTCTATGATATTGTGGCACTTAAGCAGAATTATGATGATGAGCTGATCAGACAATTTTATACCACAGTGCATGTCTCTGCAGACTTGACCTCAATAAGATGGAAATCTGTTACCAGGTATGTGGAGAGCACTAAAGAGGAGTTTGAGAGAGTTTTGAGGATTCAGTCCAGCTCTTGGGAGAAGATCTTTGACAGTCCTGCTCTGCTTACTCCAGCTTGGGCTGATTACTATGACTCCTCTGTCAAATGTAAGCTAGGTACTATTACTGGACTTAAGCCCGAACCAAGCATGCAATCAGAGGACATGCTTGGAATATTATTGATCATATTATGAAGGGGATAAAATTTGATGTTGTGGATGTGATTCTCGAGGGCATAGTTTCTTTCAAGAATGATAGGGTTAAAAGGATATACTATGCTCCTTATATCATGGTATTAATTATGAAGAAAATTGAGTATCATGGTGGTTTGGGATCAGCTCACAAGTCTTATCGGCCTCGAGACGGTCTTCCTCCTCGTCGTGTTGATGTTGAGGTTGATACTGATGAGGCACCTGCTGTTGCTGCAGCTCCTGCTGAAGGTACACTGAATCAGATTCTTCAAAATCAGCAGTTGATCCTTAGCAATTTAGAAGCATTGAAGACAACCCAAATGGAGTTCCAAAATGAGACCCGTAACAAGCTAGCTCACTTGGAGTCGACTCAGAATGATTTCTTTGATGAGACTCATAACAGGATAGCAGTTGTGATGGATAGCTTCAATGATTTAGAAGAGATTTTGAGGACTCCTCAGCGATTCTCTCGTCGTCCACCTCCATCTCATGCTGTTCCTCCCTCAAGAGTTTCTACCTCTTTAGTGCCTCCAGTTCCTCTGGACCCAGCTCCAGTGCCTCCAGTTCCTGCTCAACCTCCTGTCCTAGCACCAGTTCCTCCTCCGGATCAGGCCGCAGCTCCTCAGGACTTGACTGCACAGACCGTGTTCCTTCCTCTCAGGACCAAGCCATCTGATTTAGTGCTTTTGGTATTTTGATTCCAAAGGGGAAAAGTGTTAGTGTGAGAAGGCATCACTAGAAGGGAAATACTTTATGGGTTTTGCTTTGTCTATCTGTTGATCTATCTTACTTGTAATGCTTATTCTAGTTGAACTTGTGAGTTAATGTTCATGCTTATGTTAATGTATTTCTCTCCAGTTTAATCGTGCATAAAGAAACTCCGCCAAAACTTTAAAATCTCTTCATGTGCTTGCAAAGTCCCTTTTATCCTTTTGCACATGTTTAGTGGGAGCTTTCCTTATTTTGGCTTTACCAAGAAGATAATTCTTATAACCTTTTTAAGCTCATTGCAAGAATTTCTTTTTGTTAAGTCATCAAAAGAATATACAGTCTTAGTATATTCCAATCAATCTTTCTCACATAATCAGTAGTGTTGCCATCAATTACCAAAAAGGGGGAGATTGAAAGCATCTAGACCCCTAAAAATTATTTTGGTAATTAATGACGACATGTGAATGTTGGATTAACATGTTTATTGAGTATCTACAAGGTTAAGATCCATTGGTGGTTATTGATGGTGCAAAGATGCACGTTAAATGATTAAATGAAGATCTACTTGGCTTAAGACAGGTATAAGTAGACTAGGATGCTTTATATTTTACCGGTCTTAGGAGAAATGTTTGGAAGACCGGATTTTAGGATAAATGTCGTACTATTAAGAGGGATCGTGACTAGTAGCTTGATAACATGGTCTTATGCAATATGGATCGATTTAGGATTATGCATGCATTTGAATTTCTTTTCTCTCAAAAGCTTTTAGTGTGGTTGTCAAAAATCGGTTGAACCGACGTCTCACCGGCGGTTGTACGGCATTGCGTGATATGACCGCGTTCATTTCGCTTGGCGGTACTACCGATTTTTGAACTCCTCAGCCAACCGAGCGCTAATGCGGTACGACCAGCTCTTTGAGCGGTACTACCGCATTGCGGTCGTTCCGATTTTTTGTTGGCGGTTCAGTAATACCAGAACTGATGCATTTTTGACTCAGACCTCTCCGAGATAATCGGTCGTACCAGAAACGGTCGTACCGATCTGCGGTTGTACCGATTTTCATATAGAGTTGCGAATTTTACCGAGAGCATGTCATCTCGACGTTTCTAGAAACCCTTCGATCGGTCGTACCACTCCTTCGTGTGGTATGACCGGAAGTTGCGGTCATACCGCATGTTAGTTGACGGTCGTACCGCACGAGTTGTTCAACGGCTATGTCAGAGTCATTTATTGCCACTGTTCTAACCGTTACTGTGCTCAGACTTGGGTGCGGTCGTACCACACCTTAGTTGGCGGTCATACCGCATTTCGCTAATTTTCTGGGTATGACTTTTCAACGGTCGTTTTTGTTGGTGAGTGGTATAAATACCCCTTCCCCAACTGCTCAAGGGCAGGGTGCTGGACCACATTTAACATCCTTAGAGCCTTGAGCATTCATTCAACTCCTCAAATTCACTTGTGCACTCCTTGAGAGGTTGTTGAGCTCATTCAAGTGCATTCACTCATTCTAGTTGTTGGACCGAAAAGGCGACTAGAGGGGGTGAATAGGAGCACGATCTCTTTTTCTCCCAAATTCAATTCAATACGAATCTCACTCCAATAGCTATGAAAGCTATGAAGATCAATCAATCATGCACAGCGGAAGACTTGTATTGAATCAACTCAAAACCCCGAAGTAAAATCAACACAAAACCAAAACACGAAGACTCGGGCGGTCTGACCTCTCACGGGGGCGGTCAGACCGGTTGGCCTAGCGGTCAGACCGCTGAAATTGGTCAGACCTCTCTCTCGGGCGGTCAGACCGCTCGTTCGATGAACAGTAAAATCAGCCCGGAAAACCGAAACACAAATTGATCTAACTTTTGATTCGTGCGTCCAAACTTCGTGAAACTTGACACAAACCTTCCTAAGGATGTCAGGAACCTATTCCAAGCAACGATCGTGATGATCCTTGCCAAGGTTCAGACCTTTTCCCGTTTGAGCGAAGTTAGGTCAAAAACCGAGTCAAAACGAAAATATGATCTTGAGACTTGCTCGTGGGTGATTGATGATCTTGATGATCCTAGATGTATTCCCACACGTCACAGCAAGCTAGATCACGACCAGAAACCACGCAAAAACTTGCGGATCAAACAAAGACTCAAATCATCAAATAGAGAGAACGAAAGCGAAAGAACTCATCTTGAAGAAACTTTCTTTGGATTGATTTGATATGATATTGGTTTACAGCCACTCCATCAATGGATGACAAAGACTCAATACATGAGCACGAAATCAAATCCAACTCTCTAGAACCCTAACCTCCACTCCTCCTCTCCCTAAGCAAATTACGGTTTCAAAAACAATGAAAGGGTCGAAAAGCCAATGGGAAGGTGCAGCCACCTCCCTCCTCTATTTATAGTGGAGGCCTAGGGTTTCTAAAAGAGTCTCCCTAATGGGCTCCCGTTAAGGCCCAAAACAAACGGGTGACACACGCACGCATTTTAAAGCGCCGTGTTCATATTGTGCGGCACTCGCTGTTCGCCACGTGTAGGTTGATCCAACGGCTCTCATCATGTCGGCAAGTCTCTCCCATCCGCTCCACCGAAACCACCATGGCACTTGCGACCACCCGCGCCGCTTGATTCAACGATCGCCGCACCGAACGCCTGTTCGGTCACCTTTGTCCATCTTGCACCATACTTGAGTCAATGACTTCACCCGCATCGTCGATCGTTTTGAACCTCACTATCCAAGCCTAGTCCCGATCATCCTCGCCGTTGACCGTCGTTGACCACCAAGCAACATGCACAACAATAGACAAGCAAATCGAATTGGAACAAGTTCTTCACAACTTGACCCACGTTAGTCAAAACATGCATCATGCAACACATATGACATGAAACCCATGAACTTGACCTAACAAGCAACCATCGCCGCCACGCGGTGGCGACATAAGTGAAAACCGGTCGACCGCCACCCTTGGCGGCTCGACCGCACCTGGCCCGATCGCCAACGAAGGCGATCGACGCCACCAAAGGACTTAGCCAAAATTTCAACACGAAATCCGCAGCCTCTCGGAAATTTAAAACGAATAGAACTTTTGACTGGAGGCTCCAAAATTATGGGACCAAGTGCGTGAGAACCTCCTCACTTGCCTACACCTCTATTTTTGGCCCACCTCAAACTCGGTGTCACTCAACTTGCCGGTCCGATCTCATCAGACGCCAGTCGATCGCTACCAAATCGGTCGGACCGCACCGGCTTGCTTAGACCGCCAAGATAAATCACCCGAGGCATGGGCGGTCGGACCGCCACCAAGGCCGGTCAGACCGCTTGAGACCTGACAGAATCTGAACTTTGCCGAAAACTCGTGTTTCCGCAAACCTTCAACGTCATTGCTAATTGTCACATCATCCTAAGATCATGAGCATATCCCCATGATATCCACAATCTCCCCCATGATGAACACATTGGCAATTCCCCACAAATGCAAGTTTTGAGGTTTGAAAAGTAAAAACTCAACGTTTTCGCGCAAAGGCACAACTTGGTCCATATGCAAGAGAAAGCAAAGAAAATGACCAAGCTGGCTTCAGAATAGCATCGGCAAGTGAGATAAGGCAAAAGAAAGCAAGAAAGCTTCAATTTCCAAAGACGAGTCAAAATTCTCACTTAAGGTCCATATGAAAGAACAATTGTTCGAAATGACCTTTGATCATCGTGAGGATCAAGAATTGCAATTCAAGTTCAGAAAGAGCAATAAGACCATAAGAAAGCAAATAAGAAACTCCCCCTCACTATGATCCTCAAAATTCAGAAAATTTCAAATTGTCCAATTTTCTCCCCCTTTTTAATATTTTTAAAACTTATCCCCTTTACACATCTTGAAATATCTTCTCCCCCTTTGACAATGGAGTCATCAAGGAATCACGCCTTCCTTTCGTCCAGAGATAACAAATGCAGAATGAGGAAAAAGCATAAGAAGGAGCATGCATGAAATGCAATGGAGTGGCTTCATATTTTTGTATTTTTCAATTTTGGATTACAAGAAGCTTTGGAGATTACCCAAAAGAACAAGCTAGCATTTCTAAAATTGCACAAACAACATATCACCAAAGCGCTAGCAAGATCATGATAAAACATATATAACAAAGCTAAAGCAAGAAGACTCAATATAAAGCAATAAATTTTAGCATTTTAAGCAAAGCTTCAAATCTAGCAAGTCCATCAACAGAGAACCTAAGATGATACTGGCCATGTCAAAATGTCAATGTGAGACCAAGACGCTAACAATGACCACATTAAGAGACAAACAGGTCCTAAATTGAATCATTTTGCTCAAATTGTCTCAAATGCCCATTTTTCAACAGTTTTTCATTTGCAATGAATATTGAAGTTGATTAAAGGTATATCTTAGTGAAGAAGATCCTGGACTAGGAGCCATCCACAAACTCTTCCTAAGCTTCTACCAGGGCGACAAATCTTGAGGTTCATGTCAATTGTGACAAGCAGTCCCAATGAGATCGTCTGGATCATCAAACTATCTCCAAGTTCATGTCTATGACATGCAGTCTCGAGAGAATAGTTTGGCACATTTTAAGCACAAGACAATCTTTAAATTTGATTTTTCATTTTTCACAAGAGCAGATTTAGATTCTTAAAAGAACAAGAAGCTCAAGAAATGATCAATACTAGATTCAAGAGCTAACACCGCAATTTTGACAGGGCCAATGTCACAAAAGGAGCACTAATTGCGCAACTAGCTAAAACATCCACAAATTACGCTTTTAGTTCAAGTTGTCTTAAAGTTCGCTCATTCAAAGAAAGACTTAGCTACACATGTGAAAGCATGATAATTCTAGCAAGTCAAAGAACTAGACATGGCATTGAGCGAATTGAAATACTAAAACTCAAAAGGGTAATAAGCAAAGCTTCATCAATTTTAAAAGACAAGCAGAAAAGCTTATATTACAATGCATCTTTTTTGTTTTTCATATAAATGCAGTAAGATACAATGAGATGCACAAAAAGACTTAAAAAGGCCTAAAAAGATCAAAAAGATCAAAAGAAAATACCACTAAAAGAAGGTATCAGAAAAGATCGGAAAAGCTCAAATGAACCAGAAAGTTCGAGCAGAGCCAACTCCCCTCAAACCAACCCATAGGGATAAATTACCCTAACTCACTTCTCAAGGTGGCAAACCTAGTTGGATCTAAAGGCTTGGTGAGGATATCACCAACCGAGCTTGGACTCCACGAAATGCAAGACAATATCACCCTTCTCGACATGATCTCTAAGAAAGTGATAGCGAATGTCTATGTGCTTGGTCCTAGAGTGTTGCAGGGGTTTTTAGCAATGTTAATCGCAGAAGTGTTATCACGAAAAAGAGGAACACTATCAAATGCCAACCCAAAATCCTTAAGAGCGGACACCATCCACAAAATCGACTACTGACAACTAGCAGCAGCTACATATTCACTTCGTAGTGGATTGTGCAATGTAAGACCGCTTCCTAGAAGACCAAGAGACAAGAGAAGTGCCTAGGAAGTGACAAGTGCACGAGGTACTCTTCCTATCTAGCCGACGACCCGCAAAATCGAATCGAAAACCCCGAATGGACAAAGAAGACGAGCAGGGAATACCAAATGCCACACCGAGGGTAGAGTGTAAATACCAAGATGCGCTTAACGGCTTGGCGATGGGAAGTCCTCGGAGACGCTGAAACCTCGCATGCAGGCAAACCGCGAAGTGGATGTCCGGTCTTGAGGCCGCCATGTACGTATGGAGCCAATCATGCTGCGGTACTCACGTTGATCCACGCCTTCTCCTTCCTCATCCGGATCCAAAATATCCGAAATCGCCATGGGAGTGGCGATCGGCTTGCGCCACCATCCCAAGCGCTTGAGCAGATCCTTGTGTACTTCGTCTGATGGATGAAGATCCCTTCCTTGCATTGCTTGATTTGAAGTCCCAGAAAGTAGTTGAGTTCTCCCATCATGCTCATCTCAAATTCCCTGGACATGGTCTCAGAAAAACTAGAAACAAGAGCATGAGAAGAACCACCAAAGATAATATCATCTACATAAATCTGAGCAAGCAGGAAGTCATTGCCACGCCTAAGAATGAACAGGGTTTTGTCTACCTTTCCCATCTCAAAGTCATTCTTAAGCAGAAAAGTCTTAAGTCTATCATACCAGGCTCTAGGGGCTTGCTTAAGACCATACAAGGCTTTGGATAGCTTGAAAACGCGATGTGGATGCTTGGGATTCTCAAAGCCTGGGGGTTGTCTAACATACACTTCCTCCTCTATAAATCCATTCAAAAAGGCACTCTTAACATCCATCTGATATAATCTAAAGCCCTTAGAAGCAGCGAATGCAATCAGAATACGAATGGCTTCCAATCTAGCAACAGGAGCAAATGTCTCATCAAAATCTAACCCCTCAACTTGGCTAAAACCCTGAGCTACCAATCTAGCCTTGTTTCTAACCACGTAACCATCCTCATTTTGTTTATTTTGAACACCCAACGGTTCCTATCACATTATGACCACTAGGAGGTTCTACTAGATTCAGACCTTATTCCTCTCAAAATTCTCTAACTCCTCATGCATGTCATTGACCCAGCTAGAATCAGATAACGCATGTGATATATCGCGGGGTTCGAAAGAAGCAACAAACGCAGAATGGGAGTAGAGACTCGGATCGTGATACCTGGAGCGAGTGACTCGCTCATGAAGATTACCGATCATCCGATCCGAGGATGACGCTCGAATATGAAGTGGAGCGCCGAGGAGACAATATCTCCTCAACCTCCGCAGTGCTGGCGATGAAGAAGATGCGGCAGAGCCTCAATTGGAGGTGAAGCGATCGTGTGTTCTGGAACTTGGACAGAGCCTCAAAGCAAGCAGTGGAGGACAAATATCAGCTTCGTCATCATCTTCCTCCACAAAAATGCTTTCTGTCACCTATGTATCACCTGAAATATCGGATCTACCTCCAGGGCTAGTCTCATCAAAAGTGACATTGCATGTCTCCTGGACAATGTTAGTTTCAACATTAAAAACCCGAAAACCCCTCGAATGTGCAGGATAACCCAAAAATAAACCATCAAAAGACCTTGATTCAAATTTATATAGATTTCCTGTCTTAAGAATGAAACACTTAGCTCCAAAAACTCGAAAATGAGAAACATAGGGTTTTCTACCAAATCGAAGCTCATATGAAGTCTTGCCCAAAGAAGGTCTCAAGAAGACACGATTTGCAATATGGCAAGCTGTAGAAATAGCTTCGGCCCAAAACCTCCTCGGAGTGCTATACTCATCTAGCATCGTCCTAGCCATCTCGACTAAGGTTCTGTTCTTCCTTTCCACAACGCCATTCGTTGAGGGACGTGTGGAGAAGAGAATCGATGCTCAATTCGCGCCAAAGACAAAAAGAGGCAAACGAGGCATTCTTGAAGTCCGTACCATTGTCACTGCGGATCGCTCTTAAAGCACCAGAAAGTTCAGAAGCCAAACGAAGAATAAGATCACGATAAAAACCAAAAGCTTCATCCTTCGAAGCAAGAAAGAACACCCAAGTGTATAATGAGGACCCCGGTTTATTCGGCTTGTTCTGTTTAACCATCCACTTGGTCCTAACAAGACAAATCAAATAAACCAAGCCTCGAGATATGTATACTTCCTGCACTGCAGATACACACCCTGTTACAAAATCATGCATCAATTCCATTCATACACATAGAGCCAAGCAAAAGCAACAATCGAAAGACATAGATAATATAAAGAGAGTTATTACAAAGAGAGGCCGACTGCCAAATAAAACATAAGTAACTACTTTAAACAATGGAAGCAAATGGCCATAAGATGGCGATAAACAAAAGCCAATCGGTGTGCCTTTACCCACAAGGCAACCAACCGGACCGCCAAGCTAATCGTCCCAAACAACACAAGAACACACTCACACAAAGTGAGGCCCTTGGGGCTCACCTTCTTCCTCTGCAACAATTAATATTAAGCAAAGCAGATGAGTACAAAACTTGTTTTGTACTCGCAAGACTGACGTGTGAGATAACAGAACTATAATTAACTACATGCAAGCTTTATTTAAGTGGATGAGGCTCTGGACTTATTTTCAGCATAAAGCAAGTTTTCATTTGCAATAAAGTAATAGATTCAAAGCAAGTTTGCAATTAACTTTTATTGTTCAAATAAAAGAGAGACAAATATAACAATAGATAGATGACAACACCAACCTAGAAGTGACTAACCCATAGTCACCACAACAATAGCATGAAGTACCCCTTCATACCACCCATGTCAAGTTTAAGTTTTTAAAAGGTTGTAGTCTAGTTCTTGCACGACCTTACCAAGCATGTCCATAACCTAGGACGAGGCTATTCGAATAGTTTTAAACCCTGCAGGGGTGTACCAATGTACCCACACGATAGACCGCCTTTCCACCAGCCACGGTTAGCACACTTCCTTTGGTATGCAGGCATGGCTAAGTCTAAAAAGACGCTTTCCAATGGACGATGCTAATTAAGAGCCGCAACCCACGGGAGAAGGACACATTAGACAGCCTAACCGGTCTGCTAATGCTCCCCTCCAACACCACAAACACACACACACAAGAACACACCCACCATCCAGCTCATAATTAACACCTCCCAAAGTACTTAGTCAAGAGAGGTTCCATATCCCCCTCGTGTGGTTAGCACGCAATAAGCGCTTGGCTTAGTGACACAAGCAACTCGGTCCTTGGGGACTTAGGCACCATTCCAAACACACCCAACAGATCATATCAACATACCATTGTGCCCAAGTCAAGATATAGTTTTGTTTTCAGTTTTTGATTTGTAAATCAATAAAACACAAGGGTTGGACATAATGGAGTAGTATAAGTATTTGTGTGATCAAGATCATCGACTAAGTCGATGATCGCCCAATACTACCGATAACTAAGCATGGCTAAGCAATATTCATTCGTAAATCTACTAAGTGACAAGAGCTCATCCAACGAACTCTAATCACAGCAATTAACCTAGGCTCAGGTAGTAGAGGATAATCATTTGCCTACAGATTATGCAACTAGAGGTCTAACTAATCAATTTAACAACAAAATAGCAATGCATACATAAAAGTTAAACAAAATATTAGACTTTAAAAGTAATGGGATCAAATGGGAAATGATCAAACTGCTTGCCTGCTTGCTGTTGCTCAAACTGTTGCGGAGGATCGTTCTCGGGGTTACCGCAAATGTCGAAGCCTAAGCGAAAAGCAAAAAGAAGCGAGAACAACCAATAAGACGAGCAACACTTAAACAAAAGAGCAAGCAAAATTTATCCAATTGCGATGAAACTTATACACAAGGTAGAATAGGAATAAACCTAGACATAGAAACTGGAAAAACCTAATTTGGATTTGTGGTGCAAAAGATATTCCCTAAAAACCTATTTTCGGCCACAATTAGGTACTGTAGCAAAAATATTTTCTAGAAATATTTTGAAGCTGAAACTTTTATGGTAGTTACCTACTGGTATAGTGATAAGCCATAAAAATTTTCAGGTCATTTGGAGTTATATTGAAAGAGTTATGATTTGTCTAAATTGTTTAGGGTATTAAACTAAAATATGATCCTTATGATTTTTAAAAACAGTAAAATTTGTGAAACCAATTTTCCTAGCAAATACACTAGCAGTGGAAGCTAATCCAATTGGATTCATACAAAAATAAGCTATAGATAAAAAGATATGCATTTTACAAGTTTGCTAAAAGTTCTGAAAAACAGTATTAAGTTCACTTGCTTACTATTTTTGAGAATTGTTTTCCAGGGTCGATCATGGTCTACAATTATTTTTCTAATTAAGTTCAAGGTATAAGGAAGCTAACAAAATTGGAATCATCTAATTTGGATCTATAGTTACAGAGATACAAAAATGACAAAACCCTAAAGTTCTGCAGTTTTTGGACTTAGCATTTTCGGGGATTTCCCTAACACCCGGAGACGTGGACGATTGAGAGCCGTCGATCTCAGATCCAACGGACGACATTGAACCAGGCCAAAACACTCCTCACGCGCGCGAACAGAGGGCCGACGTGGAGGCTCCAGGGTCGTTGATCTCTGGATCCAACGGCCGAAGACCAGCCACGTCGCTCCCGCAACGTTGTCGTCCGACAACGCGGCCGAAGGCTTCACCGGCAAAACGCCGGCGACCAAAGGCACGGCGGCGCGAGTGAATGCCAGGAATGGGTGCGCAATAGCGTTGCGCACCCTCCGGTACCACCCACACCGACGGTGGTGGACTAGAGCGGCGGCGCGACGGCGAGGGGCGGCGCGGTAAAGAAGACAACGACGACTAGCGACAAGGAGCTCAGCAGCAGTTCATTCAAGCGGTGCCCGAGCATCTAGGGACTACTGCGACGCTACCTGAGTGACGCGGAGGTGCAGAGGATGACTGAGCAGCTCCGGCGACGAAGCTCCGCGACGGACCCGAGGAAGATGACGCGGGGAAGACGGCCTGGGCAAAATCAACCATGTCGCGTCATCACGATGGGTTCTAGAGAGCACAGAAGCTCCCGAGAAAGGAATTAGAAAAGGAGCACTCACCGCACTGGAGACGAAGAAGGATGCTCGTGGCGAATTGGGGAAATCCAAAATCCGGTGCTCCGTTGAAGCAACCTGAAATGGAGCGGTTGTTACACCACCGAGGTGAGAGAGGTGCAGAGCAAGGAGGAGCCGAGGAACCACCGGAGCACGGCCTTCACCGAGAAGCTCCGCGGCAACAATGGCGGCGAGAGATTTCGAGCGCCGAAGCTCCACAAGGGAAGTGGCGCACGGAGAGCTCAAGGGTGTGTAAAGGAGGATAAAGGAGGACAATGGGGGCTTAAGTAGGCACGAGGAGCGAGGATGGCACCGTTGGCGCCTCGGTTCCGCTGCACTGCGGTCGCCGTGGCGATGGGAGCGATTGAGACGACGACTAAACGGGCGGTGGAGTGACGGGCATTTAATGCGCTGCAGAGCCGTTGATTTAAGACGGAGGTGACAGGGCATCTGCACACCACGCGGCCGCCATGGCGCAGCGCCGCGCGAGCGAGAGGAGGACGACGATGGCTAGCCGTCCGATTTGCATCCAACGGCTCCCGTGCGATCGAGTCAAACAGCCGCGCACAATCGTCCACCGTCCGATGGAAATCCAACGGTCGAGAAACAGAAGGCAACCGGAGTTGTCCGAATGCTTACACGAATAAGAGCCGTTCGATGGAGATCCAACGGCTGACGACGCGCGCGCCCGCTCGACCGCGCCGGGTGCAGTTAGTTGGCTCGGTCGAGTCAAGTGACTCGAGCCCGAGTCTGACTCGCACCCGAGGAACAGTGAAAACCAGTTAGGGTTTGATTTTTGAACTGAAACTTTGGGGATTTAATTGAGGCATCAAATCTACTCCAAAATTTATGAACTTTTAACTGGAGGTTCCTGGCTTTAGGATTTACCTCCCATAAAATTTCAGAGGTTTTGAGCACTCGAATTTTCTCAAGAAATTCCGAAGGCTATTTCAAAGGTTTGACGGTTTTGACTTGCCTCTAAAATATTTCAAATAATTTCCAAAATTATGAAATAATTCAGAGGTGTTACCAAGCAACCCTAGAACCCAGGGAAAATTATTACCAAGAGTTTGACATAAGATTTGACCAAGGAGGTTGTTGACTTGATAAATGAGGGTTTTGATTTTTAAATTTTCGAAAATTCTTTTACAAGAATTTTCAGAAAAGTTCAAAAGCACAAGGATGTAAGAAAAGTTTTAATTTTCCCTCAATTTCTTACATTTGAAACACAAGCCAAAATGGGGATGTTACATGTATCTCGAAAAATCATCAACTATGACAAGAATGTACCACTTGCCACCAATTGACCGAACCCTAGCAGGACCAACAGTATCCATATGAAGCAACTGTCCCGGTCCGTCTGTCATGACCAAAGTCACTGAAGGGTGTGAGGCGGCAACTTGCTTGCCATGCCTACAGGGCGCACATACAGCATCCTTGACGGCTTTGAGTTTGGCAAACCTCTCATGAGATCAAGGTTGCTAACTCGCGTCGATGATCAAAACCAATGTGCCCCAAACGTCGGTGCAAAGCCGAACTCGAAGGTGTAAACAAACATTTAAGAGAACCACCAGAGATTCGAAAAATCAGCTCCAAAGATCCTAGCAACTCTATAAATCCCAAAAACGAGCTCACCAGTGAAATCAAGCACCGACAAGCATTTTTCTTAAATATAGTCTCATAGCCATCATCAAGAAGCCGTGAGACGAGAGTAAGTTAAACCTAAGCTTGTCCACAAGGGCGACGCCCTTTAGGATGAAATTGTCATTCACCCCGATTGTTCCTGTTCCTTCAATCCGCCCTTGAGTATTGTCTCCAAAGGTGATGAGGACATCACCTATCGACCGCGTGAAGGAGGTGAACCATTTTGAGTCTCCGGTCATGTGGCGTGAACAGTCGGAGTCGACGAACCACGTGTCCTTCCTTCCACGGCGATCCCGAAAATCAAGGTGCTAGAAGAACGATGTGTCTCAACATCAAGGGGTTAGTTAAACATGACTTGGGAACCCAAGATCGAGACACATGTCTCATGAGTAGTATGCAAAGCGTATGCTATCCTTGATTCTATTTGGAATTCATTGTGAGCAATGGTTACTCTAACATGAGAGTTATCCTGTCTAGGAGCATGAGCATGATTCGCATGTGAAATAAATCCTAGACCAGGTTTCTTCCTTTCTAAATTACAATGTCTCACAAAAGCTCTAGGTTGATTAGATGACATTCTAGCAAGATTTTTCTTAGCATTTTTCAACCTACGCCAACAAAACTCAACCAAATGCCCATCCTTCTTGCAATAGGTGCAATGGTACTTGGTACCACTGGGAGAAGCACCTTTTGACTGAAAAGATGGTTGGGCAAAACCTGCAGATTTGAAAGTGATCTTTGCAGGTTGGGTATCAAATTCAACTAAGCCATTTTTCAAAATTTGAATACCATTAGATTTATCCTGGGCAAAGTCGTATCCTAACCCTTGCTTCTTATAAGGAGTTTTTGACTTGTCAAGAATCATGTTTAACTGTTTCTTACCTTTAGAAAATCTTTCTAATGTGTCATTCTGTAAGCGCTTTTCTAAGGTTAACACATGAATCACAAGTTTTAGCGTTAAACTTCTTCTTATAAAGAGCAACTTCAAGCTTAAGAGCTTCACATGAAGCACAAGTAGCAGAATTAATATTGTCCTTAAGCTTGGCATATTTAGCTCTAGGTGCTTCTACAGCATCATGTACTTCACGTTCACGTTCTAAGCAGACAGAGCAAGAGCTAGAATCAACCATGTCAGAAACAACCAATTTGCTAGACTTTAAGCATTTTTCGAAGGAGCGATTTAACTTCAATTAGCTTCGGTTCTAGCATTTTCAAGTTGTTGCAAAGCAATATCATGAGCAGATTGCAGTTTAGCAAATTCAGAATGTAAAACATAGCAGGATGAACATTCATCAGATTCAAGACTTTTAGCATTCACAAGTTCTAATGTGAGTTTCTTTACTTGTGACTCTAAATCCTCATTCCTAGTCATGATGAACTTTAAAGCTTTATCCTGACCTAGCATTTGCTCATAGACAGTTTCGCATCTAGCAAAGAGAACATCATATGAAGGAGATACCTCATTGTTGTCATCAATGTCGTCGGAGTCAGCCATGAAGCACATGCTTGTAAAGTCTTTGGCCTTTCCCTTCTTGTCTTGAGGGAGCTCCTCCTCCTTGTCCTCCTCGCTCCCGGAGTCCACATCACTCAAGGATCGATCTCCAAGAGCGGCAAGAACCCAGTGAGCAGCCTTCCTGAGCTTGGCATCATCAAACCTGGACTTGCGCCCCTGAGGCTTCTTCCAAGCTGGCTTTTCATCCTTGTGGTTGCTCTTACCTTTCAGCTTGGGGCAATTTGCCCGGATGTGATTAAGCTCTCCACACTCATAACAAGTCACAGGGCCGCCTCTCTTTTTGTTTCTCATATTGTTGTAGGCCCGTGTGAACTTCTTAATCAAAAGCGCCATCTCAGACTCAGGAATACTCTCAAGATCCTCTTCTTGAATTGCAGATAAAGAAGCAAGTGAAAAACCAGAAGAGGACTCAAACGACCCATCAGAGGCTCTCTTGAGCGGGTCTGCTACCAAAGCCATGTTACCCTTCTTAGAATGGTCACTGGATCTCATGAGTCTTGAGCTTGCTATAGAGCAGCTCCAAAGTTAGATCGAGAAGTTGACATTTTCTGAATGGCGGTAGCCTTTATCTTCCACTCTCGGTGTTGATTGCAAACGTGAGATGGATGTCATTTTCGTGATGTAAATTCAATACCAACAGACTTCATCCGATTTATCACCGTGTTGAAGCGATCAAAATGTCATCGATGCTCTCACCAGACGCATCTCGAATTTGTTATATTCTCTTTATAGACTCTGCCGACGCACTTGTTTGATTTGGGAAGAACCTCATGATAGGTTTGAGAGTCTTCCAAATCTCATGTGCATCTCGAGATTGCAAATCCTATCATATTCTGCTACCAAGCCCACCATACGTAAAATTCTTTGCCTTACGGCCATTAGCCAAGAGGGCTTGAGGCGGCGTAGCAACCTCGTGCAAGATAAGCGGACCTCGAACACCTCCCAAATACCTCGTGGTTCGCTCTCAAGAAAGACACGCATGCGTTCTTCCAAAAGGCATAGTCGTGCCCATCAAGATATGCTGTTTGGAAGAGTATTTATCCATCGCCAAGTTCGGTGACCGGTTAAAGATCAAGATTGAACTAACCGGCTCGATACCACTTGTTGGACGTAAAAGGCGACTAGAGGGGGTGAATAGGAGCGCGATCTCTTTTCTCCCAAATTCAATTCCATACGAATCTCACTCCAATAGCTATGAAAGCTATGAAGATCAATCAATCATGCATGCTGGAAGACTTGTATTGAATCAACTCAAAACCCAAGTAAAATCAACACAAAACCAAAACACGAAGACTCGGCGGTATGACCTCTCACGGGCGGTCGACGGTTGGCCTAGCGGTCGATCACCAAATCGGTCGACTTCTCTCGGGCGGTCGGGCCGGTCGCTCGATGAACAGTGAAATCAGCCCAAAACCAAACACAAATTGATCTAACTTTGATTCGTGCGTCCCAAACTTCATGAAACTTGACACAAACCTTCCTAAGGATGTCAGAACCTATTCCAAGCAACGATCGTGATGATCCTTGCCAAGGTTCAGACCTTTTCCCGCTTGAGCGGTTAGGTCAAAAACCGAGTCAAAACAAAAATATGATCTTGAGACTTGCTCGTGGGTGATTGATGATCTTGATGATCCTAGATGTATTCCCACACGCCACAGCAAGCTAGATCACGGCGAAACCACGCAAAACTCGCGGATCAAACAAAGACTCAAATCATCAAATAGAGAGAACGAAAGCGAAAGAACTCATCTTGAAGAAACTTTCTTTGGATTGATTTGATATGATATTGGTTTACAGCCACTCCATCAATGGATGACAAAGACTCAATACATTTGCACGAATCAAATCCAACTCTCTAGAACCCTAACCTCCACTCCTCCTCTCCCTAAGCAAATTAAGGTTTCAAAACAATGAAAGGGTCGAAAGCCGGGGAGGTGCAGCCACCTCCTCCTCTATTTATAGTGGAGGCCTAGGGTTTCTAAAAGAGTCTCCCTAATGGGCTCCCGTAAGGCCCAAAACAACGGGTGATACACGCACGCATTTTAAAGCGCCGTGTTCATATTGTGCTGGCACTCGCTGTTCGCCACGTGTAGGTTGATCCAACGGCTCTCATCATGTCGGCAAGTCTCCCATCCGGCTCCCACCGAAACCACCATGGCACTTGCACCGACCGCGCCGCTTGATTCAACCGGGGCCGACCGAACCGCCTGCTCGGTCACTTTTGTCCATCTTGCACCATACTTGAGTCCAATGACTTCACCCGCATCGCCGATCATTTTGAACCTCGCCTATCCAAGCCTAGTCCCGATCATCCTCGCCGTTGACCGTCGTTGACCACCAAGCAACCCGCACAACAATAGACAAGCAAATCGAATTGGAACAAGTTCTTCACAACTTGACCCACGTTAGTCAAAACATGCATCATGCAACACATATGACATGAAACCCATGAACTTGACCTAACAAGCAACCATCGCCGCCACACAGGCTGACGACATAAGTGAAAACCGGTCGATCGCCACCCTGGCTCGGCCCGATCACATACACTGTCCGATCGCCAATGTAGGCGGCCCGACCGCCACCAAAGGACTTAGCCAAAATTTCAACACTTTAATCCGCAACCTCTCTGGAAATTTAAAACGAATAGAACTTTTTACTGGAGGCTCCAAAAATTATGAGACCAAGTGCAGTAGAACCTCCTCACTTGCCTACACCCTCTATTTTTGGCCCAGCCTCAAACTCCAGTGTCACTCAACTTGCCGGTCCGACCGCTCATTAGACGCCGGTCAGACCGCTACCAAATTGGTCGGACCGCCAGCCTGGCCGGTCAGACCGCCAGTACAAATCACCCGAGGCATGGGCGGTCTGACCGCCACCAAGGCCGGTCAGACCGCTTGAGACCTGACAGAATCTGAACTTTGCCGAAAACTCATGTTTCCGCAAACCTTCAACGTCATTGCCAATTGTCACATCATCCTAAGATCATGAGCATATCCTCATGATATCCACACTAGTTGATCCTCTTGCACTTGAGTGTCGTCAAGCGAAGGTCGTCATTGATTTGTTACTCTTGGAGTTTTGTCGAACTCCTAGACGGCTTGGCGGTGATTGCATGGTGATCTCTTCAAGAAGATTGTGAAGAGGCCCGGTGCCAAGATTGTGAGTGGTTCGGTGTTCACCATCTCCGGAGCGGAGAAAGAACAACCAATAGTGATCGAGGAAAGGCTTAATTCGTGGAGCCGGCTTGATTTATTCAAGCTCCCTCAACGTGGACTAGTGAAGACCGGTAAGTCTTCGATACCATGGGAAAAACCTTCTTTGTCTCATTCGTGGTTACTTCTTGTTTTTACTTATTCCGCATTTACAATTCTAGCATATATCTTGTATTATTGCTTAGCTAGAATTATATCTAGTATTAACAATTAGATTGCTTTGTAGTAAGTTTCTTGATAATTCTTTCATTATATTGTGTTAGGAAATAATTGCTAGAACCTCTACACTTTAAGTTTAATTTAGACGATTAAATTTAGAAACCTCCTATTCACCCCCCCTCTAGTCGGTTATCCTTGATCCTACACTGAGGAGATGAGAGTGGAGATCGTGGCGGCGAGATGGGGGGGGGGTCGTACACACGAGTGCGGAAGAGTAGGGTGGTTAGGGTGGCGCGGGGGCGAAGCTTCGAGACGAAGTCAATAGCGATTACGGCTTGAGCGCGAGGTTGACGACGTGGTGAGACGAAGGCGGTGGGGCCCACTGTCAGTGACAACGGTGACGCGTGCGCGCGAGCGGAAAAGGAGCGAGTGGATATGGGACGTTGATTTAAATCGAACGGCTCACAACGCGGTGACGTTCGGACCTCTGGAGAATGAAATCAAGATCGGCCGTTCAAAAGAAATCGGACGGTCCATAATGGTTAGAACATTCGGAAGGTCCGAACGTGCCATCAAAATCTAGTCGTTTGATTTGCATCCAACGGCCGGAAGGTTTGCAGTGTTAAGGGCGCGCGTGAGAAATGGGCCAAACAGGCCACATCGGTTGCGCATGCACGGGAAAAGGCTTAGGCCGAGCCAAATTCGGCCCAAGGGCTGTTTGAGGATTTTAATTGATTTTGTAATCTAAAATAATCGAAAATTCAAAAAGGCTTTAGAAAATAGCAAATAAATCCAAAAAAATTCCAAAAAATCATAGAAATTCTCTGAGACATTTTGGACTTAACTAAAATAATTCCAACTTATAATTGGTAATAGTTTTTGTACATAATTTATTTTGGCTTTAAAATACTTTTGGAAAAGCTTTTAAAAATCCAAAAAAATCCAAAATTACTTAGATTTTCCTTTTCAACTTTAAAACCAAAGAAGAGTCATAAAACTCAATAAATTTTATTTTTGACTTTTAAAATTTAGGAAATTCAAGAAAAGCAATTAAACTCTTTAAATTCCAGCAATTCCAACAAAATAATAATTTTATTATCTTTATTTTTGGTAACATAACCTTAGGATGTTACAGTTTTCAATAGGCTGCAACATTGTTTTGAACGAGCCGCAACATCAGCAGAAACAATAGACCGGCGGAAACAAACACCCCACAGATCCCAATAGCCACATCAATGTTGATGGTTCGAGAAGCCAAGAAACGGGGAAAGCATCAGCTCTACTACAAAACAGGTCATAGTAGATGGCTCATCACAAACGGTTCCTTTGGAACCGTCTGTGTTGTCTTATCATAGACGATTCCTTTTGAAACCGTCTGTGATAATGACCTCATAATGACCTCATCACAGACGGTTAGTATTAAGAATCGTTTGTAACTTGGATTTTACCATGACTTAAAAATTTTCTTACTCTCTGATTTTACCATAACTTAAAATTTTTGTTACTCTGTTTGATTCACGTTGATAATGACGGTCACCCCTCACCAGTTATCAAACTCGATCGAAGGGCCCAGGATCATTCAAGAAATACCATCCGGAGAAAAACAAGCATTCAAGGAATATCGGTAAGAAATAAGTTTAAATTTTTTAGAAACACAGGGAAACAACCCCGAGTCCATTTTTACTATAATGAAACTAAAATAAGAATACGCTTAAATATACAGAATTGCTATATAATACTCAGTATTTTTTATGTAAGTTGAATTGGTTTAGCTCTTGAATGGAAGGTACCGGTTTTGGGCCATTTTGGTGTACCGTTCTGGAGCATAAAAGAAAAATAATATGCATATATATCCTTCCATATAGCTATATCTCACATGGATAAACTATTTTATATACACGTACAAAGTTTCTCATACAAATGTATCACTAACAAAAAGAGAGACAGTTGGCCAAAAGCTCATCCTTTCAAGAGATCCATATACTCCTACATCGGTACGAGATGCATGACCGCATTAACCTATCGTCCTAATTAACCATAAGGGCAAAGTCAGCTGCTTCCTGAACATTGTAATTTAGACCTACCGGGGTCCTGACAAAGAAGAGGAGGGAGGAAGATATGACCACACAGGGCCTACTTCATCAGTCATTTCTTCATTTGCTGCTGTAACCATGAAGTTATAATCTATATCACGCTCAACGATTATTGCACCTTCCAAAGCCTTCACAACAGTCGACATGGCGGGCCTCTTGGTGGTGTCAACCTGCAAGCACCACATGGCAAGCTTGGTCATCTCCATGACCTGCTCAGCGTACAGCTCAATCTCATGGCCAAAATGGCTAGCAACAAGATCAAAGATCACCCCACTTCTTGCTGACTCCTGCAGCATCTTTATCAGATAATTGCTCTCCTCCGGCCGGGAGAGATCCAAGTTTCTCCTCCCGCAAATGACCTCCATCATCACGACGCCGAAGCTGTACACGTCAGCCTTCTCGGTGATCCTCGACGTCAGCCACTCCGGAGCCAAATACCCCGGAGTGCCCCTCATTCTGGTCACTACATTGCTCCTGTCTCTGTCGATCAACTTTGCTAGCCCAAAGTCGGAGATCTTGGCGTTGAAGCTCTCATCTAGGAGGATATTCTGCGGCTTGATGTCCAGATGCGCAATCCTTTGCCTACAACCTTCGTGCAGATAGCATAGCCCTTTGGCTACGTCCGTGATGATCCCGTGCCTAGTCTGCCAATCCAGAGCCGCCGGCGCCGGCGCCGTCTCGCCGCCATTCTTCGCGAAGATCCAGTTATCCAACGACCCATTGCTCATGTGCTCGTAAACCAGAAGCTTGTGAGATCTCTCGGAGCAGAACCCAACCAGTTGCACCAGGTTGACATGATGGATGCTGCCGATCGTCTCGACCTCAGCCAAGAACTCCCTGCCGAGGCGGACGCTGCGGTCATCCAACACTTTGACGGCGACCCTTTGCCCGCGGACGTCGCCGTCGAAGACGGATCCGGACCCTCCTTCGCCGAGCTTGTTCGAGAAGTTCCTGGTGGCCGCCTTCAGCTCCTCAAAGGAGAACCTCGACGGCATCCCAGAGACCGGATGACGGGACCAGTATGGATCCTCCTCCCGCTCGTACGATTTAATGGCGCATCTCTGGAGTCCAAGGAAGCACGCACCAAGGAGGAGCAAACTTGCCACTCCGACCAAAATGCCTACTAGAATCCCTGTCTGGAAAGGCTTATTTGGAAACTCACCGCCGGGAATTGGAGCAGGAGCAGGAGAAGGCTCGGCCGCTGGAAAAGCATAGGAGAGCCCTAAATCCAGCAGCGATTCATCTACTACGTCGAGGACGTGAGAAATCTGAGCCTTGACTTGGCGCCCAGAACCAGCAACCAAGCACTGTGTGGAAGCCAAAAGAACAGCGGCCAGGAGGCCGAAGGTGCAGAGGTGGCACTGCATCCTTATTCTGAAGGATTGGGTTAAGGTAGTAATGGATTAAGGAAGTAATAAGATGGATCTTTTAAGAGGTATAATGAGATGGATTGATGTTGCGTAGGTGCCGCGTCTTTACAGGTCAGTCGTCGAACTGGTCATACGATCTTTTCAGTGCCTCGATCTGTGTTGACCTTGTACCGTTTCTCAAATAAAAATGAATGGAAATAATTGTTTATGCCGCTTTTGCCACTAACTTTCCGGTCCTCTCACTTATGTCATCTATTGCCGCGTCTTCACAGGTCAGTCGTCGAACTGGTTATACACGCTTTTGCTTTGTTTAGAAATGTCACTCCGGCCCGTTTTAAGTCAACTCCATTCGTCACGGCAGCGTGAAAAAGACCAAAATGCCCTTATCTTCGACAACCAAGGGAAAAGTTCAGAAATGCCACTCTGATCAGTTTCCGTCAATTCCATCACGTGTAAAAGTTTTCAAAAAATCCCATTCAAAAAATTGAAGATACAGGGGACGACACATTCTATAGCCTTGCAAAATTTCATTATCAAACTCTGTCACATTTGGAATATATGAAATTGACAAGTATGTCAATAGGAAAGGTTATTATGGGGTTTCTTGAAAAATCTGAGACGCTAAAGGCTGAAAATGGCAAAAGCAAACAAGGCACTGACCGATGGATGACATAAGTGAGAGATCGAAAAATTAGTAGCAAAAGTGAGAAGTAGACCATAACTAATAGCATAAACAAAATTTTCCCAAAATGAATTGCCTTCTAGATCATCCTTCCAATTCTTAGTTTGTGGTGTTAGGGCATTCCCAACAGCTTATTACTAAGAATTGTTATGTGGGATTTTAGATACAACTACTCTAATAGCTAGTTTGTATATATTAGCTTATTTTTAAAGGGCTCCACAATGAATTAATTGTTGCACAAAATAGCTAAATACAAGCGCTCCCAATAAATACAAGCTTATTTTTAATTTATTGGTTTCCTATAAAGGCTTGTTACTAACAAGCAACAAGTTCTATCTCTTTCCTCTCCCTCTCTCTTTCACATCACATAAAGTCTGATGTGGCATGGGCTTAGTAACAAGTCATTTGTACTATTAGGAGTGCCCTAACTAGTCACGTTGCCTAAGATCAATCTTACACAATCTCACAAGAAACAGAAAAGGGGAGACGTTTCCTCGGGCCCTCAATTTTGTTAGTAATATTTGGGTATAAGGATAAAAGTTACAACATACGAGGAGACCATGGTTTTCTTATATAGAGAGCTCGACGTGCACTCTTTTATTAGGAATCCCAAATGACACTATTTGAAGTTCCAACAATTGTCCACACTAAGGCTGCTCCCAGTGGGTGATTTCTTACTGCAGTTTCTTATTGCATGAAAGGTATTTAGATATCATCTTCCCAATACATAATATCTTAAAGTGTTGTATCTTAGACCTTTGATATAGAGTATTTACTAGTATTTCTACATAGGAAACTGTGTATGAGTGGTATCTAAATAAGATACTAATCTGCTCTCTCTCTTCCTTAATTGCAGTGCCACATCAGATTTTTGTCTACGTGACAGCTTTAAAAAACTTGCCAAGGTGGAGCATTGGGAGCAGCCTAAGGGTTAATTTGTTTGGACGAGGAGAGGGATTAGGTCCAATTCATTCGGATTGGAAGGGATTTTAGTATAAATTCTTTGGATTTACAACATTGTTCACTGTATTGTTGGTGAGTCCTACAAACCGGGCATCAAATAGTTTGATCAACGGTTCCAAAGTCCCTGCCCACCGGAAAACCCTAGCCAGGGCAAGTTTTCTACTCCCAATATCCCGGAACCACTTATTTCTATCCGACTTGTGACCGATTCCTACCGACTGTCAATGGTTTTTTTCTTTTACTTTTGCATGTGTCTCTAGTAATGCATTTCATGTACAATCGGTGATAATCATGGAAAAGCGGTATTGACTCGTTCAAACGGACAAAAATTGACGGCTTTTGTCCAATTCTCAGCCAAATTCTGGCTGTTATCAACAGACTTATGGACTATTTTGGAAACATTTTCAATTTAACTGTTTTTGTCTCTCTTTTTTATACCGGAACACTACTACAAAAATGATTTGTAGCAACACCACCTAGTTCACAGAGAGGCGGCTCACTTACCAAGCGCCCCTACGTTGGTGAGCTCGGCCCACTATACCAACCGCTCTACAAATGGTTCAGGAGGCGGTGGTATCACCAACCGCCCCTACAAATGGTTATATTTGTAGGGGCGGCTGGAAATACTAGCCGCCCCTACTGTTTGATTTGTAGAGGCGGCTGCACAGCCTATCGGTTCATTTGTAGGCGGTGGATAACCACCGCCCTACAAATCGACCAAAGATATAGTACGGACCCCTTCTTCCTCCTCGAGCCGCATTGCAACCCGAGAGAGGAAGGAAGGGAGGCCTTGGGCACCTCCCAAAAATTGCTATTTTGAGGGGGAAAGGTTTTGAGTTAAATTCCTTTGGTGGAGAGGTTGTTGGAGGTAAGAAAATGGTTTTCCATACATCTTTTTGAAGTTTTAATGGTGGGTTATTGCTTAATTAGAGTTTTGATTTTCTCTCTCTTCTATGGTGTTTGAGTAATTTATGGAGCAAATGAGGTTAAAATTTTGAATATGCTAGGCTAAATTAGTTATGGGAATAATGTCATACCCTTATTTAGTCATTCTTCCTTGATTTTAGTAGACTATTAATTAGTTTTATGGATGTTTGAGCTACATCTAGATCTAGATACCTAGAACTAGGGTTTGTTTTTTTTTACTAATTACATTGTTATTAATTTAGTGGAATATATTTACAATTGCTATTTACATTGCACCATACATTTAGAATTATTAATCGAATTTAGAATATCCTTCCATAAAATTTCTATGTATATTTTTTTGAAGTAATAATTAATTTGTGAAGTATTAATTAGTCCTATTAATTCTTATCTTTGTTTTCTATATTGAAATAAAGATGGACGATAGGAACTCTTGGATGTATGGTAAACAAAGGTGGGAGCCAAGTTTCCGTGATGAAGTGGATAAATTTCTTCAAGCCGCAGAGAGCCATGCAATGTCGAGCAATAATAGTGGTGAAATTCTTTGTCCGTAGCGATTGAAGAACTATCTCGCATGGAAAGATGTGACTATCATTAGATCACACTTGATTATGCGAGGATTTGTTAAAGACTACAGTTTGGAATCATCATGGTGAAGCGGTTATTAACAACGTTGATCCAGAAGAAGATGACGACGATTACCTAGATTGCATGGACCAATATGTAGCTGAATATGATGCAGAAATAGACCGTGAAGAAGAAGGTAGTGGTGGTCATAACGACGGCCGGTGGCAATGATGGCGGAGGACGTGTCGGGATGAAGATGACGGTGATTATTTGGAGGAAATGCTTCGCCATTGGACCGTAGATTTTACTAAAGAACCCGAAAGGTCTAGAAAATTTGGAAAGGGTTAAAAAGCCTCGAAGGAGACTTTGTATGGTGTTGAAAAGGGTTGTCCGACACACCGACGATGCTACGTTTGTGCTTGAGCTACTCATCCCGAAGGCTAAGTACGGCTGGTCGATCAGTAGTTTCAATGATCTCTTCGTCTCTGTCTTGGTTGCCGCCACAACAAACTCGCCTTCCGCCAACACATACGAAGCGAAGAAGGTTATAAGTCCATTGACAATGGGGTTGAAAAATCCATGCATGCCCAACCATTGTATCCTTTACCGTGGCGATACGTTCAAGTCACTAGATAAATGCCCCGTGTGGCACTAGTCGTTACAAGAACAATGACCTTTACAACGGGAAGAAGCCTCCACAGGAAGAAGAGGAAGAAAGGTGGGAAAAGGTGGTACAAGATTCTCAACCCAAAGAGAACACTCCATTAGGCATCGATGCAAAGCGAGAAGAATCCTGCCTTGGTAATGTGGTACCTACCGTCGTCGATCGCTTGAGGCGTATGTTCCTAAACCCTAAGGAAGCTTCACTCATGACATGGTGGGATGATGAACGCAAGGTGGGTGATGGTAAATTGGACACCCTACGATGCTACCCAAAGGCAACGCTTTGATGCGAAATACCAAGAATTTAGCAAAGACCCAAGGAATGTACGGTTTGGCCTTAGCACGGATGGAATGAATCCTTCAATGAGAGAACTAATGAGCATAGTACATGGCAGTGATCTTAACCATGTACAACATCCCAATGTGGTTGTGTCGAAGAGAAAATATCTTCTCCTCACTATTCTCATTCAAGGTCCCAAACAACTGTGCATTGATATAGATGTGTTCCTCGAGCCTTTGATGCAAGAAATGGAGAGGCTATGGCGGTATGGAGAGCCGATGTACGGCGCTTCGTAAAGGAGGACTTCATATGTAGAGCCATTATCTTTGTCACTACCAATGATTACCCTGCTCTGTTTGCTTTGTCTGGGCCAATCCAAGGGGAGGACGGGATGCTAAGAAGCTTGGATGGTTCTTCATGGGTGTTCCTGGATGCATTCAAGAAGACAGTTTACCTAAGGTACCGACGATTCTTAAAGACAACTCACGATACCGCAGCAAGTTGTTCTTCAAATTTTATGACAACAAACCGTAGACCGAATCCTCCGAGAGACGCGTCAAAACGGGCAACATGTGTTCGAAATGGTGAAACACATACATGTTGATTTTGGAAAGAAGAATGCGGATGGGACAAAGAGAGATAGAAGCACACCTCCTGTCCCCGGTGTACCTTTTAAGAAAAAGTCGATCTTCTTTAAGTATACGCCTTATTGGCGGACTTGGAGGTCCCCATGCCATTGATTCTATGCACTTACAGAAGAATGTATTTGAGAGTCTCATTGCTACCTTGATGGACACGGGCAAGACAAAGGATGGTCTAAGATCACGGAAAGACATGGTGCACTAAATGTGAAGCGAGCTTCACCCGATACCTCGGGGTAATGGAAAATACCTCCTACCCGCAGCTAGTTTCAACTCGACTCGGATGAGAGGAGGCGATCTGCAATTTCTTGAGAGGGTAAAGTTCCCACTGGTTTTCACCAACGTGAAGAAGCTAGTGTCAATGAAGGACACATCAATAACACGCTTCAAGGCTCACGATTGTCATGTGATGCTCACATTGTTCCTACCTATTGCAATCGGGCTATAGAGCGAGTTCTTGAAAATGGCCATCACCCGCATGTGTTACTTCTTTTGAAGATCTCACGAAGACGATTGGTGAAAATGAGCTTCGTGACCTACATGAATTCGTGGTGGAGACAATAAACCAACTAGAGATGTGTTTACCTCCGCTTTTTGATATAATGCCACATCTCATGATTCACATGGTTCATCGATATCTGACCGGGCCCTTGCTACTTACATGAAATGTGGTCCTACGAGCGGTTCATGTCGGTTCTTAACCGATACGTGCATAATCGAGCATGCCAGAGGGCTCCATGATAGAGGGTTACAATACCAAGAAGTCGTCGAGTCTTGTCAAGAGTACCTAAAAGTACAAAGAGGATTGGTAAACTCGATTCTCGTCACAAGGGTAGGTTTGATGGGAAGGGCACCAAGGGAGAAAAGTCTTCATCGACAAGGATTTCAACGGTTAGTCGAGCTCATTATAGTGTCTTGCGAGTACGTAATCGATGCAACCGCATATTGATGAACACTTGGATGTCATTAGGCGAGTAATGGCGGTCTGACGATTGGGTCATGAAACAGCACAAGCATCGATTCACTACATGGTTGAAGGAGCAAAACCTACCGAATGGGGAAACCAGAGATGATATTACCATCAGAAGGTTGGCTGGGGGCCCATCGAGACAAGTGACATCATGGCAAGCTTACGACATCAATGGGTACACGTACTATACCAGCGCAAAGGATAGTAATTGTGTGAACCAAAATAGCAGCGTTCGAATAGAAGCCATCAACGGAATGGGGCAAAAGACCCCATACTTTGGCATCATAGATGATATATGGGAACTTGACTATGGAATGGGTATACAGATGGCCATGTTTAGATGTCATTGGTCAAACAACACCAAGTGAATGAGATCGGGTTCACGATCGTGGACCTCGAGAATATCGGATACGCAGATGACCCTTGGGTGCTCGCTTCACGTGTCACACAAGTTTTATATTTACGTGACCCGAAAACTAACCTACCCCCAAAAAAGAAGACAAAGCATGTGGTTGCCTTCGGGAAACAAACTATTATCGGAGTAGACGGAGTGGATGATGTTGATGAGTACAATAACTACGATGAAATGCAACTATTCACTGACTTTCCTAAGAAGATCGGTGTCGTGGAAAGAACTTGCCCAAAGACATACGCCATGGGAACGAAAATGTGCCAAGGGGAAACTTGTTACAAGCTAGTTGTTCAAGTTTGATGCATGGTGTATGTATGTATGTGTGTTCAAGATGCATGGAGTGTGTTTGGAGAAAATGTCAGAACCAAAGTTGTATATTTTGATGAGTTCTACAACTTTTATTTTTACATCTGTAACATCCCCATTTTGGCTTGTGTTTCAAATGTAATAAAATGAGGATAATTTTCCTTGGTTCTAAGGTTGCTTTGTGACACCTCTGAGTTATTTCATAATTTTTGGAAATTATTTGAAATATTTTAGAGGCAAGTCAAACCACTGTCAAACCTTTGAAATAGCCTTCTAGAATTTCGGAGAAAATGTTTTGCATAAAAACCTCTAAAAATTTTATGTAAGGTTTATCGAGTCATTAACCTCCAGATTAAAATTTCATGATTTTTGGAGCTAGTTTGCTATCTCTAAAAATCATTCCTAGGTTTAGCTCGTTTTCAAAATCCATAGTCAAACATCAAGAACATACACTTAAAATAATTTTTGTAAAAGAATTTACTTCAATTAAAACTATGGAAATAATTTATTTAAATCTTATAATAATTATAATGAATAACTATAATTTTTCCCAAATTTTTGGAGCTAAATTCAATCCACATAAAATTCAAACTTGCTTCAATAACCTTTTGTAAGTTTGAATTTAAAATAAGCAAATAACTCATGAACAATGAGATTTAAAATTTTTGTCTGGTCACTAGGTCATTCCAGGAACCTCCTGAAAAATTTCAGATTTTATGAATTTTATTTCTATATTTGAAGCTCGGTCAAAGTTGGAAGCTGGATTAAAACCAGTCAAACCACATGAGCGCATCGCGAGCCGTCCGCTTGGAAATCAACGCCCCATTGTTTGGAGCATTCGGATCGCCCGATTGCCTCTTATTCTCAACCGTCCGATGCTTGATCGTGGTGAGTAAATTATTTGTAGGGCGGTGGTTCAGAACCGCCTACAAATCTATTTTTAGGGCGGCTTGTAATCTCAACCGCCTACAAATAGCCTCCTATATAATTTGGAGGGCGCGCGAGGCCAAATCGGCTAAGTCATTGGGTTTGCGCGGGCGAGGCCGATAGGCTGCCAAAATTAGGGTTTACGGCCGCCGCCGCCGTTAGGGTTTGCGGCCTCCGCCGTCGTCGGCCCGTCTCCGTCCTCTCTCCGACGCCCCTGCTCCCTCTCCGATCTCGCTCCCGCCGTACGCCGGTGCTCCCTCTCCGACGCGCCTGTGGTGAGTGGCCTTCTCCGCGTGCGCTCTCTCGCTCTCTCCGATTCCTCGCTTGCGTTTGGGGCGCTGGGACAATCTTTGAGCATATTTTCTCCGCCCCTGCCTAGTATATATATGCCTTTCTTAATTTACTTTCTGATCGAGTTCGTTTTAATTACTAGTTTCCTGCATCTAGACTACTGCACGATGTTAACACTGAAGCTTCCCGTCTCCCGGAAATGTGGATGGTTTTGTTAACTTAACAGATTTATGTATGCAAAGCGCAGTTTTCTACTTTGTTGGGATCGGTACCTATGATGTCTCATGGTTAGACAGTGGGAGTGTACCTTAAATCATTTTGGTAAACAAATCCATGAGTAGAGTAGTCGGGCCAGAGCGCCACTGTAAGTTTGGAGGTTTAAACCAAATGGAGTCTTGGTATAGAATATCAACGAGAATTGGATGTGAACACCATGCAACCGACTAACGGGATATGAGTACCATACATGTGAAACTGGAGGTATATACATGTGACCATAACATAGAAATCGGAGGTATATACATAGAAGCATGACATGTCGATCGGTGGTTCATACATATGTATTAGCAGGACATAGAGGACTCTCGGGGGCAACGTGGTGTGAAAAGGACCACTTGCCACTTTGCAACCATGACTTGCTTGAGCTCGTGATCTTCGATGGTCGAGAATCAAAATCCAAGATCGCATCTTTTCCAGCTTAACTAATGCTAAATTACTACTTTTAGAGAACCGATGCATGTTGATCTTAGTCGTTATGACTCAAATTAATGAGCATGCTATCCTGATGTAGTGATGTTCTTAAAATTGAATTGGCTACCCAACTTTATTGGTAATTTTGCTTAAAAAGCTGTACTTTTGATTGAGGAAAAGCAAATCGCAGTGCTTGAAAGCAACATCACATCACTTTGTGTCATCTTTTCTAGTTATGTTGCAGCACAAATAGATAATGGAATCTCCTTTTAACATATGTCATGAAGCCTACATTATCATGCTTTTTATTGTGAACACCACATGTAAATCACTTGGCGCTAGATCTCTGGTTTTTAAATGGTACATGCTCAAGAATACTCAAGTCATTTCATTCGATGGTTCTATCTCGTCTTGATATGGCCCTCTTTGAGCTTTTTGAGATGTGAAGATGGCTCATGATATGCTGTGAATACCGCCTTGGCCTCTCGCGTTAGTGATACTATATAAAATCAAAACCAACATTTGATGCTACTCTTTTGATGGATATAGTATAGGTTAAACCTAGAGAAATGCGTAGAAGCCGCAAGGCTAACACGAAATGCTATGCAAAAATTCTTCCACGTATGGCTGAATATGTTATGATTGTATACATGGTTTTATGTGTTGTTTAAAGGGCACATGGCTTGGTATGTTGTATACCGAGGACTATGCATGTGGTCTTTGCAACTGGGCTCAATGCCATGCCTGTCATCAAGGTTTTGAATCGCCGCTACAAAAGCTTCCAGTCAAAACAAGAGGCGAGTCTTCCTACTTAGAGTTCAACCGTTGTGAAGATGACAGAGTTTTTGCGGCGTCTTTGCATTGCCGTTGCAAAAATCTTGGCTATTTCTTGTTTGCATGGTTCAGTCTTTAATGTTGGCAGTGCTCATCTTTTACATTGTTAGACGTGGGAACAATTGTCTGTGATGTTGTACCTATAACCATGTACTCATCTATTGGCTATGGCCCCTTGTGAGGTAGTGGGACCCATTTCATGATGACTAATAGCTGGTTAGACTGTTGTAACGCCTCTTATGCTCTCAAACCGAGTTTCTGTTTTAATGATCATGTCAATTCTCATTGGAGTGCATATGTTCTACTTGTACTACTCTCATCTCTCTTCCCTACTACTACTATTGTTGCTCTATTAGAGGATCAGTAATAGTATTGTTTATCTGTATTTGTTGCATCTATTAGAACAAAGCACAAAATGACGGGGACAACAGACGACACAACCCGAGGCCCTGAACAAGTGCCAATCTTTGAAGACGAACAACCAGAGTTGCTTACTGAGGAGCAGTTCAACCAGAGCTAGACGATGATCTACAAATGTTATTAGATGGGGACCATGAGGAGGCTAATGATGAAGACGCGACGAGGATGAAGAAGAGGATATGTAAGTTCGGAGGATCCTTTCCCACTGTAATGCATGAGGCCAACCAAGAGGAGTTGGACAGGATTTTGATCCGAACGAGGAGGTAGGGATAAAGCCTTATTTCATACATTATGCTTGTATATAAGATCGTGTTATCATTACTAACACTTGACCTAATAGGCCCCTTCTCGAACTCTACGACGTCGGCGACATCTCGCTGCACAAGAAGTAGCAGAGGAAGCTGGAGCAGGCAAGAGCCACAGAGCCACAGAGGCAAGAAGTAGCAGAGACACGATGGCGCCTCGGCTCCACAACCCGGCCACAAACTCGGCAGCCAGCAAAGAGGGGACGAGGAAAAGAGTGCTAACATATATCCAAAGGACACAGATATGTGATAAGAGAGGTCGGGAGGCTAGGGAGCCACTTGAGCCAAAACATCTCGAGCTAAGTGGCGTAACGCAATTGGGGCGCTGTAAGAGATGAGTTGAACCCTGCAATCCCAACTTGGAAAGAAGTACCACCGATACAAAGAAAGTCTTATGGGATAAGCCGATGACCAGCTTTAGATTCGGCGGAACCGAGGAAATGGTACGCCGTCACGCTATGAAGCAGATTGAGAGTCATGGAGAGGTTGGAAGTCGTCCTCAACGTCAAATATGTCCAAAGGATTAACTCCTTCAAGGAGTTTGGCAACATAACTCTGGACAATGGGAGCGGTTTGTGGCTCGAAGACTTCAGCGGCATTGGCCTCGGTGCGTAACAACGAGCGGGCGAAGAAGAACGTGCACCACCATCATCTAGGACCCGGTGGGTACTATGGAAAGGAAGAGCAATTTAGGAAGATAGAGGAAGATGCCGCATCAGCTGGGACATACAACTTGTAGGGGGTTTCAAAGCGCACAAGGAACTGGATCCTTTCGAGGAATAAAGAAGCATCCAAGGCGCTTAAGTTTAGTAAGCGGAGATCAAGAGACAGATCAAAGATATTGAACTATGTCGAATAATGCGAGAAGGGCTTATTTAAGCCTTCTAGAGAGAGGGATGAGCTTAGCCTTGCCTTGGGAAACCCCGAGCACACAGGCCGTGTCAGGGGGCTAGGGAAAGAGTGATATGGAAGGAGGGATTTGAAGAGGATAGGCACATGTACAAGAAACATGATAGAGACCGAGAGGCTAACCTTGAGGTCCAAGTAAAGGCTCTAGTTGCGGCGTTGCGGGAGCAAGGATCACAACGGAGGCACGAATCGTAATGCCACCACCGGACAATCGGAAGTTCGCAGCGACCAAGGTTCCATCTGCAGCCACAACCGCCGATCGCATACGGAACCTACTCCTTGCACTTTGGTTGTTCTCATGGGCAGGCAATCAAATATGATTGAGGTGGCAACGGTGAGGCACATCCTCCGTGAGGCACTTATCACACTAATCGGATCCCGCCGGACTACACTAGGTCGAGATTCGCATCGTGAAGTCCGAATTCAGCCGATGGAGGATAGACTTTCCAACTCCGAGGGACTCCAAATACTCGAGAAGTAGTGAACGATTCGTCCTCCGCACAAGCGAGACATCATATTGACTACGATTACATCGCTCGTGCGAACACCGCTACGTTTGGAGGAGTTGAGGAGGGGAGATCGCACACCACATCATGACCAACAATTGCCGAGATGCGAACACCGCCACCTCGCGATGACGTGCCTCATGATATGCCACCGTCTTCACCGCCTCACGGAGGATGTGTGAGCCGACACATGAACAACAAGAGGCCGCAACAGCATGAAGAGCATGCGGAACAAGTTGATGCACCGAAGGTGCCCACGGCGAGCCGAAATTGAAAAAGCATCCAATCAAGATAAGGTCAGCTTATGTGCCGGCGACGGATGTCGTGGGGTGGAAAGGTGGTATGGCCATGATATGTTCAAGCCGAGAACCAAGCGCCAAGATCTAAGAAGGCGGTCACCAAGAAGCGGAAACAAGTGCAGGCGGGCACCAACCAAAACCAACCAAAGTTACTTGCAAGTATGCGTAAATGTTGAATGCATCACATGGTCAAAGAATTGCCCAAAAAATATGAAAGAGGCAAGTGTTTCCTTCCAAATCGGGTGATCCAAAGACCTACCAATTGGAATGAAAAGGTTTCATGATTGGTACTTGCGTGCTATCCCGACGAAGGTAAATCTCATAGAGGCAAGGTTCCCGCCATGACATTTGGAGGCCCAAAAGGACAAATTGCCTTTGACTTTGATGACATCCATACTATCTTTCGCCTCGAGAAATGGAAACCAATCTCATTCGCGTGTGGTGCCTGTAAGTCCTACTCCTATTGCATTGATATGATTGCAATCTTTAGATTTTGTTATAACTAACTAACCCGCTATGATTTGTAGAATGCAAGTGCACATTTCAAGTAAACTTCCTAGCAAAGACCAAGCGGTACTTGGACCCTCAATTAATAGCCAGACGAGGTTTAATTTCCCCAGCAAGTGGGGACTGGACCACAAGGAGCTGGCCCGTGGAGAGACCGTTGAGGAGAAAGATAAAATACGGAATGAAAAAATTAGGAAGGAGTGCTATAAGGTTGCGGCGTATATTTCGAGAGCTTTCTCGAATGCAAGACAAATCCTATATATTTCTACCCTACAACTTCAAGTAAGTTTAACTATATCCTTCAATCTTTAATGAGTCATATTATTTTGTTCGATGCAAACGAGCTTATCTATTCCTATGATTAAATTCATGCAGTAAGCATTGGATTTGTGTAGTCATCGACCTCAAGCTAGGCATGGCGTGGGTCATGGATCCACTTGATTATGACGAGTCGCTTACAAAGATTTCATAAGCATTCTTAAGACGTATACTTATCAACCATCCTCATCGGTTTTGACTTTTCAATACTAACTAACTTGCTTTTGTTAAATTCATTCGAGCGAGCGTCTGGTACTACGTCAACAAACTCAAAGGGGTGCATGATCCGAGAGGAAGGGTGACCTATATGTCAAAACAAGATGGCGGTAAGTGCAACTTACTTTAGTACGTACATTACGTTGCCGCCACAAGCATTGACGTTTTATATGCGAAACTCACGGTGCCACAAGCGTAAGTCCGGAGTTTGCATCAGGATATTACGTATGCACTTACATGAGTGTCACCGGTGCTTACAGAGACACCCTTTATGGTATGTTATAACTAATTCACTTGTCGTATAACACACGCATATGTTATGAAATACTAAACTTAAAATTGTCTTGTAGTGGAAAGATGAGATAGGAATTTGTAGAAAACCACTCAACGATGATAGCCTCCGGAGCTCGTCGGGGACATTTGCAACTTCATAATGGATGCTATTATACGTCGCCGAGGTACATACCATGACGACACGCCTATGCTAGGACGCCGCTCGAGTACGAGTTCCTTCGTGAGTGGGAAGGAATGCATTTAGGACATTGAGAACAATGTGTATGTAATATTATCGCACTTTATGCTACAAGTGTATGTAATGATAAATTATAAACATGATGTTACGCGGATGTGAATATAATGTCTCGTTGAACTTGTTAATATCATGTCTTCAATTATATATATATATATATATATATCATGCATGGTTTGATATATATACCGTGGTTTGAGAATTAGAATTTTTTTATGGAAAACAGATTGTAGGCGGTGTGGTGCAAGCCGCCCGCAGAAAAAATTACAGAGGCGGTGGTCATCTAAGCCGCCCTTACAAATCTAATTTGTAGAGGCGGTGAATTACAAGCCGCCTCTACAAAACAGCTTTGTAGGGCGCTCTAGAAACCAACCGCTCTACAAATAAGATTTGTAGGGCGGTTCAGAACCGCCTACAAATCTCGATTTGTGGCGACGGTTGGGTAGGGGCGGGCGAGCCGCCTCAGAGGCTCACCACCGCCCCTACAAAGGCTCTCTGTAGTAGTGGAAATCACTCACAACTCGGCAACTGCCCTCTAGCAAGAATTTGGCCGGAAACGAAATTTGAACCCTTGGTCTGATCAATTATTACACTTTCCAACAACGTATTTTCTAAGTAATAATAGTCCGATCAAATTAGGTGTGGTAGCCTCTACGCCAATATTACTATTCTCTTTGTTTGAGAATCACTACTACAGAAAAGATCTTTACAGACAGTTGAAAAATATCATCACAGACGATTTCGTGAGCCGTCTGAGTTTATGGGTCAATGATGATATGAGCACTACTACAGAACAGACTTTTGGTCCCGGGCCTAAAGGGCCTCTAGTCCCGGTTATAGAGCCGGGACTAGGAAATCGGGACTAAATGTTCACCTTTAGTCCCGGTCCCAAGCCCGACTAAAGGTCGATTTTAGTCCCGTTGGTAATACCAACCGGGACTAAAAGGTCCGCCGCATCGCCACGGGCTGGCCTTTTAATCCGGTTGGTATTACCAACCGACTAAAGGTGTTTTTTTTCTTTTTGTTTCCATTTCAATTCATTATTGATTTTGGTTTTACAATTACATTAGGTTTTCAAATGCGTATTCTTCACAAGCTAATATATGTATACGCGCACATATAATTTAGTTTGGAACATTATTACACACAAATAAAGTATGAAACTATATATATTATGGAGCTATATATATGTATAATATATATATATGCACAAAAATTTACAAAATTATTCATGCATCCTTGGTATTTACAACACAAATGTTGTCCTCCACTTAAATGTCATACAAATGTTCGTCTGGTTTGGCTTCAATGGTTCATCTGGTTAAAGTAGAACTCGGTGCTGGCTTGAGGACATGCTCATTAAGAAATCCCGCGATTGTCTCTTGAATTCCTTTGAGGCGGTCCATATCCAACACTGCTCCTTCAACCATATCTCCTTCAATTTGCATTAAACGAAAGAAGTATTAATATACATAAGATTTATTTAATAGCAACAAATAAATAAAATGGATTTATTATATATACTTGTTACGCACTTCTCTGATCTGTAGATGGGTTCTTTTGCATACACCATGAGGAACTCGCAAACGTAGTATCCACACAAATTGTTGCCCGGTGGTCGCCGAGAACCCATCATGCGATATAAAAGATTACTCTCGTCATCCCGCGCGTGAGCTGAAGCATGATAAGGTAAAGACGCGGGGAGCTAGTACAACTTACATCCAGTCGGTGTGGATCAGGAAGTGGCGCTTTGAGATCCGGACGGTGTAGTGAACGAACCAAGCCCAAACCCTGCCCAATAATTGGATCGTTAATTAACTATTGCAGAGTTAAAGAGCATGAATAAATATTTAAAGATCGAAGTTACCCCTGGATAATGTCTATCATATCTTGGTAATGTTCCTGCGGTTTTCTCAACGAGTCATAGATTAGCAAATGACCGCGGAGAGATCAAGACAATCGAGATCGATGAAAGTGCATTTGTTTATAGAGTCAACATATATATCTTTATGTTGGATTGAGTAAGTAAAGTAAAATGTGCACACGATAACAACACTCACCCAAAGTTGTAGGGGAAGAGTATAAATCTTTTGTTCTTTTGGTTGATCAAGAACCTCCAAAATTCCTCTCCATTTGAGGTCTCCATTGATCGTGGGAGTGTTTGGGTCCTTGAATACGATATATGGATCAACGAAACCAATGTTCTTGTCATTTCTACGTGTGAGGTCTCTCATCATGTCTCTGCATATGTATAGACATGCTAGCTAGTGTGAGGATAATTACTTATACATATACATATGCTAGAGTGAGATTATTAAAAGAAAGAATCACGCATGCACAAAAGCAAATGATGAGAGATTTGTCTAGAGCGTCCATGTGGCATAGCTGGTGTAACTCATTAAACCGAACCATTATAATGTCATCGCCACGGAAGTAATGATGGTTTATAATTTTGACGCAAATAAAGTCATCCGCTTTTCTGCGACATGCCGCCATGTACCACTTGTTTAACAAGTACATTTGCGCACGAAGTTCCATGAGCTTCGTGGTTGTATAGACTCTTGCCATATACATATTCCTTCTTCCAATGATCAACTTCCGAGCACTTTCGATGTGTGCTCTGCGAGCATTTGGGAAATGCTTAGACCAGCTTCGCAAAAATTCATCAAGTTGATCCAAATGCACGCTTCCTGATATCTGTTCTAGCACGTTCGTGTTTGAACCATATTCATTCCCAATAACTAGTGGGGCAATCGATTGCTGTGATTGTTCCCGAGTGTGCAACACCCTTCCGTGCTCTCTTCTCTTTCTTCTTCGCCTCCTCAATTGACTTGGTGAGAGCGGTCATAGTCCGATAGTGGCGAATCCTTACGAGCATGACGTAACTTTTACGGTGGCGCCCACCCTTTGCCTTAGAACTTCGGGCGCACGAAGAAGTACGGCTTCTCGTTTCGCCGCTTCACTTTTAGCCTTGACTTTGCAAGAAACCGCCCACATCTCGTTATCAAGCATCTATTTCTCGCAGTCTTCTCATAGGAAAGTTTCGCTGCCTTAGAAATAGCCGGTGTTCTCCCGAGGCTTTCTTCTTGGCGGGGGGCGACGCTTCGCTTGTGGGGTGGGCCTCTTCTTTGGCGTAGGGTCGGCGGTGTCGGCGTTGGAGCCCGCCGTGGAGCGATGGGGCGGTGGCGGCGTTGGAGCCCGCCGTGGAGGCGTCGCGATGGGCGGTGTCGGCGTTGGAGCCCGCCGTGGAGGCGATGGAGCGGCGGTGTCGGCGTTGGAGCCCGCCGTGGAGGCGATGGGGCGATGGCGGCGTTGGAGCCCGCCGTGGAGGCGATGGGGCGACCGGTGTCGGCGTTGGAGCCCGCCGTGGAGGCGATGGGGCGGTGGCGGCATTGATCCCGTCGTGGAGGAGATGGGGCGGTGGGGATGCACCGTGTCTTCCACTTCATTGTCATCGCCCGCAACACCGTGACTGGTGGTGAATGGATAATTGGACTTAGGTTGGGGAGGTTCTGCGTGAAAACAACGTGGTATGAGTAAACCGTTATTTAAGCCAATACATAATTAGTGAAAAAATGTTTCGTTCACTTTCATCCGCACCTAGGGTTAGGTTGTTGAGGAGGAGGAGGTGACGCCCAGAATAATGATATAGCGCTTGCGCCAACATATGAATGTCTTCTCCGCTTCTCCTAAAGTCTTCTCCCCATCACCTCCTTCAATGTCAAGACGCACATTGCTATAACCTTTCACAACTCTATCCACCGATACGCTAGCATATCCAGAGGTATTAATGCCCCATGGCATCTTGGTGTCTTCGTAGGGTCGATACGAGATACAACACCGATAGCCACCATGACGGTGGCATTCCCCTCTGAATGTGCAGCTCACATGTCGTGAGAGGATCGGTGATGTCATCCACGGGAAGCGCAGCCTGCGTCATCTTGAATCACCGCACCTCGTGAAGCGCAATCGCCAAGCGATGAGGGGGCTGATGTTGACTCCCGCTCGATGCGGTTGCCTTTGGATGGAACTTCATCGCTATCTCGCACTTGCCTTTTGATTTCCTCATTCATTTTGGCTTCAAGTGCTTTTTCTCAGATCTTGCTTCACGAGCCACTTCCGTGACTCAAGAACCATTTCTCCATCCTGCGCATCCGCTCTGCCTCCTCGTCCTTCTTTCTCTCGCGGCTTCTATAGGTGGCTTTGTCTTTAGGAAGGCATGCTCCCACGACACCTCCCCATAGCCTCTTGTTCGCCCACCGTGTTCAGTGATTTCTCAGCGTATGTCGGCTCATCCTTATCTCTGTTCGGTGCCACCGCCACTCTCACCAAGCCTCGAGCATAAGCAAATCTTTCTGCTGCTCTTTGGAGTTTTGCGCCATACACTATCTTTCCTGGTCTCTAGGTCCGAGCTTCCCCATGACCGAAAAACCAATACTTAGCGCGCTCAGCGCTTGATTGATTCTGTTCGATCCTTGGTAAGAATCTCTGCTCCATTCTTTCCCACTTAGGAATGGCACTCCGTAGCCACCGATCCCAAGTGATGGTGGTATTGCTTTGTCTGGCATTCTGTTGGTTCCTTCTCACCGTGCCTCACCCTCTTCCGATGTCTTGAACTGCATAAACTCATCCCAAAACGGCCTCAACTTGACGTAGGCCTTAGTGTTGAAATCGCGTCAGTTCTTCTTGATAAATGTGTTGTACAATTTCTTCTTCCAACACTGAATTGTGTGGCCATCTTCTTCATAGCCCAGCTTCCTAACTCTCTCCTTCAAAGCTTCATCTTACAGATCGAGCGCGAAATGTTGAAGGACATCTTGCCAAACTAGTGCCTTGTCACGATCGGAGACAAAACTAATATGAGGAGCCTCTTTCTTTGCTTCCATTCACGAGCATTGATCGGGATCCTGTCCCTTACAAGGCACCCACAAGGGTGACAAATTTACGTGCATGTGGTCCAAGTACTTTGCTCGTATCCTCCTCGAATTCGAGAGAATGAACCGACCCTCCAACGGCTTCTTCCGGCCTCGTACATTTCTACTCTTCCCCGTTGTTGTCGTCGATCCAGAGGGCTACGAATGTAGAAACACAAAGATTGTAGATACATAAGAGATTGTAGATACATAAGAGATTGTAGATACATAAGAGATTGTAGATAGACCTCATCTTCATAATCGGCAAAGTACTGACTCCCGTCATCTACTTCTTGATTGTTGTCATCACCTTCGACTTGGGCACCTTGTAAGGCGCCATTGTTGATAATATCCATGATGGCATCGTCCATGTTGTCATTCGGTCGGCCATTTCGCAAATATATCGCGTAATATAAAACTTATCATTCAAGAATATAAAATTGTTCTTCCGAAAGGAAGCACATATCCACACGCTGCAATAAATGTGATTTGGTGTTTCGACAGTGTATACGTCGGGTTTAGGAACCCACCTTGAGTTCAAAGAACGGCCTCACGCGAAATAAGCCGACGTTATGGGCCCGATGGTGGGCCTCACGGCTCCTCATGAGTGGAGGCCGGTGGCGATTTACGAGGCGCGAGAATTGGTCTACTACTCTACTGGACCCCGCGGTGATCGCTCAAGGCGGTCTTTTGTTTTTGCATATTAGCCCGTAAGCTTTGGGATAATTTGAACTCTACGAACCTTTACTGCAAGGTGGACTTTTGGTGTCTAACTGGAAATACTCAGCAGTGGTGGATCTAGAAAATTTGTGTTAGTGGTGTATTTAAAGATAGGGTAAAAGAATGATTGTTAAGTTATTATTAGTTGATCAAATGTTAGCACTGAGTAAACCATGCATTATGAGTACTCAACGTCAGATATAATTAGTTGGCCTTTCTTTCTAATTAATTGACTACTTTACACAATTATATGTGAAAACAACTTATTTTATGGAGTGATAAAGATAACAAACACTAACATTGATAAATAAATTTTAAATATGTGCTAACATATTATTGAAATGTATAGTCATTCCATAAATGTGCTAACAAGTTCAACTCTCTCGGTTTTGGAATTAAACGAAGTAAATGTGCCGCCCATATGCAAACTCAAATAGCTAGTCTTGCATTATTTGGGAGAATATTGTTTGCCTTCAAACCTCGGTCGGGATGCCGGGCGACGAGGAGCGCCGCGACGCTGGGAGACGACGCCGCGCGAGGAGAAGGCGGGTCGCGCGGAGAAGACGGCGGGAGCACGCCGCCGGCGGACGGCGCGAGGTCGGCAGAGCGCCGCGCGCGAGGAGACGGCGAGGAGAGGCGCGCGAGGACGGCGAGGAGAGGCGCGCGATGGGAAGTGGAGGAAGAATGGAAGACGAAACTGTTGCTTAAGTACTGGGGACCTTTAGTCCCGGCGGTTTTACCAACGGGACTAAAGACCTTAGTCCCGTGGTAATACGGACCGGGACTAAAGGTGGACCTTTAGTCCCGGTGGTTCCACGCCCGACTAAAGGTGAATTTTGCGCGGACATATTTTCAGAGAACCTTTAGTCCGGTGGTGCCACGGCCCGACTAAAGGTGAATTTCTTGCGCTGGACATATTTTCAGAGAACCTTTAGTCCCGGTCAGTGTTAGCAACCGACTAAAGGTCCCCACTATTCAATTACCACCACGAGAGAACCTTTAGTCCCGGTGTTATAGCAACCGACTAAAGGTCCCACTATTCAGCCTCCGCCACTATTTTCCAGAGAACCTTTAGTCCCGGCTGGGTTTTGTATTAAGTTTATTTGTATAAATATGCTAATTCTTGTTAAATGCATAATAAATTAAATATTAGGCATAAATTTTTAAAAAATAATAGTTTTTAAAAATAAAACTATTAGTTTTCGATAGAAATTTATTTTTGCATCATTTTAACGTTAATCTTTTGGTTTTCCATCATTCATTGTCCAAATGCGCGACGAGAAATCCACCATCAAATAGGAATTTCATTGGAACTATAGGTGAGATTGGAACTACTATCGCTACTAGTACTTTATTCGCGACTTTGCGGTTTTACTCTTCTTGTCTTCTTGATTAGCCTTTGTGCTACTTTGATCATCTTGTTTTAGGCCTGTTTTAAAGTGCAGAAATTCGACTAACCGTTTTAAAACCCCAAAAGCAATTTAATCCTTATGTAGCAATACCCCACTAAGGAGAAATTTCCATTTTTTCCTTTGCATAGTAGTTGCACTTTACCATTTCGACATTATATGAGTTTACCCCCTTATGTTTGCAGATCATACCAAAAAATTTGCAATCGCGTTTTGGAGACAAGATCCGGTGAAAGATAAAATTGAAAGCATGTAATGGAAGCATTTGCACAGATTGTAGTCACGGATATCCGAATAAGTTAGTCCTCAAGCGGGTTGGGAGGCATTTGTCAAGACTAATGATATAAGGTCAGTGTGACTTCCTCGTATTCGAGATACAATAGAAACTTTCAGTTTGAGTTTTAATCTTCGATCCAAGTTGTGTGTGTAAAAGAATCATCAAATGTTGCCGAGAACATTTGCGATCATGTCCCAGAAAGCACAGAGATCTTATTGACATTTCAAACGACTTTTATAGTGACCACAAGTCGGGAAGTGAAGAGCCAACTATAAACAAAATGAAGGGCTCAAACCACAAGTCGGGAATTTCATTTGAAGGCATAAATACTTGCTAAAAAATTTCAAGTCATTTTTACACGATGGAGAAGACATGCTTCACAGAGGTACATGTGTCCTTTTATCGAATAGGAATTTCATTTGAAACGATAAAAACAAGAAAAATATGATAGAAACATCTGAAGTTACAATTATTACATAAAATCTCTAATACACACTATTTATTAAACATCACTATATATCAAGCGGCACGATGGTGAACTTCTTCTTGACGTATGACCCTTGGTTATGATCATGCCGTAACCATGGAGTGTCCTCGGCATTTAGCAGATGCTTGGGTCTTTGGTCACACCGAAGGGCGGGATTCGATCATCCCTTTCATAATCTTCGACATGTCCGACTTGTCCTCAATTCCCACGATGTTTCTTTTCCCGAAAGAACTATGTGGCGTTTTGGCTCATTGGTTGATTTGTCGTCATTTTCCCTCTCTTGGGTTTTGTAGACATGTCTTTCACATAGAACACCGATTCACATCAAAGAAGGGACGAATGGTTCGTCTTTGTACCCAATATTGTTGAGGTCCACCGTTGTCATTCCATACTCCTTGTCGATCGTTACCCCGCCTCCGGTCATCTTCACCCATTGGCACCGGAACAAAGGGACTTTAAAATTAGGTGCGTAGTCTAGTTCCCAAATCTCCTCTCTGCGCCATAATATGTTTGCCTCTTTCCATTTGGGTCTGTGGCATCTACGCGACACCACTGCTTTGGTTCGTGCTCCTTTTATCTTGGGCTACGATTGTAAAATGTATTTCCATTTATCTCGCACTTTGTACGTGAGGATGTGCCACGACGGTTGCCTAACCAACAAATACGCTTGCTCATCAATATTGTCATCACTCGACATTCTTTTCGCAACCAACCATTGAAAGTTTCCATGTGATGACGCCTAATCCAAGCTTCATTCTTCCACGAAATCGATCGTAGGAATTCCTTGTGTACCTCGACATACGGCTCCACCACGAGGAGTTTTGAAGAAGCTGTAGTGCGCTTTATTGAAATAATCGTCCCTGCATCGATATATGTTTTATTCCCTAGTGTTCCCTTTCCACTAAGTCTCCCTCGTGTCGCGATTCAGAACACCAATCGGGTCAAGGTCGGGAATGAAGTCAACATGAACTCAATGACCTCCTCTCGTCCCGTAGCCCTTGGCGATGCTTCCTTCGGCCGAGCACGCTGGTGAACATATTTCTTGAGGACTCCCATGAACCTCTCAAAGGGAACATGTTGTGTAGGAACACAGACCGAGAATATTAATCTCCTTGACCAGTGAACTAGGAGGTGTGTCATGATATTAAAGAAGGATGGAGGGAACACCAACTCAAAGCTGACAAGACATTGAACCACATCATTCTGTAGAGTAGCTAGTTCCATTGGATTGATTGCCTTCTGAGAAATTGCATTGAGGAATGCACATAGCTTCACGGTGGCCAGACGTACATGTGGAGGTAGAATTCCTCTTAAAGCAACCGGAAGCAATTGCGTCATAAGCACGTGGCAGTCATGGGACTTTAAGTGTAGGAATTTCTTCTCTGGCATTTTTATTATACGCTTTATATTGGAGGAGAATCCAGATGGGACCTTGATGTTTGTTTAGGCATTCAAACATGCTTTCCTTCTCTTCTTTGCTAAGAGTGAAGCTAGCGTGTCTTAAGTAATGGCGTCCATCGTCTGTCTTCTCTGGATGCAGGTTGTCTCGTTCTTTCATGTGCTGCAAGTCCTGTCGTGCTTCGAGTGAATCCTTAGACTTTCCATACACATCCATGAATCCTAGCAGGTTCACACAAAGATTCTTTGTCAGGTGCATCACGTCGATCGCGTTGCGGACCTCTAGGACTTGCCAATAGGGTAGCTCCCAAAATATGGACTTCTTCTTCCACATGGGTGCGTGTCCCTTAGCATCTTTTGGAACAGGTTCGCTGCCTTGTCCCTTTCCAAAGACTACTTGCACATCCTTGACCATATCAAGTACATCCTCCCGATTCGGTTATGCGAGGCTTGGTTGGTGGTCGCCTTACCTTTAAAATGCTTGCCTTTCTTTCTTAGTTGGTGATTCATAGGAAGAAAACGACGATGGCCAAGGTACACGACCTTCGACATTTTTTCAAATATATACTGTCAATGTCATCAAAGCAATGTGTGCATGCATTGTATCCCTTGTTTGTCCGTCTCCGAAAGATTACTTAGAGCAGGCCAATCATTGATTGTTACGAACAACAATGCTCGCAGGTCGAAGTGTTCTGTTTGTACTCATCCCACACACGTACACTGGTTTGCTCCATAAAAGCGGGAGTTCCTCAACTAATGGCCTCGGTAGACATCGATGTCGTTGCGGGTTGCCTCGGGCCTTGGATGAGCACCGCATCATAATGAACTTCCGCTTCATGCATAACCATGGAGGAAGGTTGTAGATACATAGAGTAATGGCCAAGTGCTATGACTAGTGCTCGTCCCCAAAAGGATTCATACCATCCGTATTTAAAGCGAACCTTAGGATTCTTGCGTCATCCGCAAACTCCGGAATTCTCTGTCTATTGCTCTCCACCGGGACCCATCGCCAGGTGTCTCAACATGTTGTCTACCTTACGGTCTTCTTTGTGCCATCGCAACAACTTTGCATGGTCCTTGTTTACGAACAGACGTTTGGCGTGGTATTATAGGAGCATACCACATAACCTTGGCAGGATTTTCTTCCCGGGCGTTCTTCGCCCTCAACATCGCGGTCATCTCGCCGATCTTATATCGCGACGCTTTGCATACGGGCATTCATCCAAATTCTCGTAGTCCTTGCCATGATACAGATGCGGTCATTACGACATGCATGTATCTTACGGATTTCTAATCCCAAAGGGCGACGACTGTTTTGCTTCGTGCGTAGTGGCGTGCAATTCGTTAGGCTTGGAAGCATCTTTTTGGATCTTCGCAATTGCCCAAATGCCTTGTCGGATACACCATTCTGCCTTCCATTGTAGCAACTCCAGTGTTGTACCCAACTTTTTGCCCATCTTCTACGGACGGTATAGTAATTTCTTGTGATCGCCTAGCATGCGGTCAAACTTAGCCTTCTCCTTTTCACTTTCGCAATCTCTTTGTGCATCACGAATGACATCACCAAGAGCATCATCTTCAATGAGTGTGTCTTACCCTCGCCTCTTCTTGATCTTCGCCGCCATTGCAGATCATCAAGTCACCGTATTGAACAATAATGTCGCGGGGTCCAATTGTTCTTCTTCACCTTCTTCCATTATAACCCGGTTTCTCCGTGCTTGGTCCAACAAATATAGTTTGGCATGAAACCCGACTTCAACAAGTGTGAGTGAAGACTCCTTGAGCTAGAATATTCCTTCAAATTCTTACACAGGGCACATGGACAAAGACATGAAACCATCCCGCTTGTTTGCCTCGGCCACTCTTAAGAAATAATGCACACCATCAATGAACTCTTTGGAGGCGATCGGCATTGTACATCCAATGGCGTGTCATCGTCGCATTATATGACATATCACATAATTAAATTTCTCATTTTGTAAACAAATGAAATTAAAAATACACCAAAATTCTCTATTTCTCTAATGAACTAATTGAGTAACATGCCATGGAACACCATCATGTGTCATGGCAAAACAATTTCAGAATTTTGGATCATTAATTTAGCCTACAAAATTCATGGAATAATAATTAAATAAATAAGCATAAAATAGGTATAAATTCAACTTTGTCCAAATAGCCTCAAAATTTTTATATGGACTGTTCACAGTGTAACTTAGTGGAAAACAAATTTCATGATTTTTGAAATTTATTGTGGCCTACAAAAATCATGAAAGTTCCATTTATGAATTAATTGGCAATTTTATAACATATAAAAATTATTCAAATTTCACATTTCATATTTTTCATAGATAGTATACATGTCAGAGAGCATACACAAAAACTTTCAGAATTTTGGAGCTCTAGATTTAATTATACAAAAATCACAAATCTCATGACTATTCAAAAATCGAAAATAAAAGAAAAATGGACGGCAGTGCGGTAGATGTCAAATGGACGGCGGGGTTAGCATCAGAGCTTACGCGAACATGCCGGTGAATACGGTTGAGTGAATGAACGGCTCGGCGGTGGTGACAAGCGGCGGCGGCGTGTCCCGGCGGCGACCACGGCGTTCCCGGCTCCTGTGACGAACGCCGAAACAGGAGTTTAAATAGAAGGGACTTTTAGTCCCGGTTGGTGTTACCAACCGGACTAAATGTCAACCTTTAGTCCAGGTTGGTACTACAATCCGGGACTAAAGATTTAGTCCCGGATTGTAGTACCAACCGGACTAAAGGTTGACATTTAGTCGGTTGGTAACACCAACCGACTAAAAGTCCCTCCGCAAAGCTCGCTACCGAGCCGTTGGGCGGGGACTTTTAGTCCCTTGGTGTTACCAACCGACTAAAGATATTTTTGGTCCCGCGCAATTTTCTCCGAGACTATTGCCCATTTGGCAGTTCGACCAAAGGTCTGTTCTGTAGTAGTGGAGGTCATCACAGACGGTTTTCAAACCGTCTGTGATGCATACTGTCACAGACGGTTATTAACTCAGAACCGTCTATGATAAGGATCTATCACAGACGGTTTATAGTTGAAACCGTCTGTGATGATACATGATGGTTCATATATCACAGACGGTTTGTAGATGAAACCGTCTGTGATGACTTTTCTCTATAGACGGTTTGTAGCTGAAACCGTCTGTGATGACTTTTCTCTATAAAGTCTCCAAGTAGTTGCTGCTTGTGCCTTTAGAGGACATTGGACGATCGACTACGACAACAACATAGACGTGTTCGATGTTGGATCAGGCTGCTCCAACTTTTCTTCCACTGCACTGCACGTCTAGTAGTAATGATCTATGATATCTTACTTGTATGGCTTCCTAGTTTACACGGTAGATTTTTGAATTGCCAGCTAGTGTAGCATACTCGTATCCCTTGACAGGATGACGTGCCAGTGCAGGGTAGGGCACACAAGCCGAGTGCGGGAGAATAAAGCGCGATGCAAAAGCGGGAGAATAGAGGGACAATGAACAAGGATGATTAGGGGAGATCGCCAACATTATGGTCACGCGGGAGGATTCTCGCGATCTAGATGGACTTGAACGTGATACCCCGTTAGCAACTCTTGATTTTAGGAACTCCAGTGAGTAAATTGGCAATTTCGGGGTGGATTTGCAACCACATAGATTTTGCGGGTGGTTTTTTGACAAACTTTCATATGCATGTGGGTTTTTAACAAACTCCCCCACTTGCAGGTGGTTTTTTGTAAAATCCCAATTTAAATTCATTTTGAGTATATGTCAATAACACAAGTGTCATGTACTCAATGGATTTGTTTAAAAGTAAAGATCCTTGTATACGTGGATTTTAGAAATCGGACCAACACTTATGAAATCATAAAACATATGATGAACCCCTCTAAATGTGTGTATACAAGAATGTATATGAAAAACATATACACATATTCAAGTTGAACTTTTGGTTGGATTCACCTTATATTTTGGATTTAAGGAATGCATTAACATAAATGAATATGACAACAAATACATACCTCCGAGATTTTCATCATTCCATTCAAACGAGCCTAAAACAATAGCATGATCAGCTAAACTGTTAGTATGACATTTAGATTTGTCATTAATAAAAAAACCAAATTAATAGAGTTTGAAATTACAAACTGATCACCCACGACGGCGGATTGTGATTCTGGCAGTGGTGCACGCTGCGGAAATACATCTCCTTCGAACACTCGCCCAAGTGCGGAACGACGCTGACATCCTCGCTCCCCACCTCTACTTTGCCGATGACTCCATCCACCTCGCCCCAACGCATCCATCAAACAGCAGCGAGTACCCATCGTTTTCTCTCTCCCTATTGATCGCCATCGCTTTACAAAGCCAGCAATGCTGTTTGGACGAAGTGAACCATAGCAAAGTCCAAATGTTGATATTTCCCCTTATTTGCGTGCAACCACAACTTTCTACAATCTTTAGTTCAAGACTGTATCAAGACACCTTTTTTTGTTTGAAGTAAAAAAAAAACTCAAAATTCACATGCATCCCCTTATTTGCGTGCAGACCACAACTTTCTACAATCTTTAGTTCAACACTGTTTCAAGACACTCCTTTTTTGTTTGAAGTAAAAAAAAACTCAAAATTCACATGCATGCAAGATGCAACGACCAATAGGGTTTCAGCTAAATTTCCTTTTCGTTCCCGCTTTCCATATACTCCCTCCGTTCTTTTTTACTTGACACAATTGACTTTTCACGGTCTTCAAGATGTGAATTTGACCATAATTTTTTATTACTTTTACATTAAGATATACTAATAAAATTATAATATTATGAAAGTATTTTCAACAACAATTCTAATGATATAATTTTTATATAACTAATCTAGATAGTTTTAAACTTATTGGCGGTAAAACTTTAGAAAGTTTGACCATAAAAAGTCAACTGTGTCAAATAAAAAAGAACGGAGGGAGTATGTATTATGACTGTTTTGGAAGTGGCCCCCTACCGTCCAACTTTTTAGCCACATAGGCGCAAGTCAAGGGAGACCCTATCCGAGATGCAGGATCTAGTCTGGTCAAGTGGACCGTGTTCACGGCCGGGTCTGCGCACCCTGCCTTGTGATAATAGGGTAGGGGTGACATGTAGACGTCGGCAGGGATAAAAAGGCATCCATGATGAGGACATCACTTCCATGCATACAACCAACACTCCTCATAATAGATCTGAACCTATGCACTTGCAAGGTCCAATCACAAGAGCTCGTGCACGTCAATTGAACCATCAGGTAACTTCGTTTCTAGGAGTGCATTTTGTTTCTAATAAGAATATGCTACTACCTAATGCATGTGATCTTCTTTTAATCAGGAACTTAGGAGCTGATCATGAAGAGAACCTTGTGCAATCCAAATCGGCCACCGGAGACAGCACCGACTTCAAATATGCATAACTTTCACATACAAACTCCGTTTGAGGCGCACGAGTACTTGACTGAAAGCTTATTTCGTCCTCTTTTCAACGGATCTGGCCTCACCTCCAAATTTCTTTTGAGCGCACTGCAATCGCCAAAAGAGTCAGAGGCTGTTTTTGAGTCAAACTTGGGCCCATGGGCCTTGTAACCCTAGGCAGCCATGTACTGTTCATGTGGTTACTATTCATGCATAAACAGTACCACCGCCCCCTTCTTTCCCCTCTCCCTCCTATACATAGTGGCCGCCGCCATTAGGGTTGGGCGGATTTCGTTTGCTTAGTTTCTCCATTGTGAAAACTCTTGTTCTTCGCTTGTGTCGATTAGACCAACCGTAAAGAACCTCTGCGGAATCCTACCTTCTGAACTCAATTACATATCTGCGATTCAGATTGCTTGTTACTTCATTCTTGCTTGTTCTTCGATTGCTTGCAGGAATTGATCCTCGTGATCAGGTTAATCGGGTCTTTAGCACGATTGATAACGACTTGGTGATTAATTCAGCGATTGCTTGGTTTGTACGTGCTGCGTTCGTAGCCTGGATCTTGAGAGTTAATCATCACCCAATCGAAATTTATCCTTCTCATCGAAAGATCGAGACAACTACAGTTCATCAAGTGGTATCAGAGCCAGGTTGCTCGGTGAGAATTTACTGTTTTTTGTAGTTAGGTTGCTTAATTCTGAAAGTCCGGAAAAAACCAAAAAAAATATTATAGGATTAGATCACCTATCTGTCTAAGACCGATTGTGTAATATCCCGTTTGTCGTTAGTGGATGTAATAAAAAAATTAGAGAGGGAATTAAGATAATTAAAAGAGAAAAAAATCAGAAATTGAGAGAGAAATGGGCCACGCAGCCCATAGTCAAGTGGAGGAAAAACAGGCTTAGTGGCCCATGGCCCATGAGGAAACTAGAAACCAACTAAAGAAGGAGGGGGAACCCTAGGGTGCTACAGTACTGCGCCGCCATCGTAGCACGGCATCAGAGCAACCCATCTCCTCCATGGTGGTGCCCTCTCCTCCGATGCCTCTTCGTTGTGGTGGTCGGCCAAGAAAAAAAGAAGAAGAAGGAAGAAAGGAGAAGGGAAGAAGAGAGGGAAGGGGAAGATTCACGGATTGCATCGCGGTCTACAGCGGTTCGTCAAGGGTAACCCCGGTTTGCCCCCGAATAGATGCATATTTGATTGTTGTAGCAATGTCGGTATTTCTGTCTCCTCAGGACATATCGCGTTAGACAGACGTTTTGATATAGTTAAGTGCGGATTCGGTCTTGGGCTTCTCCTAGAGAGTTGTAGAAGACGTCAATAGCTTTCGAGGAAGTGCTAGATCGTATTATTTGGACCTCTGTAGCAAAAGTTATGAATTTGTTAGTGCGATTGTTCTGCGAATCTGTCAGTATTCTGACAGGTTTTAGTAATCTGACTTTAGATATCAGTTAAAGGGAGAATTAGAGGATCTCAGTATAACGAAAGTTGTAGATAATTATCGTAGCTTTCAGGGAAGCCCCAGAACGCGACATTTGGACAAACGAGTGGAAAGTTATGTTAGTTTTAGTGCTCTGTCCAGAAAGGGTGACGTGAAATCAATGTTTTGTTAATCAGCTTAAAAGTGATTTTAGATGGCCGAATCATGGAGGCTCACCATCTAGGTTTAGTTGGAAAATTTGATTAGCTTTCAATGAAGTCCAAGAACACCTAATTTGGACCACTGTACAGAAAGATATGAATTTTAGAACTTGACTGTTCACAAAGGGCATTTCAGTACTTAAGAAAGCGGAGTCGGGATCGCGTTGCAATTTGCTACTTGATGAGTTCGCTTATTTAATTCATGTTTTTCGTTACTATGGTCTTAGTTTATATTCACAATGTATTAGGTGGGGGATTGGTACCGGAGGCAGCACCGTCTTCACGTTCTCCATTCGCACGCGGTTAAGGCAAGTGCATTGTTTGATTCGTGGTTGCGATTGATTGGTGTTTGTGTGCTCTTTTGATATGTGATAGTATAGTGAGATTGATGGCATGATGTTGGTTTAAGATTGGTGGATGCTCCAAATATGTTTATGCTCTGTTGTGGTATGATGTTATCATTTTGTGGTAAATTGATGATGATTAAATGATGAGCATGTGCATATTGAGATCATGTTGAGGCTTGGTCACGTGGTGACCAAGTATGTTTCCTTTGAGATCCCGTCATGAATGTGACGGGCCGAGATCCCCACACTCGTGGAGTGTGGGCATGAGGTCCCCAATACTTGCGGAGTATTGGGCAATTGGTCCTCGTGCGTGCGCGCATGAGCATGGGTATGCGGCGGCGGTTGCATACTTTGCATTACGGTGTAATGCACAAAGAAAGATAAAGAGAAAGGACCCTTGAGCATTGCATTTGCATATGAGATGTTCTATTGTTGATCTCCTTTACATGGATGCTGATGTTATAGTTTCTTTATGTACTTGCTGAGTCTGTGGACTCACTCTTGCTTTTATTGTTGTTTTAGGTACCCGAGCCAAGAACGACATGCATGGGGGTAAGTAGTCTGCTAGTCACACACTTGCCACATGAACTAAATAAAGATGAATGATCTTCAGAACGTAATTGTTTTAGTAATTGGGCGAGATGCCCAAAGATTTATTATGTTTCGTCTCATGCAATTGATTAAATGTAATAATGATGAGTAGTAGAAATTCATATCTCTCTAGTTATGCTAGATACTTAGCATGTCTTTGATTATCTTTTGATGTCTTTGGAAGAAGGTTTTAGTTAATATTTGAATTGTCTGTGTGTTGGAACCTTCGTGTAATTAACTTTACAAGGGAGGTTCTGCCGAAATTTATTAAGATGGTCTAGTTTGGAATTATTAGAGTTTGTTTAGTAGCATTCCAGGCTCATGTCGGGCTGGGGTGTTACAGATTGCGCCATTGCATCTTTCTTTTCAGTGCATTGCATTGTTGAACTTTTGGTTGCATCGTCGTGTCCTTTGCTGGTCTTAGTGTCTAGTTCCTTTAGAGTTTCGAGTTCTGCTCACATTTGGTTGCACCGTTGCGGTTGGGTTCAATCTGCCGCTTATCTCCACCGTTGCCAGTTCTTGCCGCGCCCGGCAGAGCCGCTGTCGTCTCTGCCTTCGCATTGCCGCGACCACCAGCGCTGCCGCCATCCCTTGCCGCGTCCTACTGTGGCCACCCTCCTCCTGCCGCGGCAAGCCACCATCCTCCTGCCGACGCCACACCAAGGGAAACCCTAACAAAAAACAAAAGTTTGTTTCGGTTTGTGACAGAGAAGAAAAAAAAGAGAAAAAAAAGAAAAAAAAAAGAGAAAAAAACAGAGAGAAAAAAAGAGAAGGGGTTGTTTTCGTGCTGCTAAAAGGAAACCTAAGATTCAATCTGACTTCGGCAACACAATAAAAAAAATCAAAGTTTAGAGAGAGAGAGAGAGAGAGAGTTTTGAGTGAGGTGCAAATTTGTAAAAAAAAAGTTTCTCAAAATTAGCTTTTTACCCCTACCTTTTACACCTGCCTTTTACAAAAAGTTTGTGACCCATATACCTCCCTAGACCCGGAAGAGGACTTTGAGGAGTTTTAAGTAAGGTGCAAATTTGCAAAAAAAAAAGGAGCAAAAAAAGGAGCGACAAAAAAAAATCAAGTTTCTCAAAATTCGCTCAAAATTGAAAGAGCCATTTTACAAGTGATTATGAGATTCCCCGTGAAGACAACATCCTTTTTTTTGAGCTTCTGTCGCACCGTGCTTTTGTTTGTGTTCTAGGCTCGCGTCTCTAGTACGGTCTAGCCTAGGACCAGCACTAACCGGCGTTGAACGATTTTTCAGCTTGTATTACTGATTTGATTGTTGCTAATCCTTACTACATATATTACACCTATCCAAGCTCCACTAATCGAACAGGTACTGCACCCTTGCAATCGCTTTGCTCATCACTTGTGTCACGCTTATCACGAACCAGTCACCGGTTGCACCACTTGTTTGCTTTGGTAAGAATTTGCAAGAGCTTAGTAAGAGCTTGAGCGTGTGTGACTTGTGACCTCCAGAATCTAGTAGTTCATAGCGAATTTTATACACTCGTGTATTTTCTTTGTTGATACTAACAATGGCAGGTTCAGGGTCACAAGGGAGTAAGACCAACATTGAGGACGATGCACCTCTCACGCCTCGCACGAAAGACATCATGCAACGCTTTTCACGCCTGCTGAATCAACATTCAGAGCGTATTGAGGGGGTTCTAGATCGCACCAATAACGACCTTGCTACGATTGCTACACGTGTGGAGCAGCTTGAGAGAGCTCCACCTCCTGCTGCTGTCGACATTGCACAACCACGTCGTAACCCATCCGTTGCTAGCTCATTGGCCGATGAGGTAGAAGATGAAGCAAACCCATATGTTGCTGATACAGAGTCTGATGGTGGTTTCAATCCCAACAATGATCGTGACCATCGGCAATGACGCTTCAATCGACAAGGTATGAGAAGAGACCCACCACGTGAGGTACGTGATCGTAATGATGCACTTGAAAAATTAAATTCACTATGCCTTCTTTTGCTAGGAAATATGATCCTGATGCTTACCTCATATGGGAGTTAGCCGTAGACCAAAAATTTGCATGCCATGAATTTCCTGAAAATAAAAAGGTTAGGGCTGCTACTAGTGAGTTCACTGATTTTGCATCTATTTGGTGGAATGAATTGTGCCATAATGAACAACACATACCTAGAACATGGGATGCTTTGAAGAGAGCTAGATTTGTGCCTTCATATTATTCCTGTGATTTGCTAAATAATATACAACGTTTAAGATAAGGTAGTAACACCGTAGAAGATTACTATCAAGAATTGCAAATTGGTTTGTTACGTTGTGGTTTATAAGAAACTGAAGATGCTAAAATGGCTAGATTTTTAGGAGGGATTAATCGGGATATTTAGGACATTTTAGATTATAAGGAGTATAATTCTATCACCCGTTTGTTCCATCTTGCTTGCAAAACTGAACGTGAAGTGCAGGGAAGACAGTCTCGCTCCCGAGGCTCTGTTGGAGTTTCTTTTGCAGGTAGGCATAATCAGGCGCAGTCTTCGGGTAGGGCATCACCCCCTGTTGTCCCTGCCACTCCTAACCGTCCCCCACCCCCCTCTGGACGTTGGTGACCAGCAAGCACCACTCCCACTCCCCGAGCCTCTGACGCAAGCAAATCAACTTCAGTTCAGCAAGCTAAGAGTTCTACTTTAGTTGCTTCCACCGGGAGAACGCGAGACATACAATGCCATGGCTGCAAAGGCTTCGGGCACATGATGAGAGATTGCCCAAATCAGCGAGCACTTCTTATTTGAGACGATGGTGAGTATACTTCAGCTAGTGATATTGATGAAGAACATGCATTGCTTGTAACTGACCCCGCCGGCGAGCAATATGAATCTGAATACGACGAAGAATATTTTGAAGCTGAAACAAGTGATAAGTTTTTAAGCATAATTGTGAGGCGTGTCCTGAGTGCTCAAATGGAGAGTGCGGAATAGAATCAACACCACAATCTGTTTCAAACAAAATTTGTGATCAATGAGCGTTCTTGTCGTGTGATTATTGATGGAGGAAGTTACAACAATTTGGCTAGCATTGATATGGTTGAGAAGCTTGCCTTGACCACACAACAGCACCCTCGTCCTTACTACATTCAATGGTTTAATTCATGTGGTAAGCTGAAGGTAACTCGCATTGTGAGAGTATACTTTTCTATTGGTTCATATCATGATTATGCTGATTGCGATGTCGTACCTATGCAAGCCTGTTCATTACTGTTAGATAGACCATGGCAATATGATAAAGATATTGTGCATCATGGTAGGACAAATCAATATATTTTCATATCAAAAGGAAAGCGAATCACTTTGTTGCGCCCATGTCTCCAAAAGCAATTTTAAAAGATGAATTAGAGAGAGCTAATAGAGAAAAGGAGAGTAGCAAAAGTGAAAATCAGATTGTAGCTAAAGAACTTGCACCGCACAAGAAGAAGGAACCTAGTTCTAAGAAAGGTGAAATTAAATTGAAAGGTTCTGTTTTGTTAGCTAGAAAGTCTGATATTAGTGAGGTAGAAGCTGGTCATTCTGTTTGCTATGCTTTAGTGTGCAAGGCAGCATTGTTTTCATTTGAGGATATACCCCCTTCCTTGCCTCCTGTTGTTGCTCACCTTTTGTAGGAGTATCATGATGTATTTCCAAGTGAAGTACCGCCGGGGCTGCCCCTAATTAGGGGCATTGAGCATCAGATTGACTTCATCCCAGGAGCTTTCCTACCCAACCGCACACCATACCGAACAAACCCGGAGGAGACTAAGGAGATTGAGCGTCAAGTGCAAGACTTGCTTGACAAAGGGCATGTACGCGAGAGCCTTAGTCCATGTACCGTTCCTGTACTTTTGGTTCCAAAGAAAGATGGCTCATGGCATATGTGTGTTGATTGTAGAGCCATCAATAATATTACCATTAGATATCGTCACCCTATTTCTAAGTTAGACAACATGCTTGATGAATTAAGTGGCTCTACTGTGTTTTCTAAAGTTGACTTGCGTAGTGGATATCACCAAATTCGCATGAAATTAGGAGATGAATGGAAAACAACGTTCAAAACTAAGTTCGGTCTACATGAGTGGTTAGTGATGCCTTTTGGTTTAACTAATGCGCCTAGTACTTTCATGAGATTGATGAACGAAGTTTTGCGTGCTTTTATTGACAAATTCGTGGTGGTATATTTTGATGACATATTGATATATAGCAAGTCACTTGAGGAACATCTTGATCATTTACGTGTTGTTTTTAATGTTCTACGAGATGCACGTTTATTTGGTAACCTTGAGAAGTGCACCTTTTGCACCGATCGAGTATCGTTTCTTGGCTATGTTGTTACTCCACAGGACATTGAAGTTGATCAAGCCAAGATCGAGGCTATAAAGAGTTGGCCGACTCCTAACACGGTCACACAAGTGCGGAGTTTTCATGGACTTGCTGGATTTTATCGACGCTTCATCAAGGATTTCAGCACCATTGCCGCACCATTGAACGAGCTCACCAAGAAAGGTGCTCCTTTCCATTGGAGCCCTGCACAAGAATAATCATTCAACCTTCTGAAAGAGAAGCTCACACATGCACCACTTCTCCAACTTCCTAATTTTGGTAAGACCTTTGAGCTTGAATGTGATGCTAGTGGAATTGGGATTGGAGGTGTATTACTGCAAGAAGGTAAACCTGTTGCTTATTTTAGCGAAAAATTGAGTGAGCCTACTTTGAACTATTCTACTTATGATAAGGAATTATTTGCTCTCGTTCGAACGTTAGAAACATGGCAGCATTATTTATGGCCTAAAGAGTTCGTTATACACTCAGATCATGAATCTTTAAAACACATTCGTAGTCAAAGTAAACTGAACCGTCGACATGCTAAATGGGTAGAGTTCATTGAATCGTTCCCATATGTTATCAAACACAAGAAAGGGAAAGAGAATGTTATTGATGATGCTTTGTCTAGGCGTTATACCATGTTATCTCAACTTGAACTTTATGCTCAAGATGATACTTTTACACGCCATGCTGAATTGTACAGAGGGAAAGAGTTGGAATAAATTTGTGTTGAAAGATGGATTCTTGTTTAGAGCTAACAAGCTATGCATTCCAACTAGCTCCGTTCGACTTTTGTTGTTACACGAGGCGCATGGCGGAGGATTGATGGGACACTTCGGTGTCAAGAAGACTGAGGACATTCTGGCTGAGCACTTCTATTGGCCTCGAATGAGGCGCGACGTTGAGCGCTATGTGTCTCGCTGCACTACATGCAATAAAGCTAAGTCCCGACTTAATCCACACGGTTTATATATGCCTCTTCCTGTGCCTAGTGTTCCTTGGGAGGATATTTCAATGGACTTCATCTTAGGACTGCCTAGAACAAAGAAGAGAAGAGATAGTGTTTTTGTTGTTGTAGATAGATTTTCTAAAATGGCCCATTTTATACCTTGCCAAAAGAGCGATGATGCTACAAATGTTGCTAATTTGTTTTTTCGAGAGATCGTTCGCCTACATAGAGTGCCCAATACCATTGTTTCAGATCGGGATGTGAAGTTTTTGAGTCACTTTTGGCGCACCCTTTGGGCGAAATTGGGGACCAAGCTGCTGTTTTCTACTACTTGTCATCCCCAAAGGATGGACAAACTGAAGTTGTCAACCGCACGTTATCCACTATGTCGAGGGCTATTTTGAAAAAGAACTTAAAGATGTGGGAAGAATGCTTACCTCATGTAGAGTTTGCTTACAATAGATCGCTGCATTCTACCACAAAAATGAGCACTTTTCAGGTAATATATGGCTTTAATCCTCGTGCTCCTATTGATTTATTGCCTATGCCTACTTCTGAAAAAGCAAATTTAGATGCTAAGAAGCGTGCTGAATTTGTCCTTAAACTACATGAAACAACTAAATAAAACATAGAGCACATGAATGCTAAGTATAAGGTTGCTGGTAGTCAGGGTAGAAAGAGTTTAACTTTTGAACCTGGTGATCTCGTTTGGTTACATTTGTGCAAAGATAGATTTCCTGAATTGAGAAAGTCTAAGTTGATGCCTAGAGCTGATGGTCCATTCAAAGTGTTAGCTAAGATTAATGATAATGCATATAAGCTTGATCTATCTGCAGAGTTCGGGGTTAGTCCCGCATTTAACATTGTAGATTTGAAGCTATATTTGGGTGAGGAAGATGAGTTTGAGTCGAGGACGACTCAAATGCAAGAAGGGGAGGATGATGAGGACATCACTTCCATGCATACAACCAACACTCCTCACAATAGATCTGAACCTATGCACTTGTAAGGTCCAATGACAAGAGCTCGTGCATGTCAATTGAACCATCAGGTAACTTCATTTCTAGGAGTGCATTTTGTTTCTAATAAGAATATGCTACTACCTAATGCATGTGATCTTCTTTTAATCAGGAACTTAGGAGCTGATCATGAAGAGAAGCTTGTGCAATCCAATTTGGTCACCGGAGACAACACCGACTTCAAACATACATAACTTTCACATACGACCTTCGTTTGAGGCGCACGAGTACTTGATTTAAAGCTTATTTCGTCCTCTTTTCAACGGATCTGGCTTCACCTCCAAATTCCTTTTGAGCCCACCGCAATCGCCAAAAGAGTCAGAGGCTACTTTTGAGTCGAACTTGGGCCCATGGGCCTTGTAACCCTAGGCAGCCCTGTACTGTTCATGTGGTTATTATTCACACATGAACAGTACTACCACCCCCTTCTTTCCCTCTCCTCCAATACATAGTGGCCGCCGCCATTAGGGTTGGGCGGATTTCGTTTGCTTAGTTTGTCGATTGTGAAAACTATTGTTCTTTACTTGTGTTGACTAGACCAACCGTAAAGAACCTCTGCGGAATGCCTACTTGTGTTGACTAGACCAACCGTAAAGAACCTCTGTGGAGTGCCACCTAGGAGGGTTCGAACACTTGCATCCACTAGACATCTATATATCAAGTTACCTTTAACTCGTTCCCTGTACTCGTTAGGCTCGGTGAACCCCTCTAGAATCTCTAAAGCCCTTAACTTTACTGTTTGGTCTCATAGCCACAGCAATTACAATCTTTGCTTGTCATAAAACAGTTGATACTTGTAACTTCAATCCATGTATCGAACCATGTGCCCAACTTCCGCGTCCTGTGTCATATGTATTGCATCAATGTAGGCTTCACCAACCCGCTACAAAAGTATCAGCCGCATACTAAATTTTTGCGTTCACGTACATTTAAAAAATGGGAAATTTTGTTCTTGCCACTTAAAATATGTGCAAATTTGGTTTCTTCCATCGGAAATTTGCTCATTTCGTTTTTATAATTCTTCCACCATAGCACATTTCATTTTTGCCACTTTGTCTACTTTTTTCGTAAGTCAACGGGTTTGACCACCAAGAAATACTGGGAAAAATAGAAAAATATTAGAAAAGCATAGAAAGACCAGAAAAAATATAGCAAAATTCAAGGATAACTTTTGAATTTTTAAAATAAACCAATAAATTTCTATAAAAAATACACTAAGGAAAATATTTTAATCTTCGTCAACTTTTATGGAGTATTGCTATAATTTTCCGGATGTAAAATTTTTCTGAGATGGTCCCTTAATTTTTCTGTATTTGTTGGTATTTTTTATTTTCAAATTTCCTCTTTTTCTTGATAATTTTGTATATTTCTTAACAGCCAAACCCTGTTGACTTAACAGAAAATTGAATAGAGACTGACGAAAATGAAATGTGCACTGATGGAAGGATGGCAAAAATGAAATGAGTATATTTTCGATGGCAAAACAAAATTTGCACATATTTTGAGTGGTAGGAATAAAGTTTTCCCTTAAAAAATTACTCCTCAGAATCACGGTATCAGCACCCCAAAGCCCCATGGGAGAACTGTCGGACCCATAACCATGTCCTCTGTGAAAATACTATGCTATTCCCTGGATCAGTAGATAGCACTCACAGGCACATTGTTGAATCAATTCATACATGTCGTAAAGACCAAACCATTCAATATATTACAAACATGAGAGTGACATAGACCATGTCGGGTCGAGTTTTTTTACAGTAAGGGGGCCGAACAGGCCAAATCGAGTACATTACAAAAGCGGGAACGACAGCGGAAGCAAAAGAGGGAGGTGGAGCACATTTCTCGACAGGCAAGCGACTAGGGAAACTCGTGTACGACTAGTCTTAACAAAGGACTTGGGTAATACTGATTGTACGCAAGCATCGACGAGCCAGCTAGACTGAGGTGAGGCCACGACTGCTAAGGACTACAACTACTGAAGCTACGACCACTAGAGCTACGACCACTAGAGGCTACGACCACTGGGGACTACAATCGGTCTTCATCATCTCCTTGAACATCGACTCCTTGGTCCTCGTAGAAGGCATAATCCCCAAAATCCACAGGGTCTGAAGGGTTGGGAAAAGAGCGAGAGTGAGCACAACTTCCGTGCTCACGAGCCAACAAACAGAATACAGTAGTATACATGCATGGCTTAACAAGGGAGGTTCGGGTTCTTTTATTTGCTAAAGCAATATTTTCAAATAGTCATAACAGTAAAATCCTATCACTTAGCATTTTAACCAAATTGTATTTTATTAAAGAGAGTAATTGTGCAATATTGATAACAGCAGAGGCTACCTCCACCTATGCTTATTTGAAAATGTGGCTGCAACCACTATTAACAACACTGGGTTCGACCACCCGGGAACGACATCGGGTAAGACCACCCAGGAGCAATATCAGGTACCGGTTACCTCAGCCCGACCAGTTTTCATCCCATCCACAAAGGTTTTTGAAATAGAACTAACTCTAGTAAAGTTTCCATGTCCGCCTTTGACCGTAGGCGCGGCTGTTTAAATAGTTTTACACTCTACAGAGGCTATACACTTTGCCCACAAAAGATAGTCAACTCGTAGCCCCACACGATTCCTTAGTCATGTGGTCGAGAGACTGTCACAGTAACGTTTCGATTCATCTCACCCCTTCCGTCATCTCACCCCTATAGGCTGGCCCCACTTATGGTGGGCCTCATAAGTTCATGCAGGATGTCACCCCCACGACTAGTCGTAGCAGGCAACTTCATCCTCCCCCTTGGTGTCCCATTCAAGCGTGATCAAGCTTGCGCTTGCACTACCTCCCACCAGTGAGATGATTTCCAAGGTCCAATAAATTTACTAAGCCAAGCTGCACTTTGTAGACTTGCGGTTGCACATGTTTGTACAAAGGAGGTTATCACTGGATTAAGTCCTTAAAGTTATCTGGGCGGTTCAAACTACATACTAACCATTCTCGTGCTACATCAGCACCCACCATCATACCATCCGCCCAGATGTGGTGTTAGAATTTGGGGTTTTGAGGAGGAAAACCAATTTATCTCAAAATACCTCAGTCGTGTACCTCCCATGACTACCCTAAAACAATTTCATGATTTTAAGAGATGATGATCAGGACACTTGGTGCCCTGGTACTTAAGCAAGACTAGTATGTCACTCAAGTACAACCTATAGCTAGTAAGTTGCCACATAATTACTAGGGTGACATGGAGTTAACATACATTTGCTTAAAGAATTAGAGTATGTAGTTTTGGTAATTCAAATGAATATAATTTGTGGAAAATGTAGGCTCAATATGATCAAAGTATTGACTCACCTTGATAAAAGGCAGGAGGATCTTGAAGATCTTGTGCTTGGTCAAAGTGGAGATCTCCTACTTCTTCGAATTCTACTCACACAAGCATACCAAAAAGAGGAACAAACAAGCTGAGAGAACAAATAAATACACAAGACATAATAAATGAATTCCAAATTAAATAAGACTAGAGCTAAAAGCATATCTTGAATTTAGACAAAATTAGAAACAAGAAACAACATAATTGGAGTTATAACATAGGAGAATAGAGTCCTCAAAGATTGCAATTTTGAGTACTGATCATCTGACTTCACGAGGTCAGAGGGAGGTTCAACTACACCACGTGGTCGGACGGGGTTCGACAACATGAGTGGTCGGAAGGGTTTGACTACATGAGTGGTCGAGGGAAAGAAGGATATGACTACTCAACGTGGTCATAGGAAAGAATACGACTACACAATGTGGTCACAGGAAAGATTAAAAAGGGATACGACTACACAACGTGATCATAATAAAGAATACAATTACACAACGTGGTCATAATAAAGAATACGACTACACAATGTGGTCGTAAGAGAAGAGGGATTCGACTACTCAACAGTTGTCGAAAGAGAAGAGGGATTCGACTACTCAAGAGCGATCGAAAGAGAAGAGAGATTCAACTACTCAATAGCGATCGAAAGAGAAGAGGGATTCAACTACTCAACAGCGGTAGAAAGAGAAGATGGATTCGACTACTCAATAGCGGTCGAAAGAGAAGAAGGATTCGACTACTCAACAGCAGTCGAAAGAGAAGAAGGATTTGATTACTAAACAGCGGTCAAAAGAGAAGAGAGATTCGACTACTCAACAGCAGTCGAAAGAGAAGAGGGATTCGACTACTCAATAGCGGTCGAAAACAGAGAAGAACTCGACTGCTCGACACAGTCGAAAGAACAAAAAGACTCGACTGCTCGACGCAGTCGAAAGACCAAAAAGACTTGACTACTCAACACGGTCTAACGAACAAAAACTGCTCGACACGGTCAAAAGAATAAAGAAAGACTCAACTGCTCGACACGGTCAAAAGAACAAAATAGGAGAACAGGGCACGAGAAACTCACCAAGACAGAGAGAGAGGCCAAAGGGGGTCGGCGGACGGTGAAACGGCGGTGAGGAAGCTCACGACGAGGGCGAAGGAGGCCAGTGGTGAAGGGGTTAGCCGGGACGGGAAGAGGAGGGGGAAGGCGGCGGCTCCTGTGAAGCAAAACTAAAAGAAAGTGAGGGGATTTCTGCAAGGAGCTCTGATACAAGAACTAACACAGGTAGAAGAGGGGGCGGCACTGGAGCGGCGAGGACCAAGAGGAGGTGCGCGGTGGCTTGAACTCGGAGCACAGAGCTTTGGGCAACCCACGGCAACAGGAGCGAAAGGGAGAGGGAGAGCTGAGTGAAGAAACAAGAGGAGGGCGAGGGCTCCCGGGGTGCTCCATTTATAGAGGGAAAAAGGGGGAGATCGGGCGGCAAGATGAAGCGACGAAAATTGCGGCTGCGCAGTGGAGGCACGACATTTAGTGCACACGTTGCAGCAGTGCGGCGGAGACAATGACATTTAATGCGCACGTCATAGCGGCGACGATAGCCTTAAATGCGCACGTTGCTAAGGAAAAAAGAGGGAGGACAGAGTGTTGGACCCGGGAGTAACACCCCAAATCCTTTATGCATTTCTGAACTAGTCCCATGATCAGTAGCTAGTTCACACAGTAAACAAATATGGTAACATCCATAAATCGCACAATTATATTAAATAACAGAATTGATTACCAGAAAGGCTTACGAGCCAACAATAAAGAAATACAGTGGAAGACGAAGAAGACATAGTGGAGTCTAGCTGATCTGCCAGAGGCAATCGACTGGGGTAGCTGCCTAGTTGTCACGATCCACACCTGTGGCGAAGTCCTTCTCCTCTAAAATTTGTTTGCATAAAGCAAGTATGAGCACAACTACCGTGCTCGCAAGTTACACCTGGCAAGTAACAGGTTATAATGGATGCAAGGATATATAAAAGAAGGCTTATTGGTTGAATTTGCATAAAGCAATGTTTTCTTTAAATACTTGTACTAAGTTCCAAAGCAGATATTCTATAACAAAAATTCATTTTATAAATTCTCAAGTTTTATAGTTAGATAACATTCACACAAGAATGGTGAAGGATACCCTCCTATCACATGGCTTCCTGCCAAAATCCTATTTGGATATAAATCCAAAAACATTTGATGAAGTCTTTTAAAATTAAAACCAAAGTCTAACTTTGAGTGGCTTTGCTAGCATGTCCATGACCATGGATACGGCTATTTGAATAGTTTTACACTCTGCAGAGGTTGTACAACTTTACCCACAAGAGATAATCACTTATACTGTCCGCTCACACACTTTCGAAGGTGTGCGACTAAGAGATTATCACAAGGCCTTTACAATGCGCCATCCCACTGTAGTCCCGCCTCGCTAAGGATTCACCTCCTTTGGACTAACCATCCACCGGGTTCAGGCCCTCTTGCGCTAGGTGGGAATACATAAAAGTAGGTCATACAAACACCCACGCAACTAGATGGCATGACCACGGTGAAATATTGCAAATTAATTAGCCAAGTTATGCCCACTCAAGACATGTGGTAGTACGATGTGGCTTAGCAAGATGCAGCTCGAAGACCGGTCCTTAACTAACTTGGGCGACTTCCAAAATAACCCTTGGGCCTCAACCCTACCCGGATTGAGCGTGTGCATAAACCTGCACCCACCAAGCATCCCTTTCGCCCAAGTCTAAACCGATTTTCATTTTATTTCATTTTTGAAAGTTATTTATAAACTTAAATGACACACCAATGCTATGGATATACTTTAAACAACATTTGATTTTTAGCTGAAAGTACCCAAATCAAATGTTTTTGATCTAAGCATGGCTAAGCATAATTTTTGCAAATGATCCTAGTTCATACTATTGTATCAATCAGGTTTTATCTAGGGTGACAATAAGTTTAATTCAATATCAACATTGGCCATACAAAGGATTTAGGTATAACTATGAATTTTAAAAACAATAATTCAAATACTGAATATAAATAAGCATGTAGTAAAAATTTCAAATAGAATAAATAATTTGAAATAATGGGTTCAAATATGATCAAAGTTGTAACTTGCCTTGCTCAAATAGCTACTCTCAAACAGCGTCGAAATTTGACTCTCCAAAGTTGTCGAAATCTATGCGCGAAAATAATCCAAATTCAAACAAAATTCAAACAGAACTCAAATGAACTCCAAATTAAATAATTTTTGTTTATATAGCTAGATATTGAATGTATACAAATTTAGAAATTTGAATCGTCTAAAATGGAGTTCGGATGCAAAAGATATGAGCTTTGGAAGATTCAAATCCATGAAATAACCCTAAAAAGGAATTATTGGATTTTCTGGATTTATCTTTCTATAGGAAAGTTGATTTATGACATCGGGCTGACGTCAGCAACATAAATGGGTTTCGGTTGGAATTATTTTTATAAAGGAAAAGAAATTGGGCCACTAACATGTGGGCCCGTGGTCAACAGACCAGGTCCACTAATCGGTCAAAGTCCACGATGGACTCGGTGCACAAAATAGTATGAAGGGTTGGGGGTTGGTGCAAAGGCTGATGTGGCCATGCCATGTTGGTAGCCACGTAGGATTAGCGCCTATGTGATGCTGACCTGGCGATGACGTGGCCGAGCCATGTAGGCCCGTGACCGACGGTGGTGCGGCAATGAGCTCACCGGCGTTTTACGCCACGACGAGGAATGTACGTGAGCACAAAAGAAAGAGAGGACACTGCTGAATGTGATGCTCACCAAAGATACAAGGGGACGCGGCGTTTTGGTCGTCGACGACGAGGTTTAGCGGCGGCGTGCTCTAGGTCTCCGGCGAAGATGGCGCTGCGGGGATCCTCTAGCCATGTGAGTTCGCGCATGAGCTTCGCGGTGACGAGGCGATGATGATGGTGCGGTCGAGGTGGACGGAGGGGGCTTGACATCACCAGAGAAGACGAAGAAAGGAGCTTCGGTGCTTGCGAGAAACTCAAAATTAGGGAGCTAAAGAGAGGGAGAATGGACGGGGTTTGGGGCATTGGATTCCGTGAAGAAATGCACACCCGGTGCTCACCTTGATTGCTTGGGGGCGCGACAGAGTGACCGGCGGTGAGCTCAAAAGGTGGCTGTGGTTCTAGGTCATCGGCAAAAAGAGAGTTCCGGTGGTCCTCAGGGCAAATGAATGCGCGCACCGTGTTCGCGATGATGAAGCGATGCTGAAGGTGTGGACGACGGGGTTGGACTGTGCTTGACAACGGCGCAATCGGAATTTGAAGCAAACTTGTCCAGCGGCGAAGAAGCTCCAAATTGGGGTGCTAAGGGAGAGGAGGTGAACAATGGATGGTGGCGTTGAGTTCAGTGAGAAAAGGGCTCCCTCATGCTCCCTATTATAGGGATGAGGGCAGTCGTAGGTGAGAATGTGCTCGCGGCATCTTCGGTGACAGTTGCAAACGTGGCGTACCAGATGCGAGAAGAAGGGTTAAGGGTGAGAACATGTGCGGTGGGATAAGGGGATACGATTGGTGGCGTTGATGCGGTAAAATCGGGCTGTTACACTCATTTTCGGAAACGAGCTCCAAGCCCCAACAATGGCGGTTGTTGGCTCAGGCGCGCTTTAGAGAAGAAGGCGAGGAGGACGAAGGCGATGGCGCGGGCCCGCCTGGCAACGAGAGGAAAGAAAAGAAGTGGGGGTCTCTAGGCCGTTAGATTTGGATCGAACGATCCACAACGATGAGGACGTTCAAACCGCTCCGATCGCAAACTTGATATGACCGTTCAAATTAGATCGGACGGTCCACGTCGTTTGAGACGTTCGGACCGCCGATCCTTCAACAAGATTGGGCCGTTTAACTTAAATCGAATGGCTGAGAAGGGTTGGAGAAGGAAACGCGCGGTGAAGCGGGCCGAGCGGGCCGTCGCATGCAGGAAAGGAGATGGGCTGAGATAGATTCAGCCCAATCACTGTTGATTGATTTTAAATGCTTTAGAAATTGATTTAATCTTGATAATTCAAATAGGCTTTAGAAAATAGCAAATTAAGTCCAAAAATGATGGAAAAATACACAGAAATTCCTAAAGACATTTAGGACTTAAATAAAATATTTCCAACTTATATTTGGATATGGATTTTGCAGATAATTCATTTTGTCTTTGAAATACTTAAGGAAAAAAGCTTTTAAAATTCCAGAAATTACATAAAATTTTCCTTGTCAACTTTAAATCCAATAAAAACCCATAAAACCCAATAAATTTTATTTTTGACTCTTTAAATTTAGGAAATTTAAGAAAAGCAATAAAACTCTTTCAAATTTTTAGAAATTCCAACAAAGTAATAACTTTATTATCTTTATTTGGTAACTTAACCTTGGGATGTTACACAGAGAAAGTACGTAGGGGCTGACAGGTGGGGCTGGGTGTAACATCCCAATTTTAAGGAGTTTTTGAAAGTTTTCAAAACAAAAATAACCATTTGGTTTTGTTGAATTTCTAAAGCTTAACTTGAAATTTTGGAAATTAAAAACGATTTAATATGAGTTAATCCAACTTCAACTAATTCAAATTTGCTTTATTTTGAGTTGTTGGAGTTCTCTGTTATTTAGAATTCCCTTTCTCTATTTGTTCCGATTTTTTCGTCGGCTGTTCCTTCCCCTCTCATCGTCGCCGCTCCACCCTCTCTGTTTCTTTTGGTTTCACCTACCTTTGGTTTTGACTAGCCTTTTGGTTTCGACCAGCCTTTGGTTTCAGCAAGCCTTTGGTTTCGACCAGCCTTTTGGTTTCGACCAGTCTTTGGTTTTGACCAGCCTTTTGGGTTTCAACCACCCTCTCGGTCACGACCACCCCCTCGGTTTTGATCGACCCCACCTGTCAGCCCCCCTGCTCACCTTTTTCTTCCTCCCATCACAAAAGTCGTCGCACATTAAATGCTATCACCTCCGCGTGTTTATCCTCCTGCTTTTGCCTCAGCCACGTGCGCATTAAATGCCATCATTTCCGCAGCGACGTGTGTATTAAATACTATTCTTCCTCCCCTTTTCACATCGCTCTATCTTGTTGCCCGATTCTCCTTCCTTCCTCTATAAATAGAGTGTCCAGGGAGCCTTTGCCCTCTTGTTTTCCCCTCAACTTTCCAACTATTCCTCTTTCTCTCTCCTTTTCGCCATGCTTTGAGTTTCGCCGCCAACCGGAGCTCGCACCACCGCCTCTAGCGTCGCCGTCAAGCTTCCCCTGCCGATGGCCGAACCACCTTCCTCCTCGTTGAATCGTGTGACGCCTTCTCCTTTTTAGGTGAGCACCGCGTGCACCCAACTCTCTCTCCCTCGCTCTTGTCGCTGTGGTTTGCCCGAAGCCCCGCGCTCCGAGTTTAAGTCCTGCATCAATTCGTGTCTCAAAGCTCCTTGAAGCAATCTCTCTCTATTTCAGTTTTGTTTCATAGGAGCCATCGCGTTTCCTCTTCCCCATCGGTCCCAGCTGACCCCTTCGCCTTTGATTACGAGTTTCCCCACCGCCGTTCGTAGTCCGCCGACCTCCTCCAGCCCCCCTCTCTATCCTGGTGAGTTTCCCATGCCCTATTCTCCTTTCCTCTTTCGACCGCGTCGAGTAGTCGAATATTTTTTCCCCTTTCGACCGCGTCGAGTAGTCGAATCCTTTTTCCCTTTCGATCGCGTCGGGCAGTCGAATCCTTCTCCTTTTATGACCATGTTGAGTAGTCGTATCCCCTCTTACGACCATGTTGAGTAGTCGTATTCCTCTTACGACCACTTTGAGTAGTTGTATTGTAACATCCCAATTTTCTGAGTTTAAAAATCCTTTAAATAGTTAGTAGGGAAAAAGGTCACCATTTGGAGTTATTTGAATTTAAATTCAAAAGCTTAATATTGGACTTTACAATCAAAAATATTTAATGTGAATAATCCCAACATGAACATTAGCCAAAACTATTTTATTTGGGTTCTATGTGCTCAGTTATATTTTCTAGAATTTTTCTAGAATTTTTCTGAGTTCATTTGCTATTTTCTATTGCTTATTTGAATTTCTGGTATTTTCTAAAATAGAAAAAGCTATTAAAATCTCAGATTCTTCCTTTGGGCCGAATCCCTTCTCCCTTGGCCCATTTCCTTCTCCCTCCGGCCCAGCCCACGCGGCCTTTGCCTTCCGCACTCCGCGCGCGTGCTTTCGCTCCTCTCGCCAGTGGGCCCCGCACGCTCGTCGTCTTCCTCCAGCCTCCTTCCCGCCCGAGTTCGCCGATCGCCATGGTCGGAGCTCAAGCCTCATCCCACAAAAGTGGATGCGGCCCTGTTTTTATGCGCGGATGATTCCTTCTAGAAGCCCTATCTATCCCGCACTCGTCTCCGTTGAATCATATCCCGACATGGACTCTATCTCCTTCCAATCCCGGACTCTCTCTCGTGTTCAACACGGACTCGAATTGGGGATTTCCAATTTCGAGCCGCCCCGGCCCTATAAAAGCCACCCCGATGTTCGCCAGGACCCCCTGAACCCTAAGCCGCCACCCTCATCCACCATGAAGCCCTAGCGCCGCCGCGATTTGAAGAATTAGGGTTTCGACCGAAACTTGAGTTCTCTCAATTACGCCGCCTCCCTGGTCGCCGCGTTATCGTCGACTGCATCGCCGAGTCTGTCGTCACCGCCGCTACCGCAGGGACCCTTCTCTGTCGTCAGAACACCGCCGGAGCTCCGATCCGACAATACCCAGACCTTCACCGCCGCTTCAACCCCACTGCCGGCCAACCCTGTTGTCCTCAACCACCCGGAAGTACACCCCTAGGTTCGCATTAAGCACCTCTACCCGCTGGTATCACTCACCCTCGCCGGCGAGCCGCCGTTCGCCGACGACCATCGGGTCCAGGGCCGCAGTTGTCAGCGTTGGCAACGTGGCCATCCACATCGGTGCCAGCGTCAGCACTGTGCAAGCATGGCAGCCAGGTGTCGCCCAGTCAGCCTCCACATCAGACCTGACGCGGCAAATCAGATTTAACCCCGTGAGCCGGTTCGGTAGACTGAGTCTACCGTGGACCGTGAGGCTGACATGTGGGTCCCATATGTCAGTATTTTCTTTTGTTTCTTTTAATTCCCGAATTTTCTTGCTAACGTGAGCATTGCGCAATAATCCGATTTTTCTTTAGAGAAATAATTCGGAAATTCCAGAAAATCCAAATTAGGGTTTCTTTTAGATTTAAAACTTCCAGAGGCCATAACTTTTGCATCCTAACTCCGATTGAGCCCATTCAAATTTCTAAATTTATCTAAATTCGAGCTCTATTTATCTAATATTTTTATTTAATTTTTTGGAGCTTGTTTTGCCTCTGTTATTTATTTGTTTTGTTTATTTGTTTCGTTTGCGAGTAGACGTCGATTCGTCGGGGAATTTCGTTGAAGAAGGAGCACCCCCAAGATCAAGACCAGTACATAGACCTTTTCCAAGGCAAGTCATACCTTTGATAATCTTGAACCCAGTTTTCAAATTACTCTGTGTTAAAGTATTGCATTCTACTTTAATTATTTATTTAAATGCTTTGGGCATAGTTATTATCCAAATTGTTATCACACCTGGGCCTTGTATGTCATAATTCCTTGTCACCCTAGATTGGTTACTAGTTGGTAATATTGTAGCACCAACGTGGGTTGGTTAGATGCGAGTACAATTGCTTAGCCATACTACGAGTCTCACATCTCATGTAAGTTGCAATTATCAAATGTGACTAAGTGATTATGGAACTTTGTGTAAAACTGTGTGCTATGTGTTATTACTTCGTGATGGCATGTGTTGCACTAAAATCAACTAGGTGGTAAAGGATTTGGACTGGGCAAGTGGTGGAAACTGTGTGATATGGTGGACTTTGTGATGGGAATGATAATCTTTGTGATCTAGTTAGAACATGGAAGTCTTGCCTTGGTCAATTAAGGACTTAACTTTGTGCGCCATTGAACTGGGCCTTACTGTACGACCACATGCCTGGTATGGGACGGGTCTAACTTAGTAGGTTATGGATTCTTGGCATTGATTACTCAGGTGGTAGGTTAGACTATGGGTGGAGGTGTGTACTACAAGGTAGTCGCATCACGGGGCGGTTCGCCGTGTCCCTATCCAGTGGTGTGTGTTATGTCAAAGCGCCGCTTGGGTTGGCATAGCGGTTTGTAAGCACATCGGAGTGTCAATGTTGAGATGAAGTTTCAACCATTTTGTTATGATTAGTGCTTGCTACACTAGTTGTATCTTGTGGGTAAAGTGTACAACCTCCGCAGAGTGTTAAATCAATCTATTCGAATAGCGCGTCATGGTCATGGACATGCTCGGGATTTCACACGAGGTAGTTTTCATAAAATGTTGGGATGGGAGCTATGTGACCTCAGTTAAATATATAAGCACATGTAGGTTCAATTTATTCCATAAATTAATCATGACATCATGCACACAAAATAACATAACCATCACAGGGCATAATGATCTAGTCATGTCAACCAGAAAAAGAACATGAACAGATCTAAAACGGAGAACATGACCGTTACGCATCGATGATTATGTTCGATCGGTTTGTCGATGGTGACACCGCAGAACGGTGTGGATGACACGGTCGATGACGATTCGCCGGCCGAAAGCGCCGAGGAAGACGAGCGAGCTACGAAGAGCGCCGCGCAGCGCTTCCAAAACCTTATTCGCCTCTCCCGGTGCGAACTCAAGGCGACGGTTCCGAGACCTACTCTCGAACGGCAAGGCACGCCGCGAACGGGACAGAGTAGACTACGGGGACGCGCGAAGATAATGGAAGAGGCGAAACCCTAGATTGATTTCGTCTCAGATGGAGGTTGCGATTCAAGATTTATGGAAGAATCAGACGCGTGTGATCAAGGCGCTGACGTTCTCCATAACTCAGAATCAAACGGATTAGTCTCAGAATCGATCCGGATTCACCGCCACACAAAACAAAGAAAAGATAAAACGCAAAGGAAGCCGTCGCGCAAGCACCGACGATTTTTGGCGCACCATTCACGCAGGTGCGTGCGCGCATGCGCCACCCGCCTCGCCTCGCCGCCCGGCCCGCCCGGCGAGGCGAGGCGAGGCGAAGCGCAGTGTTCCTCTAGTTCTCTCCCACACATGCCTCAAGTGGCTAGGAGTGCACCATTCCTTTTAAGGTGGTCTTCCTCTCCTAGAACTAGCAATATGGTACTAAAGGTCACATGCAACCTTCCTTTGCATGAGTGGGCCTTTAAGATTTAATTTAGGAATTATTCTTCTTGTATGGGCTTGGCCCACATAATCCAACAATCCCCACCGCATCTCAAAGTCCCACAGAGATTTGCCTCGAATTCCAATGTAATCGCTTATATATCGTTGTTTCGATGGAGACCAATTAAGGTTGAACATCCACCTAGAACTCCAAGCTACACTTACTCACAACTTGAACAATGGACTATGCCTTGAATTGCAAGTTTGGTGCAAGCAAGCTTCACTTGAAGACTTAATCGATACTAGGCCGCCATGAGGCTACCCTCGGCTGGATCGTATAAGTCATACTCCTTGGTCTCTTCATGAGCTTAGTAGGAGATTTTCCCAAAATCTTCATAGATCTGCGACTAACATCGGGCTCATATAGGTGTGTTCTTTCAAGAACGCTCGCAGATAACGCTCTTCGCTCGAGAGCCAATGGAACACATTAAGGCCTTAACCAACCGCCTTGCGCTTTTGAGAGTATTGCATCTTCACATAGAGAGGGTTGAAATTACTCTCCTCCGCTAACTAATGGCTTGTTTTTCCTGATCCTAATTCACGGGATCTCCGATCACATAGGTTGGGTTACTACCATAGATAACTCACATGGGTCTCATACCCATCTCCTTCGATGCACTATCTATCACATTTCGTGATAGTCCCTTTGTGAAGGGATCTGCTGTGTTTCTATCTGCTTGGATGTAATCCAAGGTTATAACTCCGAGTTTCTCAATTTCTGATGCACTTCAATCGTCTCTTGACATGCCTAGACGATTTCATATTATCCTTAGAATCGTTCACTTTAGCGATAACGGTTTGATTATCACGATTCATGAGGATAGCTGCATCGGCTTTTCCACCGTAGGTAGATCCATCAATAGATCACGAGCCATTCGCCTCAACAATAGCGTTGTCTAGTGCCGCAAGTTCGCTTCCATGGTTGACCTCGTCAAAATGGTCTGCTTGCAAGACCTCCATGAAACAAAGACCGCCACCAATAGTGAAAACATATCCACTAGTGGCTTTGATCTCATCAAAGATCGAGATCCGCTTGGAATCACTATAACCCTCCAAAGACCGACGGGTACCCAGATAGTGAAGTCCAAAGTTCGAGGTACCTTCGGATAGCGCAACACTCGCTCAAGTGCCTTCCGGTGATCATCTCCGGGTTAGATGTAAACCGCTCAACTTGCTCACAGAAAAGAGATGTCCGGCCTTGTTGCACTAGCTAGGTACATAAGTGAGCCAATTATCCGAGAGTATTCCAAATGATTCTTAGCAATTTTCTTATTCTTACGAGTAACACGCTAGGATCATAAAGTGTTGGAGAAGGCTTGCTATCGAAAAACCAAAACGGCTCAAGACCTTTTCCACATAATGAGATTGCAAAAGTGTAATCCCATCCTCACCTCTAACCAATTTAATGTTTAGAATAACATCACCACTCCCGGATCTTTCATATCAAAATTTTGAGACAAGAATAATTTGACTTCATTTATCACATTGATGTTTGTCCCAAAATCGTGATGTCATCCACATACAAGCGAGAGAATAACTCCTCACCCCCACCATAGCGATAGTATACACATTTATCCGCCTCATTGATACAATGGCTCGCAGATGTCAATGTTCTATCGAACTTTTCATGCCACCGCTTAGGAGCTTGTTTTAGACCATACAAAGATTTTAACAGCTTTAACACCTTGCCTTCTTGACCTTCTACTACAAATCCATCAGTCGCTCCATGTAAATTTCTCATCCAGCTCAGTTAAGAAAAGTTGTCTTAACGCCCATTTGATGAACGAGAAGACCATGTGAGGCAGCCAAAGCAAGTAGTACTCGTATTGTGGTCAATCTAGCAACAGAGTAAGTGTCAAAGAAATCTTCGCTTTCTTTCTCGAGTGTAGCCCTTGGCAACAAGCCGAGCCTTGTACTTTTCAATAGTACCATCAGCCTAAGCTTCTTTTGAACACCCACTTGCATCCTACGTGTTTGCACCCATAAGGTCTATCTGTCGGCTCCTGTGTTGCATTAGTGATAATGGAATCCATTTCACTACTGACACCTCCTTCCATGAGTCCGCATCGAGGATGCATATGCTTCTAAAATAGACTTGGGAGTGTCGTCCACAAGGTACACAAGGAAATCATCACCAAAGGATTTGGTTATCCTTTGTCTCTTGCTCCTTCTAGGAGCTCCACCGTCATCCTCCTCATTGACAAGTTCATGTGTATGTTCAAAAGATTCTGTGGTGTGATTGAACGGGAATTATTTCAGAGGGTTGGCTAGTAGTGTTATGTGTATCCTTCATTGGAAAGATATTCTCAAAGAACGTTGTATCTCGAGACTCCATAATTGTACCAACATGCATGTCAGGTACCTCAGTTTAAACTATCAAAAATCTATAGGCAATACTATGATTAGCATATCCCGTAAAGACACAATCCACGCCTTAGGTCCAAGCTTGCGTTTCTTAGTTATTGGCACATTGACTTTCGCCAAGCACCCCCATGTACGCAAGTAAGAAAGTGATGGTTTTCTCCCAATCCATACCTCGTATGGTGTTTTGTCCTTATTTCTGTTAGGAACTCTATTTAATACATGATTAGACGTTAGCAAAGTCTCTCCCACCATGCCTTAGGTAAACCCGCAGTTGTCTAACATGGCATTCACCAAGTCGATCCAATGTGCGTTTTTCCTTTCGCAATCCCATTTGACTCGGGAGAATAAGGAGGCGTCCTCTCATGTATAATGTCATGTTCTCACAAAATAAGTCAAATTCGCTTGAGAAATACTTCCACCACGATCCGACCTAAGTCTTTTTATCTTTCTGCTTAAGCGGTTTTCAACTTCGCTTTATAGATTCTAAAATAGTCTAAAGCCTCGTCTTTCGCTTTTCAATAAATACACATAATGTAACCTAGTTGCATCATCAATCAATGTCATGAAATATCGCTTTTCCACCCTTCGTTAACATTCCATTCATCTCAAAAGATCGAATGCGGAGTTCTAGTGGTGCCAAATTTCTCTCCTCGGCGACCTTATGAGGCTTACGAGGTTGCTTTGATTGCACACAATGCTATGACATTTAGAACCTTTGGTGATGGAAACGTTTGGAATTAAATTCATACCGGAAAGCCGAGACATTAAACCAAAATTAATATGACATAGACGTGAGTGCCAAACGTTAGCCTCATCATCCACACCGCCACAAATATGGTTCACGCTTTATTGCGAAATCACGAAGGGAAAAGCGAACAAGCCTCCGCACTCATAGCCTTTACCAATAAAATGTCCATGTTTAGACACAACTACTTTATTAGACTCAAATACCAACTTAAGCCCATCTCTACATAAACGGAGCCACTAACGAGATTCTTGTCTATAGAAGGGACATGTCGACGTTCTTCACCGCACGATCTTTCCCAAGTAAACTTCAGATCTACCGCCAACACCATGAACAAGAGCATGTGACCCATTCCCATTAGGACTGAGGAATCGGGCGACCTAATAAGAGGAAAACAACGAAATATCAGACACACATGTACATTAGCTCTGTATCAATCCACCAATTGGTAGATTGACTAACCGAAAGAACGAAGAGGTAAATTACCATACCCACACATCTCCGCCTTGCCAATGGTCACGTTAATGCACTTAGAAGTCCATCCCCACAGTGCCTTCTTTCCTTTATGCTGTGGGCACTTCTTGGCCATGTGACCGTGCTCACCGCACACAAAGCAAGTTCTATCATCCCGATTGTTATTGTTCTTCTTCTTCTTGAAGTTGGTTGTCTGTTGGACTTTGACAAATTTCCTTTGTTCTTGCTTGAGGGTTTCAGTACCACATTGGCATTGGGTGCCGCTCCATCACCCTTAGACACAGCGCCCTTTTCCCGAGCTTTCTCCTCAATTTCAAGAGATCCAATCGGACTCTCAACAGAGTGCTCTTGTCTCTTGTGTTTGAGTGTCGTTCAAATTCCTCCATGAAGAAGGTAATTTCGCATAATACATCCACCACAAACTTGTCTGGTAAGGCACACTTCGTGAGTTCGAGTCCTTGCCAATGGATCAGATCTCATGAGCCTAATCTACTACTGAATCGATTATTAACCATCTTGTAGTCATGAAATTGCTCCATGACATACATGTCATTGCGGCATCGTAGCACCGTGTTTGGAATTCAAGCATCCCATAACTCCTTTGCGTCATGTCATGTGCATATACACCTCGCATGCACGATCGGCAAGAATACTAAGAATGCATCCAACAAAGAGAGTAGTGGCGGCCTCAAATTCTTTCTCGCCAAAGATCAAGAATACCTTCAGGCTTGCCATTACTAACCCAGAATACATTCATAGCAGTAAGCCACAGAGTGACCCTGATCTGCCATCTCTTAAAGTGCACACCGGAGAACTTCTCCGGCCTCAGTGCATCGGCAAATCCAGCCATAGTAAGACCACAGTGCCTAAAATAAGGTTTTTGGATTGTTAAATATATAAGCACATGTAGGTTCAATTTATTCCATAAATTAATCATGACATCATGCACGCAAAATAACATAACCATCACAGGCATAACAGATCTAGTCATGTCAACCAGGAAAAAGAACATGAACAGATCTAAAACGGAGAACATGACCGCATGCATCGGCGATTCTCGCTTCGATCGGTTTGTCGATGGTGACACCGCAGAACGGTGTGGATGACACGGTCGATGACGATTAGCAAGCCGAAGGCCGAGGAAGATGAGCCGAGCTACAACAAGCGATCGCGCGAGCGCTTCCCAAAAACCTTATTCGCCTCTCCCGCGCGAACTTCGGCGGCGGTTCGAGACCTGCTATCCCGAACGGCAAAGCACGCCGCGAACGGGACGGAGTAGACTACGTGGGGCGCGATTACAATGGAAGAGGCGAAACCCTAGATTGATTTCGTCTCGTATGGAGGCGGCGATTCAGATTTATGGAAGAATCAGACATGTGATCACGGCGCCGCACGTTCTCCATAACTCAGAATCAAACGGATTAGTCTCAGAATCGATCCGGATTCACCGCCACACAAAACAAAGAAAAGATAAAACGCAAAGGAAGCCGCGTCATCAAGCACTGATGCCGATTTTGGTGGACCATTCACGTAGGTGCCACCACCCGCCCGCCCATACCTCCTCTCCGGCCTGCCCGCCCGGCGAGGCGAGGCGAGGCGAGCGCGCGCATGTGTGTTCCTCTAGTTCTCTCCCACACATGCCTCAAGTGGCTAGGAGTGCACCATTCCTTTTAAGGTGGTCTTCCTCTCCTAGAACTAGCAATATGGTACTAAAGGTCACATGCAACCTTCCTTTGCATGAGTGGGCCTTTGAGATTTAATTTAGGAATTATTCTTCTTGTATGGGCTTGGCCCACATAATCCAACAACCTCAAGCATATGGCTATGTGAAATAAACTGTTTAGCTTTGTGTCTTTGTGGAAACAAGTGTTAAATTATTATTGTCTATTTGTTTTGAATTATGCTTTTAATCTATTACTGTATTCAATTGCAAATGTTTCTTTTATGCAAAAGAACCACAGAAGCCTTTTTTTTTTAATAAGCCTGCATCTATAAATTGCATTCTGTGGTATGATTTGCGAGTACGGTTGTGTACTCACGCTTGTTGTAAAACTTGCACCCAAACCTACGAAGAGGAGGAGTCTACGCCTGCTTTCGAGGAGGAGTTCGCCGAAGGTTGCTCATCGTTAAGGTCTGGATCCCAGTCGGTTGCGTGTGGTGAATTGATGGGATCTACGCTGAGTTATTTCCGTTCATTGCTTTATTCTCTCGTTAGCCTGCGTGGCTTAATAAGTGTAAACTCGACCATAAGGTCAAAACCCTTATTTGTTATTCAAACTAATCGTTTACTTTATTTATCGTTTGTGTGGATCGATATTTACCTATGTTGACATTGTGTGCACTAGCGTGATCCTGGACTAGTGCAGTATACACAGAGGGTTTCAGAATCATAATTCTGGGTCCCGACAGAGGTGGTATCAGAGCCATACTGACTGTAGGTCTTGACCTTAGTTAGATTGGCCGTCTTTAGAGTGTCCAAACTATTTTCTAAAAGAAAAAATTAACTTACAAGGTTAATTAATTACTTAAATCTTCTCATATCTCTCTCGACTCAACTTTTGCTATAATCTTTTCTCTCCCCGCTGTTTTAAAGTTGCTCTTACCCTCTTCGTCTGTCTTGACAGATGTCTCGTCTCCAGAGCTATGGTGAGCGCACAGGAGGATGCACCGCTGAGCTTTGGAAGCTGCTACAGGTTCTTGGAGGCTTTGATCGTCCGTTGTACGTCGGCAACAACTGGATTGTGAATGGACAAAGCCGTGGAGTGATCTGTTGCTTAACGATCTACGCCAGGAGGAACGACAAGGCAAGCCAACCTTCACACATCTCTGTGAGGAAGATCACTTGGATGGAAGGTATCCAGGAGTCGTCACGCTTGGCCATGCTGCGTATCTGCAACATCTACGCACGGGAGCTCCAAGACACCGCCTTCCGTTACCACCCGGTAGTCAGAGTGTGGATCTGCCAAAGACGCTACCCGCTCTCACGTAGAGAGAGCAACACTCAGTCGTGCACCTCGCTCAGTTTGCAGCTGCCCAGGAGGAAGCCTTGGAGAGGACTATTACAGAGTTGGATCATGTCTATGAGGCTTTGCAGAGAGCTGAAGAGAAGGTCGCCACTCTGCAAGAGATTCTCTACGACCAAGTTCCCGAAGAAGAGGAAGACCCCGAAGAGGATTCCGAAAAAGATCCAGAGGAAGGCCCAGTTGAGCCAGAGGAAGATGTAGAGCGGAGAAACCAATCGAACCAGCTTGCACTGACGCCTCTTCTCGCCGCACTGGCCTGTGGCATCGTGATCGGTTTGCTAAGATGCCGGCTCACTTCCGAGTCTACACCCGTTAGGAGCGCCGCCGCGGTTGTGGAGGCTTTCTCGAGTAGTTGTCTTAGTTTCGGTCTTTCAGGCTTAGCCAGTTTCAGTTTAGTAAGTCGCCCTTCAGGCGGTAGTTTTGTGTGCTTAGGTCGTTGTTTCTTTTGTGTGCGAGTATGAGCTGCAAAGGCCCTTAGGCATTTGTTGCAGCCATGCGAAGACCCTAATTAATAAAGGTATTTCGTTTGAGTTTCTTGAGCTGTGTTTTGTTGGGTTTAACCTACCCCCTGCTTAGTTCTTAACTCATCTTATGCTTGCTACCTTATCTAACCCATGGAGCTTCGCCAGATGGTTCAAACTCGTCATCTTCACGCAAGTGGTTCCAGTACAAAGATCGAGAAGCAATGAGCAACTAGTCGCAGGAGCGCTCCGCCACAAGCACCCCAATTGACTTGCAAAACTTTGGAGCTTTCATGGCAAAGCACAGATCACCGATGAATACTATGATGAATCGATGCAAGCTATGAACAATCTGGTCAACAACAACAACAATCAACAGATGGAGCCCTCAATGCTCATGGTCACCATGGACCATCCAAACTTATGAGTTTATGAGAACCCGCCCACCAACATTCTTCTGACACGCCTCCCAAAGAGAGGCGGATGATTGGCTCGGGGTTATTGAAAGAAAGTCGCGATCACCCAAAGGCAATGATCGTGAGAAGGTTTTGTATGCTACTCACTAGATGGAAGGCATAGCTGCCGAATGGTGGGAGAACTTCTGTGCCGCCCATGAGACGCCACAGGATATCACCTGGGAGGAATTTTCCGCAGCATTTCGCCAATATCATGTACCGGAAGGCATTATTGATCTGAAGAAGGATGAGTTCCGCGCTCTCAAGCAAGGAGCTATGTCAGTGTCTGACTATCTCAACAAGTTCTCTCAACTAGCTCGCTATGCAGCAGAAGATGTAGCCACAGATAATGCTCGCCAGAGTCGCTTCTTGAAGGGGTGAATCTTTGATCGCAAGTCGCCTAATTGCCCATACTTTCCCTGATTTCCAGGAGTTGGTCAATAAAGCTTTTGTTCTAGAGGACAAACGCAAGGAACTGGAAGATAACCGTAAGCGCCGGATGGCTCAAAGAAGGAAACCAAGAATCACGAGAGAGCAAGAACCACACCATCACAGCTTCAACCTGCTCCACCACGCACTTCATTCGAACACTGCACCAACTTCAGGCACTCGCCCACCGCCGTAACTTCGCCACCCGCACTCGCCAACCCTAATCCAGGGAGCAACCAGCAGAACATACCACGAGTATGTTACACCTGTCATCAGCCAGGACATTTTTCTAACCAGTGTCCGCAGAAGGGTACAATCACTCCAGTACACTTCAACCTTGGAGCCACGCCATCCAAGACGCCAGTGCCAGGCATCAACCAAGGAGCTTCACAAGTTGCCGGTCAAGCCGGAGGAGCACCGCAGTCCGTGGTCAGAGGCCGTGTCAACCACATCACTCGGAAGGAGCCCAGAAGCACCGACGCCGTACTAGGTAAGTTTCGTTAACTCGCACTCGTCGATCGCTTTGTTTGATTCTGGAGCTTCGCTTTCGTTTGTTTCTGAGATGTTTGCAACCAAGAATAATTTGGAAGTTATGCGTCTTAAGCATACCTTGCTAGTCCAGTCGCCTGGAGCAAAGCTAAGCGCTAGGGTGGGATGTTTAGGAGCTAAGTTACTCATAGCTGGAGTTGAGTTTCTAGCCAACCTAATCGTACTATACACCCAAACCTTAGATGTCATTCTGGGCATGGATTGGTTATCCAAGCACAAAGCCGTGCTAGATTGTGGCCGATGAGCCGTAACAGTCGAGGATACCAAGGGAAACAAGGTAGAATTTCTAGCCACCTCAGTTCGTGATAGACATCTGATGGTGAACAGTTTGAAGACCCTTTCCTTAGAAGAAGTACCAGTCGTCAGTGAATATCCAGACGTATTTCCAGAAGATTTACTGGGAATGCCACCAGATCGCGACATTGAGTTTGTCATCAACCTAGTGCCAGAGACAGCACCAATTTCAAAGAGACCTTATCGGATGCCAGCCGATGAATTGGTAGAGATGAAGAAGCAGATAGAGGAACTTCTTGAGAAAGGTTTCGTGAGACCTAGTTCGTCGTCGTGGGGAGCGCCAGTGTTGTTTGTCAAGAAGAAAGATGGAAGTATGAGAATGTGTATTGATTACCGTTCGCTCAACGGTTACTATCAAGAACATGTACCCACTACCCCGATAGATGATCCGCTTGATCGGATGAAAGGAGCCGAGTGTTCTCAAAGATCGACTGCGATCAAAGTTACCACCGACTAAAGATTTGTCCTAAGGATATATCAAGACCGCTTTCTCAACACGGTATGGACATTATGAGTTCTTAGTCATGTCTTTTGGTTTAACTAATGCCCCTGCATACTTCACAAACATGATGAATAAAGTATTCTTGGAGTATTTGGACAAGTTCGTAGTTGTGTTCATTGATGATATTCTAGTGTACTCCAAGTCGGAGGAAGAACACGTCAACATTTGAGGATAGTCTTGGAAAACTCGAGAGCATCGCTTGTATGCCAAGTTCGATAAGTGTGATTTTTCAAGAAGGAAGTTGATTTCCTTGGTCATGTGATGACACCGAGGAGTAGCAATGACCCTGTAAAGTTAAAGCAATATTACATTGGGAGCAGCCCAAGATCAGAATCGATTTGTAGTTTCTGGGAATGGCGGTTATTACCGTCGTTTCATCGAAGGATTCTCATCGATTGCTAAGCCTCTTACGCAATTGTTGAAGAAGGAGAAAAAGTTCACTTGGACTCCAGCCTGTGAAGAAAGTTTTCAAGAGTTGAAGAAGCGTTTGACTTCAGCCCCGGTGCTGATTTTGCCGGATATTCGCAAGGATTTCGATATCTATTGTGATGCTTCGCGTCAAGGATTAGGATGCGTCCTGATGCAAGAAGGAAGAGCTGTCGCTTATGCGTCAAGGCAATTGAGACCTCACGAGGAGAATTACCCTACTCATGATCCGAACTAGTCTTTGTGGTGCATGCTTTAAAGATTTAGCGTCACTACCTCATCCAGAATCGCATGAAGTCTACACAGATCATAAGAGCACAAGTACATCTTCACCCAGTCGGATCTGAATATGAGACAGAGAAGATGGTTAGAATTGATCAAGGATTACAACCTTGGAATCCACTACCATCCCGGAAAAAGCCAATGTAGTTGCAGATGCCTTGAGTCGCAAGAGTTACTGCAATGCTTTGGAAGTAAAGAAGAGTTGCCCAGAACTTTATGAAGAATTTCAGAAGCTAAGGCTAGAAGTCGTATATGAAGGTTTTGTGGCCAGTTTGGAGGTACAGTCTACCCTGGAGAAGCAGATCCGTGAAGCACAACCAAAGGATCTCGTGTTGTCAGACATCAAGCTCAAATGGCAGAAGGGAAATTCAAAGATTTTACCAAGGATGATCAAGACATACTCTGGATTAATGGTCGCATCTGTGTACCAGATATCGATGGTCTAAGGCAGCTAATCTAAAAAGAAGCCCATGACTCAAAGTATTCGATTCACCCTGAAAGTACCAAGATTTACCAGGATATTAAAACTAAATTTTGGTGGCCCAATTTGAAGTGAGAAGTCGCAGAGTTCGTTGCCTTGTGCGACGTCTGTCAGAAAGTAAAGGCAGAACACCAGAGACCAGCAGGTTTGTTGCAACCGCTGAAGATTCCAGAGTGGAAGTGGGAAGAGATCGGAATGGATTTCATCACCGGTTTACCCAAGACCCAATCGGGTTACGATTCGATCTGGGTAATAGTCGATCGTTTGACCAAGGTCGCCCACTTCCTGCCAATCAAAACCACGTAATCAGGAGATCGTCTTGCGGATTTGTACATGGCCCGAATTGTCAACTTGCACGGTGTGCCCAAGAAGATAGTATCAGATCGAGGATCTCAGTTCACCTCTCGTTTTAGGCAAAGTTTGCATGAAGCATTAGGTACCCATCTGAATTTCAGTACCGCGTATCATCCCCAGATAGATGGACAGACTGAAAGAGTTAATCAGATATTGGAGGATATGCTGAGAGCTTGTGCTCTAGCAAATGCTGCCCGTTGGGATAAAAGTCTACCATATGCAGAATTCTCACACAACAACAGTTACCAAGCTAGTTTGCAAATGTCACCATTTGAAGCTTTGTATGACCGTGCCTGCAGAACCCCGTTAAATTGGTCCGAAACAGCTGAACGTTCAGTGTTCGGCCCTGACATCATCCAAGAAGCAGAAGAGCAAGTGGCCATGATAAGATAAAGATTGAAGATAGCTCACCGACATGTAAGAGCTATGCGATAATCGCTGCCGTGATCTCGCTTTTGAACCCGAGGATTTCGTCTATCTTCGAGTTACCCCGCTCAGAGGTGTCAAAAGGTTTCATGCCAAAGGGAAGCTTGCCCCTAGGTATGTTGACCCGTTCAAGATTTTGGAACGCCGTGGAGAAGTTGCTTATCAGTTGGAGTTACCGCAGTCGTTAGCAGGAGTGCATGATGTCTTTCATGTCTCGCAATTGAAGAAGTGTCTTCGTGTGCCAGAAGAGCAAGCCCCGTTGGAATCAATTGATTTAAAAGAGGATCTTACCTACAAGGAGCAGCCAGTCAAGATTTTGGATGTCGTAGAGCGCCACACCGTAAGCAAATCGTTTGCTTTTGCAAGGTCCAAGGAGCAACCACTGAACAGAAGCAACGTGGGAACGTGAAGAAGAGCCAAAGCCAGTTTCTAGCCTTTTCTCTAGCTATCCCGAATCTCGGGTCGAGATTCCTTTAAGGGGGGAGGTTTGTAACATCCCAATTTTCTGAGTTCAAAAATCCTTTAAATAGTTAGTAGGGAAAAAGGTCACCATTTGGAGTTATTTGAATTTAAATTCAAAAGCTTAATATTGGACTTTACAATCAAAAACATTTAATGTGAATAATCCCAACATGAACATTAGCCAAAACTATTTTATTTCGGTTCTATGTGCTCAGTTATATTTTCTACAATTTTTCTGAGTTCATTTTCTATTTTCTATTGCTTATTTGAATTTCTGATATTTTCTAAAATAGAAAAAGCTATTAAAATCTCAGATTCTTCCTTTGGGCCGAATCCCTTCTCCCTTGGCCCATTTCCTTCTCCCTCCGGCCCAGCCCACGTGGCCTTTGCCTTTCCGCACCACCGCCGCACGCGCCTGCCGCTCCTCTCGCCAGGTGGGCCCGCGACGCTCGTCGTCTTCCTCCGCCTCCTTCCCGCCCGAGTTCGCCTCGATCGCCATGGTCGGAGCTCAAGCCTCGTCCGACAAAAGTGGATGCGGCCCTGTTTTTATGCGCAGATGATTCCTTCAAGAAGCCCTATCTATCCCGCACTCGTTTCCGTTGAAATCATATCCCGACATGGACTGTATCTCCTTCCAATCCCGGACTCTCTCTCGTGTTCAACACGGACTCGAATTGGGGATTTCCAATTCCGACCCGCCCCAGCCCTATAAAAGCCACCCCGATGTTCGCCAGGACCCCCTGAACCCTAAGCCGCCACCCTCATCCACCTTGAAGCCCTAGCGCCGCCGCGATTTGAAGAATTAGGGTTTCGGCCGAAACTTGAGTTCTCTCAATTGCACCGCCTCCCTGGTCGCCGCGTTATCGTCGACTGCACCGCCGAGTCCATCGTCACCGCCACTACCGCAGGGACCCTTCGCCGTCGTCGGAGCACCGCTGGAGCTCCGATCCGACAATACCCAGACCTTCACCGCCGCTTCAACCCCACTGCCGGCCAACCCTGTTGTCCTCAACCACCCAGAAGTACACCCCTAGGTTTCGTATTAAGCACCTCTACCCGCTGGTATCACTCACCCTCGCCGGCGAGCCGCTGTTCGCCGACGACCATCGGGTCCAGGGCCGCTGTTGTCAGCGTTGGCAACGTGACCATCCACATCGGTGCCGCCGCGCACTGCAGCGTGGCAGCCAGTGTCGCCGGTCCGCCTCCATCAGTGCGACGCGCAGATCGATTAATCCGTGAGCCGGTTCGGTAGACTGAGTCTACCGTGGACCGTGAGGCTGACATGTGGGTCCCATATGTCAGTATTTTCTTTTGTTTCTTTTAATTCCCGAATTTTCTTGCTAACGTCAGCATTGCGCAATAATCCGAATTTTCTTTAGAGAAATAATTCGGAAATTCCAGAAAATCCAAATTAGGGTTTCTTTTAGATTTAAAACTTCCAGAGGCCATAACTTTTGCATCCTAAATCCGATTGAGCCCATTCAAATTTCTAAATTTATCTAAATTCGAGCTCTATTTATCTGATATTTTTATTTAATTTTTTGGAGCTTGTTTTGCCTCTGTTATTTATTTGTTTTATTTATTTGTTTCGTTTGCGAGTAGACGTCGATTCGTCGGGGAATTTCGTTGAAGAAGGAGCACCCCAAGATCAAGACCAGTACATAGACCTTTTCCAAGGCAAATCATACCTTTGATACTCTTGAACCCAGTTTTCAAATTACTCTGTGTTAAAGTATTGCATTCTACTTTAATTATTTATTTAAATGCTTTGGGCATAGTTATTATCCAAATTGTTATCACACCTGGGCCTTGTATGTCATAATTCCTTGTCACCCTAGATTGGTTACTAGTTGGTAATATTGTAGCACCAACGTGGGTTGGTTAGATGCGAGTACAATTGCTTAGCCATGCTACGAGTCTCACATCTCATGTAAGTTGTAATTATCAAATGTGACTAAGTGATTATGGAACTTTGTGTAAAACTGTGTGCTATGTGTTATTACTTCGTGATGGCATGTGTTGCACTAAAATCAACTGGGTGGTAAAGGATTTGGACTAGGGTAAGTGGTGGAAACTATGTGATATGGTGGACTTTGTGATGGGAATGATAATCTTTGTGATCTAGTTAGAACATGGAAGTCTTGCCTTAGTCAATTAAGGACTTAACTTTGTGCGCCATTGAACTGAGCCTTACTGTACGACCATATGCCTGGTATGGGACGGGCCTAACTTAGTAGGTTATGGATTCTTGGCATTGATTACTTAGGTGGTTGGTTAGACTATGGGTGGAGGTGTGTACTACAAGTACACAAGGTAGTCGCATCACGGGGCGGTTCGCCGTGTCCCTGTCCAGCGGTGTGTGTTATGCCAAAGCGCTTCGTTTGGGTTGGCATAGCGGTTTGTAAGCACATCGGGAGTGTCAATGTTGAGATGAAGTTTCTGAACCGTTTTGTTATGATTAGTGCTTGCTACACTAGTTGTATCTTGTGGGTAAAGTGTACAACTTCTGCAGAGTGTTAAATCAATCTATTCGAATAGCCGCGTCCGCGGTCATGGATATGCTCGGGGATTTCACACGAGGTGTAGTTTTCATAAAATGTTGGGATGGGAGCTATGTGACCTCAAGCATATGGCTATGTGAAATAAACTGTTTAGCTTTGTGTCTTTGTGGAAACAAGTGTTAAATTATTATTGTCTATTTGTTTTGAATTATGCTTTTAATCTATTACTGTATTCAATTGCAAATGTTGCTTTTATGCAAAAGAACCACAAAAGCTTTTTTTTTTGGAATAAGCCTGCATCTATAAATTACATTCTGTGGTATGATTTGCGAGTACGGTTGTGTACTCACGCTTGTTGTAAAACTTGCGCCCAAACCTACAGAAGAGGAGGAGTCTACGCTTGCTTTCGAGGAGGAGTTCGCCGAAGGTTGCTGATCGTTAAGGTCTGGATCCCAGTCGGTTGCCTATGGTGAATTGATGGGATCTACGCTAGAGTTATTTCTATTCCACTGTTGTTTTATTCTCTGTTAGCCCTGCGCGACTTAATAAGTGTAAACTCGACCATAAGGTCAAAACCCTTATTTGTTATTCAAACTAATCGTTTACTTTATTTATCGTTTGTGTGGATCGATATTTACCTATGTTGACACTGTGTGCACTAGCGTGATCCTGGACTAGTGCAGTATACACAGAAGATTTCAGAATCGTAATTCTGGGTCCCGACATGTATCCTATCTTCCAACCAGCTGAACCTCGTTCAGAGAGCTCATGCTTCTTCGTTCCAGTTCCGATTCGAGTGATTCAATTTCTAAACCCCTCTAAATTTAGTACCTTTCTTTTGGTTCTAGTTCAGTAATCTTTTTAGATTTTATTTAGAGTTGTCTTATTTGCTTAGCTCTTTTCGTATGTATAGATACTCGACTTCTCTGAAGAATTTCTGGAACCGTCGATCGAAACCAGTCAAGCCTTCAACGAAGGCAAGTCGTAGACCTTTGATCATGTCGTACTCAGTTTATAAAATTATATTGTTTTATATCAACATGCATAGCTAGTTGTATAAAAATGATTCTCAGAGTAGTTAAATACCTACTTGGTAGTATGACTCCATAAATAATTGTGAACAACATGTTGACATGTACCCTCACTATAGGTTGGGTAATCTTAGTTGGATATTGTTCTAATACCAACGTGGGTGCGTATTATGCTTAGTCATGCTTTAGTTATGCGATGCCTCTCGATCACATGATTCAATGATGATAAATTTGACTTAATAATATATAGAATTATGGCGCGGCCACTATTGTTAGAATTTGTTGTGCCATGGCAAGTGTTGCCTTTTGGTCGGGTTGAACCAAAAAATGATTTTACTCAGACGAATAATTGTGTAGTAAAGGGGGTGTATGAAGCATATTGGGATGAGGATGCTTCGCTTGAGTAGTCACTAAGTGTAACAGCCCTAAGTTAGGTTTTGTATTTCAAATGTAAATTATGAGGAGAAATAAAAACTTTTGTTATCTCAAGAAGTCATTTGGAAGTTTTCCAAATTTTCCCTAAACAATTTCCAATTCTAAGATTTAATTCTTGTGGATGATTGTTGTTGTCAACAAAATTATCAACCTCAAACTTGGGATCATCCTCTGCAAGTATTTTTCCTGTCATCTTGATCACCCTATCTACCTCTCTGAAAAATCTCACAATTTTTAGATTTTGTTTGCTATTTCAAATGACCAAGTCAAACCAGTTTAGAAATCTGGTCAAACCTCTGGACAGCAGCTTGTGAATTTTCTTGGGAGAAATCTAGTGCATGAAAATTCCTGGAAAAATTACACAAGGTTGTCCCCTGTCCCAGTAATCTCCCATAACAATTTCAGAATTTTTGGAGCTCGGGAGCTATCTCTAAAAATTCCCCAAACCTGCTCAGCCTTTTAATTCAAATCTGGAATCACTGTTCTCGGGCTCGGACTGACTGCTCGAGTCCGACCGCGTTGCTCGGTTCGATCGCACCGCCTAGCTGCACCGCGCGACCCCGATGGCCATCAGCCGTCCGATGTTGATCGCACGGTCCACACGCGTCATCGCGTCGACCTGTCCGAATTCATACACTGATCTCGGCCGTCCATTCTAGATCGAACGGTCGACATCCTCTTGATCGAGTCAGACCAACTGTTCACGCCGCACTTGACTCTGGCTCGCGCCGCTTTGCTGCTGTCGCTGACGGGCGGGCCCCACTCGTCAGGCCGTCACCTACCTCGCGCCTGGGAGTTGAGTGCCGCCGGCAGCGCGCATGGACGCCACCTCACCTCGCCGTCTTGTCACCGCTTCCCGGTTTTTCTCGCGCGCAATCCCTCGGCCGCATCGTCCGCTGTTAGGCAATGCCCTGAGCGGCATTTATCACCCATCTTTTCCCTCACCAGCTTGTCGGCACCGCTCTTGAGCTTCTCGGTGCCGAAAGCTTCGCCTCTCGCATTCCTCCGCCCTCTCCCCTACTTAAGATCACCCGGAGCTCTATTATCCTCCTTTGGACCACATAAAGCCACTTCCTAGCAACCATTGCTCCCTCTGAGCTTAAACCAAGGGAGTGCGCGTTCTCTGGTTCATGGCCGTGGCGCCACCGCCATGTCATCGTCGTGACCAGTGAAGATCATCCTCACCTTTGCGCGTCATATCGTGTTCCAGCTCCCTATCATGAATTCCCTCAACTAATTTTGAGATTCACTGCAGGGACCGTGGAATTTTGGGTTCCCTCTTATTCGCCGAAAATTCGAAGTCTTCGCCCTCATCGCCGATGAGTTGGTTCCTGGTCAATAGCTCACAAGACTATCTCGTGATCTTACCCGAGCTATCTACATCTTTATCTCCTCCCGTCTTTGCTCAGGTTGCTCCTCCTCGGTGACCCCTTGATCGCCGCCGCAGTTCTTGTCGCCGCCATCTCCGGCAGCCACCTTAGCTCGCGTCATCCCTGAGTTCCTGGTAACCCACCGATGCTCATGCGCGCTAGTTTTCACCTTCTTTTCTCTCGCGATCGCCTTTGTCACCTCCACGGCCGCCGCGCGATGCCGCGCCGCCATTTGGTGCTTCTCCGCCACCCCGTGACCACCTTTGGCTTCAGTGGTCCTCCGAAGAACCCATTTTGGTTTGTCACACCATTGCGCGCCGCCACTCCTTCGCCGGCGGCAACTCCAGGTCCAGCGCCAGCCCGAGTCTCTCTGTTCTTCGGCTAAGTCTTCCTCTGCTTCACTGACAGTGGGGCCCACCTCTCTTAAGCCTTGTAGTTAGCTGCTAATTAATCTTAGGATTGTTCATTAGTTCACTCTCTTGCATGATCAAATTTGGAAGTGAGGTCTGGAAGAAAGATTAGTCTCAAGTTTCCCTGTAATTGTTCCCTGTTGTCGTTTTTCTCTGTTGTCAGTAAACTGAAATTGGTTTCATGCTTATGCTATTCAAATCTTGTTAGTGTTTGATGACTTTCCTTAGTAGTAGTGGTTGGTATGAAGTCAGTTAGTTAGTGTCATTAAGTTTCAAAGCTCTTGTTGTCTAAATGATCAAAGAGGTGGTTAGATGATCTAGTTGTTTGTCTCTGTACTTATGTATCTTGCTTTTACAAGTATAGTAAGGTCTTGTAGTAGTAGCATGCTGAAATTGTTAACTTTACTATATGTGGGTGTAATGCTTAGGTGTGTTAGCAGCTGAATTTTATTAAAGCCCAACCTTAATTAGAAGATTGTTAGCATCTAATAGTTGGCTAATTAACTAGTTAGTGTTTCAATAGCTTCTTGTAGGTTTAAGTGATCTTATCACTAATGATGGTTGTTTAGAGTATCTAGTTGTTTAGATGTGTTAATTTGATGCTTAGTTAATAGATGTGCACACAATCACCATCTAAGTCTGTCGAAAGATTAGAACATATTATAGGATTGATTTTGTGGATAGCTTGGTAAGTAAGTAAGTTTGGATAGATCAATCTTATGAAAACTTGTCTTATTTAAATTTTTCTCGGTTGCAGTTAATTTGTTGTTCCTATTGTAATGGTCTAACTCCTGTGTTATAGAATTGTGGTTGTATTTGAGATTTTGAGTTTTCTCGGTGTTATTGGTTCTTATTTGTTGTTTTTGCTCGATCGATAGATTGCGGCGAGTCTGGTGTTATCGAGAGTGATACTCTGCAACAGGTTGAGCATCCTGAGCCACAGCAGCCAGGCAAGCAGTTTGATCATGTCTATCCCAGTATTTTAAAGTCTAATATTTTGTTTCAGCTGTATGTATGCATTGCCTAATTTGTGTTAAATTAATTAGTTAAATCCGTAGCTGCATATCCTATAGGTGAAATATTGATCTCTACTACCTGAGCCTAGGTTACTTGCTGTGATTAGAGTTCGTTGGATGGACTCTTATCACTTAGTAGATTACGAGTTCAGTTGCTTAGCCATGCTTAGTTTCCGATAGAATTGGGCGATCATCGACTTAGTCGATGGTCTTGATCACATAAAATTATTATTGTTCCTTATGTTTTCAGCTTATGCTATGTTTAATTACAAAACTAAAACTGAAAACAAAAATGATTTAGACTTGGGCACAACGATATGATTGGTGTGATCTGTTGGGTGTGACTGGAATGGTGCCCGAGTCAATTAAGGACCGAGTTACTTGTGCCACCGTACTGAGCATTTTGCGTGCTAACCACACTAGAGTATATGGGACCTCTCTTGACCTAGTACTTTGGCGTGTATTGACTCCGGGTCGCAGGAGGTCGCTGGAGGGATGGTGTTGGGAGCATGGTAGTTGTCCGAAAAGCTTTACCCTGAGTGGGTAGTTGTCTTTTCGGCTTTACCATGTAAGCGTATGGATTTCTATCCATACGAGCGGCTCGTAGTTAATATACAATATTGGAAAAAGTCTCGTAGGACTTAGCTGTGCCGGTATACCTTCGGAAGTGTGCTTGGCTTAAAGGCGGTCTGAAGTGTGGGTACATTGGTACACCCCTGTAGGGTTAAAACTATTCGAATAGCCTCGTCCTAGGTTATGGACACGCTCGGATACGCCCCGTAAGAACTAGACTACAACATTTAAATTAAAACTTGATGGGTGGTACGAATCTGGGGATTCGTGCTATGTTGTGGTGACTATTGGGATAGTCACTTCTAGGTGGTTACTTGTATCTATTTTTATTTCGCAGTTATTTCAACAGTAAAAATGAATTGCAAACTTGCCTTTAAACTGTATTACATTATTGCAAATAAAGTTGGCTTTGTGCAAATGAAACATATGGCCTCCACCAAATAAACCTGCATGTAGCATATGAACAGGTCTGCTAGTTCACACGTCAGTCTTGCGAGTACAAAGACAATCTTTGTACTCATTGGCTTTGCTTAACGTTTTTGTTGCAGAGGAAGAAGGTGAGCCCCAAGGGCCTCACTTCTGTGAGTTCTGCTGCCGCTTCGTGTACGACGACTAGGCTTGGCGGTCCGGTCAGATGCCTTGTGGGTGAAGGCACGCTGATTGGCTTTGTTTATAGCCATCTTATGGCACTTTGCTTCACGTCGTTCTTACGGTATTTATGTATCTTTTGGCGATCGGCCATTGTGTGTAATAACTCTACTGTTGTTTACCTTCTGCTTTTGTAGTGTAATGTTTGGACTCTATGTTTGGAATGGAGTTGATGCATAATTTTGTGGCGAGGTGTGTATACTGCATTCTGGGAAGTATACATATCTCGAGGCTCGGTTTATTTGATTTGTGATGCTAGGGCCAGGTGGTTGGTTAAGCATTACAAGCCAAATAAATTGGGGTCCTCACACTAAATACTTAACTTTGTGCGCCATTGATCTGGCCATACCGTGCAACCACAAGTCCATTTATGGGGTGGACCTGGCCAACTAATTAGCGATGCTTTCAGTCGATTCTGTTTGTTGGTGATATGCCCTAGAGGCAATCATAGAGATGATTGTATAACGTCTATGTTTATGAGTTATTTAATAAATGTTATTCTATTCCTTGAATGAATAATCAATTATATAGATCAACGAGTATGTGACTTGTTGGTGAAACTCTTTAACTTATATGATGTCATTCTAAAAGTATCCCTGGTCGAATGTCACTGGTCGGAACACCAGTGACTCTACGATCAACACATGTATTGATTGATGACCATGTTTCACCGGTCATGGATATGGGGATATTAAATCAATAATGTGAACACATGTTAGAGAACATGGGGTTGGATAGACCCACCTTGAGACACTATTGAGATTGTTATGATTCTATGTGTCATTAGTTGGTCTCAAGCAATGATGATGTATAATCCTTAGACCTGAGATCAGCATGGTTCCCAACATGTGTAATAGCACTCTTAGGGGTTGCCAAACGCTACTCGTAACTGGGTAGTTATAAAGGTAGCTTTCGGGTATGCTATGAAATATGTGGAGGGATGTGACTGGTCGGATATGGAATTTGCCCCTCCTAACATAACGGGAGAGATATCTCTGGGCCCCTCGAAGTGGTCGAAAAAGAAAGTGCATGGCCATACCACTCGTGGTCGAAGAGTTCGACCACATAAAGTATTGAACAGTCCTGGATGACATATATCTCACCTGGAGTTCAAACCAGATATCGTGAGGCAAAGGGAGAATACATGAGTAGGTCACTTAGTTCTATCAGTTATTGACTGGTCGTATGGAGATACGAGCTAGTCGTAGACTGGTCGAACATAATCACGAGTGGTCGAAACCTGGTTGTAAAGAGTTACGAACTGGTCGAGACTAAATATGAACTGGTCGTACTGAAGTACTAACTGGTTGTAAGGAGTTACGAACTGGTCGTACTTAAGTACAGACTGGTCGTGACAAGATACGAGTTGGTCGTAAGTGATGAGGATCTGATCGTTGATCATATTGCATTAAGGTTCGTCCGATATAATTTGTGTGTATTCGATAATCGTTATGTCCTGCTAGGGACCGCTGTGACTTGTGGTTAGAAAAGGGTTTTCGAGTCACAACCGATTACACATAAACCTAACATGTCACACATTTAACGGACAAATCAGTACGAATACGATTCGTCAAACGTGTTCGGATAGGATCCGTCACGGGGCACTATATAAGGAGATGCTTGAGGCAGTTGGAAAACACACGATAGGAGAGAGACGTGAGTTGCTCCACCGAAACCTAGCCACCATCTTCCTAAGAGCCCCATCGTGCGACTTGGTGCTAGCACACACCGGCACTCGGTTGTTCCTACCGGACGTGTGGATACCATAAAGGCACTATTGTGTTGTTGTTGCGCTTGAGGACGATCCACGATCTTCACAAGGATCTTCAGAGGTTGTTGGAGAAGATGATTGACTACGACCACTACATCGACGTGCTCTTCGTTGGACCAGGCTGCTCCCACTCTTCTTTCGCTGCACTGCGTGTCTAGTGGTAACAATCTGTGATCATCTACTTGCTTGACATCCTGGTTTACGTGGTAGAATTTTTTGAATTGTTGCTATTGTAGCCTACCCATATCCCTTCACTATTTTGGTGGAAGTGTGAAACCTGGGATAGACATTCACACGGCGCAAGAGGGGGCCAGAAGGCGAAACCTTAGCGAGCAGAACAGAGTCAAAACAGAGCTTTGTAAAGGCCTTGTGATAATATCTTAGTCACACACCTCGGAAGTGTGTGGGCAAATAGTATAAGATGATTATCTCTTGTGAGTCAAGACTGTACAACCTCTACAGAGTGTAAAACTATTTGAATAGCTGTATCCCCGGTTATGGACAATGCTTGCTGATTTCACACGAGGGGTAGATTTTTCTCAAAATTGTTGTCTTGGTTGGCTCGAGTGGTTTGGGAAGTGAACAGGGTGTTCACGAGTTGTTTCAAAGAAACTTGATTACTTATATACTAACCTTTGACTTGTGCTTTGCAATCTACTTACTGTATTTACTATCAACATTGCTTTCGGCAAATTAAATATAAAGTTGTCCTTGTCAAACCTTGCATGAATACTATTTGCATGTTGTTCCCTACGACTTGCTGAGTACTTTATATACTCACGGCTATACGCCCTTTGTTGATCAATCGTCAAAGAAGACCCAGGGAGCACCAAGTTCTATGAGGATGACTACTTCGAAGACCTTGCGAGTTAGGCCGCGTCCTCCACTCGATTGCCTGTGGGCACGTCGCGTGGCCTCCACAAGTTGTTTTGGTTTCTACTGCAAGTTGTATGTTGTCATGAGTCCTGTATGGCAAACCTTGTAAGACTTGACCATATGGTCCTTTTGCTATTATGTATTATTAATTTGTCTGCTTCTTTAGTCGTTCTGTTGTATGGATATGATTTTATCTATATTGCAACTGTGTGAGCTAGCTATTGATCTGGGACTAGATTGGAATGCATAGAGGGTCTCAGGGTTGCATACTTGGGGTCCCGACACTGGGCGGACCTGGTCGAAATCGAGTGCCCTGGTCAACTACAAAAGGTGGTCACAATCGAGAGGCGAGTTTTAACCGAGAGATTGGTCGAACCAAAAAGGTGGTTGACTATGAGAAAGTGGTCGAAAGGAGGAGCTTTCGACCACCTGGTCGAAAGGAAAGAAAAGGGTTAGGGGAACGAGAGGGGCCAGAAAGGTCTGGCCCAACAGAGAAGATTCGAAAAGAAACCGTGATTCCAGCTGAAACTCGAAACTTGAAACCCAAAACGTGAAAAGAGGCAAAGAATAGGGAATTTTAAAATTACACACTAATTTGAAATAGGTTTTGATTTCAAAAACAATTTTTTTTTCAAAGCTACTAAAGAAGCTTTGAGGGAAATTCTTTTTGAGAAACAACTTAGCTCACAAAATTTTTAACTCCAAAGCAACTGAAAGCCAAAACTAAACCATCCCAAAAGTGGGATGTTACAAGAACATGGCCCGAGGTTTCCTTAGGGCTTAAACGCACCTTGGAAATGTAGGTCTAGAGGTTACCTTAAGGCTTACCAGCGCGTACAATTGAAAGACTTGCTGTTACTTATGGTAGCAAAGATTTGTAATTCCCTAATTATATCACTAATTTTCTTATTGAACATTGGAAGTATGTGGTTTTCTGTCCATTTATACATTCAGAATTATAAAATCAGGAATCAGAATGAATTTGTAATTGTTTTCTTGCACTTGCTTGGTTCATTCAGATGCATATGGTTGCTTTATTCAGAATAGCCAACTTGAGGTGGTGTTAAAAGGATGCTCTGTGGTGAGTTTTCTTGAAGAATTATGGTAATGCATCAAAAGTGGATGAATTTAGACTTTTGTCAAATTGGTTTTTCTTGAAGAATTATGGTAGTGCGTCAAAACTGGACGAATTTAGGTTTTGATCAAATTGGTTTATTTATCAGTTGTTTGGCATCTTAGTGCTAATAGATTTAGTCAGGTGACAACGTAATTGAGCAATCATAGAAATACTGCAGTTTTAAAGCTTCTGTTTAATGAAAATAATTCTTACCTCCATACATACATTAGAAGGTGAAAATGTTACAAGAATTCATGAACTTCAGTTTCAAGCAGATGATACCACGAACTATTCTTTTATTTTCTGCTAATTCAACTTTGCGTCATTACATTAGTTTTGTAGTCTTGTAGATTAGACTTCAATTGTTAGATAGCAACATGAAACGTAGATTTATGTACTCGGCTCATTTCATTGATGCATAATGTGTGTTGTTGTTCTGAATCAACAATATGAAATGTACAATATGAATACAGTCGTATATCACATAATCACAACATTATAAAGATATTTATTTCACCTAAAATAGAAACTATAGTCATCGTGGGCTTGACAGTACAGATGCCGAAGGAATATAAGAGCTTAAGTTGTTCGCTACGTTACCAGTACCACTGGCCATTACTTGTGCAGTCTACGAAGTTATACTCAAGATCAGGCTCCACAGTCGCGATGCCTTCCAAGACCTTCACGATAGTTGACATCGTAGGCCTCCTATCAATGGCTGAGGGAGGGAGGGAGGTGTTGGTGGGGGCCATGGCCCCCTCATGATCTTCAAGTTGTTTGTTAGGTAAGTCAATACGTATTGGATAGAAAACTTCGCTGCTACATCAATCTAGTCATCCTAAAGCATGAAGTACCTTCTCAAGCTTCCCTGATCAGATGAACACCCTGAGTCGTACTCTAATGCCTTTTGTCTGTACATTTGCTTTTGCCAACAAAAATTGAAAGCTTGATAAACATGTACCATAGAAAACTTTATTTAGTTTCCTAACGATAGCAAAATTATAACATGAAACTGAAGGATATATGTTTAACCGCATTTCATTTTAGTAAAGAAGCATTTTGTTCTTCCAACTGTAAGTATACTCACTACTAGAATCCGCTTAGTTCTTATGTACTGGAAAGACTCGGGAGACTACACCAAACACTTGGGATAGGTTTCCCCGAAGGTTGACACTCAGGAAGAAGCACTCAGGGTCTATTAGTCGGGTAAATTTCATTTTACCGAGTGTTTATGAAGACTTGGGAGACATGTATTTCCCCGTGTTTTTGGCTTTACTCTCGGGAAACAAGAGGCACCTGGGAGATAAAATTTGTGACGGTTCGGCCCACCGTAACAGAATATGTTCCTGTGTGTCGAACACGTGGGAAAATTTGCCATGTGTACCCGTGTTTCCTTACCACATTGCTAGCATAGTCTAGCGCCACGTGTCCAAAGTCTCCCAACGGTTCCTTCAATTTTTCCCACGTGTGGACACTCGAGAAAATGTGCCATGTGTACCCATGTTTCCTTGGCACATTGCTAGCACAGTCTAGCGCCACGTATCCAAAGTGCCCCGACAATTCGTTAGTTTGTTTCCCGAGTGTGGACACTCAGGAATATGTGCCATGTGTATCAGCAATTGAAATTGCACATGGCTTATATTCCTGAGTGTTGGACCAAAATGAACACTCAGGAATTAACACCGAGACCTAGATGTATAGCCTAATTTTTCACATGTAGCAAACATTTCATATATGTCCATTGATAGATTATCAAACAATCATGAATTAATTTTTTAGAACAAACAATACAACACAAACTGACATGTACCACATCCATAAACCATGTCATATATAGATTCGACAATAACATGTTCAGGTTTGTAACACAACCACAAACCACTAGATAGCTCCTGACATCCGCAACATGTTCAAGTTCAAATTGAAAACATCCAACAGTTACAAGAGTTCAACAACAAACTAGTTTAAACAACAGTTACATGTACATGACACATTAATTGTCGAGGTCCATGAGTTGTAACCTTCAATTTGTCGCTCCAGTGCTCAGCTGCAAAGAATCAAATCATGGATCAATTGTGAACTCATAAATCATGGATCATGTTCATGTATTTAATTGTCATAGTTTACTCAAACAATGAAAATAGTAGTAAGATACTATAATGACAATGAAATAGCTTTGTCCATTCATAGATTATCAAAGTACATGGTAGAACAATAAATAGCATATTAGCATAAACCTAACAAAATAGCTTTGATATGGCTCCTGTAGACCAACCATGGCTAACTGATCTGACATGTAGCACCAAAAATTGAGTTGTAGTATTGGTTCTCATGGCATTAGGCTTCCAAGCTATATGAAATCTAGCATATGCTAGTTCTCATTTCCTTCTTTTAGTAAGTCTAGCTATCCAAGAAAGTCAGCTCTTATAAGTCAGGAATGTACACATAGGGAATATGTCAAGATTGAATGTAGATATTAGTGAGTAACTTGTTACAAATTTACATAAACTCGAACTAATGTTTACAAGTGCTAGAAGCAAAAGATATACAATTTTACATTAGGCTAGATGGAACAGAATGGTTAACCAAATTATCAATAGAAAACATTAACCTCTTATCTGCCATTATCATAGCTAGAAAATTAACTAGTATAGTTTCATTGAGAGAATCTACAGTGGATATGTCAAGATGCTCATGTATCACTAGACTTATGGTTAATGCATACACAACCATACAGAATTTAAGTACAGTTAGATAGAGAGAGAGAGAGAGAGAGCAGCAATGACCTACATTTTTTGGTGAAACTAAATTGGCCTATCAATAATGGACTCATCCATATGATATTGGTTTGGGCCGCTATCCCGTGTGGAATCACCAGCATGACCGTTAGTAGCAATAGGATCTGTCATTGATCCAGTTGTTGCCGACAAGTTCATAATCCAATGAAAGTCAAAATGTAGTAGTTTAACCAACATCAACATACAATCAAGACATATATTCAGATAAAATAAAATCTAAGTAAATATTTGCATGGAAAACAAGCATAAGTGCACAACTATTTGCATGTAAAAATGAAAGTAAGGAAGATAAGATGAGTAAGTTGTCCAGTTAAGTAATATGCATTCATATTTCAGAAAAGTGCCACATTACTTCACCATGAAATGATGACATTCAGAGAGAACCATTTAATTTTGACAGAGCTAATAATTGCATCCCACAGGTTGTATACTTGCAGTTATAGAATATTAAAGAAGTATAATTTCTTGACAATACCAGCTACTACTAAAATCATGTGGAGAGAATAGACCGGATTATATAACATAGGTAGCGGCACCCCTGGTGTAGTGTTATTAAGCCAAGAATTAAGAGTCTGCAAATTCATTTGAAAATGGCCATACATTAGCCAACTACAAAGATAGCTAAGAGTCTGCAAATTCTGCATGAAGTACTAACCTCGAGCATTTGCTCCAACCACTGCCTTGCCTCGATTTCCTCTTGTAGCTTTGCATCAAGCTAAGAAACCCTGTCATTTGAGGGTCGTAGTCATCTTTGACGGCATACATCATTTGATGATCCACTACTTGATGCTCGGACCTCTGAGTTGCTGGTGTGCTAATGTAGCCAGCACCCATCATGAAACGTCTATGCTTCTTGCCCTTTCCACCTTGTACCGCATCAAGCGGTGAATTCATTATATCAAATTTTGGGGCCATGAATCTCCTTAGCAACATCAGTGTATGCGGCCTATTGGGAAAATTTAGGTTCTCAAGGACTACTACACAACATATAATGAGCCAAGAGAAAACACAAATACATTTTAGGCAATGAGAAAGGAATCAAGTAACTGATGGAATGAGCCAACAGCGCACAATACATGTACATATACAAGTTTCAACACCAAAAAGGAAATTTTCCAGAGAGCATCCAATGAATAATCTTTACAAATCCCATCATTGTGTTCACATATTGACATGGCATAAATTAATTACAATTCTTACTAGGTTTTCTGTTGCATGCTAGCTGCACAAGGTACCCTCATGATCAACCCTCCTCGTTGCTACATATGCCTCTACATCGGACACGGGCCTCTGCTTCTTGTTCTGCATCCACAAAACCAATAGGAAGGTAAAGAAACATATATATGCAATGTGAAATTATTATGAACACATTGTCCTACCAAGTGCTTCTTGAAACGAGCCATGGAGGAGCTGCCTAGATGGTGTGATGCCCTGCCCATCAACATTCTACATTCCCTAGCAGCATGAGAAGCCTCTAACCATTGTTCATTGCACCACTTCTTTTCTACGATGTACCGCCATGCATCTTCGAACTTCTCGGCCCACCAAGGCATTAACTAAATTAACCAAGCGTTAAATACAAGGGAAAATTGGCTACAGAACACTGCAAATTTGTGTCCTTTGCCAATGGACATCTAAAAAATGTGGTTTCACCAGAACACACTGTAAAAATATGTAATTTTACTGTAGGACACCGAGGGTACTATTATATCATTCCTAGTCTGGATGGGAGAGAAATAACATGAATTTTCAATTTTGCCCCTGCCATTCCCATTCCCCATTTCTTCCTGGTTCTTCTTCTCTCCCCATTTCTTTTCTCTATTCCTTCTTTCCTGATGTTGTTGCTCCCTACCGAAGCTCCCTCATGGCGCCTCCTACTGCCTCTTGGCTTCCTCTCTTTCTCCCCATTGCTTCATTTCTTTCTCATTCCTCTTTTCTTTCCCCTACCTCCAATCTTTCTTGCTAGAGCTTTGCTCTCTGGTGATTTCAGCCGAAGCTTGCACCATGGTTCTTGCACCACCCCACCGCTGATGCCCCGGTATGCCGTCCCCGCTGCCAGTGCCCGCCGTCGTTCCCATGCCTCGGCTCGGCCCCGCGTGCTGGTGCGCCCATGCGTGGTTCGACCAGAGAGGTGTTAGATCGATGCAGACGGTCGGGTCCCGGTCCGGGTTTGGCGCCGTGCTGGTCGCCGCCGTCGTGGTTCTGGTGTGGGTCCTGACTCAGGATTTTCTCTCTCCTTCTGGCCTGAATATGATATAATAGTGTCCTTGATGTCCTACGATAAAATTACATATTTTTATAGTGTGTTCTGGTGAAACCATGTTTTTTGGATGTCCATTGGCAAAGGACGCAAATTTGTAGTGTTCTGTAGCCAATTTCCCCTAAATACAAACAAACCATATCTACTGATAATATGTGGTATCATTTGCATAGTTGGTTACCTGCATGTATTCCTCTGCAGTGAGTTGTGTTTGGCATGCCTCGGTCCTAAAAATTTCCCTTGCAAGGAATTTTTGTGGTAATAGATCACAGCCTGTATGCATGCTTCGTATATCATATGCAGGATCAGCTTCTTGACAACATTACGCATCACTCTCCTAGCATTAGCCTCCTATCCCTTTGCCCATCTAAACTGCTACTACAATCATGCATATATTGCAAAGAACCAACCAATGAACAACAAATGTACGCTCTGATGAGTAGAGGAGAAAAATACCCAAAAACTTTCCTCCACCCATTGCAAACAATTATCGAACTGTATTTCTTCTTCAATAGTAGTATCATCAGTGGCCTTATAGTGGCGCCATATCCATGAAGGCTCCCGTCTTTCTCTGTAATTGACTAAGCTAGGGAAATACCATCGAATAAACACACCAATTATGATGTTTGGAAGTCTGCTTTTTTTTGCTTTTTTTAGCCCCTATTTGTTCCCGCCATTGCCTGCACATTAGCTTAAAGTTTAGAGGTATGCAAGCAGGGCTACAATAGTGAAAGTTCTAACAGTTACTTACATGTCTCCTACGGGAACAATGACAGTCTTGTCCTCCTCTCGTGTTGGTTTTGGTGGCAGGTTCACAGGTCCCCGCATCCAAAATTCTAGGGATGTACTGCCCTCCACCTCAGGATACTCATGCTCCTCACCCTCTTCCTCATCAAGATGATACTCATCGTCCTCATGAATAGCAGGAGGGGGCTGTGAGGCAAATGAGCCTAATCTAGTAGAGGTAGACCCCACGCTCCTATCTCTGGCTCCTCTCGGGTTGTACGCCCCTCTGCCTCCTCTAGAAAATGTTGCTGCCAATCTAGAAGATGTGGCTGCCCCTTAGGAAGATAGACGCCTACCTTGACTTGAGTATGTTGCTGCCTTACCGCCCCGCATTGTAAAGTATCCTGAAATGAAATGAAATACAACAGTTAATAGTATCTTGAAATTAGCACAGTTCAACAAATAAATCAGTACATGCAATAAATAGATGGAACACATACAACAAGGTCATGCTTAGAAGTAGTCATCCATAATAGGATCCTCTCTAGATGGGCCCTCCAACAAGTCATCGTCACCATCAGAAGGTGTTGACTCGACCCTATCCCCTTCGGTGTTGTCAATATCTAAGAAGTTAAGTAATTGCAAGTCTTCCTTGTCAACAACCTCCTTGACATTGATTTCAGTGTCATCTATGTGGTTGTCCTCTTCCCCAATGATTATTTCAAAAGTCCCTAGTAGCCCATCTTCTTGAAATAATAGTCCAGCACCAATGTTGGGATCAAAGTGATGATCCTCCTCACTAGGGGTAGGCAATTTACCATGCAGTTGCACCATATATACTACCCACCAATACACTAGGCTACTCATAGTTTTGCACGAGTACAGGATGTAGTATACTTGTGTGGCTTGATGAGCCACAATATATGGCTCATTGCCTCGTAGGACAGATTGATATGCAACTTCAACCAACCAAAGTGATGTGTCCCACCTCACTCCCCTGGGTGGATGGAACCAATGGCATTGGAATAATACAAGTTTGAGAGGATTTCTACCTAGGAATTCTAGTTCAATTATATCTTCAATTATTCTGTAGTACTCAACAGTTGTATTGTTCCCATCCTAGCCTACAATCACTAGTCCACTATTTATTGTTGTTGCATTAGGCCGTTCACTTTCATGCTTCGTTGTCCGAAAGCGGTGCCCATTCACATCATAAGAACTATAGGACCGAAGGGATACGAGTAGGCTACACTAGTTGGCAATTAAAAAATTTTACCATATAAACCAAAAAACAATGCAAGCAAGAGATCATAGATCATTACCATTAGACACGCAGTGCAGCGGAAGAAGAGTTAGAGTAGCCTGATCCAATGTCGAGCACGTCAATGAAGTGTTCATAGTCGATCGTCCTTGGCACCGATTGTCTCCTCGAGCAACCTATGACGTTCCTTGCGTAGGCCGTGGATCTTCTTCGATCAGCTCAGTAGCAACCGGAGTAGTGCCTCTATGGTATCCATATTGGTGATATGACCTAGAGGCAATCATGGAGATGATTGTATCACGTCTATGTTTATGAGTTCTTGAATAAATATTATTATGTTCCTTGAATGAATCATTAGTTCCGAAGATCAACGAGTATGTGACTTGTTGGTGAAACTCTTCAACTTGTATGATGTCGTTCTAAAAGTATCCCTGGTCGAATGTCACTGATCGGAACACCGGTGACTCTACGACCAGCACATATATTGATTGATGACCATGTTTCACCGGTCATGGATATAGGGATATCGAATCGATAATGTGAACACATGTTAGAGAACATGGGGTTGGATTGACTCACCTTGAGATACTATTGAGATTGTTATGATTCTATGTGTTATTAGTTGGTCTCAAACAATGATGATGTATAATCCTTAGACCTGTGATCAGCATGGTTCCCTACATGTGTAATAGCACTCTTAGGGGTTGCCAAACGCTACTCGTAACTGGGTAGTCATAAAGGTAGCTTTCGGGTATGCTATGAAACATGCGGAGGGATGTGACTGGTCAGATATGGGATTTGCCCCTCCTAACATAATGGGAGAGATGTCTTTGGGCCCCTCGAAGTGGTCGGATAAAGAAAGCGCATGGCCATACCACTAGTGGTCGAAGTGTTCGACCACATAAGGTTATCCGACAACTCGATCGAGAAAGTATTGAACAGTCCATGGATGACACATTATTTCACTTAGAGTTCAAACTAGATATCGTGAGGGAAAGGGATAATACTAGAGCAAGTCGCTTAGTTCGATCAGATCCAGACAAGTCGTATGGTGATACGAGAAAGTCGTAGATTGATGGAACGAAATCACAGAGTGGTCGAAACCTGGTCGTAAGGAGTTCTGAATGTTTGTGACCGAATCTTGGCTGGTCGTATAAAGATAGGACCTGGTCGTAAGTGATGAGGACCTAGTCATAGATCATATTGCATTAAGGTTCGTCCGATATAATTTGTGTGTATTCGGGAATCGTTATGTCCTGCTAGGGACCGCTACAACTCATGGTCGGAAAGGGTTTCTGAGTCACAACCGATTACACATAAACCTAACGGGTCACACACTTAATGGGATGGTACAAACTAGTACGAATACGATTCGTCAAACGTGTTCGGATAGGATCCGACACGGGGTACTATATAAGGAGATGCTTGAGGCTAGTGTGGATGATGGAGAGAGACGCATGAGTTGTTTCCACCGAAACCCTAGCCGCCATCTTCTTGAGAGAGCCTTTTCGTGCGACTTGGTGCTACCACACCGGCGTATGGTTGTTCCTTCTCTGGATGTGTGGATACCATAGAAGCGCTACTGCGATCATTTGTTGCGCTAGGGCGATCCGCAATCTCCACAAGGCGTAGAGGTTCTTTGGAGGAGGCGATCGACTACGAGGACGTTGGGCGATCTTTTACGACCACTACATCGGCGCGTTCTTCGTCGGACTAGGCGCTCGACTCTACTTCGCTGCTGCTGCGGCGTCGGTGGTAATGATGCGTGATCATCTATCTTGCTTGGCATCCTGGTTTACGTGGTAGAAATTTTGAATTGTTGCTAGCGTAGCCTACCCGTCTCCCTACAATCCACATGTCCAGGGGTGGAACGCCGTACGCCGGTGTGCTAGCACAAACGCGCACGGTAGGTCCTTCGAGAAGATGGTGGCTAGGGTTTAGGTGGAGCAATTCGTGTACGTGCCAGCCCCATGCATCCCCTTATAAAGAGCCCATAACGGATCCTACTGTACTAGTTTCTTCTAACCCATTAAGTGTCCAACCCTGTAGGTTTATGCGTAATCGGTTGTGACTCAAAAAATCCTTTCTGATCATTAGTCGTTAGCAGTTTCTAGTAGAACATAACAATTCCCGAATACACATAAATATTATATCGAACAAACCTTATGCAATATGATCTACAGCCAAGTCCTTATCACTTACGACCAGCTTGTATCTCCATACAACCACTTCATATTTAGTTACAACTAGCTCTTAACTCTTTACAAACAGTTAGTGATCATGTCTGACCAGTTTATGACTAGTCTGTATCTCTATACGACCAATTCGTATCTGGTCCGACTAAACGACATGCTTGTGTATTCTCCCTTTGCCTCACAATCTCTGGTTGAACTCCAGGTGAGATATTTTTTCATCTATGGACTGTTCAATACTTTCTCAATCAAGTGATGAATAACTTCATGTGGTCGACTCTTCGACCACTAGTGGCACGGCCATGCACTTTTTTTATCTGATAATATCGAGGGGCCCAAAGATATATCTCTTGTTATATTAGGAGGGGCAAATCCCATATCCGACCGGTCACATCTCTCTACATGTTTCATAGTATACCCGAAAGCTACACTACTACAAAAAGGCTATACTGGACGCCTCATCGCAGACGGTTGACCAAATCTGTCTGTATTACTTACAATCACAGATAGTTTTGGTTTAGAGACCGTCTGTGTTACTGGTTGTGCTAAAAACTGTTTGTGAAGAGGTAATATCACAAACGATTCATATTGAAAACCGTTTGTGAAGTATCATAGACGATTCTGAACACGAACCGTCTGCGATAATTGTAGACTTCATAGACGATTTTTAATTATAACCGTTTGTGGGAGTATCTTCCTCGCCTGATGAGTTTCTTTGTCGCCGATGCGTCTCTTCGTCGCATCAAGGCCGCTTCGGCTCCCGATGCGTCTCTTTGTCTCCGGCGTTGAATTTATTCCTTGTTTTATAAAAAAGATCATCCTCAATCGTAGATGCTCATCCCCACATATATAACTCGCCATATATACTTCTAAAGTAGAAATGGATCCCACTTCTGTTTCCTTGTCACCGACATCGATGACCTACCTGGCCATACTATACGAGCACCTCTCCTGTCGGGACCCAAAAATGCAATTCTGGACCCTCTGTGTATACTGCACTAGTCCAGGATCACGCTAGTGCACACAGTGGCAACATCGATGAAATATCATTTCTATATGCAAAGATGACTAATAAATAGGCAAATAACAATAAATATCAGAGTAAAGACCTTAAGGTCAAAGCTTACAATTAATGCCTCAGAAAGCGAATAGCTCAATGATCTTTGCATGGAGGCAACGGAATAACCGGTGAAGCCCATCCATATGCCCACATGCAATCGGCTGGGGTGCGCGACCTAGTTCTTTTCGATCCTTGAAGTAGACCTTGTTGACCGACGATTCCTTCACTCTGTAGGTTTGGGCGCAAGTTTTACAACAAGCGTGAGTACACAACCGTACTCGTAAATCATACCACATAATGCAATTTATAGATGCAGGCTTATTCCAAAGGAAATAGCTTCTGTGGTTATTTTGCAGAAATGCAACATTTGCAATTGAATACAAGTAATAGATTGAAAGCATAATTCAAAACAAATAGACAATATTAATTTAACATTTGTTTTCACAAAGACACATAGCCTAAACAAATTATTTCATATAGCCATATGATTGAGGTCACACAGCTCCCATCCCAACATTTTATGAAAACTACCCCTCGTGTGAAATCCCCGAGCATGTCCATGACATGACGCGCTATTCGAATAGATTGTTTAACACTCTGCAGAGGTTGTACACTTTACCCACAAGATGCAATCAACTGGATCAGAGCTGATCACAACAAAACCTTTCAGAAACCTTATCTCAAACATTGACATTCCCAGTGTGCTTACAAACCGCTATACCAGCTCACATAGAATTGGTATAACACACACATGGACGGGGCGACGAATCGTCCGCGATGTGCACCCAAACACAGTGGTACACACCTCCACCCTATCACACAGCCTAACCTATCCACCTGAACATCAATGCCGAGAATCCATAACTTACTAAGTTAGGCCCGTCCCATACCAAGCTTGTGGTCGTATAGTAAGGCTCAGTTCAATGGCGCACAAAGTTAAGTCCTTAATTGACCAAGGCAAGACTTCCATTTTCTAACTAGATCACAAAGATTATCATTCCCATGCACACAGCTTCCACCATATCACACAGTATCCACCACTTGCCTCAGTCTAAATCCTTTCCCACCCTGTTGGTTAAGTGCAACATATGCCATCCACAAAGTAATAGCACACAGTACACACAGTTTTATCACATAGTTCCATAATCACTTAGTCAAATTTATAATTGCAACTCAGGTGATGATGATGACTTCGTTATGGGGCTAAGCAATCTACTCATACTAACCAACCCACGTTGGTAATACCATAGCACCAACTAAATATGAACCAATGCTGGGTGACAAAAGATTGTGACATACAATAGACAAAGTGGATATAACAAATGGGATTAATAGCTAAACCAAAAGCATTTAAATAATTACTTAAAGTAAATGCAATAATTTGAATCAAAGTAATTTTGAAAACTGGGATTCAATATGATCAAAGGTATAACTTGCCTTGCTATAGCAATGATGATCTTATTTTATCTTCAATCTTCTACTTGCTTGATCTTGACTCCTTGGACGATTAGGGACTTGGCGTCTAACGAGAAAGAAAGCGCAAAACAAACTAAATTCAAAGGCAAATCAAATAAACTCAAATTGAAATTGAATGGTACTGGAAGGTAGATATCAATTTAGATGAATTTAGAAACTTGAATGGGTTCAATCGAATTCGGATGAAGAAGATATGGCTCTCGGAAGATTGGAATTCACATGAAATGATGAAAAAGCTCTACGGAATATTCACAGAATATTCTATTCCGAAAATATTAGAAAAAGAATAAGTGTATGATGGGTGGGACCGACTGGTATTTATGGATTTCTAGAATTAAAATAATTCCAGAAATAAGGTAGAGAGAGTGACATGTGGGACCAATAAGATAAAAGGATTTTTAAGAATTAAATTAATTCCGAAAATAGAATTAGGGGTTGACATGTGGGCCATTTGGTCTATGGACCAGTCCACAGAGATATACTAGTCCACGGTGGACCAAGCTTATGAACAAGGGTTGACCAAGAGTTGGCTGACATACGGGACCCGCATATATGTGAGATGAATAATCTAGGGTTTTAATTAGGAGGATGACATGTGGGGTCAACATGGAAGTGAGAGGAGATAACTACTATCTTGCATGACATATGGGGCCCATTGTCATAGAGAGCAATGGCAACGAGGAGGAAACAACGAAGAAAACTAACAGAGGAAGCAAAGCATGAGCGGTAAACACAAGGTTGGATGATTCTTGCTCACGGAGGTATCGATGAGCGGAGGCAAACCAACCCGGCGAAGGGCAAAGCGGAAGAAGCGATGAGCCGGAGATGATGGCGCGGTCGGGCGTCGAGATTTTGCTCCATGCGGCGGCAGCGGCGCGATGAACGCCGACGACGGCGGCCTCGCGAGCGCGTAACACTTCCGGTGATGCTCGCGAAAAGGAGATGAGCACGGCGTAGAATGCGGCGGCGAACTCAACGGTGGCGGAGTTGAAGGCGAGGATCAGCGGTTGCGGGTAATTGGCGGAGAAGGACGGCGAACAAGAGGCGAGAACGCTCAATTCTCGGCGCACGATGGATGAAACTTGAATCTACAAGAGGGAAAAATAGGTATCGACGAGGGCACAAGATGACGGTCGGATTTTGGAAAAACTCACCGAGGAAGCGAGGAACGCGATGAACACGTTTGGCTTTAGGGGTTGACATGGCGGCGGTGCTCGGTGATCTTGGGCGAAGAGGAAGGAACCATGGCGTGAACGCGGCGATGCGAAGCCAACGCCGCATGACGGTTCGGCGGGGGCGTCGGATGAAGCGCGATTCGCGGAGAAGAACCTCGGTTGGAGCTCCGTTTTCTTGAGATTGCGGCGAAAATAGATCGGTTTGGAGAAACCAATTCAGGGGATTGGAAGAGGAGATCAATACGGACGCGTGGCGCAAGCCGTTCGCTTTATATGCACGTAGAGGAAGATATGGAAATTTGAAGATTTGAGTTGGAAACGTGAGCGCTCGGACTCTGTGCTGCGTTCGGTTACGGAGGTTCACGATGATGAACAGTACCAGCGTGTTCTTGTGGCACATGGGCGAGGAGAGAAAAGGCTGAATTTTCAGAATTAAAATAAAAGGCCGAAATTCAAGGAGGTCAAATAAATAGCAAACAAATCCGAAAAAATCTCAGAAAATACCCAAAAATTCCTTGAAACACAAGGAAGCCAAATAACACAAGTTTTTATTTAATTCATGTTTATATTAGTCAAATTAAATATTTTTAATTTAGAAAATTCCCAATTAAGCTTTATTAATTCAAATAAAATTAGTGAAATTTTCCAGGGACCTAAACTACTCAAAAGATTTTTGAAAAGCCAAATTTTGGGATGTTACAAACCTCCCCCCTTAAAGGAATCTAATCCCCGAGATTCAGGCTGGCTATAGAATAGGATAAGAAACTCAGCCCTGGGTTCACTTCTTGCTTTCAAATTGCTTTGACTTGACAGAATCACTCTTCTGAATACTTACAAAACAAACGCCTTGCTTCTTGCTAAACTTCCCGCTTCACTGAAAACTTGACAAACTAGCTCTTGGTTGGAAGGCATCTTGAAACTCGATTGCATCTAACGGGGCTGCTTGATCAGTGCTTGAAGTTACTTCTGGAGTGGAGGAAATCTTGCTGCTGACTGGCAACTCGGGTTGGCAAACTATCTCTCCTTCCGCGCTTCGGAGTCTGAACTAACTGACACATTTCTGTCAACTCTGTCATATAATTCTTAGCACAGAACTTCAACAGGTATTCTGAAGATAGACATGACTGCGAAGGTGATAATCTGTATAATTTGTGTAGCTTTCCTTCTTGAACACTACTACTTAAATTCCATTTAGAATTAAGGATCCTTAGTCTCCTACTTCATGATTAATGCAACATCCACATACTTTGTAATTGATCTGCTCCTAACTGAGCGATGACTTACACAATCAACCACTGTGAACTTCAGAGGGTGACAACTGCGACTGGCTGACATCTGGGTTGTAGGGAAACTCTGCATACAACACTTACTTGCTCGACTTGGTACTATGAGTTAAGGCATAACTCATTAATCCTTCTCAATCTGTCTACTGGTTCGGGGCGATACACAATACTGAACTGAAATGACCATCCAAGTATCATATAGACTCTGTCGCTAATACAAGATAAGTTGGGATCCTTGGTCTGACACTAACTTTTCTAACACATCGTGCAAATTGACCATTCTGTAGATCGACCTTGCACCCATGTTGTGAATACCATCTCATGTCATATCGACCTTTGTCGTATACCACTCGCTAGACGATCTCCAAACTAGGTGATATTGACAGAATGAAGCGACAAATTTACATCAAATGATCAACAATCACCCTTCAACAAATTTTATCCCGATTGGGTCCTGGGAGATCCCCTATCTGAATTCTCAGGATAGAAGTACTCTGACTAGCCCCCAACATTTTGGCTGACTTTCTGACATACCAAACACATGGTAAGCCATTCTGCGATATTTCTCTTTATTTTGGATCATCACAATGCAACTTTGAGATCTTTGTACACCTTGGTACTTTCAAGGAAAATAGAATACTTACAGTCAAATGTTGGTTTGAGCATCAACTACTGGAGTTCCTTCTCATAAGATATGCAAATATACTCATTGATCCATGGATCATTCTGTTCGCCTTCAGCGGGTTTTCACGCTTTCCTTTGCTTTACGTGAGGACAAATTTTCTTGACAAAACTGTCATTCCACTGTCTGGTCAACACTGATTTCAAGCATCGGTTCAAATTACGGTTTCAACGAGATATCCTTGCAAGCGACTCAAGATCCAACCACGAATTTCACGGTAACCTTGGTGACTAATCAACAGATTCTTGCGGTAGCTCTTCTGTTTCAAAGTATCTGCCGCTATACTGGTCTGGATAGAGGGAACGGATTTCGACTTCATGGTTCTCAATCCAATAACCGTCTTTGTTGCTCCATGATAGAAACTTCGAATTATGACTAAAATAATACACCACCTGAAACTTCTTAACACACCAATTCTTGGATGTTCCGTGATAAAAGCTATCAAAGTTCTTTCTGGTATCTGGCAATCCGAACATTGGAGTTGTGATTAATCCCTTCTGAAATTCGTACAAACTGGTGAGGGGTCTTGGCTAACTTGAAAGGACTGTCTCATTGATCTTCAACTAACACTGTCTCGAAACGACTGTTTCACTGGTATTCAACTAACACTTGCTAAGCTGATGGGCTTGATTCGACACTGCCTTTATCTGAGAAAATCACCTGATCCGCTCTATCATTTTTGCAAACTCGTTGGCAACTTTTGTCATATTTCACCTCCAATGTAATTCCTTCTGAAATTGGCTGATCCTGGGTACCAAGTCAGAGACAAACTTGACTTGATATACAGTTGCATGTTGTATAGATCATGTGCAATGACAATTGCATACTCTCTTGCGGATATGGACATTATCCAATGATTAGATTCTTCAATCATTTACTATTGTCTCACTGCTATGCAAAATGATGAGTTGGAATTCAACATCACATTCCATAGTTACGGCTCTACGGCCCTCAATCATCATGACTTAACGCTTGATTACTCAACTTGCAAAGGCAGACTCTTGGAAAGGTATCCAAGATTTAATATCCAACAATTTCTTTTTTTTCTCCATAACTTGCATGCAAAGATGTCCACACTTTTAGCTCTCCAACAAGGGAAAAGTTACATTGATTCTCTGACTTTCTTGGTAACATCATCGTTCAAATGTCTCTTCTTTGACTCCTTCGCTGGACACACGGATCCTACTGCGTTGCCACCTGCTCTAGGAGTTAAAATCTTGACTGAGCTGACTTCTGGTATTCTTGCATCTAGAGTTAGTGACTGGTTCTTCTGAGGACACTGGCTAACGTAGTGACCTTCCTTGCGACAACTGTAACATACACGTAGCGGACATTGTGGCTTGCCTGGTGATATTGCACTGTAACGACTAACCTTCTTGAAGGTTGAAGTTTGGCAGCTTTGCGGGGCATCTCTTGGCATAGTGGCCTTGCTTACCACACTTGAAACACCCTAGTGGCGACCGACTTGCTCCCTTTTGAGGTGGGTTGCCAAGGTCAACATCCTACCTTTGTGATTCTTTAGCTGACATATTTTGTACTGACAATGGTTTGCCTTCTTTTGCTAATGTTCTGACAGTAGCTCGAAAATTTTTCCGCTGACGTTGTGTTGTAGGGGTCAATACCGAATACATGGGAGCTGTCTCGGACAATGATCATTGCCTTCACATAAGAAACATGTGATCTTGCTCATCGGACATTCTCTGATAGAATGGTTTCCTTCACAACTGGAACCATTGATATTGTGCTCATCGGCACTATGGCCTATTTCTCCATAGTGGGTATATGCACAATCTTCTGACTTATCTGATTGGCAGTACTTCAACTGACAACGGCTAGATTTGGTGTAGGATATCGAAATAGCAGGTTTCTCTTGATCACTCTTGCTTGATATCGCATGCTATTGGCACAAAGTGGTGGTGAACTCTGCCCAAGTGATGGTGTGCTCGTCCTGATGGGCAGCGCAAAATTTTTCCCACCAATCTAATGCAACTCCTTCTAAATGATGAGCAGCATAGAAAACTTTCTCATTATCATTGCGATTACACAACGATTAGCTTTTCTTCTATGGTGCGAATCAAGATTACGCATCCTTGAGTGCGTTGAACCTTCAAAAGCAGCGGCTTGGTCGCCAGGAACTTCACAAACTTGAACTGAGGGCGTGCCGTTGGGATGGCAACGAGTTGTGCATCATTACGAACAGTAATATCGTCTGATGGCTGCATCGTCACTTGCATGATCTGATTCTGGGCGACAGGGAACTAGCTCGAGTTCTGATGTGTCGCTACTAGCACTAGAGATAGTTGTTGGTCATCGTCTGCTCTGGTACTGACACTAGCGACGGTACGATGACTTGCTTGATTATTCTGATTCATCAAATTGACTAAGGTAGCGATGGTCTGATTCTGCTGGGTCATCCTGTTGTTCATGTTCTGCATCATCGCATTGATGAGTTGAGTCTGAGCTACCAAGAATTGTTCCATGGCCGGATCTCGCTACTCACGATGCGACGACAGCATCTCTGGGATTGATAACATCTAAGTAGCGCGCATGATAATGTGACTTGATTTTGAATAGGGATGATAGGATTTAAATTGGCAATTTAATAAGTTTTTGGCTTTGTTTTAAAATCTTTACGTGTTTAAGTAAAAGATTTCTTTTAAAGTTAAATCTCAATTAACTAAAAGGTTGCATTCTAAATTAAATCGAGTTGTTAAAAGTCGTATAAAGATAATAATAATGATAACAACACCAAACAATGTTAAATTGAATTGGTGGGAGACTACAATTAAAGTAAATTATTTTAGTCTCTTGTTTTCACATGCATTTCAAAAAATCATACCATGATGCATGCATTAGTACCATCGCTCTTTTTCATCCGACCGATCGCAGCGAGATGTCGGTGTGTCCATTCTTTTTCCCTAACCTCTCTCTCGCAAACATGACCGAAAACCAAAAATCATGCGGCGCATGTTATAGCGTTCGATTGTCGTCTCGAGGGCGTTCTGTTTCTCAATCGGTTTTGAGTGCGAGCTCTTTTGAGTAGCATGCAAGAAGGAGGAAGAAATGCTACTATTTCTTCCACTATCAATTGGTATTTCTGATCTTTGCCAGTAGAACTACTTTTCTATCTCTTGCCATTTTCTCCTACCTCCCATTTCTTCAAGCCTAGCCGAGCCATCTCCGACCATTCATCACATTTTATCACTACCATCCTGCCAATTTTGTTCCCAAGCTCCTCACCTCACTTGCCTTTCTCTCTCTTTCCTCCCAGTGAAAGCCACACTTTCCACTGCCATCTTCTTTTCCCAAAGCATCCTTTCCCTGCCACTTCTTTACCCAAGAGAGCAACCTCCTGCCATTTCTTTTGCACCAGTAAACCACCCTCCCACTCGGTCGTCTTCTTCCCCAAAATCAGCAACTCCATTCTTTCCCACTCATGAGCAAAAGCCTCCACCTTCTCTCCTCTCAATATCTTCCAAGAATCACAAATATCTCTATGCATGTCACACTATCATGTTCATCTTCTCATGAGCATTCCATTCCTCCTTTTAGATATCACCTGCATTTGCATTTGAGTAATCTTGAGGAGAGGAAGAGAGGAATGGTGGGAGGCGGCGGCATGTCGCACATGCACACATGCGGTGCATGGCGTGGAGCGACATCACGGCGACCATGGCGTCGGTGGCAGCTCGAGACCAGGCCGAGCAAGCGGCCTTTGCTGCTGCGGCGGCTCGGAGTGGCGACTGCGGCGAGGAGAGGAGGCGATTGGTGCTGCTACGCGTGGAGCGGCCGGCGAGCGGTGTCGTGGCGAGCGGCGCGCGGTCGTGGTCGGCACGGGCGAGTGGCGGCGCGCATGCGGGCCGAGCGGAGTGGCGAGCACGGCCGGCGGCAACGGTGGCTCGTGTGGAGCTGCGGCCGAGCAAGCGTCATCATGGTGGAGGTGGCGGCAGCGTGGTGGTCGGCGCACACATGCGAGGCACGGCATGGCGGCGCTGCGGTGGTGGTCGGCGGTGGAGCTGCGGGGCAGCCGGCGGCGTGGAGGAGCAGCTCGGTCTTGTGGCGGCGCCCGCGGTGACTTGCGTGGCCGAGCAAGAAGAAGGAAGCGGCGGCGGCGGCACCGCACGGCAAGCGGACGCCAAGCGAGCCGTGCATGAAGCGGCAACTGGGCGGTCATGCATGCGGCGGCTTCGGCCGTGGTGCGGCACGGGAAGCCAAGGCACGGGCGGAGGGCGGCGAGCTAAGGCGCGCGGCGGTGCTACGGCCTAGCACGGAGGAGCGGTATTTTGGCGGCGCCAAAACGCGGCGGCGGTGGTCATGTTGGGTTTAACCTTGACAAAGCAGTAGTTTTGCGTTGGGAGGTGGCGCGGGCGAGCTCGACTACGACTACGGCGGGCGTGGGCGAGTGCGATGTCATACCTGTTTTTGTTCGGAAAGAAAGGTTTAATCGGAAACTTGGCTAGCGTAAAAATGTCGTTTTGGAGAGGATGAGAGTTTTGGGCCTCGGTAGCCTTTCCAGCCTTGGCGGCCATGGGCCTAGGCCCATGCGCCTCTCCCTCCCCTTGGTGCAAACCCTAGCCCTCCCCTTTTATTCCTTGGCCGGCCACCCCTCCCCTTCTTTTCCCTCTTGGCCGCCACCCCTCCCCTCCCCTCCTCTCCTCCCTTGCGCCCTGCCTTGGAGCCGCCCCCATCTCCCCTTGTGGCTGCTCCTCCTACTGTGGTGCTGCCCCAACCGATCTCCGGAGGTTCCCCACGGTTGGTGTTCGCAAAGCATCGAGGTGGGTTGTTGAGTGATTCGGCCAAAGGAGGGGAAAAGGAGGAAAAGCTTCTTCACCAAGGATCCTTCTACCTACTCCCTGGTTGCAGCAAGGGTAACGATGCCGATCCTCGTGGTTTGATAGTTGGTAGAAGAGATTTGGATACGTTTTTGATTAGGCAGACTTGCTGAAATTAGAAACTGATTCTGTCCAGTACGTTGTAGAGGGTGTTTCGGTTATTTTTAGGCAGAATCTGAAGGTTTGGTCTCCTAGAGATATCTAGGCCTCGTTCTTAAGTTTCAGTGGCCACCAAGTTCACTTGATTCCGAGGTCCGAGTCAAAAGTTATGGATGTTTTAGTACCTGCTGCCAGAAATCTGACGAGAATAAACTGTCTGGTTATTTCCTAAATTTTGAAAGGAAATTGGTCGAAACTGAAAGTTCACCCAACTAGGTTATTGTAGGTAATTCGATAACCTTTTCAGATTGGTAAAGAATGCTCAATTCGGAGTTGTAACATAGAAGTTATGATCAACTGAATATTTCTGCTGAAATTTGGTAGGCTGAATCTGTGCTGAATGTTCAAACAATTATTAGCCTATTAATTTGACCAAATTGGATTGTCGTGTCAACTAGAGTTTTGTAGTTAGACCAGTTAAGAATCTACAGAAATTGGGTTTGCTATTTTTCGACTTCCAGGCTGTGAGTTATGTTAGTCCCCGTGTTGCTGTCCAGGATTTATTTTTATGGACAGGTTCCGCTGTTTTTCAGTTTTTGCGATATAGGATTGAATTGAGTCTTAATAGAAGTAATATAGAACACCGACTAGTTGAGCTGGGTATCATGTATACTTATTGAGTTATTTCGTTGGTTTAGCGTGAAACTGGGGTGTAAGAGCACCTTCGTTGCGGATAACGCGTCGCAACGCGAAGGCAAGTACCATGTTTATTTGGATGTGCGTATCTCGTGGTTATTAGCTTGAGTTGCTTTTGGTAACTTGTGAGACATGTGAAATGAATTATTCATGCCTTGTTCAATACATTGAATTCATGAATAGAAATGGTGTTATGCATATTTCACTTAATTGTTGCATGCATTCATTATCATTTGCCGTCCACGGAGTGGATGAGAAGACCATCAATTCGGGATGGTTGAGTAAGACCCATTAATTCCAAGATGGGCGGTGTTGGACACCGTATGAAACGTTCTTCATACGGAAATGGATCCCGCATTTTTGTTAAGATGCGGGCTTGAGTGAACACCGACGGGTGTTCACTGACTATACCGGTATATGTGTGTGTGCAGTCCATTCCCTTGATTTTAAGCATTCATGTCATGTCTCCATACGCACTCATTTGTGTTATGACCAATGTTGATGCCGAGCATGTCTTATTCGTATTGATAAATGTCTTATTGATCATTGTACTTGCTGAGTCTTGGACTCACCCTTGCGTTGTTTTTGTCTATTTCTAGGTGATCGTTGATGAGATTCTCTTGGGAGGGAGTAGACACACTACTTGTCTACATCACCAATTTCATGTTCAAGACATAATTCTAGTTCAATATTACATTCGTTAATGCTGAATTGTAATAATTAAACTTTAATTGGAGAAGGAAGGATACCTTCTCTGCTATGATGTTGATTTATTCTGCATGTGAACCCTCTTTAATGTTTCTCAGTATTAAATAACTTAGAAGGTGAAGGAAGGATACCTTCACCATATCTTGATTATGTTAATGCTGTCAGTTGGTTGATATAATTATTTCATAATCTTCCGAAATGTGTAGATTGTTAGATTAACTAGGTGGCATCTTGGCTTCCGTTTGGCCAGGGTGTTACAGCTGAGAAGACAACGCTCGGTGGCGATGCACACACCTAGCGTAGCGGTAAAATCTTTTATGTTAGTTTTGTTACCGCACTACGATATTAGTCATGCATGTTGCATATTAGTGATGTGCATGCCATCTATTATGCATGTTTAATTATAAAAATAATTGGTAGCTTAAGACCGACGTAACTCTTGGGTTATGTCTTATTTATGCGTAGGCGTCTTCATGCGATGTATGTCGGCTTATGCGAGTGATTTTATCATCGTAGCGGATTATGTAGAATGTTGATCGGTGGATGCTAAATTAAAAATACTTTGGATAAATTGATTGGATGATATTATTTTAGAGTCACATGCAAAATTATTGGTGGTCTTAGATGATAAATTAATTGGAGGTTATCCTCTCGTTGGATTAGTAATTTTTGGAGTTAGGGCGCATAAGGATTATGCGATCTATTACTTGATGGATAGCTTTGTGATGATATGTGTTGAGATATGGAGATTGAATCGGGGATTTATTTAATCATGAGCAATTGGATCGGATGATTTGTGCTAGAATTTGGAGATGGTAGGAATGGATTATTCGATTTTAGATAACTAATTGGATTGACATGTAATTAGTAGATAAATCCTATGTGCCGAGTCGATGCAATTGTACTCTCTTTCGGATTAGCAGCTAAATGATTATTAGTCGATCGTAGAGACGTATATGTGATTGGTTTGGTAGATGTCGTTCACAACTAAGTTTGGTGGTATGGATATAAGTTTATCGATTAGTAAGCAATTAGATGTTGAATGTGTTCTTTAATTGTAAAGTTCATTAGGTGTCGGTTTGTCAATTAAACCTTGATCGGTGGAAAATTGAGTGTATGCGATTGTGATTTGCCGAGGCGAGACTAGTAGAGCTAGATAGTTAGCATTAGCTTAAATAGTATATCGGAGAATGATCGATGGATTCAATTATGGTCATATGCCCATGAGTCGGTGGATTTCGTGTAATTATTGGATAGGTTGTATTTTTGGAAGATCGTGAGTTCGGGCATCACTCGATGGATTGACTACCTTGATAATGTCCTAGTGGAGGTTAGTATGGGATTTAGATCATAGATATGAGAATATGATTGGGGAAGTGTTATACATGTGATTGGATTCAACACCGGAGAATCGGTTAAGTATATGTTTGTGAGAAGATTATATTCGTCGGTAGATGTTTTCCTTTAGGAAATAAATGGAAAAGAAAAGAAAATATGTAGGCCTCACTTGACATGGCAGAGGCTAGGTCAGCCTGTGTTCAAAAAGGATTCAATTCCATTTAAAATTCAGAAAAGAATTATCTTTACACTAGAAATTGAATTAACTTGGAAAATTCATAGAAAATTCATATGAACCCCAAATGAGATGAATCCAATTGGGATTATTCGTAAAATATTATTATCTAGCTAACCATGTAATTTTTATCTCCACTAGTATTCCGCAAATTTTCGCGAAATAAATAAAATGGGATGAGCGATATGAATGTATGAATTTTTCACATTTTCATGAATCTGATTTTCAAACTACTATAACTCTCTCACATAAACTCCAAATGGAATAATTTTTGTACCTAAATTCATCTAAAATCATGATCTAGCTACTATATAAATTTCATTCATTTTTGAGTATTTTGAGTTTTGGCTATTTCTCGGCGTTTATTCGGTATCGTCTTTTCTATAGTTTTCGAGCTGCGAAAGTAAGCGAGCACGTAACCAAGAGTGAGAAAGTGGACTCCCTGAAAGGCAAGCATCCTTTGAACTTTCTTTTGCATCATATTTGATCCCGCTTTGTTTGGATAGATGCAATGATAATTGCTTGCATGTTATTTTGATAATGTCGCTATTTTTGTGATGAGTAGTTAGACACCTCCTATTATCTTGTCATTGTGGCTATCCATGAATTATTCCATTACTGAAATGCTTAAGGTAGGATGTGTGAATTTATTGTGCGGTTTTGCTTAGCCATGCAAGTCTAGCATCGGTAGTTTGATTGTCGGGAATAACCGGCAATTATGGGATAAACACAACTCTCTTTATATACCTTTGGTTCAGATCTTCGTATCTGTTTTATGAGTTAAATTTTATCATTTTAAAAGAGCTTTTGGGTCTGGACAAGTGTTGGTTAGTGATGGTGCCTTGTGCACGAGATTGGGTATGTGGTTTGGCTTGTGCGGACAATTAAGGACCGAACTTTGTAACGTCGTTGATTCAAGTAATTTGAGCTACCATACGCAGATATGGGTGCTGTGCGGTTAAGTAGGGGAAGGTTCTATTGTGTTAAGTCTCATGGTGGTGTAGGGCATTTGTGTTTGATCATTTGTCCTTAGGAATCGATGTCAATGTTCTATAGTGTGCAAGGAGCACCAATTACCTTTTCATTACATCGGTATTTCCAATATAACATGTGAGCCCCTTAGCAAGTGTTATATGCTACTTGTACTAAGACCGGAAACATCTCACATGGGGACTTAGCGCAATAGGGTTTTCTTCTTGAAACGATCAGATCTCGATTCTCCCGGCCAGCATACCAAAGGAAGTGTGCCATTATCCGGAGGCTTACGGGCTAGTCGAGTCGTGTGGGTAAGTAGTACACCTGCGCAGGTATAATCTATTCGAATAGCCGTGTCCACGGTTATGGACAACCGCTTGAGTTCGGGAGTTACTATTGTTAGACTTGGAATTAAAATTGTGGGTGAACTTGGTAATTAGCATGAATGGGATGTTCATGCTTGTTGTTGTATCAAAGTGGGCAGCCACTTTGTTATTTGTATGTTATTGTTATTTAGTTCATTACTTATTCACATGCTTTACTTCTACTTCAAATCTGATTTTGAAATGGCACTTGAAAAACTAGTTTGTGTAGGTTGTACATTGTTGCGTCACTTTGCAAAACTAAGCCAATATGAGCCTTCCTTTGAATGACCTTATGCATAACTATTTTTATTTGTGTAAGACTTGCGAGTACACTTGTACTCACCGGATGTTTCTTGGCCTTTTCGGTGAGGAAGATTATGAGTATGACGATCTCGTTAGTGTTGACTTGGGTGACACTAACGAGTAGTGTGCTATCATTTAACCCCGATCGGTTGCGATGGGTGATGGGCATACCACTCACGGGTCTTTTGCTTTATTTATTTACTTCGCTGCTACTTGATACTTTGTTTTGAATTTGGCGGTCGGCCGTATGTAATAAATGTAGACTTTGACTATTATGCGGTATGTATTTTATCTCTTGTTGTATGCGTTGTATGGATGTAATCAACGTTGGATGAGGGTATGAGTATATTGGTCGTTGATCTTGGGAGCCAATATAAGTCATACTCGTTGTTAATGGATCCCCATTTAACTCACTAAGTGTAGTGCTTGAATCGAAGAGAATCGACAATCATGTAGCGCTATAAAGGAAGCGTGCGCATGATCGTTGAGGCTCTAGTATTCGACTAAGCCTCTCACTTGGATAGAGTTAAATTGGAATTCATTTATCGGAGACCAGTAATTATGTCCCTAAGACCTTGTCTAATCTCGGTCTTATGGAGATAATTACGGGTCCCACGTTAGTATCGAGCCATCTTGATGTAGGTTAAAGATAGCATGGGCGTTAAGTTTGCTTGATCCTTGGGTCTAAAATTATTTTCAAAGTATCAAACTAATTTGAGAAAAACTAAGTTAGGAATCTCTTTTGTTCCTTATCCATCTTAGTACCTTTTCTCACCTTATTCTTGTTTTGATTTACGAAACTAGCTCATCTTGCCTTTCTGTCTTTGGTTAAGTCATCAATACCTTGTTCGGGAGACCCAAACTGAAGATGTGGACGGATATTCGGCGCTTCTAGAGATATATTGTGAAGAGCAAACTTCTTTTATCAACACCAATACTTCATCTCCTATCGGGATCAAGGACGAGGGATGGAGGAGTATTTGGTAGTGATCAATATCGTTGCCAGACACGTGGCAAGGAGTATCCCATACGGATTCCAGGCGCGTGGCACCTTTGAGGCCACGGCATTGCAGGAAGTGGCTCGTGTGGCACTGAGCCATCCTTGTCATGACTTGACGAAGTTAGCTCAGCCTCCATACTACCACCTTCCTATGCAAGCACGTGGCGCAGAAGTGAACACTGTTGTCCGGACCCGGTCTGGGAAAGACACTCAAGCACGACAGCTGGCAAAATTGATACACATCATGGATCAGATCCATCATTGTACTATGCATGAGTTATGGGAGGCGCGGCGTCGTCTCACTATGACTCAAGGGCGTCTGCAACCCCTATGCAACATGGGGCTTATGGATTGGCATGTGCTTTATGGGGAGAATGAGGTCTCTCCATGTGCGTCTGCACCACCAGAGTATCGTCTTCCTGAAGTAAGAGGGCAAGTACTCAATCTTGGACCAAGGCGTCAAGCCCGTATGTTCATACATTTCTCTCATGTCCAGAGCATCGGCGAAAGGACGAGAAGACAATGTCTTGCTGCGATATTAGGGTTTATTCTTAGATTATATACGCCCTAATGATATTATTACTTAGCTGGTAGATGCTGGATTTTGTGGCGATCAATTGCTCTCTTTCCTAAGTAGTTGTGCATCGCCTACGAGTGGGTTGTATCGCAACTATGTCGGAAAACTGACCATGTTCGTTTGTATCATGTGCTGTCCCTACTGCTTTCTTTTTCGTTTGTTTTGAGTTGGTTCTTGTGTATTTAAAGCTTAAAATCCCTAAAATTAAATAAAGAACCTTACCCCTGTTGTTTCCCCTACCTTATGCTTTTCCCTCTCATCTCGTTAATGGAAGTCGCATGTTGATTAAGAGATTGGTAGCAGAATCGGTAAAAAGAATGATATGATTGAATAACTACTATTTTTATCTTTAAAGAGATCTTTTATGTTTGGTTGATGTCGGTGGTTTTTCCATTATCAATGTGATAGTTGATAATTGAGAAATTGAATTATTACTCATGATCCCTGAATATGATCTTAGAAGAGTTAATTAGATTTTCGAATCGTGAGATATTAACCTTTGTGAGATCAATTGTGGATTATGGTAGACGTTACCATCAGAGGTTACGATATGAGTATAAATGGAACTATTGTAGTGAGGTGTAAAGCTTGCCTGCGGATGATGTTGGATTTATATCGGAGAAATTTGCAGGTCGAACTCATAGAATGCATGAAGAAGGTTGAATTAATAACTTGTGGATTCACTTGGGGATTTAGATTTTTGATATGCCTTAGTTAACCTTTCCATAAGGCGTTAGTGGATTTTGGTCTAATGTGATAGAGTTTGAATTTGAAACTATGATGATATTATAAATTTTGGTGGATGCTTTGATGATCATTTGATAATTGTGAATTTGTAATTGAGTATATAATCAGATAGTAATACTTCTAGAGATAGAGAAAGATTAGGTGATTGAATGGTCATATAGTGGATGGTAACGAGGTTTAATTATGAAATTTATCTTTAAGGGAATAGTTGTCCCTAGGAAGATATAATTAGGTTAACTAGGAATGATTAAATGTGGCGGTTGGAACTAACTAATACTTGAGCATAAGTAGATTGTGGAAGACATCGAGTTAATCTCGTTTAATTGAACTAAGATTATTGTGGATAACTCGATTTGTACAAAGTTAGTGATTCAAACTATTTGGATTATGGGTGGATTACAAACTCATCTTGGATGGATGATCTTTTGATGATTTGATATACCTAGGTCGGAGTTGACTTTGGATAAAGGAGGTATATCTTTAACCTTGGATAATTGTGTTGATTTTGATGATTGATTAGATCCTACAATAGGGATGAGTGGATTATACTTTAAAAGATTGATCTGAGTAATTAGTGGATTGATTATTGCAACCGGATTAATCTTGTTGACCAAAAGGATCGGCGTGAAATATAGAGACATTTCTATAGACGCAATTGATCTGGCATAGACTTACCCTCTTTTTAGAGTTTAAATTGGTGAGGAAAATTGCTGGAAACCAACAAATAATTTATGGATGGATTATAGGCTTTGAAATATGGTTATTTAGTGCTCATGATTTGAGAGTTATATTGGAGATGTCCTATGATAGAAATTACAAAGCAAGTGTAATGGGATATGTGAGCAATGTGGTGGTTTCATTTAGGCTCATTAGTGTTCAGAGAATGTGATCGAGATTGAAGCTAAATCATGATTTATACTATGATAATGGGTTAATAGATGTTTGTGCTCACATCTGCTTTGTTAAAAGTTGGAATAAAGTCAGTGTCCTTTTTGGAAATAAAACCAAACCTAGGAATTTATGGTGGTTTGGAAGATTATATCAAAGCAAGCGATTTCGGAGATTAATGTGTAAATTGTGGAACAATACATTGGAGTGTGCTTGCGATAGACTAAATATGTTCAGTGGATTTTAATTGGATGAACACAAACTAGAGGTTGCCAAACCAAAAGGTTTGAGATATTGGTGGTCGTGGATCGAGATCGAGTCATTCAATATTTGAAAAGAAGATCAGATTTTAACAAAGCGACCAAGTCTTTCTGCACCCTTTTCTTTTCCGTCCGAATCTCGGGGACGAGATTCTTTCTAAGGGGGGAGGTTTGTAACAGCCTGATTTTCAGAATAGGGATGATAGGATTCTTTCTGTGTTTAAGTAAAAAAGATTTCTTTTAAAGTTAAATCTCAATTAACTAAAAGGTTGCATTCTAAATTAAATCGAGTTGTTAAAAGCTGTATAAAGATAATAATAATGATAACAACACCAAACAATGTTAAATTGAATTGGTCGGGAGACTACAATTAAAGTAAATTATTTTAGTCTCTTGTTTTCACATGCATTTCAAAAAAAAAAAAATCATACCATGATGCATGCATTAGTACCATCGCTCTTTTCATCCGACCGATCGCAGGCAAGATGTCGGTGTGTCCATTTCTTTTTTCCCTAACCTCTCTCTCGCAAACACGACCGAAAACCAAAAATCATGCGGCGCATGTTATAGCGTTGCGATTGTCGTCTCGAGGGCGCTGCTTTCTCCAATCGGTTTTGAGTGCGAGCTCTTTTGAGTAGCATGCAAGAAGGAGGAAGAAATGCTACTATTTCTTCCACTATCAATTGGTATTTCTGATCTTTGCCAGTAGAACTACTTTTCTATCTCTTGCCATTTTCTTCTACCTCCCCATTTCTTCAAGCCTAGCGAACCATCTCCACCATTCATCACATTTTATCACTACCATCCACGCCAATTTTGTTCCCAAGCTCCTCACCTCACTTGCCTTTCTCTCTCTTTCCTCCCACAAAGCCACACTTTCCACTGCCATCTTCTTTTCCCAAAGCATCCTTTCCCGCCACTTCTTTACCCAAGAGAGCAACCTCCTGCCATTTCTTTTGCACCAGTAACCAGCCCTCCCACTCGGTCGTCTTCTTCCCCAAAATCAGCAACTCCATTCTTTCCCACTCATGAGCAAAAGCCTCCACCTTCTCTCCTCTCAATATCTTCCAAGAATCACAAATATCTCTATGCATGTCACACTATCATGTTCATCTTCTCATGAGCATTCCATTCCTCCTTTTAGATATCACATGCATTTGCATTTGAGTAATCTTGAGGAGAGGGAAGAGAGGGAATGGTGGGAGCGGCATGCGCACATGCACACATGCGGTGCATGGCGTGGAGCAACATGCAAGAGCCATGGCGTCGGTGGCGGCTCGAGCACCGGCCAGAACAGCGGCCTTTGCTTGCTGCGCGGCTCGGAGGTGGCGACTGCGGCGAGGAGAGGAGGCGATTTGGTGCTGCGCTACGCGTGGAGCGGCCGGCCGTGGCAGGTGTCGTGGCGGCGGCGCGGCGGCCGTGGTCGGCTGGCGAGGAGGCGGCGGCGCATGCGAGCCGAGCGGAGGTGGTGAGCACGGGCCGGCGGCAACGGTGGCTCGGCGTGGAGCTGCGGCCGAAAGCAAGCGTCATCATGGTGGAGGTGGCGGCAGCGTGGGTGGTCGGCGCACACATGCGGAGGCACGGCATGGCAGGCGCTGCCGTGGTGGTCGGCCGGTGGGCGCGCGGCGGCAGGCGGCGTGGAGGAGCAGCTCGGTCTTTGTGGCGGCGCCGCGGTGACTTGCGTGGCGAGCAAGAAGAAGGGAGCGGCGGCGGCGGCACCGCACAGTGGCGGGGGACGCCAAGGCGAGCCGTGCATGAAGCGGCAACACAGGCGGTCATGCATGCAGCGGCTTCGGCCGTGGTGCGGCACGGGAAGCCAAGGCACGGGGGCGGAGGGCGGCGAGCTAAGGCGGCGCGGTGCTACGGCCTGCCACGGAGGAGCGGTATTTTGAGCAGCGCCAAAACGCGGAGGCGGGTGGTCATGTTGGGTTTAACCTTGACAAGCGGTAGTTTTGCGTTGGGAGGTGGCGCGACGAGCTCGACTACGACTACGGCGGGCGTGGGCGAGTCTTTGAAGACAACGCCCGGTGGCGATGCACACACCTAGCGTAGCGGTAAATCTTTATGTTAGTTTTGTTACCGCTTTCGATATTAGTCATGCATGTTGCATATTAGTGATGTGCATGCCATCTATTATGCATGTTTAATTATAAAAATAATTGGTAGCTTAAGACCGACGTAACTCTTGGGTTATGTCTTATTTATGCGTAGCGTCTTCATGCGATGTATGTCGGCTTATGCGAGTGATTTTATCATCGTAGCGGATTATGTAGAATGTTGATCGGTGGATGCTAAATTAAAAATACTTTGGATAAATTGATTGGATGATATTATTTTAGAGTCACATGCAAAATTATTGGTGGTCTTAGATGATAAATTAATTGGAGGTTATCCTCTCGTTGGATTAGTAATTTTTGGAGTTAGGGCGCATAAGGATTATGCGATCTATTACTTGATGGATAGCTTTGTGATGATATGTGTTGAGATATGGAGATTGAATCGGGATTTATTTAATCATGAGCAATTGGATCGGATGATTTGTGCTAGAATTTGGAGATGGTAGGAATGGATTATTCGATTTTAGATAACTAATTGGATTGACATGTAATTAGTAGATAAATCCTATGTCTTAAGTCGATGCAATTGTACTCTCTTTCGGATTAGCGACTAAATGATTATTAGTCGATCGTGAGACGTATATGTGATTGGTTTGGTAGATGTCGTTCACAACTAAGTTTGGTGGTATGGATATAAGTTTATCGATTAGTAAGCAATTAGATGTTGAATGTGTTCTTTAATTGTAAAGTTCATTAGGTGTCGGTTTGTCAATTAAACCTTGATCGGTGGAAAATTGAGTGTATGCGATTGTGATTTGCCGAGGCGAGACTAGTAGAGCTAGATAGTTAGCATTAGCTTAAATAGTATATCGGAGAATGATCGATGGATTCAATTATGGTCATATGCCCATGAGTCGGTGGATTTCGTGTAATTATCGGATAGGTTGTATTTTTGGAAGATCGTGAGTTCGGGCATCACTCGATGGATTGACTACCTTGATAATGTCCTAGTGGAGGTTAGTATGGGATTTAGATCATAGATATGAGAATATGATTGGGGAAGTGTTATACATGTGATTGGATTCAACACCGGAGAATCGGTTAAGTATATGTTTGTGAGAAGATTATATTCGTCGGTAGATGTTTTCCTTTAGGAAATAAATGGAAAAGAAAAGAAAATATGTAGGCCTCACTTGACATGGCAGAGGCTAGGTCAGCCTGTGTTCAAAAAGGATTCAATTCCATTTAAAATTCAGAAAAGAATTATCTTTACACTAGAAATTGAATTAACTTGAAAAATTCATAGAAAATTCATATGAACCCCAAATGAGATGAATCAATTGGGATTATTCGTAAAATATTATTATCTAGCTAACCATGTAATTTTTATCTCCACTAGTATTCCAAATTTTCGAAATAAATAAAATGGGATGAACGATGTGTATGAATTTTTCAAGATTTTCATGAATCTGATTTTCAAACTACTATAACTCTCTCACATAAACTCCAAATGGAATAATGTTTGTACCTAAATTCATCTAAAATCATGATCTAGCTACTATATAAATTTCATTCATTTTTGAGTACTTTGAGTTTTGGCTATTTCTCGGCGTTTATTGGTATCGTCTTTTCTATAGTTTTCGAGCTGCCGAAAGTAGCGAGTACGTAACCAAGAGTGAGAAAGTGGACTCCTGAAAGGCAAGCATCCTTTGAACTTTCTTTTTGCATCATATTTGATCCCAGTTTTGTTTGGATAGATGCAATGATAATTGCTTGCATGTTATTTTGATAATGTCGCTATTTTTGTGATGAGTAGTTAGACACCTCCTATTATCTTGTCATTGTGGCTATCCATGAATTATTCCATTACTGAAATGCAATAGGGTTTTCTTGCTGAAACGATCAGATCTCGATTCTCCCGCCGACATACCAAAGGAAGTGTGCCATTATCCGGAGGCTTACGGGCTAGTCGAGTCGTGTGGGTAAAGTAGTACACCCCTGCAGGGTATAATCTATTCGAATAGCCGTGTCCACGGTTATGGACAACCGCTTGAGTTCGGGAGTTACTATTGTTAGACTTGGAATTAAAATTGTGGGTGAACTTGGTAATTAGCATGAATGGGATGTTCATGCTTGTTGTTGTATCAAAGTGGGCAGCCACTTTGTTATTTGTATGTTATTGTTCTTTAGTTCATTACTTATTCACATGCTTTACTTCTACTTCAAATCTGATTTTGAAATGGCACTTGAAAAACTAGTTTGTGTAGGTTGTACATTGTTGCGTCACTTTCGCAAAACTAAGCCAATATGAGCCTTTCTTTGAATGACCTTATGCATAACTATTTTTATTTGTGTAAGACTTGCGTGTACACTTGTACTCAGCCAGATGTTTGCTGGCCTTTTCAGGTGAGGAAGATTATGAGTATGACGATCTCGTTAGTGTTGACTTGGGTGATACTAACGAGTAGTGTGCTATCATTTAACCCCCAGTCGGTTGCCGATGGGTGATGGGCATACCACTACTGGTCTTTGCTTTATTTATTTACTTCATTGCTACTTGATACTTTGTTTTGAATTTGGCGGTCGGTAGTATGTAATAATTTGTAGACTTTGACTATTATGCGGTATGTCTTTTATCTCTTGTTGTATGCGTTGTATGGATGTAATCAACGTTGGATGAGGGTATGAGTATATTGGTCGTTGATCTTGGGAGCCAATATAAGTCATACTCGTTGTTAATGGATCCCCATTTAACTCACTAAGTGTAGTGCTTCGAATCGAAAGAGAATCGACAATCATGTAGCGCTCGCAAAGGAGCAGCGCGCATGATCGTTGAGGCTCTAGTATTCGGCGAAGCCTCTCACTTGGATAGAGTTAAATTGGAATTCATTTACCGGAGACCCGTAATTATGTCCCTAAGACCTTGTCTAATCTCGGTCTTATGGATATAATTACCGGGGTCCCCACACAGACTGTCTTGAGATTACTGACAAGGCTGGCTTCACTGGGGTTCTCCATCTGCTGGCTGACCAGGGCTTATAGATGAGAGGGAAAACCACAAGGTAAGAGAAGACAATCTACTAAGGGGAGCAGGTTTAACCCAAAGAACACCAAGAAACACACAAATAGCCAGAAAGCTATTAAGAAGCATAAAACTCACCGCCAAACTACACCGAAGAAGGGAAACAAAGATCTAATCGTCTAGTCGATTAAACTCTAACTTAACAAGGCGACTTGGCTCAACACACGAGAGGAACTTATGCTGATTTATCCCATATGGCTGGTCTGAAGAAAACTCGATCTGATCACGGTCTTCATCAAACATTGACTACTTGCGATCCTTGCAGGCGAATTTGTCTTGAACACCTGGAAAGATGTTGATACGTTGTTGTTGGTTGCACGGTCTTCGAAGAGTTGCTCAAAACAGCTCTTGGGCATCCACCAAGACATTTGACATGGATAACGATGACTATAGAAGTTATGAGAGGAGAGAGTCCAATTTAATACTCAAAACGGTGAGGACGAATATAGATGAGAAAGAAATAGAATGGAAGAGTATAGAAGCTAGACAAGATGAGAATATCACATCATTAAGATTTTCCATTTGTAAAATAAGTTTTGAAGTTTTCCTTAAAACGGTCATTCTAACTAAGGTCACGACCTACAGTCGATATGGCTCTGATACCACCTCTGTCGGGACCCAAAAATGCAATTCTGGACCCTCTGTGTATACTGCACTAGTCCAGGATCACGCTAGTGCACACAGTGGCAACATTGTTGAAATATCATTTCCATATGCAAAGATGTCTAATAAATAGGCAAATAACAATAAATATCAGAGTAAAGACCTTAAGGTCAAAGCTTACAATTAATGCCTCGAGCGAATAGCTTAATGATGCTTGCAATGAACAACGGAATAACTGGTGAAGCCCATCCATATGCCCACAGCAATCGGTGAAAGCGCGACCTAGTTCTTTTCGATCCTTGAAGTAGACCTTGTTGACCGACGATTCCTTCACTCTGTAGGTTTGGCGCAAGTTTTACAACAAGCGTGAGTACACAACCGTGCTCGTAAATCATACCACGAATGCAATTTATAGATGCGAGCTTATTCCAAAGGAAATAGCTTACGTGGTTATTTTGCGAAAATGCAACATTTGCAATTGAATACAAGTAATAGATTGAAAGCATAATTCAAAACAAATAGACAATATTAATTTAACATTTGTTTTCACAAAGACACATAGCCTAAACAAATTATTTCATATAGCCATATGATTGAGGTCTGACTCCCATCCCAACATTTTATGAAAACTACCCCTCGTGTGAAATCCCGAGCATGTCCATGACCATGACGCGCTATTCAAATAGATTGTTTAACACTCTGCAGAGGTTGTACACTTTACCCACAAGATGCAATCAAGCTGGATCGAGTGATCACAACAAAACCTTTCGAAACTTTATCTCAAACATTGACATTCCCAGTGTGCTTACAAGCCGCTATACCAGCTCACATAGAATTGGTATAACACACACCGCTGGACAGGGAAGCGACAAATCGTCCCGCGATGTGCACCCAAACACAGTGGTACACACCTCCACCCTATCACACAGCCTAACCTATCCACCTGAACATCAATGCCGAGAATCCATAACTTACTAAGTTAGGCCCGTCCCATACCAAGCATGTGGCGCACAACGTTAAGTCCTTAATTGACCAAGGCAAGACTTCCATTTTCTAACTAGATCACAAAGATTATCATTCCCATGCACACAGCTTCCACCATATCACACAATATCCACCACTTGCCTCGGTCTAAATCCTTTCCCACCCTGTTGGTTAAGTGCAACATATGTCATCCACAAAGTAATAGCACACAGTACACACAGTTTTATCACATAGTTCCATAATCACTTAGTCAAATTTATAATTGCAACTCAGGTGATGATGATGACTCGTTGCAGGGCTAAGCAATCTACTCGTACTAACCAACCCACGTTGGTAATACCATAGCACCAACTAAATATGAACCAATCTAGGGTGACAAAAGATTATGACATACAATAGACAAAGTGGATATAACAAATGGGATTAATAGCTAAACCCAAAAGCATTTAAATAATTACTTAAAGTAAATGCAATAATTTGAATCAAAGTAATTTTGAAAACCGGATTCAATATGATCAAAGGTATAACTTGCCTTGCTATAGCAATGATGATCTTATTTTATCTTCAATCTTCTACTTGCTTGATCTTGACTCCTTGGACGATTAGGGACTTGTCTAACGAGAAAGAAAGCGCAAAACAAACTAAATTCAAAAGGCAAATAAAATAAACTCCAAATTGAAATTGAATGGTTCTGGAAGGTAGATATCGAATTTAGATGAATTTAGAAACTTGAATGGGTTCAATCGGAATTCGGATGAAGAAGATATGGCTCTCGGAAGATTGGAATTCACATGAAATGATGAAAAAGCTCTACGGAATATTCACAGAATATTCTATTCCGAAAATATTAGAAAAAGAATAAGTGTATGATGGGTGGGACCGACTGGTATTTATGGATTTCTAGAATTAAAATGATTCCAGAAATAAGGTAGAGAGAGTGACATGTGGGACCAATAAGATAAAAGGATTTTTAAGAATTAAATTAATTCCCGAAAATAGAATTAGGGGTTGACATGTGGGCCACTGGTCTATGGACCAGGTCCACAGAGATATACTAGTCCACGGTGGACCAAGCTTATGAACAAGGGTTGACCAAGAGTTGACTGACATACGGGACCCGCATATAAGTGAGATGAATAATCTAGGGTTTTAATTAGGAGGATGACATGTGGGGTCAACATGGAAGTGAGAGGAGATAACTACTATCTTGCATGACATATGGGGCCCATTGTCATAGAGAGCAATGGCAACAGGGAGGAAACAACAGAAGAAAACTAACAGAGGAACGAAGCAACAGCATGAACAGTAAACACAAGGTTGGATGATTCTTGCTCACGGAGGTATCGATGAACGGAGGCGAACCAACTTCGGCGAAGGGGCAAAACGGAAAGGAAACGATGAGCCGGAGATGATGGCGCGTCCGGACGTCGAGATTTTGCTCCATGCGGCGGCGGCGGCGAAGAACGCCGACGACGGCGGCCTCACGCGCGTAACACTTCCGGTGATGCTCGTGAAAAGGAGATGAGCACGGCGTGAACGCACTCGCGAACTCAGCGGTGGCGGAGTTGAAGGCGGGATCAACGGTTGCGGAGTAATTGGCCGGAGAAGGACGACGAACAAGAGGCGAGAGAACGCTCAATTCTCAGCGTACGATGGATGAAACTTGAATCTACAAGAGGGGAAAAATAGGTATCGACGAGGGGCACAAGATAACGCGGTCGGATTTTGGAAAAACTCACCGAGGAATAGAGGAACGCGATGAACACGTTTCGGCTTTAGGGGTTGACATGGCCGACGGTGCTCCGGTGATCTTCGGGCGAAGAGGAAGGAACCATGACGTAGAACGCGACGATGCGAAGCCAACGCCGCAGATGGTTCGGCCCGGGGACGTCGGATGAAGGCGTAGTTCGCCGGAAAAGAACCTCGGTTGGAGCTCCGTTTTCTGGAGATTTCGGCGAAAATAGATCGGTTTGGAGGAAACCAATTCAGGGGATTGGAAGAGGAGATCAATACGGACGCGTGAGCGCAAACCGTTCGCTTTTATATGCACCGTAGAGGAAGATATGGAAATTTGAAGATTTGAGTTGGAAACGTGAACGCTCTGGACTCTGCTGGCTGCGTTCGGTTCTGGAGGTTCACGATGTTGAACAGTACCACGCGTGTTACTGTACCACATGGGCAGGAGAGAGAAAAGGCTGAATTTTCAGAATTAAAATAAAAGGCCGAAATTCAAGGAGGTCAAATAAATAGCAAACAAATCCGAAAAAATCTCAGAAAATACCCAAAATTTCCTTGAAACACAAGGAAGCCAAATAACACAAGTTTTTATTTAATTCATGTTTATATTAGTCAAATTAAATATTTTTAATTTAGAAAATTCCCAATTAAGCTTTATTAATTCAAATAAAATTGGTGAAATTTTCCAGGGACCTAAACTACTCAAAAGATTTTTGAAAAGCCAAATTTTGGGACGTTACATCTCCGGCCGTACATTGGTGGATGCTGCGAAAGGACATTGTTTCAACAGTGTCCTCACTCCTCTGTCCGAGGATTTGCGAGTAGGTGATGGCCACCTTCCACCGTCTTGACATCCTCCTCTGTTGTGTCTTCCGGGTGATCTCCCACTTCCAGCGAGTTAACCTCGTTATCAACGTGGTCCTCCACAATGACGTTGCACGTCTCGAGGAGGCTTGCCGTCACTTGGACTGTTTAATCGAGGTGGCGGGCGATCGAGTCGACCATGTCGAGACCCCTCAAGCAAGGGAAGAGAGCCTATGGGCTCAATTCTTCTTGATTCAATAGTTTGAGGGTCTTCGGGAGACACTCGAACAAGAGCATCAGCGGGTGGACATATTTCGGGCTTCGTTCGTTGATGATCATGAACCGTCCGATGCTGCCGCCGCCTACGAAGTTTTAAAGACAGAGATAGCAGCCTAGCTTCGCTGCTAGAAAACTTTGTTTATTTATGTTTCTACTTTTTTTAATCTTTGTAAGAAGCGACTAGCCATACTATTTGGCCATATGTAAATTACAACATGAAAAAAAAAATCTAGTTTGGAGGTGAAGTTACTATATTATATGTTGAACTATATATCACAAACGGCTTAGTGGAACAAATATCCATCTGTGATATGTATCATAGTTAAAGCATATTTTCAGTAGTATTTAAATGACAAAATTGACATATAAACATGTAATTTCTTCATGTCATGTAAATATATACATGATAATATGGTCAAAACATAGAACTTGAGAACAACCATATCACAGATGGTTCCATAATAGAACCATCTGTGATATGAGACCATATCATGGACGGTTCTATTATGGAACTATGTGTGATAAGTATCACTCTTTATTAGTAGGAGCCCGCTAGGGTTTGCACCCTAACTCGTCACTCCCCAGCGCTCTTACTCTCGCCCATTCCCCTCCCCACCTGAGTGCCCCCAACCTTGACGCTGTCGCCGAAGCCTCCTCCCCGATGGTCGCCCCCAAGTCGTGCCTTCACCCGACCCCGTTGCCCACGCCGCCCTTCTTCCCGTCGCCGCCTGACATTTGAGTTTGAGTTGTTTACATTCTCTGTTGCTTCAGTTTTTGGGTTTGAGTTTGACTTGTTTACTGATGTGGGTTGTTGTTGCTAACGTGAAGGAGATGGATGTGCTGAGCTACTACCAGTGGTCGATTTGCCGGTTGCACTTGGGTAACTACTCCCCTTTACTCTCTATCCCTTTCCCTCCCCTTGCTCTGTGATGTGGGTGATGAATGATGTGGGCTACGTTGGGTGTTCTGTGATGGTTGGATGATATGGGTGGGTTCTCTGTGTATGATGTTGGTTCATGAGATGTATGTTCTTATAAGGTATTCTTCTTTTGAAAGCTGCAATTAACTTTTCAGATTTGTAAAGGTTAGGCTAATTTGTAAGTTGCAATTAACATAGAAATTTTTGAAATTTTACCTAGCTTGTGCCTCTGATCATCAATTATTTATTAATTGGTGTGCGAAAATTAAATATGCTGAGATAGTGTCTTTTTTGTACTATTAATCAAAAGATCCTTTGTTGACTGAAAGGTTAATTGGTTGTCTGAGATAGTTCTTAACATATTAGTAAAGCATTAAATTTTGAGCTCAAAGTGTGAGCTTTATGCTGATTTCATTAGTAGACATGTGGTATATGTTGTGCATATTATTCATTTCTCTAACTCTTTTCTATAAAGTCTCCAAGCAGTGGCTGCTTGTGCCTTTAAAGATGGCTTCATATATATATATATATATATATATATATAGTTCGTAGTCCCTTGTTAGCTAACTCGAGGCCTGAATTCAGCTAGCTAGTTCAGGCGTTCATATCCTAAACGTGCAGGTGAACCACAGCCTACTTCATCGAACCTGACACACTGGAGTGTATGATTTGCTTCATGCCAATCCTCCAAGTTCTTTGGAGGATTGGCATGAAACAAATTACACACTCGAGTGTGTCAGGTTCGATGAAGTAGGGCATGGTTCACCTGCACGTTAGGATATGAATGCCCAAGGAGCGAGCTAGTTAGCTAAATTTAGGCCTCGAGTTAGTTGACAAGGGACTACGAACTATATATATGAAGCCGGCTTTAAAGGCACAAGTAGCCACTATTTGGAGACTTTATAGAGAAGAAGTCATCACAGACAGTTTTATCTACAAACCATCTGTGATACATCAGCTATCACAGACGGTTTCATCTATAAACCGTCTGTGATACATAAGATATCACAGACGGTTTCATCTAAAAACCGTCTGTGATAGGAAACTATCACAAACGGTTCTGGTTTAATAGCCGTCTGTGATAGTATGCATCACAGACGGTTCAAAATTATTTGTGATGACCTCATGTCATTACTGATCCATAAACTCAGACGGCTTACGAAACTATCGTGATGACATTTTTTAACCATTTGTGAAGATATTTTCTGTAGTAGTGCTACCTTTATAACTACCCAGTTACAGAGTAGAGTTTGGCAATCCTTAAGTGAATTATTACACATGTAAAAAAACCATGTTGATCTCAGGTATAACGATTATACATCATTATTGCTTGAGACCAACTGATGATACATAAAATCATAACAATCTCAATAGTGTCTCAAGGTGGGTCAATCCAACACCATGTTCTCTAACATGTGTTCACATTATTGATTTGATATCCCCATATCCATGACCGATGAAACATGGTCATCAATCAATACATGTGTTGGTCGATAAGTCACTAGTATTCCGACCAGTGACATTCGACCAAGGATACATTTAGTATGACATCATATAAGTTAAATAGCTTCACGAATAAGCCACATACTTGTTAATCTTTATAAATTCGTCCGAGGAACATAATAACATTCATTCTGTAACATATAAACATAAACGCGATATAATCATCTCTATGATTGCCTCTAAAACATATCACCAACAATCTCCCACTTGTACTAGAGTCAATCATACAAGTATTTAATACACATTGCTCTTGTGTGCACCTCATGCTTAGGTTATGAGAGAGGCTTTGTCAATAGATCAGCAATATTCAAATCCGTGTGCACTTTGCATATCTTCACATCACCTCTTTCAACTATCTCACGAATAATGTGATATCGTCAAAGTATATGTTTAGACTTTTGATGTGATCTAGGCTCCTTAGCTTGTACAATGGCTCCACTATTATCACAATAGAGATTTATTGGACTGGAAGTACTAGAAACCACATCCAGTTCATTAATGAACTTCCTAATCCACACTACTTCCTTTGCAGCTTCGGACGCCGCAATGTATGCAGCCTCTGTTGTAGAATCAATAACTACTCCTTGCTTGAAACTTTTCTAGCTCATTGCTCCTCCATTAAGACAAAACATAAACCCAGACTGTGATCTAAATCATCCTTGTCGGTTTGGAAGCTATCATCAGTGTAACTGTTTACGACCAGCTCTTCCTCATCACCATAAACAAGGAATGCATCCTTAGTCCTTCTTAAGTACTTTAGGATATTCTTGACTGCTATCCAGTGACCTTTACCTAGATCTGACTGATATCTGTTTGTAACACTTAGTGTTAGAAATAATGCACGGATCAACAGGGAGACGAGAGACACGAATTTTACGTGGAAAACCCTTGCGGGAAAAAACCACGAGCGCCAACCCGCGATGATCACTATATGTGGAGTGTTTACAAAACGCCGGGGATTACAATGAGGTGTGAGGCGTCAACCCTCCCCGTGCGGCTTACAAGAGATATATAAAGGGACAAAAGGACTTAGAGTCCAAGTAAGAAACTAATCCGCTAATATGGTAACTAATCCGGATACTTCCATATTAGAAATTCGGATCACATATATCCCATATTCAACAATCTCCACCTTGAGACGAATTTCCTCTTGTAGCATAATGAAGAATCATCAATCATCAAATATCTCCACAATAAGATAAAAAAAATCACCGTGCGCCAACTAGTCTCTAGGACTAGACTGTAATATCAACTAAGCTTGAGCAAAGCTCAAACTTAGTAACAGGAACTGGCTTTGTCATCATATCAGCTGGATTACCATGAATACTTGTCTTGCACACTTTGACATCACCTTGAGCAATAACACCTCGAATAAAGTGATATCTCGCATCAATGTGTTTTGTTCTCTCATAGAACATCTGATCCTTTGTAAGGCATATAGCACTCTGACTATCACAAAATATAGTAGTGCAAGAATTATCTCCACAAAGCTCAGTATACAAACCTCTCAACCAAATAGCTTCTTTACAAGCTTCAGAAATAGCCATGTATTATGCTTCAGTGGTGGATAATGCAACAGTAGCTTGTAAACTTGCCTTCCAACTAACAGCACAACCACCAATGGTGAAAACATAACCTGTGAGAGACCTCCTCTTGTCCAAATCACCAGCATAATCAGAATCAACATAACCAACAAGTCTATCTCTAGAATTTTCAAACTGCAAACAAGCATTAGAAGTGCCACGCAAATATCTGAAAATCCACTGAACTGCTTTCCAATGCTCTTTTTTCAGGATTAGCCATGTATCTACTGGCAACACTCAGTGCATGAGATAAATCAGGACGAGAACAAATCATGGCATACATAAGAGAACCAACTGCACTGGAATATGGAACTCTAGACATGTACTCAATATCATAATCTGACTTAGGACATAAAGCTGAAGATAGCCTAAAATGCGAAGCTAATGGAGTACTCACTGGTTTTGCATCATGCATATTAAAACGACGAAGGACCTTCTCAATATAACCTTTTTGACTAAGGTATAACTTGTCAGATTGTCTCTCTCTAATAATCTCCATGCCAAGAATTTTCTATGCTGCACCTAGGTCCTTTATCTCAAATTCATTACTCAATTGTGCTTTCAGTTTTGCTATTTCTGACTTATCTTTTGCAGCAATCAACATATCATCAACATAGAGAAGCAAATAAATGGCTGAACCATTAACAGTCTTTAAATAGACACAGCTATCATAATCAGACCGCTTAAAATTATGAGAGAGCATAAAGGAGTCAAATCTCTTGTACCATTGCCTAGGAGATTGCTTCAAACCATAAAGAGATTTCTTTAATCTACAAACAAGGTGTTCTTTTCCAGGAATAACAAAACCTTCAGGTTGGTCCATATAAATGTCTTCTTCCCACTCCCCAGGTAAGAATGCAGTTTTAACATCTAACTACTCAAGTTTATAATCATGCATAGCAACAATACTGAGTAAAGTACGAATAGAACTATGCTTCACAACTGGGGAAAAGACATCATTAAAATCAATACCTGGAATTTGATTATAGCCTTTAGCAACCAACCTTGCTATATACCTTGATGGTTCAGTGGAAGAAATACCTTCCTTTCTTTTGAAAATCCACTTGCAATGAACAGACTTCTTCTCCTTTGATAATTTCACTAATTCCCAAGTGTCATTCTTTTCAAGTGACTCTATCTCATCATGCATAGCAGTTATCCACTTATTACAATCAGTGGAGCTAATAGCCTCAGAGTATGATGAAGGTTCTGTATTACCTTCAATTTCTTCTGCTACACTCAAAGCATAAGCAACAATGTTAGCTTGTTCAATCAACCTCCTGGGTGGATTAATCTCCTCCTAGGCCTATCAACTGCAATAGACCGTTGTGGTGGCTGCTCAACAATGGGAGTATCCTCACCAATAGGTGCATCATGAACAATGGTATTTTCCTTATCTGATGTGTTACCTGAACTAACAGAGTGCTCCACCTGAACACTCGAATTCTGCTTACTCTCAACAGGAATGTTAGTAGGCAGTTTATCAGGAAGCATAGCAGATTCATTAAAGACAACATTTCTGCTAATCACAACCTTCCTTGTTTCAGGATTCCACAACTTATATCCTTTAACACCAGATTTATAACTAAGAAAGATACACTTAATAGCTCTAAGCTCTAATTTTTCATTATCAACATGAGCATAAGCAGTACAACCAAAAACTCTCAATTCTGAGTAATTTGCTGGGGAACCAGACCATACCTCAATTGGAGTCTTCTTTTCAATGGCAATATTGGGTGACCGATTAATAAGATAGCAAGCAGTGGAAGCGGCTTCAGCCCAAAAACGCCTATGCAAACCTGTATTAGACAACATGCAACGGGCCTTGGAAATGATGGTTCTGTTCATACGCTCATGTACACCGTTTTGTTGAGGAGTACCAGGAACGGTGTAATGCCTAACAATGCCTTCAGCCTTGCAATATGATTCAAATTCATCATAACAGAATTCCATCCCATTATCAGTGCGAAGTTTCTTTACCTTCTTTTCAGTTTGCCTTTCAATCATAGTCTTCCACTCTTTAAATGCTGAAAATGCTTCTGACTTATGCTTCAAGAAATAAGGCTACACTCTTCTAGAGTAATCATCAATAATTGTTAACATATAACGAGCACCTCCTAGAGATGTCTTACGAGATGGCCCCCATAAATCAGAATACACATAATCCAAAATACCTTCTGTGGTATGAACTGAGGTATTAAATCTCACCCTCTTGTATTTGCCAAACACGCAATGCTCACAAAATTTCAGCTTGCCGATGCTATGTCCATCAAGAAGTCCTCTCTTACTCAGTTCTGCCAAACCAAGTTCACTCATATGCCCAAGACGCATATGCCAAAGATTAGTAGCATCAGAATCAGATAATGAACTTGAAATTACAGCAACATTACCTGATATTGTAGTACCTCGCAGATGGTACAGATTGGCAGTTTTAATATCAGCTTTCATCACAATAAGAGAGCCTTTTGATACCTTTAAAACTCCACATTCACCAGAATACTTGTACCCTTTACCATCAAGAGTACACAAAGAGATGAGGTTCCTTTTCAAATCTGGAATGTGCCTCATATCTGTCAAAGTTCTAACAATACCATCAAACATCTTGATCTGAATTGAACCAATTCCTGCAACCTTACAAGATGAGTTATCACCCATCAACACATTACCACCTTCAATAGGTTCATAGGTAGCAAACCAATCCTTATTAGGGGACATATGAAAGGTACATGTAGAATCAAGAATCCATTCATTATTGGTCTTAGCACATCCAGCAAAGGCAACAAGGATTTCTCCATTAGGATTATCATCAGCAACAAGGGAGGCTTTACCTTCATCATCTGGTTTACCTTTTGGCTTATAATGGCCAGTTCTCTTTTCTTTATTCTGCAGCTTCCAGCATATAGAGATGTCGTGCCCACTTTTCTTGTAATATTTGCACGACTTGTACTTGCCTCTAGATTTCGACTGGTTCTTGTAGCCGTTCGAACTTTTATCTTGAGGTCCATTATTTGAGTTCTTCTCCTTTTGCCTGCCACGAATAAACAAGTCTTCTCCTTTCGAGCTTGAATTTTCAGAAGGTACCATCTGTTTCATCTTTTCCTTAGCATGCAAAGCTTCATAAACTTCATTAAGAGTGAGAGTATCTCTACTATATAATATGGTATCTCTGAAATTTGAAAAAGAACTAGGCAGGGAACACAAAAGAATAAGACCCAAATCCTCATCCTCATATTTTACCTCTATCGACTCTAGGTCGACAACGATCTCCTTAAACGCCGAAAGATGATCAAACACTGATTCTCCTTCTTGCAATTTGTGGGAGTACAACTTCTGCTTGAGATGCATCTTGCTAGTAAGATCTTTTGTTATGCAAATTTTTTCTAGTTTCAACCATAATGAAGCAGCTGTCTTCTCCTTCAAAACATCCTGCAAAATATTATTTGATAGATGAAGGTGAATCTGAGATAAAGCCTTACGGTCTTTACGCTTGTCATCTGCGGTCCATGCAGTAGGTTGTTTCACAAAACCTTCCAATGCATCATCCAAATCTATCTGTGCCAACACAGCCCTCATCTTAACTTGCCACAGCGAAAATATTGTGTCTCGATTCAGGAGTGGAAGATCATACATACTTCAAAGTCGCCATGAGGAATAAAACCTGAAAATTGCTGGTACTGATATGTGTAAACCTAGCAATAATCACGACCTCTTTGGTACACCTTCTGTGTACGCAAATCAAATATTTCAATACTCCTGGTACTCTCTCGAGTGGATGAAGCAAAACACACTGGAATTGGATCACACACGTGAACAGCAAGAAGAAAGCTTGCTTTTGGTGATTGATTAAAATAATAGAAAAATCTTGAAACAGCAGGAGCTAGCACTTCACGTGAAACAAAGAAATTTAATAATGTGTTTGGACCGTGTACGTCTTGGGACCTGTGCGGCTAAAGGAGATTAGCCTGATGATCTCTTTGTCGTCGCACACCTTCGGGCGAGGGCGCATGGACCTGTGTCGCTGCTTCTTCAATCGCTCGTGCGCGCACGGTTCGAGGTGAGTTTGCTGGCGCCGCTCGGAACTTGCGCGACGTGGAGGCTTGCGCGTTGGAGTCGGCGTCACCGAGGACGAGTAATGCTGGCGTGGCTTGACCGAAGCGACGAGGCTTCGTGACGCCGATCGATGTGGGAGCACTTCCTCGGGAGCGATGCGTGATGGGAGACGATTAGACGAAGGCGCAGCACGTGACGGCGGCGCGGCTGATGCGATCTGTTATATATTTTTTTCTTTGTCTCTCCAAAATCCTAATCTTCTGTGCTCTGATACCACTTGTTAGAAATAATGCACGGATCAACAGGGAGACGAGAGACACAAATTTTACGTGAAAAACCCTTGCGGGAAAAAACCACGGGCGCCAACCCGCGATGATCACTATATGTGGAGTGTTTACAAAACACCGGGGATTACAATGAGGTGTGAGGCGTCAACCCTCCCCGTGCGGCTTACAAGAGATATATAAAGGGACAAAAGGACTTAGAGTCCAAGTAAGAAACTAATCCGCTAATATGGTAACTAATCCGGATACTTCCATATTAGAAATTCGGATCACATATACCCCATATTCAACACTTAGAGCATACGACACATTTAGCCATGTACAAAGCATGACATACATGATAGATCCAATAGCCGAAGCATATAGAATTCTACTCATTTTGTCTCAACGAGGAAGCATGGGAGAGTCTGAAGATGAGGCACCTTGACGTCAGTGAGTCAAGAACGCGAGGGTGCAAACCTTGAAGAGCGACTTCGAGGCCCTATGCATGACGGAGATGGAGTTTATAGATGATTTCATGGGGAAATTGACGACCCTTGTGAATAAGATCTGCGGCTTGGGAGACAAGATTGAGGACATCGTCGTCGTCAAGAAGCTACTCCTCTACGTACTGGACAAATTTTAGAAGGATGTCACTATGATCAAGCAATTCGTGGATATGGAGAATCGACCGTCTCAAAGCATACGAGGAGCATATACACAGACGAGGCGAGGGTAGTGGTGAGCAGCTCTTGCTCACTCATGTTGAGTGGCAGGCACATATGAAGAAGGGAAGCGGTGATTCCACATCGAGCAACAAGGAGCATAGCTTAGGAAGCACTGACGGCCACAGCCACGACAGAGGCCATGGCAGAGGAGACCGTGGCAATAGCAGCACGCTGCGACATGACAATACTAGTGGTGGCAAGGACAAAAGCCATATAATATGCTTTAACTGCGACAACATGGGGCATTATGCCTCTAAGTGCCGCAGCAAGCGCCGTGATGAGGAGGCGAACCTCACACATGTGCAGGATGATGAGCCCGCACTGCTGCTCGCCGTGTCACAGGAGAATGTGGTGATGCTTAATGAAGAGAAGGTCATACCAGACCTATGTATTGCTGGAGAGGCACGAACGCCACCGACGTCTAGTACCTAGACAATGGTGCCAGCAATCATATGATGGGCCACAAAGGAAAGTTCAAGCAACTTGATGAAAATATCACAGGACTGGTCAAGTCTGGTGATGGCTCCACTATGCAAAACATGGGAAAGGGCACAATTTTGTTCCAGTGCAAGAACAGCGATCAGTGGTTGCTCACTAAGGCATGCTACATACCGAGCCTCTGCAGCAACATCATAATTCTCAGCCAAATAGCAGAAGATGGCAGTGAGATTGTCATGGCCAACAGGTTCCTGAAGATATATGATAGGAATGGAGCACTCTTGATGAAGGTGAGGCGCACTGCTAATCGGTTGTATAAAATACATCTTGAGACATGCAGACCATTTGTCTCATGACAAATTTGCAAGATCCTACCTGGTTGTGCCATGTAAGACTTGGGCACTTGAATTTTCGTGCTCTCAAGTCCATGGCAGGCAAGCAGATGGCTGAGGGACTACTGAAGATTGTTCATCCTAACCAACTGTGCAAGAGCTACTTGGTTGCCAAGCAGACACGGATTCCCTTCCCTCTGCAAACAAGTTTCAGAGCTGACAAACCGCCACAATTGGTTCATGCAGATTTGTGCGGTCCAATCAACCCTACTACACTTGCTGGTAATAAGTATTTTATGCTTATTGCTGATGACTACATCAGGTGGATGTGGATGTATGTTCTTGTAGCAAAGAGTAATGCATTTGGCACCTTCAATAAATTCAAGGCCCTTGCTGAAAATAGCACTGGACACAGCACGAAGATGTTGAGGACAGATCGTGCAGGAGAATTCTTATCAAAGGAGTTCTCAAGATTCTGTGAAGAATGTGGCATTGAGTGGCACCTCATGGTACCGTACACTCCGCAAAAAAATAGTGTCGTGGAGCGTAGGAATTGCACGGTCATGGCTGTGGCAAGATCCCTGCTCAAGAGTATGCACGTCCCTAGAAGGTTCTGGGGAAAGAGGGTTAGAGACGCCGTTTACCGCACTACCAGAAATCGCGTTTTTCCCGAGTGCCTAAATTGTTCCCGAGTGTTTGAAAGGAAACACTCGGAAAAGTCCCGAGTGTTTACGAGGACACTCGGTAAATAAAATTAGCACTCGGGAAAAGGAATTTTACCGAGTGTTTTATATTACACTCGGTAGATGCATACGGGAGTCAGCAGTCAGTGCACGAAAAAGGATATCGACGGGTCTAAATGGGGTGAAAAAGAATCCCGAGGGCCCTTATTTCTGTTACACTCGGGAGTGAAAGCGGTAACCCCACACTTTTTTCACCATTTTTTTCATTGCCCGCGCTTTATTTCGCTGCGCTAACCTAAGCCCCATTCCCCTCACTCGATTCGCAACCCCCGGCGCCGCCTCCGCGTCCTCCTGCTCCTCCCTCGCCACCGCGCCGCCTCCCCGTCGTCCTTCTCCTTCTCCCCCATTGCCTCCGCCGTAGTCTCCCGCCGCCACACCCGACCATGCCGCCCCCCCCTCCTCCATTGCCTCCTCCTCATCTCCCGCCGCCAGACCCGACCCCATCGTCCCCCCTCCTCCACTGCCTCCTCCCCGTCTCCCACCGCCACACCCGACCCCATCGTCCCCCCCTCCACTGCTGCAGATCCACCGCCACCGGTGCTCCCTCCCCGGTCTCCTCTCCTCCTCCTCCCCCGCCCTCACCACCAGCGCTGCCTCCCCGTCGTCCTCCTCTTTCTCCCTCGCCGATCCACCGCATCCGCCGTCTCCCCCTCCTCAACTGCTGCAGATGGACCGCCACCAGCACTGCCTCCCCGTCCTTGTCCTCCTTCTCCCTCACCGATCCATCGCCACCGCCACCGCTGTCTCCCCCTCCTCCATATCCGACTGCATGTATGTGATATTCTTGACTTGTGTAGTTGTGTGACTAATTCATATTTCATAATGGATCAATTTTGGCCTCCCCGTAACAAAGAACTGCAATATGACCTTGATTGACATAGTGGGTTGCAAACTTTATCTCGTGAAATCGAAATAAAGTGGAGATTTTGTGTTCCTTGTTGCTCATGCACTCAAGCATCCACCCTTTCTATCCATCTGTTGCGACCAACTTGGTGGCACTTGTTTAATCTGTGTTGTGACTATGAACAAGTAGTAGTAGTTAATATATAGAATTGGTGAGTGGTCTGGTCAGCCACTAGGGACACATGGGAGGGTTGGCTGACTCAATCATGAGGATTCCATCCATCCACACATCACATGCTACTCCTGGATGCATGAGAGTTGAGAGTTTCTCTCGATTAATGCAACACTTCTATTAAACTGGGGGTGAGTAAAAGCTCCAGAACATCGATCGAAAAATTATGTCACATGTATTGTATCTCTGAAGCATGTAGCTAGTGACTAGCTTTAAGAGTTCGACAGGAAACTTTCCTTTTAATTCCATTTCAATTGTTTATAGAAGGCGCAGAAACTGTTTTAGTCAATACTTTTCGAAGTATTTATTGTTGGTAGTCTAGTTCATATGCATATACAGTACTGACCTAACAAACATTATGTTTTCTGTTTTTTTCCTCAATTCAATAAGCTTCTTGTACCGTCTCTGCAAGCAATCGCCCCCGGCGCTCCCAGCGATCCTCCTCTGCCACCCACAGTGGATGCTTGCTTAGATATTATCTTCTGAAGTTAGAGAAAAGCGTAAGTATTTTGTAGTTGTTGATGTCATATATGGTGCACTTAATGGCTGTTTTAGATCATTTACAATGAAATGATTAGAGGTAGCTTGGTAGGGGAAGTTACGTCTTACGTGCTTTATTTTTTATTAATATTGACACTCTTATTAAGTTCTTTTGATTAGGCTGTTTTTAACATTGATAAAAAATCAAAAAGATTTGGGAATGGGGATGTAAGCTAGAGAACACCCCTGTTGATTCATTCAAAAAGATGTTGCTTAGTGCATGAGTATTTAGTTAATTTATTAAATTTTGTGTACTACAAAGCTTTTCAAGTTAATTTATTAAATTTTGCACCTTTTTTGCACACTAGGATGGGTGAGGATCGTAGTTTGATGTATACTGGGTGTAGAAATATGGGTGAGTATAGCCAAGAATGGATGCAAAAGACCATCGATTTTGTGGATCGAGTATTTGCTAGGAGTACACGACGAGGTGATGTGTTGTGCCCTTGTTGTCGTTGCTCGAACACACGGCCACAAATGAGGGCGACAATGATCGCACCCTTGTGCAAGTATGAATTTAGGTCACGTTATACCGTGTGGGTCTACCATGGTGAGTCACAAAGTAGTACATCGGACATGCAATGCACAGACGATGGCGGCCATAATGAGAGTAGGATAGAAGGCATGCTAGATGATGTGCGTGATGTATATGTGCGTGATGGCTTGGCTACATAAAACTACATAATAGAGGGTTAATTATCAGATTCAATTTTCTCTAAATAAGTCAAGGTAGCATACTGCGCATGTAATGTTCTCAATTTCTTCTTTACTGAATTAAGTTCAGCAACAGCTTTTTCATGTCTTTCTTTGGCGACCTCCATTATGTAGATTTCTTATAATGCAATTTCTTATGAAAATGTAGGTAATGGCGGGATCAATGGCAGATCCAGCTACTTCCGGTGCTGTCACAGCCCCCAACTAATTAAATGGAATTAATATGTTTTTCACTAACCTGCATCATCAAATTCAAATCATTTCATAATATATTGTACTTGGAAAATCTAATTTGAGGTAAACATACACATCAAAATTCGCATTCCAATTCAAACCAGTGATAAAAAGTTGTGATCATCACCTGAAAATAATTTATTTAAATACTACATTGATTATCATGAATTAATGTAATTTTTACCAAATTTTTGGGACTAGTTTGAACCTCATTAAAATTCAAACAACATTTATAGACACACAACATGTTTGAATTTAAATATCACCAACTATATTATGAACAGTAGGGTTTCATAATTTTTATGGAACTACATCATCCCAGAATCCCCACAAATTATCGAGGATTTTATGAAATTTATTTCTATTTATAAACCCCGGTCAAAGTTGCTAGACAGACTTTAAATTCCAGTCAAACTTGAAACCCTAAACCTTAGTACTATTCCTCGGGCCCGAGTCCAATTTGGCACTGGCTCAACCCAACCACCTAAACGCACCACCCGCGAGCCGTCCGATAGAAGCTCGACGCTCCAGATCACTTACCGCTTCACCCGCACTACTTACCTCTTTCAAATCCCAACCGCTCGATTGATCAGGGTCCCCAGGTGGGCCACGTTCCCCATCTCGCGTGACGAGAGCCGCGACTGTGGGCCCGCTTGTCGGTTCGTCTTCCTCCTATCACCTCCGACTCGAGCTCCAACGCCACGCGTTCGAGTTTCCCTGTTTCGGCCGTTGAGGCAATTCTCAACCCATGGATCCACCGCCCCTCTTAGCCAATTCCCGAGCTCTTCACTTAACGCCGCTCTCGTTGCCGTCTTCGCCTCGGGATAAAACCACCCCCACGCCCGGCTTTCTCCCCCACTTCTCCTCGGTTGACAGAGGAGAGGGAGGCCAGCTCGAGCTCTTTCCCCGGGTAAGCCCCCTCCGCATGATTCCTCTGCGTTCCACCTTCCTTGCCCTCTCCACTTTCGCTAATGCAAGCTGCTCTCGTTGCTTGTAGCGCTTGGACCACCATCGTGCCATCCACGAGCTCCAGAGCGTGCCCTGAAGGCCACCTTCGTGCAAATCTCGACTCCAGTGAGTTTTAGTCTCTCCTTAACGTGTCACTTTATGCCCTCAAGTATTAGCATCGTTTCCCCTCACTTCTTGGGTCGGATGATTCGCAGGAGCTCTGGCATTTGAAGCTTTTCCCCATTTTCGGCCAACATCTCTGTTCATCGTCAAACTGTTGATTTGGTGAGCTCTTGACCGATTCCTCTTGGTGTGACCATCTACTAGCTTCACTCAACCTTACACCACCTCCATATTTCAGTTTTGTGGCCCAGGGAGCCCCCTCCTCGTGAGCCGCATCACCGCCGCCGCCATTACTGGTGACCGCTTCTTCCCGAGTTTCTCCGACCACTCCATCTCTCTGGTGAGCTTCAGTGACCACTCTCATAGCTTAAGCATGCGTTAATTAGCTCTAAAATGAACTAGGTTGGCACATGCACGTTAGCCGTATGGTCACCTCCGCTCGCCGGCGTTGCGCCGCCGCTACCGGCCGTCCCAACTCCGATTGAAGGTACCCCTAGGATCGCACGGCTATTAGGTACCCGTTTTTGGCCTTGTCCGGCCGGCGTGGACCACAAAGCCGCGAGCCGCCGTGCAAGCTCACGGGGCGCCCATTTCGTTGTCGGATTACCGACCAAAACGATGAGCGATTAGTTTAAAACTAATTGTTGTTTAAATTGAGTAGTGGCTGTTTGAAACAACTAATCTCTCTTTGACATGTGGGCCCAAGGCTTTCAACACGTATTAAGGAAACTAAATAAACTGGAATCAATCTGGACCGTAGGATGCGAGAGGGACGGTTTGGATTTGTGAGACATTCGGACCGTCCCTATTGCATTTCGAATATGGGCCGTTGGATCTTGATCCAACGACGCAACTCATCGCCCTAGCACGCACGCGCGCGCGCTTAGCAAAGGGCACGACGAGCGGGCTGGCTGGTCCGTTGATGACTCGACTAGCGCTGCACTCGGTGAGAAGAGTAAAAATCACTTTAGTAAATTCGAAATCAGTTTATTTATACACTGAAATTAGTATTAACTTTAGAAATGCATAACTATTTCATCTTAACTCCAAATCACATGAAACCATACGAAATTTACACTCTTAATGGACTTCCTATCAAAATTAGTTTCATACATGTCTCTGTAGCAGAGGGCTTTAATTGGAAATTTATTCATTAGAATCATTATATTTACAATAGGAAAATGGACTGAAATCTTTAAAAATGCATAAGTAATTATTGGAAACTCCAAAAACAGTGAGACCACTTTTGATAATTTTCATTTTCAGTGAACTTAATTATTAAAATGGTCTCCACATTACCTCTATCACAGAAACTATTTTGGGAGAATATACTCCTTAACTCCATTATTTTTATACTATAAAAGGCTGATAACTTTGAAAATCAATAACTAAATCATAAAAACTCCAAAAAGGACAAACTCAACTATTCTGAACTTGTATTAATATTACCTATTTACCTATGTAATCCTTTACCCCGCCACTGTTCTACAAAATTTCACTTCATAATTAAATTACATAATGACGGCTTATTGAAATCTGAATTTCAGACCATTATAACTTTCACATGCTAAATCAAAATGAAATAATTCTTTCACCAAAAATCCTTTAAAATCATGACCTAACTACTGTAGAAAAATCATGCATTTTTGAGCATTTTGGTTTTTGAGTTGTTTTCTCGGTATTTATTTGATGTTATAATTATATAGATCCCGAGCATATTGACATCGACACTTACGCTACTGAGAGCGAGCAGCTACTATACCAGCAAGGCAAGCATCATTTGAACTTTCTTTTGCATCATATTTGATCCCAGTTTTGGTTAAGATAGTGCAATGATAATTGCTTGCATGCTATTTTGATTATGTCAATATCTTTGTGATGTGTAGTTTAGTTATGTCCTATGCTTGAGGTTAATCTTGAATTATGCCAACCCCTATATGCTTAAGATAGGATGTGTGAATTGTGGATTGTAGAATTGCTTAGCCATGCAAGTCTAGATACGGTAGTTCGATCGTCGGGAATAACTCGGCGGTTTTGGAATACACACAACTCTTACTTTATGTTTTTACTTCAGATCTTTGTAGTTGTTTTATGAATAAAACTTTGTCATTTTAAATGAGATTTGGTCCGACAAGTGTTGGTTAGTGATGGTGCTTTGTGCACGAGCATTGGGTAAGTGGAAGGACTTGTCTGACAATTGAGGACCGAACTTTGGGTACCTCTTGTTCAAGCAACCCTCGTGCTTGCCACACGCGGTGTATGGGTGCCGTATGGTTAAGTAGGGGAGGGTTTTATTGTGTTAAGTCCTTGGTGGTGTAAGGGCATAGCGACCGTGAAATCCTATGTTCTTTGAGGAGCCGATGTAATCCTTTATAGTGTGCAAGGAGCACCAATTCTTTTGTTTTGATTGCATCGGTATTTCCAATATAACTTGAGCCCCTAGCAAGTGCTATCGACGCTTGTACTAGGCAAGGAACCATCTCACAAGGGGACTTAGCCCAATAGGGCTTTCTTGCTGAAAATGATGTATCTTGATTTACCCAGGCATACCATAGGAAGTGTGCTATTTCAGAGGCCTCTGGAGGCTTACGGGCTAATCAAGTCGTGTGGGTAAAGTAGTACACCCCTGCAGGGTATAATCTATTCGAATAGCCGTGTCCACGGTTATGGACGACCGCTTGAAATTTGTGGCTGCTTATTGTTAGACTTTTAATTAAAATTGTGGTTAAACTTGGGATTCGTCATGAACGGGTTGTTCATGTGTTTAGTATATCAAAGTGGGCTGCCACTTTGGTCTTTGTATGATTCAATTGTTTATTACTGAAATGCTTTACTACATGTTTTACTTCTACTTCAAATCTGATTTTAAATGGGCACATGAAAAAAAAAACTAGTATGTGTAGGATGTTAATTGTTGCGTCTTTTATAAAACTAAACCAATATGAGCCATCCTTTGAATGACCCTTATGCATAACTATTTTTATTTGTGTAAGACTTGCAGTACACTTGTACTCACCGGATGTTTCTTGGCCTTTTCAGGTGAGGAAGGTTATGATTATGATGATCTCGCTAGTGTTGACTTGGCGACACTAATGAGTAGTGTGCTACCATTTAACTCCGATCGGTTGCCGATGGGTGATGGGCATACCACTACTGGTCTTTTGCTTTATTTATTTTCTTCCGCTGCTACTTGGTACTTTACTTGAATTGGCCGGTCGGCCGTTTGTAATAAGCTGTAGACCTTAACTATTATGCAGTATGTCTTTTATCTCTTGTTGTATGCGTTGTATGGAGGTAATCAACGTTGGATGAGAGTATGAGTATATTGGTCGTTGATCTTGGGAGCCAATATATGTCATACTCGTTGTTGATGAATTCTCATTTAACTCATCAAGGGTAGTGCTCGAATCGAGGAGAATCAACAATCATGTAGCGCTCAAGGGAGCGTGGCGCATGATCGTTGAGGCTCGATGTTCGCTAAGCCTCTCACTTGGATAGAGTTAAATTGGAATTCATTTATCGAGACCAGTAATTATGTCCCTAAGACCTTGTCTAATCTCGGTCTTATGGAGATAATTACAGGGTCCCACGTTACAGTATCGAGCCATACTTGTTGTAGGTTAGAGGTAGCATGGCGTTAGAGTTAGTAAGCCTTACAGTCAAAATATTTTGAAATTATCAAATTACTTTCAGAAAGTTTAAGTTAAGAATATCTTTTATTCCTTATCCATCTTAGTATCTTTTCTCTCCTGATCCTGTTTTGGTTTATGAAACTAACTTACCTTGCCTTCTTGCCTTTAGATGAACCCCCAGTACCTTGTCCGGGAAACTCAAGCTGAAGGAGTGGATGGATACCCAGCGTTGCTGCGAGACATGATGTGGAGGGCGAACTTCACATATCAGCCCACTTATTCCATCTACCGCCGCGATCGAGGACCAGGAATGGAGGAGTTTATGGCAGTGATAGATATCGTTGCTAGACAAGTCACGGGGAGCATACCTTACCGCTTCCAGGCACGTGGTACTTCGGAGGCCATGGCGTTACAAGAAGTGGCTTTGGTGGCCATGAGTCGTCTTCGCTACGACCTGACGGAGTTAGCCCAGCCCCCTTATGATCACTTTCCGATGCGCGCACGCGCCAGGGACGTGAACTCGTTTGCTAGGATTCAGTTTGGGGAGGACCCCCAAGTCAGGCAGTTGGCGAGATTAGTTCACGTAATGGACCGAATGCATCGCTGCATGATGCATGAGTTATGGGAGACGCGTCGTCGTCTCATTATAGCTCAGGAGCATTTACAGCTCATGCATGACATGAGGCTCATTCGTCCGGATGTCTTTGTATGGCGCTAATGAGGTTTCACCGTGCGTTTACGCCACCGACTATCGTCTCCACAAGTAGGAGGCCATATCATCGGCGTAGGATCCCCTTACGCCTCACCAACCCGGGAGACCCGAAGACACAGAGGTCCCCGGATACCACCGCCGATGACTTTCCGTGAACTTTGACCGAATAATATCTAGGTCATAGGGCGGGAGCTCTATGTTTGAGCTTGTATCCTTAGGTTTATGTAATAGGGTAGTAGAAGTCGAACTATTATGTTTCATTTGCAAAAACTACTATTTCGGTTGTAATCTTAGCTCTGGGCGCTTATATATCTTGTAACACCCCACCCATCATGAGCACGGAATGCTACCATAATAGCATAAAACAAATTAATTCTAAGGCACTTTACAAAAAATCTCGTGAAACCTCCTTTGTATAAATAATCATACCGGAGGTTCGCACAAGAAACAATAACAATAATCAATTAACCGTCTTCCAATTCAAAACATAATCATAAAGACATCCATATTATGCTAATCAACGCTATTACACAAATCCAACATAAGGCATAACCAAAAGAGAAGCCCTAAGCAGTTTATTCGATTATTTAAGCATGATTAACTTTATTGAATTATAATCTCAATGTTCGTGGCGATGCTTCAAAACTATAACTATGCCCTCCCATGCATGTCGCCCTTTTTGAGAGGTACCTAAACAAACAACAACAACAAGGGTGAGTTCGATGACTCGGCAAGTACACTATAATCAAAGACAACATTCTTAATGGTAATTCAACAACTCAATACACTTCACAACATTTAGGATAAACCATGCACATGCTATGCAAGATGCTCAACTTTCACTTTATCCTTTACTTTGTCTCTTAGCATTACACTGAATGTGGAGTGTGCATCCGTCAATGCACACCCATGCCTGTGCCTTCTAGCACGGGGACCAATTGCCCACATACCACCAATGTGGGGATCTAGGCCCATGCTCCACGAGCATGGGGATCTTTGCCCGTCATCATTATGACGGGATCTCAACAATAGCATGGTCAACTCGTGACCGAGCCCACAAATGCCAACATGATGCGTGTGTATGCAATTTCAATAAGAACAATAAATGAACAAATGCATTCACATCTTCATGGCATACAAGTAGACTATTCATAATACAACTTTCTCATCCTTAGGTATCATACTTTTCCAACATCAATGCGTAGTATATAACATATGCACCACTACACACGAACTATAATTTTCACATCGCAACAGCATTCATGGTTCACACCAAACATTATCTAATATAACACAAGACTCCACTCAATAAGTTCAATGTTATTCCTTAATGCACTTGCAATACAGGTAACAAAAACATTCATAAGCATACTGTGAGGACCCCAATTTATTTGGTTTGTAATGCTTAACCAACCACCTGGTCCTAGCATCACAAATCAAATAAACTGATCCTCGAGATATGTATACTTCCCAGAAAGCAGTATACACACCTCGGTACAAAATTAGACATCAACTCCATCCCACACATAGAGACCAAACACAACACTACCAAACGGAAGATAAACAATTAGTAGAGGTTATTACAGACACAGGCCGACCGGCCCAAAAGATACACAAATAACAAGAACGACAGCGGAAGAAAAAGTGCCATAACATGGCTATAAACAAAGCCAATCAGTGTGCCTTCAACCCACAAGGCATCTGACCGGACCGCCAAGACTAGTCGTCACCCACGAAGCGACAGCACAGCTCACAGAAGTGAGGCCCCTGAGGCTCACCTTCCTCCTCTGCAACAAAAACATCAAGCAAAGCACCTGAGTACAAAGATTGTCTTTGTACCCGCAAGACTGACGTGTGAACTAGCAGACCTGTTCATATGCTACATGCAGGCTTGTTTAGTGGAGGCCATATGTTTCATTTGCACAAAGCCAATTTTCATTTGCAATAAGGTAATACAGTTTTAAAGGCAAGTTTGCAATTCATTTATAAGATTGAAATAACAGTAAGGATATTAATAACAAAAGCGAAAGATAAACAACCTAGAAGTGACTATCCCAATAGTCACCCCAACAATAGCACGAATCCCAGATTCGTACCACCCATCAAGTTTTAATTTAAATGTTGTAGTCTAGTTCTTACGGGGCGTATCCGAGCGTGTCCATAACCTAGGACGAGGCTATTCGAATAGTTTTAACCTGCAGGTGTACCAATGCACCCACACTTGCATCGCCTTTAAGCCAAAACACACTTCGGAAGGTATGTTGCACGGCTAAGTCCTACGAGACTTTTCCAATATTGTGTATTAACTACGAGCCGCTCGTATGGATAGAAATCCATACGCTTACATGGTAAAGCCGAAAAGACAACTACCCACTCGAGATAAAGCTTTTGGACAACTACCATGCTCCCACCTCCATCCCTCCTGCGACCTCCTGCGACCGGAGCCAATACACGCCAAAGTACTAGGTCAAGAGAGGTCCATAAACTCTAGTGTGGTTAGCACGCAAAATGCTCAATGCGGTGGCGCAAGTAACTCGGTCCTTAATCGACTCGGGCACCTTTCTAGTCACACCCAACAGATCACACCAGTCTTACCATTGTGCCCAAGTCTAAATCATTTTGTTTTCATTTTTAGTTTTGCGATAAACATAGCAAAAGCTGAAACGTAAAGTTACAGAGATTTTGTGTGATCAAGGCTACCGACTAAAGTCGATAACCGCTTGATTCTACCGATAGCTAAGCATGTCTAAGCAAGTTGACCGGATCTACTAAGTGACAAGGGATCATCCAATGATCTCTAATCACAAAGAAATAACCTAAGCTCGGTAGTAGAGATCAATATTTTGTCTACAGGATATGCAACTACTGATTTAACTAATCAATTTAACACAAATTAAGCAATGCATACATACAAATTAAACAAAATATTAATCTTTAAAATACCGATTAAACATGATCAAGCGCTTGCACGGTTGCTGTTGCTCAATATGTTGCGGAGGATCGTTCTCGGGGTTGCGCAAATATCGAATCCTAACGATTGAGCGAGCAAATGAATAAGAACGAATAACACCACCAAACTCAAACAATACAACAACAACAAAACACACTAAACTTTTCACAGCAGCCTAAGCATGATATAACAAAATTTCGAAACAGAGAACGAATTCACTTTAAGTTATTAAGAATTTTCTATGAATTTCCTAAGCTAAAAACACATCAAAACACTAGTTAATTACTTAACAAATTTTTATGAACAGAAACAGTGTATAAAACCTATCCTAATAATTAGTACATTAAAAATGACAAATTACAAAATTGGTTTCACTGGATTTGGACAAATATTGAAAGAGATATGCATTTTCTAATCTAGAAGATACATAAAACATCATTTTATTAATTAACAGATTTTTGCTACAGAGACATGGATGAAACTAATTTTAGTAAATAATACATTTGAAATGAAAATAAACAGCACTGGATTCATGCAATTTGGATAAAAATTGAATTAGTTATGCATTTACAAGTTTAATTGAATTAACAGTTCAACAAAAACACAAACCGTAAATACTAAATCATTTCAAATCTATAATGCATTTATTCCACTTCGCACTCACATTACCAGCTAGCCTCACATCGACAATGGGCCCAGCGCTCACGACCAGACGGCCGGCCCCGCGAGGCGGCGTCGGCGTATTCAAATAATGCGCCTTCGGCTTTAACAATACGCAATCCAACACATCCGCTCAACGATAATACGTTTCCTGACAGAGAAACGATCACGATGTTTACACAATTCTTAACTGACAGCTGGGACCACATGGCAGCGACACAGGGAAAAACATAACGGTTGGATTAGGGATTTCCTAAACTCACTTAACCCGAGAGGGCCCACAAGTCAGAGACTCAGACTAAACAAGATTAGCGCTAAACTAACTCCACCGCCGGCTCACCGGCGCGCGACGGGACGGGCGGCGCGGCGCGCGCAGCGGATCACGCGATCCGATGGGGTTCAAAATGAGCGAGTGATACCTTAAGGTTCACGAGACTCCACGAACCGATGGCGGTGACGCGGTCCGATGGTCGCCGAGACGAGCCGCGACGGCGGAGGCGGAGAAGAGGATGCGGCTTCCACGGAGATGACGTTACGGCGGCGAGATGCTTCGAAAACGCGCACCGCTTCGCCGACGCCAGAAGGATAAGCCCACGCCTTGATGACGGAGGAGGACGGTGGCGCCGGAATCAAGACGCGCGGCTCTGCGAGCTTCGAGAAGAAAGCGTCGCGAAGCCTCGGAGAAGCACCAAAGAGTGAAACAACGTTACAGTTAGACTCAGTGGTCGATTGCGATCCTTAAGGACTTCGTGTCGTGGTCAGAGACTCACCGGAGTGCGATTTAGCTCGCGCAGCCGAGATCACCGGAGGCGGAGACGATAAACACGCTCCCGGCGATACACTGGACACCGATGGCTCGGGATGGGCAAAACGGGTGCGGTGAGGAGAGTGGATCGCGATGGAGAGGTTGCTGGCGCGAGGGCGGCGCTAGCACGGCGGCGCTACCTTCGGGTTCTTCTCTGGCCGAAACAGAGAATCGGGCGGAGAAGGCGAGAGAGCGAAGGAAACGGAGAACGAACGAGTGCGGTGAAGTTATAAAGCTCTGGTGAAGCTTCGGAGAGGGACACGCGTCCCGACGTGGCGCGGCGAGCGTGTGGCGCGATGCGCGAGCGGCGACGCGCTCGGCGCAACGGAGAAGACGAAGTCGGGACTGACAGGTGGGGTCCGCTTGCCAGCGACTGTGTTGAAGCGGCGCGAGCCGGAGTCTGGCTTGATCAAAAAGGATGCCGACCGTTGGATCTGAGATGGACGGTCGAGATCTCTGTATGCATTCGGACCGGTCGAATGCATACGCGACGTGGATCGTTCGATTTGCATCGGATGGTCAGGATTGGGTGGTGCAGCTAGTTGGCGCGACCGAAGTCAAGTGGCGCGGTCGGACTCAAGTCGAGCTTGGGTTCGAGCAGAGGAACAGATGATTCGATTTGAATTAGAAAGACAGAGAAGGTTTGGGATTTTTAGAGGTAGCTCCTGAGCTCCAAAAATTTTGAAATTTTTATGGTAGCTTCCTGGGACAGAGGGCAACCTTGTGTAAATTTTCCAGAAATTTTCATGCACTAGATTTTTCCCAAGAAAATTCACAAGCTGCTGTCCATAGTTTGACCAGATTTTCAAACCAATTTGACTTGGCTATTTGAAATAGCAAACAAAATCTAAAAATTGTGAAATAATTCAGGGAGGTAGATAAGATGATCAAGATGCTAGGAAAAATATTTGCAGATGATGACCACAAGTTTGAAGGCTAATAATTTGATGACAACAATTTCCAATCACAAGAATTAACTTCTAGAAAATTGGAAATTGCTAGGGAAAATTTGGAAAACTTCCAAATGATTTGAAGAGACAACAAAATTTTTTATTTCTCCTCAAAATTTTACATTTGAAATACAAACCCTAAGTTAGGGCTGTTACACATACTTCATCATAGAGATGCATTTCAGGTAACAGGATCATATATAAGCCACTTCCATACTCAAACTAACTAAACAGCGACATTCACCACAAACAATCAATTCAACACTCATTCAACATCTGTCTACTAAAATTGTACTTGCCTCAACCGTGCGAAGGTGGATGTCGAGGATAAGGTACTGCTCCCGGAGCCAAACCCACACCTGGACATATAAATGAGACATGCTAAGGCTACCATGTAGGTCTAATAACAAAACTGTAATCACAAATGAACTCATCGTCCACTGACGCGATCCCGACTCTATTATCGGCTGCCAGATTTCCTTTCCAGAGAACAGCCCCTCGAAAAATCATAACTTCTTGTACAGAAATCCAAATGAAGTGATCTTGGACATTCTGAAAAGGTTATTGAATTCCCTTCTAAACCTAGTTGGTTAGGTTCTCTGATTCGGCCCTTTACTAGCCCTACCAAGCCATTCAACAAAGCATCAATTTTTGCGTCGGGTCTCTGGACAGCAACAATAAAACTATCATAACTTTCTATACATTCATCCGAATTTCATGATCTTTACTTTTCCTGAAAGCTGGAAGGATTATCTACATTTTTCGTTATGGCGAGACCCTCTGATTTGTCCTCTAAATATACGCTTAGGTCGAAACACTAAAACCTGTCAGACCAGCAACCATTCCACAGCATAGACCCAATAAGAATAAAATCATAACTTTTGCTACAGAGGTCCAAATGACGTGATTCTTGTCGGTAATGAAAGATAACGAGATATCCTACAACTCTCTAGGAGATCCCAAGTTCCAATTCGGCACTTATCAAATTCTTACTTAATTAACAAGTTAACTGCAGATTCTCGTCAGGATTTTGGGACAGCAGCACTAAACAAATCATAATTTTCTAACCGTTAATCGGATTTGGGAGTTCTTGGCGGCCACTTAAACCTAAGAACAAACCCCACATATCTCTAGGAGATGGGGTCTCCAGATTCTGCTTCTAAGGATACGAAAACAGCCACGCACTAATCTGAACAGAACGCGATCTAAACCCGACATTGCTAGAAAAACAACAATTAAACATCTAGACGATGGGACAGCGGTTACCCTTGACGAACGACGTAGACGACGATGATCTCCACCCCCCAAGACGGCCTCCTCTACTCACCTCCTTCCTCCTCCCATGGCCGGCGGCGGGGAGTCGTGCACCGGGGAGAGTCGTGGACAGGGAGGCGCCGGTGGAGGAGCTGCCAGGGCGGGGAGGGGCTGCCATGGGAGGAGGTGCTATAGTGCGGCGGCTACTGTAGCGTCGTGCTACAGTACTCCACTACAATGTAGGGCTAGGGTTTGCCTCCCCCCTTTTAAGTGGTTCCTCAGTTGGGCCAAAAAGCTATGGGCCGAAGGCCCGAGTTCTAATACTCTTTCTAACTTCTGAATTTTTCTTTTCTAATTCTATTTAAATTTTAGTACTAATCACTTATTTGTTTTATTTTTAAATGGGATATTACATTCTACCCCCCTTAAACAGAATTCGACCCCGAATTCTACTTGTCGTTCTATTTGCAAGAACACCACAAATGAAATTAACCACAATTAACACGCACTCAAGTAAACAACTCAGTATTCATTCGCTCATACAAGATTCCAATTCACAAGTTGCTTCCTCTGGACTTATGGGATCACATCGCCTGACGGATACTAACCTCTTACACCTCAACACTAGTCTCGACCTTTACAGTACACTCAACACACGGACTCAAAGGTAGGTTCTTATTTGTTGGCCAACACTCTAACAAAATCTCAAACTTGGACCTCTCATGTACTCACTCAAGACTGAATATACAAGACATTGCGTACTCGCGCATGTACTGAAATGGTCCTAACGATACGCCAATCTACAAAACTCAGAACTATCGAAACCTATCCAACACACCTTTGGTTAAACTTCCTTTTGTACCGAATTACACCATCTGCACAAAAACACACGGAACTCTAATTCCAACTCTCAGCCGATCACTTTACCTATGCAAGAAGCATCTCCTTTGACAAGGGACGTACAAAGAACTCGCCTACCAACTCACTTATCCGAAGAACTCAACGGAAAAACAAGTTGTCATAATGCATCCAACTCAAAACCATCTCCCACTAGAAAAGCTCAATCCAAAATCAATAAATATATCAAGAAAACTTTTCCACCTTTCAAGTTGGCAGGTTGCCAAAAACACCACAATAGCGAGAGGCTAAATCACTCAAATGACCAAAATAACCATTTTTTTAAACCAAAAAGAATCAGGCAAACCAAGGAGAATTTTCCCAATTTATATTTGCACCTTGTCATAGAGACTATGCTCAAATAAAAACCGGGGAAACATTTCATTATGCGAGAATAATACCCTTTTTTCAAACTTTCTTGTAAGACTTCAATTTTCTCTTAAACCATGAGATTCCAATCATCACATAACATACTAATTCATTTCCTTTAGTTTGGCAACCTCAAAGCTATGCTCAAGGTGAACACATATTCCACGCCTATGTAGAGACTCTTCCAACCCATAATAACATACTCTGATCAACTTCTCTACACAAAGGAATTACTTTGATAAATAATTCCCAACACACCACAATATAGATTTCACACAATCACATCATCTCAATCTTTTAGGGATAATCGACTTGAAATTTACCACATTCACGCTCATTTAGTGCATCCAAAAGATTCTATCAAAGTTCACCATATCTCTTGGAACCTAATCACGGGAACCAAGATGCTAGCGTGAAAATGTAAACCCAATTCAACCTCTAAGACTCTTACAATAAATTTTCGGTATTCTTGATAGGTAACCCTCAGATCTAAAGACTCGAATTTCATACACTCAACAATAACCTTAGTTATTAATGTTAGCATTCGTCACCAATCAAGTAACCACTCAAGTTAACTCGTTTCATCAATCTTAGACCTTCTCCAACCCACACCAAGCAAAAGCGGCTACTCACCACAATATACCCATTCACAAAACCCTAACTAATTGACTAGGATTCAAACATACTCAATCACTAACATCCATACATAAATATGTTCTTGATCAAGTTATCCATACTTGCTAACTCTAATGTTCGCCACATTGTGCGCAACCTTGGACCACATCTCGCTATAGGTCCTCCTAGTTGCGACCACGAAATCTGTTAACTCCAAAGTCAAACACCCTATTTAAATCAAATCCTCTCTAAGGTTCAATAAACCAATTTATTACTCAATGCCTCTCCCAAAGGTTCACAGGTCATCCACTAGACCACCACTATTTCATTGCGGATCACATTCGAAGATACTTTGCAACTTAGTTCGATTAACCCTTTCTTAGAAGAAGAGGCAAATAGAAATAAATTTCAGCGTGGAAAACGTTACCACTTACAGAATTAGAAGATCAAGAGAGACAATCAAATAACAATGATCTAGAGAATAAACCGATAAAATCATAATTGAGGCACACATCCCACAAGCAGAGAATAACAAGCCTCAAACGGAAATAAAACTTTGCTTTTGAGATTCGGAAAAACTCTTATGAGTAAGATCAAAATCTTTAAACAAACTTCAATAACCAGCAAGTTACAAAACTTGACTCCATTTTTCCTTTAACAAAGAAAGCAACTTTCTTTGGGTGCAGTCACCATGCCAACTCCACCAAGAAGAGATTTGAAGACCACATCATACAGATCACTAGGGAGCTAAAAACCTCTAAACATTTTATGTTGCTCAAAACAAATTCAGTTACCATATCAACATGAGGTCCGAAAGATCCTGCACCCAAAACTAGAAACCTTTTCACCTAATCAGGTCGTGCAAGCGATCCAATCCTTCATACAAAACATTCACTATTATCTTCATAATCCCTTATTGACAATCACATTAACAACGAAATAATACACTCTTAGTGAAAGTCATCCGAGCCTCTGATCCCATCTTCAACCTCTCCAAAAGAAATACAACCCATACGGTTAAAATAAACCTCTTTCAACAACATCATGCTTATCAAATAACAATTTCGCAAAACACGATTTGGATATCACTTATCATTTATCCATCCAACTATTAGTGCCGCTCAACACACACTTCATCTATCACTAACAATCGACAATGGTATTCATCACGTATGCTCATAGGGCCCTCTTTGCTGCTTTACCATCACCTATCCATTTATGAACACAAAGTCAACATTCCACTATATACTTAGGGTTTAACTAAAGATTTAATAACACCATCTCCTTTAATCACCGTTTTCACAGTACTACCTCAACATTCCTCTAATCCGATATACGTAGGTTTCAATCTTGTGATTATGTAAGATCATCAATACCTCACTTTTTTTAATAAATCTCGGATTCCTAGTAGGTGTAAGCATACCTTTACTCACAGTTCATCAAGAACTACTAAAAGAAAGCATCCACTTAATCAACTTCAATTACAAAGCTCAGGTTAAAACCAATTATGCTCCACGCAAATGTCCCTTCTTGATAATTTATGCTATAACAATTAATCTAGATGATTACCACCTCCCATTTAATCACAACAAGACACCGCAATGAGTTTTAACTTTTTTTAGGAAAAGAGGCATAGAACTTAATCACTCGAAATAATCCAAGAGAAATACATAAGCCAAAGGTTTCACAGTTAAGGAACTTGCAACAAAAACTTTCATTACCCGCAATGCCAAGCGAATAAATGGGTCAAGTGTGCCAACAAGAAGGTAGAACTCTCATAATAAGGAACAAAATTTCCAATGACGACGTTCACAAATAGCAAGAATAGCTCAAGTGTCGAAAAGACAACATTTGCTCTATAAAACAATTATAAACCAATTGAAACCCATCAGCGCAAGCACTCAACGATTGGAAGAACAAGGCTTGCTTTAAAGGGTCAAATTAAATCGAGTGGAAACGCATCAACCTAAGGAACTACTAATCCAAGAGAAATTCATCAAGCACGATTGAACCAGAGTAGACCAAAACAAAATTAGGAAAGAGAACAACCTCTCCTAAGATACTCACTATTACCCTACTATGAGCGGTGAGTGTAGCTGGTAAAGCCTAGGGCCACAACCACGACCCCAATCTCTCAACATGGGTTATCCCCACACCTAATAACCTTGGTATAATACTATAGATATATCTCGATCATAACAGAGATCAACAATACAACATAACGGAAGCGTATATGCAATGCAAAACCCAACCCACCTCAGTGCACAAGTGTGTCAATTTAATATTTCAACTACCACGGACCTAAAGCCCGCTCGATACCAATCTAACACCCCACCATCATGAGCACGGAATGCTACCATAATAGCATAAAACAAATTAATTCTAAGGCACTTTACAAAAAATCTGCGAGAACCTCCTTTGTATAAATAATCATACGGAGGTTCGCACAAGAAACAATAACAATAATCAATTAACTAGTCTTCCAATTCAAAACATAATCATAAAGACATCCATATTATGCTAATCAACGCTATTACACAAATCCAACATAAGGCATAACCAAAGAAAGCCCTTAAGCGGTTTATTCAGTTATTTAAGCATGATTAACTTTATTGAATTATAATCTCAATGTTCGTGGCGATGCTTCAAAACTATAACTATGCCCTCCCATGCATGTCGCCCTTTTTGAGAGGTACCTAAACAAACAACAACAACAAGGGTGAGTTCGATGACTCAGCAAGTACACTATAATCAAAGACAACATTCTTAATGGTAATTCAACAACTCAATACACTTCACAACATTTAGGATAAACCATGCACATGCTATGCAAGATGCTCAACTTTCACTTTATCCTTTACTTTGTCTCTTAGAATTACACTGTACGCGAGTGTGCATCCGTCAATGCACACGGTGCACTGTGCCTTCTAGCACAGGGACCAATTGCCCACATACCACCAATGTGGGGATCTAGGCCCATGCTCCACGAGCATGGGGATCTTTACTGTCATCATTATGACGGGATCTCAACAATAGCATGGTCAACTCGTGACCGAGCCCACAAATGCCAACATGATGCGTGTGTATGCAATTTCAATAAGAACAATAAATGAACAAATGCATTCACATCTTCATGGCATACAAGTAGACTATTCATAATACAACTTTCTCATCCTTAGGTATCATACTTTTCCAACATCAATGCGTAGTATATAACATATGCACCACTACACACGAACTATAATTTTCACATCGCATGACATTCATGGTTCACACCAAACATTATCTAATATAATACAAGACTCCACTCAATAAGTTCAATGCTATTCCTTAATGCACTTGCAATACAGGTAACAAAAACATTCATAAGCATACTTCATCATAGAGATGCATTTCAGGTAACAGGATCATATATAAGCCACTTCCATACTCAAACTAACTAAACAAATGACATTCACCACAAACAATCAATTCAACACTCATTCAACATCTGTCTACTAAAATTGTACTTGCCTCAACCGTGCGAAGGTGGATGTCGAGGATAAGGTACTGCTCCCGAAGCCAAACCCACACCTGGACATATAAATGAGACATGCTAAGGCTACCATGTAGGTCTAATAACAAAACTGTAATCACAAATGAACTCATCGTCCACTCGACGCGATCCCGACTCTATTATCGGCTGCCAGATTTCCTTTCCAGAGAACAGCCCCCTTCGAAAAAATCATAACTTCTTGTACAGAAATCCAAATGAAGTGATCTTGGACATTCTGAAACGGCTTTTGAATTCCCCTTCTAAACCTAGTTGGTTAGGTTCTCTGATTCGGCCCTTTACTAGCCCTACCAAGCCATTCAACAAAGCATCAATTTTTGCGTCGGGTCTCTGGACAGCAACAATAAAACTATCATAACTTTCTATACATTCATCCGAATTTCATGATCTTTACTTTTCCTGAAAGCTGGAAGGATTATCTACATTTTCGTTATGGCGAGACCCTCTGATTTGTCCTCTAAATATACGCTTAGGTCGAAACACTAAAACCTGTCAGACCAGCAACCATTCCACAGCATAGACCCAATAAGAATAAAATCATAACTTTTGCTACAGAGGTCCAAATGACGTGATTCTTGTCGGTAATGAAAGATAACGAGATATCCTACAACTCTCTAGGAGATCCCAAGTTCCAATTCGGCACTTATCAAATTCTTACTTAATTAACAAGTTAACTGCAGATTCTCGTCAGGATTTTGGGACAGCAGCACTAAACAAATCATAATTTTCTAACCGTTAATCGGATTTGGGAGTTCTTGGCGGCCACTTAAACCTAAGAACAAACCCCACATATCTCTAGGAGATGGGGTCTCCAGATTCTGCTTCTAAGGATACGAAAACAGCCACGCACTAATCTGAACAGAACGCGATCTAAACCCGACATTGCTAGAAAAACAACAATTAAACATCTAGACGATGGGACAGCGGTTACCCTTGACGAACGACGTAGACGACGACGATCTCCACCCCCCAAGACGGCCTCCTCTACTCACCTCCTTCCTCCTCCCATGGCCGGCGGCGGGGAGTCGTGCACCGGGGAGAGTCGTGGACAGGGAGGCGCCGGTGGAGGAGCTGCCAGGGCGGGGAGGGGCTGCCATGGGAGGAGGTGCTATAGTGCGGCGGCTACTGTAGCGTCGTGCTACAGTACTCCACTACAATGTAGGGCTAGGTTTGCCTCCCCCTTTTAAGTGGTTCCTCGTTGGGCCAAAGCTATGGGCCAAGGCCGAGTTCTAATACTCTTTCTAACTTCTGAATTTTTCTTTTCTAATTCTATTTAAATTTCAGTACTAATCACTTATTTGTTTTATTTTTAAACGGGATATTACATATACGGTGTTGTATCGATTCGGTTTTATGCTGATTTATGTTCGGTGTTCCATTTGGTGTTACAATTTTCTTGCTTTTTGATATTGATTGTGCATGTAAAGCCAAGTAATGGCTTTGTCTTAATTTACTAACCATCCTTGTCCAATACAGATGACAGACCAACTCTGCGATCGGGAGCCTGCGCGCGCAGGCTCCCCATCCCCATCTAGGGCACCACGCCTAGCACCTCGGCGATTTCTACGATCGGGGCGGTCATCCCAAGCCCGTCGGGCATGGCGAGCCCTCTCGCACTGGTCCCAGCAGGTGGACCGCTGAGGAGGTGCTCCTCCGCCGCCATCCATGGTCGAGTTTATGATGATGATTGAGCGCAACCGATGGACGGACCGGATGCTTGAGGCGATCGTGCGCGACCGCTCCGGCCTCCCGTTCCGACGGAGGGCTGCCCGCACCGAAGCGTCGGGGTCCCGCACCAACCCTCCGACATTTGCGGGCGGCAAGGACCCGATGGAGGCAGAGGACTGGCTGCACAACATTGAGAAGAAGCTGAACATTGCGCAGTGTACCGGGGTTGAGAGAGTCTTGTTTGCCAGCTATCAGTTGGCAGGTGCGGCGAGCGCATGGTGGGATAGTTATTCCGCCATGCAGCCCGCTGGTCACGTCCCGACTTGGGACGAATTCAGGGATGCGTTCCGGGAGGCCCATATACCGGAGGGAGTGCTGCTTATCAAGCAGCAGCAGTTCCTTGCCTTGAGACAGGGACGGCGGACCGTCACTGAGTACCTGCATGACTTCAACTACTTGGCCAGGTATGCTCCGGACGACGTCTCGACAGACGCTCGTCGCCGGAACAGGTTCTTCCATGGGCTATCAGAGGAGTTGCGGCTTGTTTTGGCTGCACATGATTTCAGGAGTTTTCAGCATCTGGTCAACAAGGCGATCGTGGTGGAGCATGAGAGCCTGACAGTGGATGAGTCGAGGAAGAGGAGGAAGGCTTTTCAGACAGCAGTGGCGAGTGGCAGTTTTCCCAGGCCACGCCCAGGACTACCTCAGGCACCTCGTGCCCCAGCTTCAGCACCATCGAGGTCTCCTGTGGCACCTCCACGACCTTCTCCACCGCGCTCAAGCAGACAATGCGGGCCGAGACCCAGATGGCGGGCATACAAGCGGCGTCATTTGTTTCCATCAGGCGTCGGGGCCACTATGCCATGATGCCTCGCCAAGCGGCGAGGATGCCCGGGACGTACTCTGCTCCAGCGCCACGGCCCCGACCCGGCTCGGCGAGGCCACCGCCACCACCACGAGAGCAGCACCTACTCCACCCCAGCATGCCCGTGGTCGCGTCAACCACGTCTCAGCAGAGGAGGCGACCGACGCACCTGACGTCGTGCTAGGTACACTGCTTGTTAATTCATGTCCTGCATCGGTTCTATTCGATTCTGGAGCATCTCATTCATTTATTAGAAACGAGTATGCTGAAATTAACCAATTCAAGATACATACACTACACCCACCTTATCATATTCAGTCCCCAGGGTCGGTTTTCTCGCCCGATCAAGTGCAGAGGGCGTAAAATTGAAATACAAAATGTTAACTTTTCAGCAAACTTAATAGTGATAAGTTCAGTGGGCATCGATGTTATCCTAGGGATGGATTGGTTATCTAAGAATCAGGGGAAGATTGATTGTGCCCAGCGGTCTATTTCAGTGACTAGCGAGGACGGCATCCAGGTAGTCTTTGCACCTTTAGTGGGTAGTTCTCACCTATATGCTTTAGAGGCGAGTACCTCTCTCGCACTAGAGGAGGTACCAATAGTGAGTGAGTATCCTGATGTGTTCCCTGAAGAACTTCCAGGCATGCCCCCTGACCGAGAAGTAGAGTTTGTCATTGAGCTTGCACCTGGTACCGCGCCTATCTCAAAAAGGTCGTATCGGATGCCGCCCAATGAGCTAGCTGAATTGAAAGAACAACTTAAGGAGTTGCAAGACAAAGGTTTCATCAGGCCTAGCTCCTCGCCTTGGGGATGCCCGGCTCTCTTTGTCAAGAAGAAAGACAAGAGTCTACGGATGTGTGTTGACTACCGTCCGTTGAATGAGGTCACCATCAAGAACAAGTATCCGCTCCCGCGGATCGATGACCTATTTGACCAGCTTAGTGGAGCTCAGGTGTTCTCCAAAATTGACTTGAGGTTAGGCTACCATCAGATTAAAGTTAGAACCGAGGACATTCCGAAGACCGCCTTCTCTACTCGTTACGGTCTGTACGAGTACACGGTCATGTCCTTTGGTTTGACCAATGCCCCAGCTTATTTCATGAACCTCATGAATTCGGTGTTCATGGAGTACTTGGATCAGTTTGTAGTGGTTTTCATCGATGATATCCTTATCTACTCTAAGTCTGATCTTGAGCACGAGCAACATCTGAGACTTGTGTTAGAAAAGCTTCGCCACCATCAGCTGTACGCCAAATTCAGCAAATGCGAATTTTGGCTTCGAGAGGTTAGTTTCTTGGGTCATATCCTATCTAAAGGCGGTGTCACTGTTGATCCTAGTAAGGTACGAGATGTCCTTGAATGGAAGCAACCCAAGAGCGTCACTGACATTCGTAGTTTTCTTGGACTTGCGGGATACTACCGTAGGTTCATCAAGAATTTCTCAAAAATTGCAAAACCTATGACCCAACTTCTAAAGAAAGAAAAGAAATTTGAGTGGACAGCAGAATGCGAACAAAGTTTCAAACCACGAAAGAATGCTGTGAAGCTCGTGCTTGTTACTCGGACATTCACAAGGGCTTTGATATCTTGTGATGCATCTGCCACGAGCTCGGTTGTGTGCTTATGCAAGACAGCCGAGTGGTGGCCTACGCATCGAGGCAATTGAGGCCCCATGAGGCCAATTATCCCACACACGACCTAGAGCTTGCGGCTGTAGTTCATGCCTTGAATATTTGGCGACATTACCTCATCGGTAATCGTTGCGAGATCTACACCGACCATAAGAGTCTTAAATATATTTTCACCCAAGCCGACCTGAACTTGAGACAAAGAAGATGGCTTGAGTTGATTAAAGATTATGATATGGGACTCCATTATCATCCAGGGAAAGCTAATGTAGTGGCCGACGCATTGAGCAGAAAATCTCAATGCAACTGTTTGTCGGTAACTCCTTTTTCTGCAGGCTTATGTGTTGCATTGCAAAGCCTACACCTGGAGATAGTTGAAGAAGGTTCGCTTGCAGCCCTCAGTGTGACTTGCACACTTGAGGACCAGATTAGGGAAGCCCAGAAAATTGATGCGGAAGTGGCTAAAATTTTAGAACTAATGAAACAAGGCAAGGCTAAATGTTTTAAGCAAGATGCACAAGGTACTCTATGGTTTGGAAACCGTATGGTGGTACCGTTTGATCACCACTTGAGAGAATTGATTCTCAAGGAGGCTCATAACTCAAAATTCTCTATCCACCCCGGGAGTACAAAAATGTACCAAGATTTGAAAAAGAAACTGTGGTGGAGCCAGATGAAGCAAACGTTGCGCAGTATGTGGCCGAGTGCGATCTATGTCAAAGAGTTAAGGCTGAGCACTTGAAGCCAGCTGGTACTCTAGATCCCCTGCCCATTCCCCAGTGGAAATGGGAAGAAGTTGGCATGGATTTTATCACCGGCCTTCCTAGAACTAAAGCTGGATTTGATTCTATATGGGTAATTGTGGACCGTTTGACGAAAGTTGCTCACTTCATTCCTATCAAGACCATCTACCGTGGGGACAAGTTAGCGGAGCTTTACATTGCAAGAATTGTTTGTCTCCACGGTGTTCCAAAGGTGATAGTTTCTGATAGAGGCCCTCAATTCACATCCTATTTCTGGGAATGCTTACATAAAGCAATGGGGACCAGTCTATCTTTTAGCTCCGCTTACCACCCGCAAACAGATGGACAGACTGAGAGGGTAAACCAAGTTTTCGAAGATCTTCTCCGGCTTGCGTCTTGTCCTCTGACGATAGTTGGGAAAAATGTTTACCGTTTGCGGAGTTCTCCTACAACAACAGCTTCCAATCGAGCATTCAAATGTCACCCTTCGAAGCATTGTATGGGAGAGCTTGTAGAACACCGTTGAACTGGTCCGAAGCCGGGGAGAGGCCATTTTATGGCCCGACCTTGGTGGAAGATGCTGAAGAACAAGTTCGTGTCATTCGTGAACGACTTAGGGCGGCTCAATCACGTCAGAAGTCTTATGCCGACCGTCGTCGTCGCGAGTTGAGTTTCGAAGTGGACGATCATGTTTATCTTAAAGTCTCTCCTATGAAAGGAGTTCGTCGTTTCCAAATCAAAGGTAAATTAGCACCTCGCTATATTGGACCTTTCCGTATTCTAGCTAAGTTGGGATCGGTGGCATACCAATTGGAGTTGCCACCATCACTCTCAGAAGTGCATAACGTCTTCCATGTCTCCCAACTCAAGAAATGTCTTCGAGTTCCAACGGAAGCAACCGAGTTGGATAAACTCGACTTGCAACCCGATCTATCTTATCGAGAGAGCCCGATTCGTATTCTTGAGGAAACCGAGCGTAAGACTAGGAATCGCAACATCAAGTTCGTCAAGGTTCAATGGAGCAACCACACGGAGAATGAAGCAACTTGGGAACGTGAAGAACGGATGCGAGCGGCATATCCAGAACTCTTCTCTACATGAAGTGCCTTCGTATCAAGAAAGGAAAGGTAAGACATATTAATGTAAATTATAACCTATCAACACTATCTTTGAAGGAAATCAAGACAACATAAATTATGACTTCTAATAAAAACTTTCTAATTCTTCTCCACCCAGATCTCGGGTCGAGATCTTTTGTAAGGGGGGGAGGTTTGTCACAGCCCCAACTAATTAAATGGAATTAATATGTTTTTCACTAACCTGCATCATCAAATTCAAATCATTTCATAATATATTGTACTTGGAAAATCTAATTTGAGGTAAACATACACATCAAAATTCGCATTCCAATTCAAACCAGTGATAAAAAGTTGTGATCATCACCTGAAAATAATTTATTTAAATACTACATTGATTATCATGAAATAATGTAATTTTTACCAAATTTTTGGGACTAGTTTGAACCTCATTAAAATTCAAACAACATTTATAGACACACAACATGTTTGAATTTAAATATCACCAACTATATTATGAACAGTAGGGTTTCATAATTTTTATGGGAACTACATCATCCCAGGAACCCCCACAAATTATCTGAGGATTTTATGAAATTTATTTCTATTTATAAACCCCGGTCAAAGTTGCTAGACAGACTTTAAATTCCAGTCAAACTTGAAACCCTAAACCTTAGTACTATTCCTTGGGCCCGAGTCCAACTTGGCACTGGCTCAACCCAACCACCTAAACGCACCACCCGCGAGCCGTCCGATAGAAGCTCGACGCTCCAGATCACTTACCGCTTCACCCCGCACTACTTACCTCTTTCAAATCCCAACCGTTCGATTCAGATCCGAGGGTCCCCAGTGGGCCACGTTCCCCATCTCGCGCTGACGGAGAGCCGCGACTGTGGGCCCGCTTGTCGGTTTGTCTTCCTCCTATCACCTCCGACTCAGAGCTCCAACGCCACGCGTTCGAGTTTCCCTGTTTCGGCCGTTGAGGCGATTCTCACCCCGTGGATCCACCGCCCCTCTTAGCCAATTCCCGAGCTCTTCACTTAACGCCGCTCTCGTTGCCGTCTTCGCCTCGGGATAAAACCACCCCCACGCCCGGCTTTCTCCCCCACTTCTCCTCGGTTGACAGAGGAGAGGGAGGCCAGCTCGAGCTCTTTCCCCGGGTAAGCCCCCTCCGCATGATTCCTCTGCGTTCCGCCTTCCTTGCCCTCTCCACTTTCGCTAATGCAAGCTGCTCTCGTTGCTTGTAGCGCTTGGACCACCATCGTGCCATCCAGGAGCTCCAGAGCGTGCCCTGAAGGCCACCTTCGTGCAAATCTCGACTCCAGTGAGTTTTAGTCTCTCCTTAACGTGTCACTTTATGCCCTCAAGTATTAGCATCGTTTCCCCTCACTTCTTGGGTCGGATGATTCGCAGGAGCTCTGGCATTTGAAGCTTTTCCCCATTTTCGGCCAACATCTCTGTTCATCGTCAAACTGTTGATTTGGTGAGCTCTTGACCGATTCCTCTTGGTGTGACCATCTACTAGCTTCACTCAACCTTACACCACCTCCATATTTCAGTTTTGTGGCCCAGGGAGCCCCCTCCTCGTGAGCCGCATCACCGCCGCCGCCATTACTGGTGACCGCTTCTTCCCGAGTTTCTCCGACCACTCCATCTCTCTGGTGAGCTTCAGTGACCACTCTCATAGCTTAAGCATGCGTTAATTAGCTCTAAAATGAACTAGGTTGGCACATGCACGTTAGCCGTATGGTCACCTCCGCTCGCCGGCGTTGCGCCGCCGCTACCGGCCGTCCCAACTCCGATTGAAGGTACCCCTAGGATCGCACGGCTATTAGGTACCCGTTTTTGGCCTTGTCCGGCGCCGGCGTGGACCACAGCACGGCGAGCCGCCGTGCAAGCTCACGGAGCGCCGTTTCGTTGTCGGATTACCGACCGAAAACAGTAGCGCGATTAGTTTAAAACTAATTGTTGTTTAAATTGAGTAGTGGCTGTTTGAAACAACTAATCTCTCTTTGACATGTGGGCCCAAGGCTTTCAACACGTATTAAGGAAACTAAATAAACTGGAATCAATCTGGACCGTAGGATGCGAGAGGGACGGTTTGGATTTGTGAGACATTCGGACCGTCCTATTGCATTTCGAATATGGACCGTTGGATCTTGATCCAACGGCCCGCAACCATCGCCCTAGCACGCACACGTGCGCGCGCCTAGCAGTGGGCCGCTGACGAGCGGGCCCACTGGTCCAGTGACTGCGGCTAGCGCTGCACTCGGTGAGAAGAGTAAAAATCACTTTAGTAAATTCGAAATCAGTTTATTTATACACTGGAAATTAGTATTAACTTTAGAAATGCATAACTATTTCATCTTAACTCCAAATCACATGAAACCACTTCTGGAAATTTACACTCTTAATGGACTTCCTATCAAAATTAGTTTCATACATGTCTCTATAGCAGAGGGCTTTAATTGGAAATTTATTCATTAGAATCATTATATTTACAATAGGAAAATGGACTGAAATCTTTAAAAATGCATAAGTAATTATTGGAAACTCCAAAAACAGTGAGACCACTTTTGATAATTTTCATTTTCAGTGAACTTAATTATTAAAATAGTCTCCACATTACCTCTATCACAGAAACTATTTTGGGAGAATATACTCCTTAACTCCATTATTTTTATACTATAAAAGGCTGATAACTTTGAAAATCAATAACTAAATCATAAAAACTCCAAAAAGGACAAACTCAACTATTATGAACTTGTATTAATATTACCTATTTACCTATGTAATCCTTTACCCCGCCACTGTTCTACAAAATTTCACTTCATAATTAAATTACATAATGACTGACTTATTGAAATCGAATTTGAGACCATTATAACTTTCTACACGCTAAATCAAAATGAAATAATTCTTTCACCAAAAATCCTTTAAAATCATGACCTAACTACTGTAGAAAAATCATGCATTTTGAGCATTTTGTTTTTGAGTTGTTTTCTGGTATTTATTTGATGTTATAATTATATAGATCCAGAGCATATTGACATCGACACTTACGCTACGAGAGCGAGCAGCTACTATACCAGCAAGGCAAGCATCATTTGAACTTTCTTTTGCATCATATTTGATCCCGCTTTTGGTTAAGATAGTGCAATGATAATTGCTTGCATGCTATTTTGATTATGTCAATATCTTTGTGATGTGTAGTTTAGTTATGTCCTATGCTTGAGGTTAATCTTGAATTATGCCAACCCCTATATGCTTAAGATAGGATGTGTGAATTGTGGATTATAGAATTGCTTAGCCATGCAAGTCTAGATACTGTGAGTTCGATCGTCTGAATAACCCATGGTTTTGGGATACACACAACTCTTACTTTATGTTTTTACTTCAGATCTTTGTAGTTGTTTTATGAATAAAACTTTGTCATTTTTAAATGAGATTTGGTCCGACAAGTGTTGGTTAGTGATGGTGCTTTGTGCACGAGCATTGGGTAAGTGGAAGGACTTGTCGGACAATTGAGGACCGAACTTTGGGTACCTCTTCGTTCAAGCAACCCTCGTCTTTGCCACACGCGGTGTATGGGTGCCGTATGGTTAAGTAGGGGAGGGTTTTATTGTGTTAAGTCCTTGGTGGTGTAAGGGCATAGCGACCGTGAAATCCTATGTTCTTTGAGGAGCCGATGTAATCCTTTATAGTGTGCAAGGAGCACCAATTCTTTTGTTTTGATTGCATCGGTATTTCCAATATAACTTGTGAGCCCCTAGCAAGTGCTATCGACGCTTGTACTAGGCAAGGAACCATCTCACAAGGGGACTTAGCCCAATAGGGCTTTCTTGCTGAAAATGATCAGTATCTTGATTTACCGTACCGGCATACCATAGGAAGTGTGCTATTTCGAGGCCTCGGAGGCTTACGGGCTAATCAAGTCATGTGGGTAAAGTAGTACACCCTGCAGGTATAATCTATTCGAATAGCCGTGTCCACGGTTATGGACGACCGCTTGAAATTTGTGGCTGCTTATTGTTAGACTTTTAATTAAAATTGTGGTTAAACTTGGGATTCGTCATGAACGGGTTGTTCATGTGTTTAGTATATCAAAGTGGGCTGCCACTTTGGTCTTTGTATGATTCAATTGTTTATTACTGAAATGCTTTACTACATGTTTTACTTCTACTTCAAATCTGATTTTAAATGGGCACATGAAAAAAAAAACTAGTATGTGTAGGATGTTAATTGTTGCGTCTTTTCGCAAAACTAAACCAATATGAGCCATCCTTTGAATGACCCTTATGCATAACTATTTTTATTTGTGTAAGACTTGCAGTACACTTGTACTCACCGGATGTTCTTGGCCTTTTCAGGTGAGGAAGGTTATGATTATGATGATCTCGCTAGTGTTGACTTGGGCGACACTAATGAGTAGTGTGCTACCATTTAACTCCCAGTCGGTTGCCGATGGGTGATGGGCATACCACTACTGGTCTTTTGCTTTATTTATTTTCTTCCGCTGCTACTTGGTACTTTACTTGAATTGGCCGGTCGGCCGTTTGTAATAAGCTGTAGACCTTAACTATTATGCAGTATGTCTTTTATCTCTTGTTGTATGCGTTGTATGGAGGTAATCAACGTTGGATGAGAGTATGAGTATATTGGTCGTTGATCTTGGGAGCCAATATATGTCATACTCGTTGTTGATGAATTCTCATTTAACTCATCAAGGGTAGTGCTTCGAATCGAGGGAGAATCAACAATCATGTAGCGCTCGCAAGGGAGCAGCGCGCATGATCGTTGAGGCTCCAGTATTCGGCTAAGCCTCTCACTTGGATAGAGTTAAATTGGAATTCATTTACCGGAGACCCGTAATTATGTCCCTAAGACCTTGTCTAATCTCGGTCTTATGGAGATAATTACCGGGGTCCCCACAGGTGCTGATGCTGAAGATGGTACACGTGTTAGATGCCCAAACGAAGATCATGTGGATGAGTCCATCGCCGAGAGGCCACCATCAGTTGTGCAAACATGAACATACATCACTCCATTTTTGTGTTGATGTAGCATATATGCATGCATGCTCAAATAATAGTGTAAACTACCAATGTAGGCTGTTTGGTTCTGGTAGTGCATGTTGGTATTCATGTTGCCTTGAGGACTGGTGGCATGTTATCTTTGCCAACAAAGATGTGTTACTAGTACTTCTTTCACAAAACTATTAGTGATCCATATCAATCGATCTCTTCACTCAAATGCCCAAAATAACTATTTCCTTTCTTTTTCTTAACCAAAAAGAATCACGCATACCAAGAAGAATCAACTCAATTTATAATTGGCATATGTCTTAGAAACAAAGCTCAAATAAAACCAAGAGAATACATCATTATCCGAGAACACAACCTTTTCTCAAACTTTCTTTTTAGAATTCAACTTTCTCTTAAACAATGAGATTCCAAATCATCGCATAACACACTAATTCATTTCTTTTAGTTTAGCAACCTCAAAGCTATGCTCAAACTGAACACAAAATCCACACTTATGTAAAGAGACTTTTTCAATCCACAATAGCATACTCTGGTCAACTTCTCTACCAAATAAAATTACTTTGACAAATAATTCTCAACACAACTCGATATAGATTTCAGCCACAATCACATCACCTCAATCTTTTAAGGATAAACAACTTAAAATTCACCGCATTCACACTCTTTTACTATATCCAAAGGATTCTATCAAAGATCACTATAACTCTTGGAACCTAATCATAGGAAACCAAGATGCTAGCATAAAAATGCAAAGCCCAAATTCAACCTTTGAGAATCCTACAAAGAATGTCTGGTATACGTAATAGGTAATCCTCAGATCTGATTACTAAAATTTCACACAGCTCAACAATAACTTCAATCATTATTGTTAACATCCCTCACTAACCAAGTGACCGCCAAAGGCGATTCGATTCACCAATCATAGACCTTCTCCAACCCACACCAATCAAATGTAGCTACTCGACCACAAAATACCCATTCACAATACCCTAACTGATTGATCAGGATTCAAACATACTCAATCACTAACGTCAATAAATAAATATATTCTTGATCAAGTTATCCTTACAGATAATCTAACTCCCATACTGTTACTCACTGAGGTCGAGTCATACTTGACAATAACTAAACAATTCCTGCTATCCCATTAAATAACACGACTACTAGATTTCTCTACACTGCTACTCTCATTAAACTACACTATCATAATTCTTCTACACAATATAACCGAGTACCCAGTTGTGATATTCTAAAAAAACTGTTCAAGGTTTCCATACTTGCTAATTCTAATGTTCTGTCAAAATGAACACAAGATCTTGGACCACATCTCGCTATAGGCCCTACTAGTTGCGATAACGAAATCTGCTAGCTCCAAAGTCATACACTCTGTTTAAATCAAATCCTCTCCAAGAGTTATTCTAATAAATCATTTTATTACTCAATGCCTCTCAAACAACTTGACACCCAAGGGCTCACAAAGTCATCTACTATACCACCACTAACTAGTTACCAAAACACAACTGAAAAGACTTTGTAACACAATTCGGTTAACCCTTTCTTAGAAGAAGAGGCAAATAGAAGTAAATTTTAACACATCGGAAAACGTTACTACTTACAGTAGTTACAAGATCAAGAGAAATAATCAAATAGTAATTATCTCAGAAAACAAAAGATGAGATCATAGATGAGGGCACAAGTCCCACGAGTAGAGAATAGCCAACCTCAAATGAGAATAGAACATTACTTTTGGAATTCAGGAAACTCTGATGGGCAAAACAGAAAGTTTAAGCAAAATTCGAAAAACTGCAAGTTACAAAACTTGACTTCGATATCAAATACTTCTACTTCACTCTTACCTTTAACAAAGAAAATGGCATTCGTTGGTTACAGCATCACCATGCCAACTCCAACAAAAAGAGATTTGAAGACTACCACATATAAACTACTTAGAAACTAATAAAACCTCTCATCACGTCACTTTGCTCAAAACAATTTCAGCTACCACATCAACATGAGGTCTGAAAGATCACAATTGTGAAACTAGAAACATTTTCGCTTAATTAATATCAGGCAAGTGATCCAATTCCTTTATACAAAACATTCAATATTATCGTCATAATCCCTTACTGACAATCACACTAACAAAGAAATAATACACTCCTAGTGAGAATCATCATAGCCTCTTATCCCATCATAAATCTCTCCAAAAGAAGCACCAACCACAAGGTCGAAACAAACCTCTTTTAACAAGATCATACTATCAAATAACAACTTCGCCATGCATGTTTTCAAATATCACTTATTCTTTCATCCATTCAACCATTAGTACTGCTCAACACACACTTTAACTATCATTAACAATTGACAATTGTATTTATCACTTATGCAAATGGGGTCCTACTGCTATTTACAGTCACCTATCTATTTATAAACACAGAGTCATCATTCCACTTTATGCTCAGAGTTCAATTAAATATTTAATAACATCATCTCCTTTAATCACCGGGCTTCACAAGGTACTACCTCAACATCCATCTAATTCGATATACATGTTTCAATCTAGCAATTATGTATGATCACCAAGTAGCCAGTTTATGAAAATTTCCAGATTAATATCCTCTAAGGCAACGTCAAACACATCCTTAACATAATCATCACTAATGACCAGACAAATCCATTGAGATACTTTACTCCGAATTATCCAATAAATCTATCGAATTCCATCGTCTTAATGATCAGACCAAGTAATCGATACACCACACCTCTTAGTAAGTCTTGGATTCCTAGTTTGAATGGTCATACCATTTAACAAGTTCATCATGTAACAACTCCATGACAACATCAAATCTGTCAACTTCACTTCCAACGATCTTGGTTAAGATCGATTACGCACCACATTACAGACCCAACTTGATATCTCATACACTATCAATCTATCTTTTATACTTAAAACCTCTCACAAAACACAACAAAACATCTCAAAAGAGTTTTGATACCTTCCGTCTCAAAGAAGAGGCACTAAGCTTTAATATTCCAACTACTCCAAAAGAAGTGCATAAAGTCGAAACGTACTTCAATGAAGCTTGTAAATGATACTTTCCATTATCTAAAACACCAAGCGAATGAATGGGTCAAGTCTGCCAACAAGAAGGTAGAACTCTCATGACAAGGAACAATATTGCCAATGACGACGTTTACAAGTAGCAAGAATAGCTCAAGAGTAAAAAATAATTTTTTTACTCTATAAAACAAATACAAACCAATTGAAACCCATCAACTGCATTGTAACCATTATCCAAAGAAGGTTCATCAACCGCAAGCGGCTCAACAGTTGAAAAAACAATGTTTGCTTTAAGGGTCAAATTAAATCAATGGAAACTCATCAACTGGAATGAACTACTAATCCAAGAGAAATTCATCAAGCACAACTGAACAAGAGTTGACCAAATCAAATCCAAGAAAGAGAACAACCTCTCCAAAGATACTCACTATTATCATACTACGAACGGTGGTGTAGCCTGGTAAAGCCCAGGGCCACAACCACGACCTCAACCTCTCAACATGGGTTATCCCCACACATAATAACCATAGTATTATAATATAGATATATCAAATCTTCTCATAGCAGGAATGATCAATAGAACATAACGAAAGCGCAAATGCAATGCAATAAACCAAACCCACCTACTGTGCTTAGTGTGTCAAGTTTAATAATTCAAATACCATGGACCTACAGCCCGCTCTGATACCAACTGTAACACCCCAGTACAACATGAGCCTGGAATGCTACCAAACCAACATTAAACGATTCTAAGCCAAAATATTCTACCAAATTTCGGCGGAACCTCCCTTGTAAAGGTAGCTACTAGGAGGTTCTAACATTTGAATAAAACATATATAAATAATCCAACATCCAGAATCATCCATAGGCATTCAAATCAGGTAGGCACCTAGCATATCCAAAGAGGTATCCAAAAGACACTACTCATCATTATTACACTTAATTCAATGCATGAAGCATAATCATAATTAATCATTAAGCAGTTTGCTCATTTATTAAGGTACAAACTAAAAGAAAATTTATCAACTTTAAAGGTGGATGGCAGTGTGTGAATCCAATTCAAGTTTACTCCCTCCCTTGCATGCTATTCTTGCAAAAGGTACCTAAAACACAACAAAAACAAGCGTGAACCAAATGATTCAGCAAGTACCAATAATGAAACATTAAACTCACATTTACAGCATCAACATTCCATTCCCAATAGTTTACTCGAAAACATATGTCATGATGTATGAATGCAAATATGCAATGCAACTTTTCTCTTTCACTCTTTTTCGCATTTCACCGGTAATGCGAGATATGCGACCGTCGCCGCATACCATGCCTGTGCTCGCAAGCGCAGGGACCAATTGCCCAATACTCCGCAAGTAAAGAGGACCTCAAGCCCACACTTCGCAAGTGTGGGGACCTCAAGCCCGTCAAATACATGACGAGGATCTCAACAAATGCTTGGTCACCACGTGACCAAATCTTTATTTTGTCAACATGATGCGTATGCACAAATCATGAATCATCATAATCATACCTCCTCAGCAACATCACCTATGAATTTAACTCATTCATACTTCTATCATTTATGTTCATAGACATTCATACACTCAAGCAACCATGAATAATACCTATTTTCACAACATTAATAATCATGATCAACAACATCTAAAACACTATAGCATTCATAGATATCACATTTATTCACAATACTAGCAAACAAGTACTTACCTTAACCGCGTGAGATCGGAGGATGTGAAGAGGGTGCTGCCTCTGGGACCACTCCCTCGACTAAAATTCATTTAAAAGCTTACTAATATAACATTAATGGACCAAACAAACTATATAAGCAAACACAAACTAGCAAAAGCTTCTAACGCGATCTCAACTCCAATTTCCTAAATGTTGATCTGCCCCCTCTGAAAATAGTACAGGAGTCCAAATGAGGTGTTCTTGGACTTCATTGAAAGGTTATCAAATTCCCCAACTAAAACTAGTTGGTGGGCCTTCCTGATTCGGCAATCTAATATCCCTTTTATGCTGATTAACAAAACATCGATTTCACGTCAGGTTCTCTGGACAGTACACTAAAACTATCATAACTTTCAGCTTGTTTGTCCAAACCTCACGTTCTTGGGCTTCCCTGAAAGCTACGACAATTATCTACAACTTTCGTTATACTGAGATCCTCTAATTTGCCCTTTAACTGTTCGCTCAAGTCTGATTACTAAAACCTGTCAGAGTATTAGCAGATTCGCAGAACAGTCATGCTAATAAATTCATAACTTCTACTACACAGGTCTAAATAATGCGAGCTAGCACTTCATTGAAAGCTATTGACGTCTTCTACAAAACTCTAGGAGACGTCCAGAACTGAATCTGCCCGTAACTATATCAAAACGTCGGTCTAACACGAACTGTCCTAAGCAAACCTAATTACCAACATAGATCAATTAAGTCGTAATGCATCTAAACAAGGGGAAAATTGAGGTTACCCTTGACGAACCACCGTAGACCACGATGCAGCCCGTGAACCTTCCCCTTCCCTCTCTTCTTCTTCTCCTCTCTCCCTTTTCTTTTCTTCTTCTTCCTTCCTCTCCTCCCTTTCTCCTCTTGGCATAGCAGTAGGCGGGGTGCTACAGTGGAACGCTACAGTACCAGGGGCACGGTACTATAGCAACTAGGGTTTCCCCCTCCTTTTATTGGTGGCCAGCCCCTCATGGGCCTCGTGGGCCAAGGCCCGAGGCCCAGGTTGCTGAAAAACTGCAGAAAACCCCCCTATCTAATTGCTGCTAAATCTATTTTATATTTGATCCTTCTCCGAATTCACATAATCTCTCCCGAATACTCTTTCGAATATTCTTGAATACTTTTGGGGTATTACAATTTACTTACATCTTGATACTTTTGCTTTTAAAATTTTAGTTTGTAGGGTTTTGTTTTTCACCGACCGCGCTAAGGAAAAACAATGTAACTAAAACAACTCTAAAAAAGACACGCAAATAAGACAGCAACGGGCAACATATAAAAAGTTTCAAAAATCCTATATTTTTTTTATCTTTGAGAACTTTTAGGGTGTTACAAACCTACCCTCCCTAAAAAGAATCTCGACCTCGAGATTCAGATGGATTACAAAACAACTAGGGATACTCTGTTTTTAGCAAGTCTTCACGTTCCCACATAGCTTCCCCTACCTTGTGGTTTCTCCATCGAACCCTGCATAGGCCGTATAGATTGTTTCGTGTCTGCTTTCCGACTATGTCTAGGATTTCGACCGGGTGCTTGGTGTATGTCAAATCCTTGCCGAGTTCGATGTCTTCTATTTAGGTTTGCTCGTCGGGCACTCATAGACATTTCTTGAGTTGACACATGGAACACATCATGCACGTTTGACATCTTCACAGGTAGCTCTAGCCGATATACTAGTTTTCCCACTTTGGCAATGATCTGGAAGGGTCCTATGTATCTTGGTGCAAGCTTCCTTTGACCTTGAACCTCTTGGTTCCTCTAAGAGGAGAGACCTTCAAATAGATGAAGTGTCCAATTTTGAACTCTAGCTCTCTGCGACGGTTGTTGGCGTAGCTCTTTTGTCTTGATTGCACTGTCTACAGTTGGTCTCGGATGAGATGAACCTTATCTTTGGGTTCCTTCAGGATGTCCGGTCCAAAGAGATATCCTTCCTGATGGAATTGGGGTTCCCGATCTTTCGATGAGATTGATAACTATCGATTTTCGTGGAGGTGACTCTCGCGATCCGACTACAACCGTACGACGATGCTTGCATCTTAGCAATCGTTGAACCAACTTCACGACGTTATTGACCGTGCTAGAAGCGCGATCAACCTGAACACGAGGTTCAATTCCTGCGAGCAATCGAAGAACTAGCAAGAATAAAATATAGGCAATCTGATATTGCAAATAGTAATTGTAGTATAGATGGTATTGAAAAACAAATGTGGGATCCCGAAGGCTGTCTTGACAGGTGGTCATTCGACACAACTGAAGAATAGAAGTTTGCACAATGGCTAAACCTAAACTCAACGAAATCTGAGTTCTAGCCAGGGGAACGGCGGCTCCTATATGGGAAGACGACCAGGGGTGGCGGCCAGGGAAGTGGACGCACGCCCCTAGGGTTACAAGGCCCACGGGCCCAAGAGGAGGTAGCGCAACACCCTTTTTGACTCGGACAAAAAATAGACATGGATTTTTTTTGTTTATTGTGGTCGGGTCGGTTGGAATTTGAAGCTGAGGTTGGATCCATTAGAAAGTAGACTTGATAAGCTTTCAATGAAGTCCAAGAACGTCCCAAACGGAGTCCGTATGAAGAAGTTACGTCCGTTTGAACTTAGTGTCGCCGCGATGAGTCCGAACTCGAATCCGTAACGAGCCCAACTCGAATTCTTGCTTGGCTCGGACCCAAAGTGATGTGATGACCTCCATTATGCCTCCTATGCTTGTCCATGACTCCACATACCTCTCCTTGGTCCTTTCCCATGTTCCTAATCATAATTAAATCACTTGCATTAGGTAGCGATCTATTCTCAGTAATATATAAACCTATGAACGAATTCACCTGGTGATTAATTTGGCGAGCACGAGCTTGAGTAATTGGTCCTTGTAACATTTGTTGTGGATCAGCTGTGTGTGTAGGCGCAGTTGTATCCAAGTTAGGGATGTCCTCATCACTTCCCCTGCTTCTAACCATAACAACGATGTCTGGCACTTCCTCCCATAAAGGGCTTCAAAGGGTGGCATCTTGAAACTAGACTAATAGCTGTTATTGTACAAGAATTCGATGTACGGCAAACATTTTTCCCAATTATTAGTGAACTCTAGGGCACAAGCCCAAAGCATGTCTTCGAGAACTTGATTCACCCTTTCCATCTAACCATCTGTTTGTGGGTGGTATGGCGTGCTAAATGCCAGATATGTGCCCAAAGCTTCATGAAGGCTGGCCCAAAAATGGGAGGTAAATTGTCACCCCTATCTAAGACGATTCGCTTAGGTACTCCATGCAAGCTCACTATCTGGGATATGTACAGTTCTGCCAACTTATTGCCCTTGTAGGTGGTTTTTACCGGAATAAAATGAGCTACTTTAGTTAATCGATCTACTATAACCCAAATAGAATCATATCCCAGCTTGGTCTTTGGCAGTCTAGTGATAAAGTCCATGCCAACCTCTTCCCATTTCCACTCTGGTATTTGAAGTGGTTACAAAAGGCCTGCCGGCCTCTGGTGTTCTTCTTTAATCCGTTGGCACACATCGCAACATGCTACGTATACTACAATGTCTCCTTTCATGTGGGGCCACCAGTAGCATTGCTTCAAATCCTGGTACATCTTGGTATCACCTAGATTAATATAGTACCTAGATTAATATAGTAGACCAATGCGTGGGCTTCCTTGAGGATCAAATCCTTCAGGTCCTTTTGGTGGGGTACGAAAATACGCTTCCCATACCACAGAATGCCCTTATCGTCTTTAGTCATTTTGGTGGCCTTCCCTTGCACCACGAGCTATTGGATCCTTTGCATATTGGTGTTCCCTACTTGGGCAGCCTTGATCCTGTCCTCCAGAGTCGGACGTACCTCCAAGGTGGAGAGGTTCCCATGTGGAACTACCCCTAGGTTGAGCTTCTCAAATTCCTCGAAGAGAGAAGGTTGTTGTTCTTGAGTCAAAATGTGGTTGTAGTATGATTTTTTGCTTAACGCATTAACCACCACATTGGCCTTACCCGGGTGATAGTGAAGGTCTAAGTCGTAATCCTTTATCAATTCTAGCCACCTTCGTTGCCTTAGATTAAGGTCTGACTGAGTGAAGATGTACTTGAGGCTTTTGTGATTAGTGTATATGTTACAATGATTCCAGATGAGGTAGTGGTGCCACATCTTCAGTGCATGTACCACCGATGCCAACTCCAAGTCGTGGGTAGGATAATTTTCTTCATGCGGACAAAGCTGCATGGATGCATATGATACTACTTTTCCTTCTTGCATTAGCGCACAGCCTAACCTTGACGAGAGGCATCACAATACACCTCAAAATCTTTACGAATATTTGGGAGTATTAGGACTTGGGCGGAGGTTAACTTGATTTTTAATTCTTGAAAACTCTTCTCACACCCATCTGTCCACTCAAACTTCTTTTCTTTCTTCAGTAGTTGAGTGAGAGGCTGGGTGATTTTTGAGAATCCTTCTATGAATCTGCGATAGTATCTTGCCAATCCTAGAAAACTCTGAACTTTGGTGACCATGCTGGGTGGTTGCTAATCTAGGACAACTTCAACCTTTACTGGGCCCACTGCTACCCCACTTGCGGATATCACATGACCCAAAAAACTAATATCTGACAGACAGAATTCACACTTGCTGTATTTGGCATACAGCTGGTGTTCCCTCAGCTTTTCCAACACCATCCTCAGATTTTGTGCGTGTTCTTCAGCGCCTTTGGAATAGATAAGATATCATCAATGAATACCACTACGAATCTGTCCAGGTACTCAATGAATACTTTGTTCATCCAATTCATGAAGTAGGCCGGGGCATTGGTTAGTCCAAATGACATAACCGTGAACTCGTAGAGGTCAGTCATATCTAGTAGAGAAGGTTGTTTTGGGCACATCTTCAGGTCTGATTTTTAACTGATGATATCCTGAATGAAGATCTATCTTAGAGAACTTTGTCGCCCCCTTGAGCTGATCAAACAAACTGTCAATTCTGGGCAATGGATATTTATTTTTTATGGTTACTTCATTCAAGGACCGATAGTCCACACACATTCGCATATTACCGTCCTTCTTTTTCACGAACAGTATAGGAGATCCCCATGGCAAGGAGCTCGATTTGATGAACTCTTTCTCTTGCAACTCTCAGATTTTCTTTTTCAACTCTTCAAGTTCATTAACTGGCATCCTATAAGATCTTTTTGATATGGGCGCTGTCCCAGGCATCAACTCTATGATGAACTCTACATCGCGATCTGGTGGTCCCCTGGCAGTTCTTTTAGGAAGATGTCGGGGTACTCTTGGACCACTCGCATTCCCACTAGAGGAACACCCATGGCATAGCAAATTTCCCTTTTCCATTGGAAGGTCTGTTCATCTTGACTTCAACCACCATCCCAGGGCCTTTGGTGAGGACCACTTTTCTATTGGCGCAATCTATTATCCCTTGATATTTGGCCAGCCAATCCGTCCCTAGGATGATGTCTAGAGTCCGGGCTCGTAACACCATTAGGTCTGCCAGAAACATTATTCCCTCAAGATGGATTTCTACCCCAGGGCTTACTAACATGGCCTGTAATATCCCCCTGGTGAACTGAGCTCTAAAGGTATCTTGAGAGTGAAAGTTAGCAATTGCCACTGGTCCACAAACTTGCTGAAATGAAAGAATGGGATGCTCTAGAATAAAAAAGAACACATGCTGGTGAGGAGTTAACTGAGAATGTACCTATCTGTACTTCTAGTGCCTCTTGAGCCTCTTCTGCGGTGATATGGTTCACCTGACCTCATCCTAGGAATGACGTCGTCCTGGGTGTTGCCGAAGCTGGGGGTCTTCCCCTGATTGGGGGTTGGACGACCCTTGTGCTGGAGTGTTGATGTTGAAGTGCACGGGTGCCATTGGCTGCTGGGGGCAGCTGCGGGCAAAGTGCCCGGTCCCACCACAGTTGAAGCACACCATGGTAGCAGATGGGTTGCTAGCCTGCTAGGGTTGGCTTGGTTGGCCAGGAGCGGCGTAAGTGGAACCACTAGGCCGACTTGCTAGGGTAGGGGCTCGGGACGAAGCGACCGATGAGGTACCACTGCTTGAAGGGGCAACATAGAATGGTCGGCAGTTAGAGGTTGTGCCGCTTGGGGTCCCCATCTTTCGCTTACGACTGGCCTCAAAGGTCCTGCGTTCACTTTCGAGGAGCAATGCCTTGTTGACTAAATGTTGGAAGTTGTGGAAGTCCTGAACAATTAACTGCACTCGTAGTCCATCATGTAACCCTTCCATGAAACGATTGATATTTTCCCCCTCATCAGGTCAGGTACTCACCCACTATGGAGTTGCCTTGTTTCAGAGCCCTAAACTCATTTCTCTTCATGCGCATAACACTAGAGGGAATATAGTTACTCCTGGATGCTTCTTTAAACTCAGTCCATTCCACATCTGGAGCAATCACTTCCACTTCAGCCTATACTTCAGCTTCCTCATCTTCGGACGCTTCTTCTTCTTCCTCTTCTTCATTTCCTTCAACAACTGTTAATTCAGGCCCCATGCTGCTTCTGGCGGCCAAGTAATTGTCCCACAAGTCAGCGATTGGCCCCACAAGCTGGTGTGTTACAAATATCACCTTGTCTTCCTCTCAGCATCGAGCCAAGATCAACTTCTTCTCAATAGCACGGAGCCAACCTTTGGCTTTGAGTGGCTCATTTGCGCTAGAGAAAATCGGGGGCTTCGTGCACATGAATTCCCCAAGCTTCGACCCTTGACTGTTTACCACAGGGTGTTGATTGGTTGCTATTTCTCTTAACAATTGTGTCTACTAGGCCACCACTTGTGCTAGTGTGGGATGCTTAGGAGGTGGAGGCAGTGTTGGGCCTCGCCCACAACCTCTTCCCCCAGTGGCTCTTCTTGGAGGCATCTGTTATGCAAACACCATTTAGAGCATAATAGTGCACTAACAAGTTGATATTTAAGGCAAAGGAGACTAACATAATCCTCAAAAACACAACCACAAGACAGCATGATCAAAGCTAGCCGATGGAAATCAGTATAGTACACTAAAAACAAAAGCAAGTCCACAACTACTGACTAACATTAACATCCAAAAGCACACATCAACCTACGACTACTACTAGCACTCTGTACAACAAAAGGGGCAACAGCTAGCTGATCCCAAAATACCACCCTAGCTAGCCCTATTACACATACTAGCCACCTATGACCTATTGCCCTCCCTCGGATGGCTTAGTCGTCTCGCTAAGGTAACCCCCGCTACCTCTGCGAGTGGGCAGGATGTGGGAGCAAGAACGGCTGGGGTTGGAGTTTGACACAACGATGGAGATCGGGGCATGCACGTGCTTGTGTGTGGTAGTCCTCAGGCAGAGGCTAGTGGTGCACCCTATAGCTGCGGGGGCGCCTGCCACTGTGGTGGTGGCTGCGGTCGCTCTAGCGAGCTCGAAGATGGCTACCGCCCTCTCGCGCTCTGCTAATTCTTTTCATGTAATGCACGATGCCACAGCACCCACAGTATGCGTTGCTCCTCTTAGAGTACGATGATGACCACTGCGCACACCGCATAGCCGACGAGGGTGTGATGAGATTTGATAATCTATTATTCGAACATACTTCCAACTTATTGACCATGTGGTTGTTTCACTTATTTGTATGCATATCTCTCTTCCATGTACTCTAGCCACTTTGCCCTCAGACCCACACCCACTAGATTGAGATGAGCATTGCGTGCCACATGTACACGATGTCGGTCTACTTGCCTTGGCGCGAATTATCACCAACGGGCTTCCCTGCATGGACAGTGCTGTACTTACTGCACTGGTGGACCGATGGCGCTCGGAGACCCACATGTTCCACCTACTGGCATCTCCTCGGGTCCTTCCTTTTCCCCGATGGTACTGACAACGCCATCTCCTGGACAATGTTGGTTGATTTCGTAGTGGCAGGGACTTACAGTTGGGGTTCTGCTGCACTGGCTTGTCTGTACCGCCACTTGTGCGATGCATGCCACTCACGGAGTGCCGATGGTAACTTGGGTGGCTGCGCATACCTCCTACAAGTGTGGATATGGGATCATTTGTGCATGGGTTGGCCCACTCATGCTACCTTGCAGGTACAAGTTTTTTTTCATTTATCATGTACTGTCTCTTTGAACAAAAAATGCGATTGAAATCCATCTCCATGCAGCCATAGCCCCTTGATGACCCTACGTCGCTTCTGATGGTAGCCTAGCTCTGGAGCTCCATCGTGCCACCTACTAGGCGTCCGAGGTCGTGGTACCTCGGCTACACGAACAAGCTCGATGTCATCACTTAGGACCAGGTATAGTTTCAAAAGTTAGTTTGCTTGCTGTGAATCTAGTTTGAACTATGATTTCATCACTAATGTCTTATATTGTTGTGTAGGTCACGTGCCTGCCATATACCCGCAATGAGGTCCTTGAGATGGACCTGAACCCGATGTGCGAGCGGGACGACAGCTTGTGGGTGACACTCTCACCGTTGATCTACTTCCATGCGGTGGAGTACCACTAGCCCCATCAGATGATGAGACAATTTGGGAAGCTTCAGGATTCTCTACCAATGGAGTTCTCTATAGATCTGAACCTTCATGGGTAAGGGTACATATCGCCATTCGTTTGCATCGTTGGTTGCGGTTTTGATGCTAATAGTTTGATTGTGCCCATGGTAGGATTAACCGACGGCGGAGGTACAGACACACCGACTGGGCCCATTACCACTGTGCGTACGTGTTGTAGTGGTCCGACCGGTACAATTGGTCCAGGGGGATGTGCCGCAGATTCATCAGAGGCCTCAGTTCGTCAGCTACCTCCGATGGCTCCACGACGTCGCGCACCTCCAGCTGTGACCAGCCTTGACCCAGGCGGACATAGGGAAGAATCACTCATCTGACAAGGATATTGTGGACAAGTACGATGAGTTCACACGGACGGGTACACAGCCGGAGAGGGCCCCATCAATGGCTACTATGTGAGTAAATTTTACACTCCTAATAATTTCCCATGCCGCTTTTGACGAACTAATTTATATCTTTCATCCGTACATAGGGTAGGCAGCTGGCGCGCATAAGCAACGAGGCGGGTGAGGTGCTTAGGGTACTCAAGGGTGCGGAGGGGAGCTACAACCGCATGAGGAACTTCTTGGAGGTATTTTGCGCTAGAAATGTCCTTTTTCTTTATTAATCTCCCACTATTGACATTGCACTGTCACTAAGAGTAAGGCACATAGAAATGTTCTTTATTACCTCACTAGAAATGTCATTATTCTGTGACCAGTAAGGCACATAGATCAACATGGAAAATACAACAAGAGTCAGAATTTCCCTATATGTAGGTCGACTATTATTCATAAGCACTCATTATTGTGAGTCCCGAGTCACTAAGAGTACACCATAGGAGTAACATGATAGCTCAATGTTTAGGTCCTTTAGGATGAGCTATGCTGACCAAGTTTCCTCTCAAGGCTGGTATTGTCTGCAGCAACAACCCTATCAATCCTTTAGGACATGCAACACTGCCTTGTTCATCATTCTTGCGGCCTTAAGCTTTGTTTCCAGCTCACTAGATGAATGGATGGTGACACATGACCTGATTAGAAAAGTCAGAATGCACACGCATCACACACATTACATTTCAGCGGAAGTAACAATACAAATAATTTCTTTTGTGCAGAGAAAATCTTGAGGAAATGCAGAACTTTGTATATACTTCCATCTAACATTAGTATATAAGACCGTTTGCAGAGAACTTAACAAACAAGCATAAAATAAACTTACCATCCTTTACAAACAACCATTTGGAAATATAATTACCTCCTCGGCCTGTTTACTTCGTGTATCCATATCAGCTTTTTTCATGTCCTCCTCTTTACGCAAGCGTTCATACTTTCTCTTGTGCTCCTCAATTTTGTGTACCTATAAAATGGAATGCATGTCTGAGACACAGTATCCATGTTATTTTTTTTATTAAACTGCAGTGTATTTTTGTGTATCCATGTTATTTCTTGTTTTTTATTAAACTGCAGTATTTTTTTTGTTGACCTTGTAGATGGTTCGCCGCCGATGCCGACGAATGGCGACAAAAATGAACTGCACAGCAACGGCTAGTGATGTCGTTCAACCTGCCTCGGCTCAGAGTAGCTCCTCGTGTGCTACGACATCTGCTTCGGCTACACAAGACGAGGAGGAGGACGACGACAATGTGGATGCCAGGTTGCCCGACGAGATGGTCCTCTCGGACCTTGTTGGGGCACCGACGGCGACTCAGCCGACACCGGCCACGCCTCCGTGCTGTAAATGCCGTGATCGTGCGGACATCAGTTCGGTCAATGTCGTCGAGGGCACACGTGGTGAACATCCGGCTAATAGGTTCACACCGGGAACAGGTCCGAGAAAGCGCAAGTGATGTAATGTCATGAATTAATAGAACATTTCAGTTTGAATGGATGGATGGTGGCATTTATGAATATATGCATATATCCTTGTAGATGCTATTTCTGGTTGACGAAATGGATGAATTAAGTTCTCTTTCTTGTGTGAGATTATCTGTTGAATGAATGGATGACTTGACTATTTCTGATTGAATGAATGGATGATTGCATTGAGTACATGACATACATGATATGTTGTCTATCAACAGATTGGTACTGCCATGCCATAGATCATGGTGTGATAAAGTGGTCCTGTCACACCCGGAGCCATGGCGTGACAAGACTTTTAGCACCAGAGAGCGACGGCGATTTTTCCAACTCCTCTAGAACTGCACAAACTCTGGCGTGGCGGCACGGTTATGCCACGCCAGAACTCATGATGTGACAAAGTGGTCCTGTCACGCCAGGATACATGGCGTGATAGGAATTAGCACTAGAGAGCGACGACGTTTTTGCAACTCCTCTGGAACTATACAAACCGTGGCGTGGCAGCACGGTTATGCCACGCCAGGTCTCATGGCGTGACAGAGTAGTCCAATCACACCAGTATACATGGCGTGGCATACTTGGCACCAGAAAGCCTCTCCTCTCTCTCTCTCTCTCTCTCTCTCTCTCTCTCTCTCTCTGTCACTCTCTCTCTCTCTCTGGGGCCCCATCTTCCCTACATCACTCGTGAGAACATCTGATTGACCGACATCTCTCTTTTTTTACTACAGCTATTAACTCTACAAGCAAATGACTATTTCGTTCTTATTGATTTTTCTTTTCAAAAAGAATAGACCGAAAACTGCCTCACCAACTTATCAGAAAGACAAGACCATACGCAGGCTACTCACATGCATTTAACCATACTATGACACCAACTTTTCAAATCGACATGACAATACTCTACCTCCTCAGCTTTTCAGACCGAAAAGACCAGACTCTACTGCACAAACTTTTCAGAGGGGCATAACAACACTCTGCCACACCAGCTTTTTAGATCGAAAAGACCAAAACTTTTCAGATGGATGTGATAACAGTCTGCCTCGCCAGCTTTTCAGATAAAAAAGACAACACACTTGGACTCAACCTTTTAAGAATTAAACATACCATACACATCGATTTCTTGGGTGTTCTCACTCCACTAGGTGCATTACACCCTATGGCTTATAAAAAGAGGTGGAAGAGATCTGAGATAGAACACTACACAACCAAACCCAACACTACACCAAAACTTGCTTCACACAACTAGAAGGAAGGAGATGGAGGACTTAGCGAACATGTACAAGAGGATAATGCAAAAGCGCAAGTGGCTAGCCGAGATGGCTAAACCCTACCCGGATAAGTCTATGAAGGATGCGCCGGTACAACCGCAGTTCCCAGTCCCGCAATATTTGTGCGAAGAACCGGCAAAGATCATCCAGTCCACACCCGGCAACGTTCGCTCAGGCATACTACATGTGCGGCTACCACCTCGTAAGCGTATCTTGCACACACAAAGATTTTTCACATCATACGTTACATTCTACAAATCCCTAATTACACACGCCTATAATGGCAACTGGAGATGCAATACAACTTTTTCCATTGGATCGGCGGCTCGGAGATGTACGATAGAGTGTTCATCTAGTAAAAGTACATGTTGAACTTTCTTTGGTGAGCTAAGACCTTCCAGCGCTGGACACCTTACGTACCGATTACGACCCAACTAAAAAGGCATCAGACAAGCTCAAGAAATCAGATAAGTATGATAAGGCCAAGCCCTCGTGATCGAAAGCAAATGAGCAACGATCCAGATCAAATACCCAAGAGTTAATAGGAGAATCATGAGAAAATGTCTAAAACATTTATGACAAGTGTACCATGGGTGGAAGTTTATCAAATTTCTTCTTGCATTCATCTGAATCCATGTACTTCTTTGCGCTTCCAGCAAGCGCTTTACAATAGAAGCATACTGCTCTCACTCCAGTCCAAAGATTAGGCTTAGCGTTGGCTTTGTGATCATATCTTTAACCTTGCCCTTATTCTTTGGCCATGGCTTACCCTTTTCTTGAAGCTAGACTTGTTCGCATGCACACATGGCTAGGCCCTCGCACACTTCTTAATGTCATCATTGCTTTGAGCATCCCACAAAGCTCATTAAGGCCCTTATCCGCCCCATGCATATGGTAGTTCAAATGAAATGCCCATAGCTAGGTGGAAGAGACGCTAAAATGAAATCGCTTGCCAACTTCGCCAATTGAAAACCAAGTTTATCCAAAGTCCGATCAGAACCAACCATTTTGATCACATGTGGGCCTACGTGCACCTTCATAACTTGCATTCCGTAAAGCCTTAGAGACATTGAACCGCTCTCCCGGCCCGTGTCTCGAACATGTCCTGCCGCCTATGATCATATCATACACTTCTCGATCCTCAAACCGCTTTGAAGGTCGTTCCATGCATGCAAGCATAAGACAATAATCTCAAGAGAGTCATCACATGCTTTCTTGTAGGCATTTTTAACACAGCAGACGATTGTTAGCGTGTTCTTCGGGATTGGGGTGTCCGAACGCTTTTCCTTTATCCGCTCGAGAACAATTTCATGTTACGGACCAAATCCAATAGTTTGTTCCATTTAATTTCTCAAGAATTGATCGCAGCAAAAGGGTGTGGTGTTGCTAGATGCCATTGATCTACAACAGGAAATGCAAAATACTAAGACAAATAAAACCATGATAGAGTAAATTGTATTAAACAAATTTAATAGAATGTACTCCCACCAAAATCAACATCCTCCGTTGATTCTAGCGCATTCAAGATCCGCAATTAACAGTCTACTAGTGAGCTTTTGCATCACCGCTAGGACAAGGTAATTCGGTAAGCAACACTGCTAATCATATCTCTATATGACTCTTGTTGTTGGGTGACATCTCTATGCCCCTTGGCGCCAACCTTTATGCCCCAAGGCCCATAACCTATATGATAACCTTGTTAAGTTCACCAATCCTTATGCATGTAAGTATCCGATACAAAACCCATCTAGTCAAGGAAAGTTGATGGTGCCCATTTTATAGACCCACCATCAATTTACAAGACATGGGATGGTGCAAAGTTTAATTGGGAGGGCATATGTTTAACTTAACATTTGTGAGGGATCGCTATACTTCTACCATTCAAACATGCAGGAGTAAAATAATAGGAATAGCATTCACACGCTAGACTCAAGATGGCCCATTTTCTCATGGTGATCTCCATCGCCATAGAATCTGCCCACCATGATGATCTCCATTCCATGGTTCATGTGTGCCATCCTCCAAGTGATGTGTCCTCCGAGTACTACTATAAGCTACTCATAACTAGTAATAAAATACATGGATACTAGGAATCATCACAAGTCGGCACGCAGTCGTTAATACAATACTTTGACAACACAATGGCTCCACTGTTGCCGCATCCACTACACGCAGTCATGCAAATATTACAAACATGCATCACATACACATTAGGCCATACTGTCACATACATCCCGAAAACAAGTTAATGCATAGAATCGCACTCCACGGATAGGGGTCGAGGGTTTCCCACTGGGTTCGGCGGCGTTACTCGCAGATCTCCCTGACATTCGTGAAAAAAGAGATCCAATCTATGCAATTTTTACATAGGATTTTGATCGCAAATCATATTTACCACAAATCGATCATCGCTCTGATTCACCAATTATATTGATCTTCGCATGCCGCAACCGGTTTTACGTGTCACCGCTTCACCCGATGGTGAATCCGACCGTAGGTATGTTGTTTCACGACCTAGCAAGATGATCACGTGACATCGACATTAATCTAGGTTCCGATTCGATCAATCATACATCTTCGCATGCCGCAACCGTTTTACGCGGTCACCGCTTCACCCCGATGGCGTAATCCGACCGGTAGGTACGCTGTTTCACGACCTTAGCAGATGATCACGGAAACCGCATCAATCCATTACCGTAACTATACAATCGATCACATGGATCATACCGATTTACATATCGCCATATGCAAATCACCCAACCTATAACATGACAAAGAACCGCTCGATACCAATCAGAGGGAAACAGTAGGCTACACTAGCGCAAATTAAAAATTCTACCAGAAACCAAGATCATCGCAGCTGTAGATCACGGCCTTACCACTAGACGCCAGCAAAGTGGAAGTTATGCAAACACGGGGCAGCAGTAGTCGTACCGTTGATGCAAGACGTCAGGGCAGTAGTAGTCGACATTTCTCATCCTCGCCGCGGCCCCACGCATGTGCCTTTCTTGCGGTTCGCCCTAACGCCACGCATGCAAAGGCCCAAAGGTATCCACACGACGGAGGAAGCGACGCGCCGACTACTAGATCCGCGCGAGCTTACTAGGGCGTGAGGGGTGGCGCCGTGGTTTGAGGATGTCACTAAAAACTCAACCTCAACTAACCTTTATAGACGCCCTTATAATGGGCTTCTACGAACAGAGGCCCATTAGGACTCAATGCCCACCTAATTCGTGATCCAATCCGACTAGGCTTCAAACTTAAGTGTGTGACTTATGGTTCACATATGTTTAGACATGACGCGAGTACACATACTTGGTCAATAGTTGGTAGCGCTTCTAGCAAGACGTGCAAACTCCTAAACATACGTAAAGATCATATCGACGCAACCATCACAACGTTATGTACATGCCAACTTTGCCTCACGATCTTATCGAGCCTAAGTCGACCACTCTTCTCGATCCCGTGATCCTAATCCCTTACTAGGTTAACTCTTAACCTTAAGTAGCATGGCCATGCATTTCTCGGACGATCACTCGAGGCCCAGAGATATCTCTCTGTAGAGAGGGGCAATCCCATCTCGATCGACCATGCCTCAAAGATGCTTCATGACAAACCCAAAGCTACCTTTATAACTACCTGCCACGAGTAGCTTTGATAGCCCCTAAGTAGGTCGATTCACATCTCAAGTACATGCGACAATCTCGTGTCTAAGGACAAGGCGCATACATTGTGTAGAGAGAACTATAAGAATAATTACTATGTCTCATGTTGGGCTGGTCCAACCCCATGTTCTAAACATGTGTCCACATTATTGGTTTGACATTCCATGTCTATGACTCGTGAAACATGGTCATCAACCGATACATGCTAATCCATCATTCACGTGTCCTCACATGAACTCCGACTAGGGACAACTTTAGAATAACCATACAAGTAAAGAGTTTCACAAACAAGTCACATACTTGTTAATAAACACAAAGGCAATATTCAAGGAACATTTATTAAATCATGGATACAATGAAATATCATCATCAATATGATTGCCTCTAGGCATATCTCCAACACAAAGCCCACGATCAATTTGCTGATCTTTAGAATACTCACAGAGGATGCCGCACAACAACTCACTTGCAAGGAGGAGGCTTGGCAGTGGGAGGAGGCCGACGCGAGGAGGCCGACACGGGAGGAGGACGGCGCGGGAGGAGGCCGGTAGGAGGGAGGAACACGGGAGGAGGCCGGCAGCAGGGAGGAGGCCGGACGGGAGGAGGCCGCGCTGGCCGAGGCGAGGCGCTGGCTGCCGATGAAGGGGCGGCGCGCGGCCCACCCGGGAGGTGAACGGCGAACCTAGAGGAGCCGAGAGCGCGAGAGCCTAAGGGGCGCGGGAGACGGCGACGAGTAAAGAGCAAACCCTAGGTGCGCTTTGATAAAGAATATCACAGACGCTGAGCAAAGAATCGCTCGAGATACCGCACATCATGCACGGCGTTTATTTAAACACCGCTCGGATAATATCACAGACGCTTGCTTAAAGAATCGCTCGAGATATTCAATATCACGACGTTTCTTTAATGGCACCGTCGTGATATGGAGGATATCTCGCATTGCCTTTAAGAAAACTGCTCGTGATATTATCACGCATTTGGTGCTTAAATAGAGCCGTCAGGATATTGGCGATATCTCGCATCGGCTTAATAGAGCCGCTTGATAATATATCACGCACGATCCATCATAGAGCCGTCTGGTTATGGATCTCATTCCTTCATCTCCCGCGCGAGTGTCTTCGCTCTCGCCCACTTTATATAAATAGACAACCCTTATCAAAGGGATTTCTCAAGCTCCTTGATCATCCCCTCTCTCCACAAATTCCAAATGGCTTCTCTCTCGCCCCTATACTGCCTACATTTTGGTTGTGTACTGCACTTCCTCGATCGCACCTCGCCCAAGCCGCGAACAAGGCGCCCGTCGCAATGCAACTGTAGAACCTCCCATCTACCCGAGACCATAACGGGCGATCATCGGCCGATTAGAGCTCCTCCTCCATCAGAACAGGCGAGGCTTTCAAAGATCCGACGAGTAAAACTCGCCGTGGAGATTGTCCTATGGAACTCTTTGGTCCGCACCAGGATGCACGCAGAGAGTCGAGGACGACATCGACATTGCAGAGAGCGTCCGCCAGCCGAGACCGTGGAGACCAGGTTGATGGCCTCTGGGCTATATGGGACTTGATTACGAGTCCAACATCTACAAGAGGAAATTGAGCGTGCAAGGTCACGTGTGGAGGCGCGTAGAGACACGGTGATCCCGCCCCACCGGCCGACAGAATGCGTACGAAGATTTGAAGACTAAGATAGATCGCCATCCTTTTTTATCGCCTGTGATGTAAAACGATAAGCGCCATTGTCCGCTCGGATGTAAATATGGTCTTTTTGTCTCGTGATGATATGGTCTTTTTATCGCTCGTGATGATATGGTCTTTTTATCTACTCCATTACATCGGGCAAATTGACGCTTATCAGCGATCTGAATAAAGAACCATCCGTGATAATATTCTCATCACAGACGGTTCTTCCTTCACTAATCGTCTGAAAGTGAAGACATGATGCTTCAACCGTCATGATATCTCCATATCACGCATTTGCATAGAGAACTGCTCGTGATATATTCATATCACGCACGCTTGTTAATAGAACCGCCTCGTGATGTTGAGTATATCACGCACGGTTATACTTATTAACCGCCTGTGATATTGAGTATATCATGCATTTGGCTACATGGAGCCGCTCAGAAACTCAACATGCATTTGCGGTGTAGAACCGCTCGTGATATACTCGATCACGCATTTGGAAATAAGAACCGCCCGTGATATTTCACCCTCTATAAATATAAAGATCTACGAGGCCCCGCCTCTAGCGCTCCGATCTCTCTGGAATAGAGGGGCTTGAGAAGCTTTGCTCAGGTTGGCCGTAGGAGGCTTGTTTATTTGGCTTGCCTTGTTCTTGGTGTGGGTTGCCCTAGCAACTTATGGTCATTTGGCTTGCATGCATGCTTGCTTTGTGAGGCTTGGCTTGGTGGTAGCTCTTGTTTGGTGTTGTGAATGAGTGTTTTGTGGAGGGATAAGCCGTATTTCGATCGTGGCTCTCTTGCCCTGCTCATTGGCCTGGAGAAGGACAGGAGGAATCTCATGATATTAGGAATTTTCGCCGTGAGCTCCGAGGGTAACGATCTTTAACTCTTATATTTGCTTAATAGGAGGAGTAACGATTTGCAGCATAGGAGGAGTAACGATTGCAGCTTATTAATATAATTTAACACTACTAATTGTTACATGTAGCGAGATGGACCGAATCGATGTACTGCGTAACTGTGAGCTAAGAGTACATTAATGGCGTGATTGCTTAAAAGAGCCGCGAGCAGATATGCCAATGGGATAGAATTTATGTACCGCCCATGCATTGATTATAATCAAGATTTTAACAACCCGGCAGATCGAGGGCAATTTGATTCGGGGTTTCAAAAGGGTATACATGTTGACCACCATGGAAGAGCAGATTATACAGAAGTTAATAATGATGACATCGACGCAGGAAGTCAACGATATGCCGATGTGACCTGGTTTTTGATGACGATAGGTCGATTGATGACAACTGATCGATGCTGCGCGATGCGTATGAAACTACAAAGGAGAGAGAGTTTTGTAAATTCGAAGCGCTAATGGAGGACTGGGAAACCTTGTTCCTCGCCGCAAGCCGAATACACAAGGTTGTCAACCGATTTGAACCGCTGAAATTGAAGGCGAGCAATGGTTGGTCCGACAAGAGTTTCACGACGTTGTTAGTTCCTAGCTGACATTCTTCCGGAGGGAAACGTGTTGCCCAAAGACCACCTACCAAGCCAAGAAGGTTCTTGTCCATTGGGAATGGAAGTAGAAAGAATACATGCATGTCCGAACGATTGTATCCTCAGATCGTAAAGAGTATGCAGATTTGCATGTATGTCCCTGTGTGCAAAGCATCCCGATACAAGCGTAAGAATACCGCTAAGAAGTGAAGGACCTCCTGCTAAGGTGTTGTGGTATTCGCTCGTGATCCCATCGCTTGAAGCGCTGATTTCGAACCGAAGGAGGCAAGATTGCCGCGCTGGCACTCTGAGGAGCCGTAAGAAAGATGGAAAACTAAGACACCGATTCTCAAGCAGCGGGGAGAAACTGATCGACCTTCAAAGAGTTCATGTAACCGAGGAACATAAGGTTAGGGTTGAGTACAGATGGAATGAATCCTTTCTGCAACATGAGCACCGATATAGCACATGGCCCGAACTCTATGTATGTACAACCTTCCTCCTTGGTCGTGGTATGAAGCGGAAGTACATTTTGATGTCACTACTTATCCAAGGGCCAAGCAACCTGGGAACGATATTGATGTGTACCTAGCACCACATCGATGATCTTATGACATCGTGGAACGGCGGTACAAGTATGGGATGCATAAACGAGAACTTCTTTACGCGGCCATGTTGTTCTCGCACTATCAATGATTTTTCCGCCTGGTAACCGTCTGGTTTAGTACGGGAAGGAGCCAAAGCCTGGCCTCAGCATCGCTAGATGCTACTGAGAGTGTATGGTGAACAACTCACAGAAATCGTATATGCGCCACCAGGTTCTGGCAGAGCGTAAAGAGGCTAGACAAAGGTACGGACCTTCAGATGAGACCTTCGCACTTCTTTTGTCTTGGAGAAGGACCAAGGAAGAGAGGGGCTAATGACACTGAGTGAAGATATGCATTGCTTAGTGCCTTTGAATGAGAGCCAACCCCTTTACATATGCCCTTGGGGTCAGATATAGGAGGGCAAGAAGGGACATTTACCTTCTTGCCTCCCAATGTGAGGAGAGAGAGGGGTATTTAGGTACATTTGCCTAAATATGCTATACATACTAGGTTTATACATGTATAGTTCCTCGCTCAAGACACCGTATTCCTTTACGAGACGATCGCCACTACTACACACGCCTCATCACTGCATTTGCTCGGTAATATCGCTGCATTCGCCCAACCGCCTCGTGCTTTTTGTACGCCTGTGATAAGTCGGCGGGTTATCATGCATTTGCTAAAAATCCGTCGTGATAAGTCACAATACGCGCGTTCTAATTATATAACCGTCGTGATATCTAATTATCGCTGCACGCTCTATTCAAGAACCGCTCAGTATATGACGATATCACGCATTTCGCCTCTATTTACGAACCGCTCGATATGCATATCTTCAGACGCTTCTATTTACGCAACCGCTCGTGATATGCACATATCCTGCATTTGCTATCATTATATAACCGTCAGGATAGGCACATATCCTGCACGGCTCGTAAATAGAACCGTCGTGATAAAGGATATCCTGCACGCTCTCTTTTACGTAACCGTCGATATGTGTATATCACGCATTTGCTATATAATAGAGCCGCTCGATTATATATATCACGCATCGGCTTGATTGATAAACCGTCCGTGATAGTTATTTCAGATAACTATTTTTAAAAAATTTCGCTAGCCTCGTGATTGCTAGCCATGCCCTCTCAAAATAAGCAGTAAAATAGATACATCACAGATATCAATCGCTGATACCAAAGTGATCATTGTCATACAAACGAATATATATCAAATACAAACAAACATTGTAATATCAACTCGCTCGTAAAATATTGTCATACAACCCAAAGTTTACCATTGAATCACAACTATTCAAAGTGAATTACAACTATATCAAATATATTAATTGTTTCAAGGTCGCTCAAGAGTGAAACTCTCCGTTGGCCGCAATGATATCCGCTATGATGAAGGTGCAGAGCCTCCTCGAACATCCGAGATCTCTTTCAACGAGTGAATCTAAATCTATATTCAAAACCTACAAACAAGAGTAAAGTGTTACACATATATATTTAAATTTATAATTAGCAATTATTACAGATTGACCAACCTCGGATCCGCAACCTAGCACCCATGAGAATCTGCATATGATGGCAACGAGAATGCACATTCTTCCGCTTTTGCCGCATCGAAAAATAGAATTACATATATAGGTATAGTCGGCCGAGACGCATTATTACGGTATGATATAGGATTATTGTGTTGTAGCACGCATCGGAAATCGCGCCCCGCGATTAAGTGTGGCGTTGCTCTCCTTGTATAGCCCTCCTCCGCAATATAGGAGATGAACAATCTACATGTTTCCAAAAAGTTAACCTCGCCATTTCAAACGAAGGAAGACTACAATAGAGTTATGTATGGAGGAAATGAGCACACCGGCCGACTACTTCTTGCACAAGGGTGAAGTCGTGGTCTTTTCATTAGGGAATCAAGGTATAGTACCCGATTCCTCTTGGTATAATGACTAGAAGGATCCAATGATGCCTACTCATGTATGTCGCTATAGTCATTAAACCTAAGTTCATATCAACGATAAAGTACAAATGAAATTTGTATAGCAAGTAGTGAAGCACTTACTCGCCAGGGCACCATTATGTAGTCCACGTAGTTTTGAGCAAGCAATCCCGCCGTTATGTATTTCTCGACGAGGATGCGCCTCGCCAAGATGGTTTGCTCAGAGACCACGTGTGGGTCGAGGAAACCCACCGTTCTTTCAATCGCCGCGTTTTAATCATGTATCTATACATAAGCAATGAGTTTGTTATATTACGTGAATGTACGTGAATGTAGAACTTGATTGTACACACTTACAGCGGTCCAAAGATCGTAGAAGTGAGGCATCGAGGGCTTTGAGGTTGAATAGGTCGAACAAGTCGCCGCCCACGGCGAAAGGGGCCGCTCGTGGAGGAAATAGTCCTCCGCAGTATCCGACGGTGATTCCATCGCGCACCATTTCTCTTTGGTCTTCTCGCAGTACCAAATATGCAAACTCGACAACCTAATCCAGCGTAGTAAACATCGTGCTCGCCGCCAACGGACTTCCGAAAGAGTATTTCTTAGGGTTAGGAGGCGAAGCGCCTTAATGTTCTTTTCGATTTCGATTTGTCCCGAACGACTTGCTCGCCACGCCTTCCTCCGCTGACGACTCGAATCGATACGGCGCACGCCTTTTTGTTCGCTCGCGTGTCTTCCACGGAACCGGCGAGGCGGCTTCTGCGCAAGGTTGAGGTGCGTCATGGAGGGTCCCGCTGGAGAGACATGGTCGGTCGAGATGGTTGGGGTAGAGTCATCAAAAGTTGAGGCGGCATCGCAGGTCCGTGACGGCGTCCTTCAAAAGTTGGAATTGGAGGGGCATGGTCGGTGGGAGATGGTTGGGTAGAGTCATCAAAAGTTGAGGCGCATCGCAGAGTCCGTGACGGCGTCCTTCAAAAGTTGAATTGAGAGGCATGGTCGTGTGGAGATGGTTTGGGTGGAGTCATCAAGGTTGAGGCGGCACCGCAGGTCCAGCATGGCGTCCTTCTTTGGCCACCGAATAAAACTGCATGTGGCATCCCCTAGTGTTATGATTTCGCTGCTCGCGAATCTCAGCAGGACGGCCCTAAAATTATCATGTACCATGTCCACCTGACCTCGTGTAACCTCGCGCCACCTGGCACCGTGTCGCACTATCCCTTCATTGCATGGATACACCACCCCGCCCACCTCAATAGACATCCCAACCATCCTCACTTGGAGTGTGCAAGGCCGTTCCTACAAAACGATACGCAATTAGCTAAGGCGCCCTATAGGTCTATCTTGGAGCATTCCAGATGTACATTACCTTGATGTCGCCGATAGGTAATTGACATCATCGTGTTCACACTTTTGCGTGGACGACGCCACTCCTGATGTTGAGGAGGACCGCCTACCAAAACAATGGGGCGGCTCACATCAAGTTGTTGAGGAGTAGTAGTTGATTCACTTGGTCCTGCAATCTTGCTATCTTTTCTTCAAATTTTGCAAGAAGCACCTGCTCTCTTCCTTCAAATTTTGAAGTAAGCACATGTTCCAACATCGTGTCGCACTGCCTTGGATCTCTTCCTCGCTCCTATACGTGCAGTGAGTCGTCCGGGAATCCATCCTCCAAGATACGTTAACCTTTGCCTCGCTGCGGTGCGCACCTGTGCTCCTTGTTTCCCGTGTAGTAGTTAGTATATCCTTCTCCTCGCCTCGCTTGGAAGGAGCCTTCTAACATGCGGAACTCAATTTGCTGCAAGAGGTCATCATGTTATTATATACATTATGAAGTTATAGACTTATTAACAACTAGGTAGTTCAAGACATTTACCACACGGTTGGCTACATCCCGGCCCACTGGGTTTGTGAAAGAGATTTACCAAGACGAATCGATGCCCTCGCTTTAACCGTGAGAGAGCGCGTCTGGTCTCGTGATCTCAAGAAATGGCCTTGTTTCGCTCAAGGCCCTCCGCGCCATTGCGCTGTTTTACCTGCGTACTCCAAAGTGCCGAAGTTTGGGGTGAGTGTTATGTCCGGAGAGCCTTGTGCGCCGTGACTTTCTCACGAAATTCGCCGCCGTTTCATTTGCACAAAGGCGCCCCATATATCCCGCGACAAGAATTTATACGCCGTGAAGGGCGCTCACCCGTGTTCACGCATCTTGTGACAAGCACGCCTTGAAGGTCCTCCACGCCTTCCGATCGAGAGCAACGCCGTTGCTCCACGCGCTACCAGTCTCGCGGCCGAAAAGTGAACGATTTTAAAACTTCGCCCCACAATAAGCTTCCGAACATCCGGCACGTTGTCCCACCAAGGTGGTGATGGGGACCTGCTCCTTCCAAGTATCCCGCACAAGGTTCGAATCTCGCCACGCTTGGGGGACTCACAGATCCCATTGGCATTGACTCCGTGACTGGCCATTATGCCCGGAGGAATTCTCGATGTTCTTCTGCCATCTCGCAGCACGCACCACTTTCCTTCTGAGATCCGCACGGCGCGAAGATGGTGCGACGCCATGTCGCTTACTTGCTATCTATATATGCACGAAGCAATATGCGTAAGCTCTAACCGACTGTATTCAAGCAGCATTTACTCAACTTAACCGAAATGATGCACAAACGATAATTTATAAAGAAGGATTGATGGTAGTTTGTGCTCGTATGAGAGTTGCAAAAGAACAAGTCTTTGCCATCTCAATCCTATTGTCTATACTCTTCATTAAATGAATATGATAGTATAAATTCAAACTATGAGCTCTAAACAATACTTTGCTTAATCACAAATGATCTCAATCATATCAAAATGATCTCTTAACTATCACATTCAATCTCAAGATAAGAGAAAAGTTCATCACAGAGCTAACTGCAACAAAGCCCACTCGATCAATTTCAGTTCACATTATCAAAGACTATCAAAGTCACATCACGTAGGGTTCGTCAATACAATAGAGCTCATGAATGAACTAACAAAGATATCAAATTGACTGATGCATTCAACCATGCGTGATAACCAAAGATTCAACCGAAAGTAACAAATTAACAAAGATATGAAATTGATGCAAGAGTGTAATTTGTACAATAGAGCTCAAGAATCAACTAACTATCACATTCAATCTCAAGATAAGACAAAGTTCATCACAGAGCATGTCAACAAAGTGTAGGAAACAGTAGGCTACACTAGCGCAAATTAAAAATTCTCACCCGTAAACCAAGATCACTGCAGTTATAGATCACGGTCTTACCACTAGACGCCGCAGCGGAAGTTGATGCAACGTCGGGCGCAGTAGTCGCACCAAGTTGATGCAGACGTCGGGCGCAGTAGTCGTGATTACTTCCTCGCCCTCGCCGCGGCCCCACGCACGCTCATTTCTTGTGGTTCGTCCCAACGCCTACGCATGCAGCGCCCAAAGGTATCCACACGCACGGAGGAAGCGACGCACGGACTACTAGATCCGCGCGAGCTTACTAGGGCGTGGGAGGGTGGCGCCGTGGTTTGAGGATGTCACGAAAAACTCAACCTCAACCGCTACCGCCCTTCTCCTTTATAGACGCCCTTATAATGGGCTTCACGAATAGAGGCCCATTAGGACTCAATGCCCGCCTAATTCGATCCAATCCGAATTAGGCTTGCGCCCTTAAGTGTGTGACTATGGTTCACATATGTTTAGACATGACGCGAGTACACATACTTGGTCAATAGTTGGTAGCGCCTCTAGCAAGACGTACCAACTCCTAAACATACGTGAAGATCATATCGGACGCAACCATCACAACGCTATGTACATGCCAATCCTTTGCCTCACGATATTCTGGTCGAGCCCAAGTCGACCACTCTTTCTCGATCCTCGTGATCCGAATCCCTTACTAGGTTAACTCTAACCTTAAGTAGCATGGCCATGCATTTCTCGATCCGATCACTCGAGGCCCAGAGATATCTCTCTGCAGAGAGGGGCAAATCCCATCTCGACCGACTCATGCCTCGCAAAGATGCTTCATGACAAACCCGAAAGCTACCTTTATAACTACCCACACGGAGTAGCGCTTGATAGCCCCTAAGTAGGTCGATTCACATCTCAAGTACATGACAACTGTGTCTAAGGACAAGGCGCATACATTGTGTAGAGAGAACCATAAGAATAATTACTATGTCTCATGTTGGGTCGGTCCAACCCCATGTTCTAAACATGTGTCCACATTATTGGTTTGACATCTCCATGTCTATGACCTCGTGAAACATGGTCATCAACCGATACATGTGCTAATCCATCATTCACGTGTGTCCTCACATGAACTCCGACTAGGACAACTTTAGAATAACCATACAAGTAAAGAGTTTCACAAACAAGTCACATACTTGTTAATAAACACAAAGGCAATATTCAAGGAACATTTATTAAATCATGGATACAATGAAATATCATCATCAATATGATTGCCTCTAGGCATATCTCCAAACAAGCTTCCCACTTGCACTAGAGTCAATCTAGAAGATATCTAATACCCATAGCTCTTGTGTGCGCCTCATGCTTAGGTCAGGAGAGGCTTCACAAAGGATCTCAAATATTCAAACTGTGTGTATTTTGCATATCTTTAAATCTCCTCGACATGATCTCTCGAATGAGATGAAACCGCCGCAGATGTGTTTGTTCTTTTGGTGATTCTCGCTCTTGGCTTGCGCAATGGCCCCACTGCTATCACAAGAAAGATCCAGAGGATCGCACGCACTAGGAACCACACCTAGTTCGCTTATGAACTTCCTTATCCAAACACCTTCCTTTGCCGCCCGTGGCCGCAATGTACTCTCGCCTCCGTTGCAGAGTCGCAAGACCTCCCGCTTGGAACTCTTCCAACTTACCGCACTCACTGCTCAAAAGGAACACAAACCCGACATGATTTGTAATCATCTTTGTCGGTTTGGAAGCTTGCATCGGTGTAACCATTTACAACGAGCTCTTCCTCACCTCCGTAGACTAGGAACACATCCTTAGTTCTTCTCAAATACTTGAGGATGTTTTTAATCGCTGCCCAGCTGACTCTCACCGATCACCTGGTATCCGCCAGAACACTTAGAGCATAGGAAACATCCGGCGAGTACACATCATAGCATACATGATAGATCCAATGGCCGAAGCATATGGAATCTTACTCATGCGATCTCGCCATCGCTTGTCGAAGGACACCGAGTCTTGCCAAGATTTATGCCATGAGACATGGGCAAGAACCCTTTCTTTGCCTCCTCCATGTTGAACCGCTTCAACACTTTGTCAATGTAAGTACTGCTTAATCCTATTAGCCTTTTGATCTATCTCTATAGATCTTAATACCTAAAATATATGCCGCTCCCTAAGTCCTTCATTGAGAAACTATTTTCAAAGGAGGTCTTAACTGACTCGAGCATAGGAATATCATTTCCAATCGTGAATATGTCATCTACATATAAGATTAGAAATACGAGTGAGCTCCCACTTGTCTTCTTGTAAACACAAGATTCTTCTTCGCTTTTGATGAAGTCAAACCCTTTGACCACTTCATCAAAACGAATGTTCCAACTCCGAGATGCTTGCTTCAATCCATAAATGGATTTTTGAAGTTTGCATACTTTTCTAGCATTGTTTGATCGACAAAACCCTGGCCGTATCATATACACGCCCTCGGTTAAATTTCCATTAAGGAAAGCCGCTTTTGACATCCATCCGCCATATCTCATAGTCGAAATATGCAGCAATAGCTAGAATGATCCGTATTGATTTAAGCATCGCCATGTGAGAAAGTCTCATCGTAGTCAACTCCTTGAACTTGCCGAAACCTTTGCGATAAGTCGAGCTTTATGGATATGAACATTTCCATCCATATCAATCTTCCTTTGTAGATCCATTTGCACTCTATGGTTTTAACACCATCAAAGTGTCAACCAAATTCCAAACTTGATTGTCTCCATGGATGCTATCTCGATCTCATGGCACTATGCCATTTCTCGTAGTTTGGTCCATCATTGCTTCCGCATAGGTCGAGGCTCATCATTGTCTAACAATAATATATCTCGCGCATTGCGAGCCTTCCGACCTTCGTGGTGGTGGTGCTTCCTTTGCCATGGGTTCTCAACTTGTTCTCGCCACATGGGCATCATTCGCCGAGTCTTCCCGATTGGTTCATCTTGAACTTCTTCAAGCCGCACTGCTTCTTCCACTTGTCTCTCGTTGAGAAACTCTTTCTAGGAAAACACCACTGAGCGACAAACACTTTGCCCTCTAGTCGGTTGTAGAAGTAATATCCAAAGGTTTCTTCTGATATCCCACGAAAATGCATTTATCCGACTTGGGTGTGAGCTTTTCCGATCAGAAGTCGCTGACAAACGCCTCACATCCCCAAATCTTTAGAAAAGACAAACGTGACTCTTCCTACCATATCTCATATGGTGTCTTAACTACGGATTTAGACGGTACCTATTAAGTGTGAAAGCCGCTGCTTTAGAGCCTAACTCGAAAGGATAATGGTAACTGATCGCTCATCATCGATCGAACCATGTCCAACAAGGTCCGACACGCCGCCGGATACCCCGCTTCTTTGAGGCGCCCGGCGGTGTTAGTCAGGAACAATTCCGCAACTCTTCGATGATTGCTAAATTCATGACTCAAATACTCGCCACCACGATCGATCGCAGAGCCTTGATTTTCTTGGCACGCTGATTTTCATCCTCATTCCGAACTCTTTGAACTTTTCAAAAGTTTCGACTTATGCTTCATTAAGTAGACATAGCCATATCTACTAAAATCATCGCTGAAAGTTATGAAGTAATGAAATCCACCTCTAGCAAATGTGGCTCATTGGTCCACATACATCAAGATGTATGATTTCCAACAAGTCCGACGCCTCTCAAAAGAACCTTTGAAAGGTGATTTGGTCATCTTACCAAGCAAACAAGCTTCACATGTCTCAGATGATTCAAAATCAAACGGTTAGAAGACCATCAAAGATGGAGCTTCTTCATGCGCTTTTCACTTATGTGACCCAAACGACAATGCCAAACATAGGTGGGATTCAAATCATTAGGTCGAAGTCTTTAGCATTTATGTTAAAGATAGGCGATCATCAAGATTTAAAATAAATAACCCATTCACAATGGGCGAAAAGCCATAAACATTCCATTTTTAGAGATCAAACAACCATTGTCTTTACTTGCAAATGAATAACCATCTCTCATCAAACATGAGGGGATAAAATGTTTCGACTCATACTAGGAACATAATAACAATTATTCAATTCCATAATAAATCTGAAGGAAGTTGAAGTTGCATGGTGTCGACGGCCAACGCAAAGAACCCTTGCTTTATTTCCGACGCAAAATCAACTTCACCTCTTGCGACTTCTACTTCTTATTAGCCCCCTCGATCGAGTTGCAAATGTGAGCAATCGATCCAGATCAAATACCCAAGAGTTAATAGGAGAATCATGAGAAAATGTCTAAAACATTTATGACAAGTGTACCATGGGTGGAAGTCTTACTTCAAATTTCTTCTTGCATTCATCTAATCCATGTACTTCTTGCGCTTTCTTCCAGCAGGCGCTTTACAATAGAAGCATACTGTCTCACTCCAGTCCAAAGATTAGGCTTAGGCGTTGGCTTTGAGATCATATCTTTAACCTTGCCCTTATTCTTTGGCCATGGCTTACCCTTTTCTTGAAGCTAGACTTGTTCTCAAGCATACCATCACATGGCTAGGCCTCGCACACTTCTTAATGTCATCATTGCTTTGAGCATCCCACAAAGCTCATTAAGGCCCTTATCCGCCCCATGCATATGGTAGTTCAAATGAAATGCCCATAGCTAGGTGGAAGAGACGCTAAAATGAAATCGCTTGCCAACTTCTGGCCAATTGGAAAACCAAGTTTATCCAAAGTCCGATCAGAACCAACCATTTTGATCACATGTGGGCCTACGGGTGCACCTTCGTTAACTTGCATTCCGTAAAAGCCTTAGAGACATTGAACCGCTCAGCCCGGCCCGTCTCGAACATGTCCTGCCGCGCTATGATCATATCATACACTTCCCGATCCTCAAACCGCTTTTGAAGGTCGTTCCATGCATGCAAGCATAAGACAATAATCTCAAGAGAGTCATCACATGCTTTCTTGTAGGCATTTTTAACACAGCAGACGATTGTTAGCGTGTTCTTCGGGATTGGGGTGTCCGTAACGCTTTTCTTTTTATCCGCTTCGAGAACAATTTCATGTTACGGACCAAATCAATAGTTTGTTCCATTTAATTTCTCTTCTCAAGAATTGATCGCAGCAAAAGGGTGTGCGTGGTTGCTAGATGCCATTGATCTACAATAGGAAATGCAAAATACTAAGACAAATAAAACCATGATAGAGTAAATTGTATTAAACAAATTTAATAGAATGTACTCCCACTAAAATCAACATCCTCTCGTTGATTCTTAGCGCATTCAAGATCCGCAATTAACGAGTCTACTAGTGAGCTTTTGCATCACCGCTAGGAGACAAGGTAATTCGTAAGCAACACCTTGCTAATCATATCTCTATATGACTCTTGTTGTTGGGTGACATCTCTATGCCCCTTGGCGCCAACCTTTATGCCCCAAGGCCCATAACCTATATGATAACCTTGTTAAGTTCACCAATCCTTATGCATGTAAGTATCCGATACAAAACCCATCTAGTCAAGGAAAGTTGATGGTGCCCTAATTTTATAGACCCACCATCAATTTACAAGACATGGGATGGTGCAAAGTTTAATTGGGAGGGCATATGTTTAACTTAACATTTTGTGAGGGATCGCTATACTTCTACCATTCAAACATGCATAGGAGTAAAATAATAGGAATAGCATTCACACGCTGTGACTCAAGATGGCCCATTTTCTCATGGTGATCTCCATCGCCATAGAATCTGCCCACCATGATGATCTCCATCTCCATGGTTCATGTGTGCCATCCTCCAAGTGATGTGTCCTCCGAGTACTACTATAAGCTATTACTCATAACAAATAGTAATAAAATACATGGATACTAGGAATCATCACAAGTCGGCACGCAGTGCGTTAATACAATACTTTGACAACACAATGGCTCCACCGTTGCCGCACACCACCACACGCAGTCATGCAAATATTACAAACATGCATCACATACACATTAGGCCATACTGTCACATACATCCCGCAAAAACAAGTTAATGCATAGAATCGCACTCCACCGGATAGGGGTCGAGGGGTTTCACGGGTTCGGGCAGGCGTACTCGCGATCTCCCGACATTCGTAAAAAAATGAGATCCAATCTATGCAATTTTTACATAGGATTTTGATCGCAAATCATATTTACCACAAATCGACTCATCGCTCCGATTCGACCAATTATATTGATCTTCGCATGCCGCAACCGGTTTTACGTGTCACCGCTTCACCCGATGGTGAATCCGACCGTAGGGGTATGTTGTTTCACGACCTTAGCAAGATGATCACGTGACATCGATTATTAATCTAGGTTCCGATTCGATCAATCATATTAATCTTCGCATGCCGCAACCGGTTTTACGTGTCACCGCTTCACCCCGATGGCGAATCCGACCTAGGGGTACGCTGTTTCACGACCTTAGCAAAGATGATCACTAAAACCGCATCAATCCATTACCGTAACTATACAATCGATCACATGGATCATACCGATTTACATATCGCCATATGCAAATCACCCAACCTATAACATGACAAAGAACCGCTCGATACCATCAGAGGGAAACAGTAGGCTACACTAGCGCAAATTAAAAATTCTACCCAGAAACCAAGATCATCGCAGCTGTAGATCACGGTTTACCACTAGACGCCAGCAAAGCGGAAGTTGATGCAAACGCGTCGGGCAGCAGTAGTCGTACTGTTGATGCAAGACGTCAAGCAGTAGTCGTCGACACTTCTCATCCTCGCCGCGGCGCCCCACGCATGCTCCTTTCTTGCGGTTCGTCCCAACGCCACGCATGCAAAGGCCCAAAGGTATCCACACGCACGGAGGAAGCGACGCACGCCGACTACTAGATCCGCGCGAGCGACTAGGGCGTGGAGGGGTGGCGCCGTGGTTTGAGGATGTCACTAAAAACTCAACCTCAACCAACTCCTTTATAGACGCCCTTATAATGGGCTTCTACGAATAGAGGCCCATTAGGACTCAATGCCCAGCCTAATTCGTGATCCAATCCGAATTAGGCTTCACTTTTAAGTGTGTGACTTATGGTTCACATATGTTTAGACATGACGCGAGTACACATACTTGGTCAATAGTTGGTAGCGCTTCTAGCAAGACGTGCAACTCCTAAACATACGAAAGATCATATCTGACGAACCATCACAACGTTATGTACATGCCAATCCCTTTGCCTCACGATATTCTGGCCGAGCTCCGTCGACCACTCTTTCTCGATCCCGTGATCCTAATCCCTTACTAGGTTAACTTAACCTTAAGTAGCATGGCCATGCATTTCGATCCGATCACTGAGGCCCAGAGATATCTCTCTGTAGAGAGGGGCAATCCCATCTCGATCGACCATGCCTCGCAAAGATGCTTCATGACAAACCCGAAAGCTACCTTTATAACTACCCAAGCACGAGTAGCGCTTTGATAGCCCCTAAGTAGGTCGATTCACATCTCAAGTACATGCGACAATCTCGTGTCTAAGGACAAGGCGCATACATTGTGTAGAGAGAACCATAAGAATAATTACTATGTCTCATGTTGGGTCGGTCCAACCCCATGTTCTAAACATGTGTCCACATTATTGGTTTGACATCTCCATGTCTATGACTCGTGAAACATGGTCATCAACCGATACATGTGCTAATCCATCATTCACGTGTGTCCTCACATGAACTCCGACTAGGGACAACTTTAGAATAACCATACAAGTAAAGAGTTTCACAAACAAGTCACATACTTGTTAATAAACACAAAGGCAATATTCAAGGAACATTTATTAAATCATGGATACAATGAAATATCATCATCAATATGATTGCCTCTAGGGCATATCTCCAACACAAAGCCCACTGATCAATTTGCCAGATCTTTAGGAATACTCACAGAGGATGCCGCACAACAACTCACGGTGCAAGGAGGAGGCCGGTGCAGGGGAGGAGGCCGACGCGGGGAGGAGGCCGACACGGGGAGGAGGACGGCGCGGGAGGAGGCCTGCAGCAGAGGGAGGAGGCCGACACGGGAGGAGGCCGTGCAGAGGGAGGAGGCCGACACGGGAGGAGGCCGCGCGCCGAGGCGAGGCGCTGGCTGCCGATGAAGGGGCGGCGCGCGGCCCTTACGTCCGGGAGGTGAACGGCGAACCCTAGAGGAGCCGAGAGCGCGCGAGCCTAAGGGCGCGGGAGACGGCGACGAGTAAAGAGCAAAACCCTAGGTGCGCTTTGATAAAAGAATATCACAGACGCTTAGTAAAGAATCGCTCGAGATACCGCACATCACAGACGGCTTTATTTAAACACCGCTCGTGATAATATCACAGACGTTTGCTTAAAGAATCGCTCGAGATATTCACATCACGCACGCTTCTTTAATGGCACCGCTCGTGATATGGAGGATATCTCGACGCTTCTTTAAGAAAACCGCTCGTGATATTATCACGCATTTGGTGCTTAAATAGAGCCGCTCAGGATATTGCGGATATCTCGCATTGGTTCTTAATAGAGCCGCTTGCGATAATATATCACGCACGATCCATCATAGAGCCGTCTGCGTTATGGATCTCATTCCCTTCATCTCCCGCGCGAAGTGTCTTCTTCGCTCTCGCCCAACTTTTTATATAAATAGACAACCCTTATCAAAGGGATTTCACTAAGCTCCTTGATCATCCCCTCTCTCCACAAATTCCAAATGGCTTCCTCTCTCGCCCCGCTATACCGCCTACATTTTGGTTGTGTACTGCACTCTCCTCGATCGCAACCTCGCCCAAGCCGCGAACAAGGCGCCCGTCGCAATGCAACTGTAGAACCTCCCATCTACCGAGACCATAACGCGATCATCGGCCGATTAGAGCTCCTCCTCCAACAGCACAAAGGCGAGGTTTCAAAGATCCGACGAGTAAACCTCGTCGTGGGAGATTGTCCTATGGAACTCTTTGGTCCGCACCGAGGATGCACCAGCAGAGTCGAGGACGACATCGACATTGCAGAGAGCGTCCGCCAGCCGAGACCGTGGAGACCAGGTTGATGGCCTCTGGGCTATATGGGACTTGATTACGAGTCCGAACATCTACAAGAGGAAATTGAGCGTGCAAGGTCACGTGTGGAGGCGCGGTGAGACAATGGGTGATCCCGCCCCACCGGCCGACAGAATGCGCACGAAGATTTGAAGACTAAGATAGATCGCCATCCTTTTTTATCGCCTGTGATGTAAAACGATAAGGCCGCCTATTGTCCGCCCGTGATGTAAATATGGTCTTTTTGTCTCGTGATGATATGGTCTTTTTATCGCTCGTGATGATATGGTCTTTTTATCATCTAATTATTACCGGGCAAATTCAGACGCTATCACGCGGTTGCTGAATAAAGAACCATCCGTGATAATATCTCATCACAGACGGTTCTTCACTAACCGCTCGTGTTGAACATCGCAGACGCACTTCCATGTGGAACCGTCATGATATCTTCCATATCACGCATTTGCATCAGAGAACCGCTCGTGATATACTTCATATCGCGCACGCTTGTTAATAGAACCGTCTCGTGATGTTGAGTATATCACGCACGGTTATACTTATTAACCGCCTGCGTGATATTGAGTATATCATGCACGGCTTCATGGAGCCGCTCAGAAAGTTCAACACGCACGGTTTGTGTAGAACCGCTCGTGATATACTCGCATCACGCATTTGTTGGAAATAAGAACCGCCCGTGATATTTCACCCTATAAATATAAAGATCTGCGAGGCCCCGCCCTAGCGCTCCGATCTCTTCTTTGGAATAGAGGGGCTTGAGAAGCTTTGCTCAGGTTGGTCGAGGAGGCTTGTTTATTTGGCTTGCCTTGTTCTTGGTTGTGGGTTGCCCTAGCAACTTATGGTCATTTGGCTTGCATGCATGCTTGCTTTGTGAGGCTTGGCTTTGGTGGTAGCTCTTGTTTGGGTGTTGTGAATGAGTGTTTTGTGAGTGGATAAGCCGTGTATTTCGATCGTGGCTCTCTTGCCCTGCTCATTGGCCCAAGGAGAAGGACAAAGGAGGAATCTCATGATATTAGGAATTTTCGCCGTGAGCTCCGAGGGTAACGATCTTTAACTCTTTATATTTGCTTAATAGGAGGAGTAACGATTTGCAGCATAGGAGGAGTAACGATTTGCGCTTATTAATATAATTTAACACTACTAATTGTTACATGTAGCGAGATGGACCGAATCGATGTACGGCGTAACTGTGAGTGAAGAGTACATTAATGGCGTGATTGCTTTAAAAGAGCCGCGAGCAGATATGCCGAATAAGGATAGAATTTATGTACCGCCCATGCATTGATTGCGATAATCAAGATTTTAACAACCCGCGCAGATCGTAGGGCAATTTGATTCAAGGGGTTTCAAAAAGGGTATACATGTTGGACCAACACGGTGGAAGAGCAGATTATACAGAAGTTAATAATGATGACATCGACGAGGAAGTCAACGATATCTGATGTGGACTGTTTTTTGATGACGATAGGTCGATTGATGACAACTGATCGATGCTGCGCGATGCGTAGGAAACTACAAAGGAGAGAGTTTTGTAAATTCGAGCGCTAATGGAGGACTCGGAAACCTTGTTCCTCGCCGCAAGCCGAATACACAAGGTTGTCAACCGCATTTGAACCGCTGAAATTGAAGCGAGCAATGGTTGGTCCGACAAGAGTTTCACGACGTTGTTAGGTTCCTAGCTGACATTCTTCCGGAGGGAAACGTGTTGCCCAAAGACCACCTACCAAGCCAAGAAGGTTCTTTGTCCATTGGGAATGGAAGTAGAAAGAATACATGCATGTCCGAACGATTGTATCCTCAGATCGTAAAGAGTATGCAGACTTGCATGTATGTCCCGTGTGCAAAGCATCCCGATACAAGCGTAAGAATATCGCTAAGGTGAAGCAAGGACCTCCTCGCTAAGGTGTTGTGGTATTCGCTCGTGATCCCATCGCTTGAAGCGCGATTTGCGAACCGAAAGGAGGCAAGATTGCCGCGCTGGCACTCTGAGGAGCGTAAGAAAGATGGAAACTAAGACACCTGCCGATTCTCGCAAAGGGGAGAAACTTCGATCGACCTTCAAAGAGTTCGGTGGAACCGAGGAACATAAGGTTAGGTTGAGTACAGATGGAATGAATCCTTTCTGTAACATGAGCACCGATATAGCACATGGCCCGTGAACTATATGTATGTACAACCTTCCTCCTTGGTCGTGGTATGAAGCGAAGTACATTTTGATGTCACTACTTATCCAAGGGCCAAGCAACCTGGGAACGATATTGATGTGTACCTAGCACCATTATCGGATGATCTTATGACATCGTGGAACGGCGGGTACAAGTATGGGATGCATAAACGAGAACTTCTTTACGCGGCCATGTTGTTCTCGCACTATCAATGATTTTCCGCCTGGTAACCCGTCGGCTTTAGTACGAAAGGAGCCAAAGCCTGGTCTCGCATCGCTAGATGCTACGAGAGTGTATGGCTGAACAACTCACAGAAATCGTATATGCGCCACCGTAGGTTCTGGCTGTAGCGTAAAGAGGCTAGACAAGGGTACGGGACCTTCAGATGCAGAGACCTTCGCACTCTTTTGTCTTGGAGAAGGACCAAGGAAGAGAGGGGCTAATGACACTGAGTGAAGATATGCATTGCTTATGCCTTTGAATGAGAGCCAACCCCTTTACATATGCCCTTGGGGTCAGATTATAGGAGGGCAAGAAGGGACATTTACCTTCTTGCCTCCCAATGTGAGGAGAGAGAGGGGGTATTTAGGTACATTTGCCTAAATATGCTATACATACTAGGTTTATACATGTATAGTTCCTCTTCAAGACACCGTATTCCTTACGCACTTAGGGCACCTTGGTGCCCGGCATTTACAACTCCTCGCTCGCGTGGTCCGAGGTCGTGAGGACAGATCCCGCGATCCCGAGGGGCGAAGCGACGCAGCTTTGCCGCTCGCCCTGGAGTCGTGGATACCGGGAGACATCAGCCGAGAGCCGCCATGCCGGAGCGATCGACGCGGCGGCGCCCCGCCGAGGCAGGCGGCGGAGCTCTGGAGGCACACCGGAGACGGAGTCGGTGCGGAGCCGCCCCGCCGAGGCATGGGCCTCGAGGCGGGCGGCGAAGCTCCGATGCGCCCAAGAAGGCGGTTGCGCGGCCGCCGCCGGCAGGGCCTCGAGGCGAGCGGCGAAGCTCCGGATGCGCTCGCCCCGCCGAGGCAAAGCGGCGAGGTCCGAGGCACACCGAGACGGAGTCGGCAGTGAGCCGCCCGCCGAGGCATGGGCCGTGGCGGCGCGGTGAAGCTCCGATGCGCCCGGCGAGGCGGCTCGTGATGCGCCCGGCGAGGCGGCTGCGGCGGCCGCCGCCGGCGGGGGGCCTCGCAGGCGAAGCGCGGCTCGGAGGCGCCGCTTCGCCGAGGCAGCGGCGGCTCGAGGCACACCGAGACGGACCGGCAGCCAGCCGCCCGCCGAGGCATGGGCCTCGAGGCGGGCGGCGGCTCCTGAGCGCGCCCGGCGAGGCGGCCGCGCGGCCGCCGCCGAGGCAGGGGCCTCGAGGCGAGCGGCGAAGCTCCGGATGCGCTCCGAGGTGAAGACGAAGTTGGTGCGGAGCCGCCCCGCCGAGGCATGGGCCTCGAGGCGGGCGCGGCTCGGACGCGCCCGGCGAGGCGGTTGGTGCGGCCGCCGCCGAGGCAGGGCCTCGAGGCGAAGCGGCGGCCCGAGCGCGCCCGAGGTGAAGACGGTTGGCGCGAGCCGCCCGCCGAGGCATGAGCCTCGAGGCGCGCGGCTTCGACGCGCCCGGCGAGGCGGTTGCGCGGCCGCCGAGGCAGGGGCCTCGAGGCGAAGCGGCGGCGCCGATGCGCCGCCACGGGCAAGCGCGAGCTCGAGGCACACCGAGACGGAGTCGGCGCGGAGCCGCCCGCCGAGGCATGGGCCTCGAGGCGCGCGGCGCTCCGACGCGCCCGGCGAGGCGGTTGGTGCGGCCGCCGCCGAGGCAGGGCCTCGAGGCGAAGCGCGGCTCGATGCGCCGCCACGGGCAAGCGGCGAGCTCGGGGGCACACCGAGACGGAGTCGGTGCGCGAGCCGCCCGCCGAGGCATGGGCCTCGAGGCGCGCGCGGTTCCGATGCGCCCGGCGAGGCGGTTGGTGCGGCCGCCGCCGGCGCAGGGCCTCGAGGCGAAGCGGCGGCTCGATGCGCCGCCGCGGGCAAGCGGCGGAGCTCTGGAGGCACACCGGAGACGGAGTCGGTGCGGAGCCGCCCCGCCGAGGCATGGGCCTCGAGGCGGGCGGGCGGTTCGAGATGCGCCCGGCGAGGCGGCGTGCGGCCGCCGCCGCGGCGGGCCTCGAGGCGAGCGCGGCCCGGATGCGCTCCGAGGTGAAGACGAAGCTGGTGCGAGCCGCCCCGCCGAGGCATGGGCCTCGAGGCGCGGCGAGCCGGACGCGCCCGGCGAGGCGGCCGGGCGGCCGCCGCCGAGGCAGGCCTCGAGGCGAAGCGGCGGCTCAGATGCGCCGCGCCGGCAAGCGGCGGAGCTCGAGGCACACCGAGACGGAGTTCAGGCGGAGCCGCCCGCCGAGGCATGGGCCTCGAGGCGGCGCGGCTCCGGATGCGCCCAAAGGAGGCGGCCGGCGCGGCCGCCGCCGAGGCAGGGCCTCGAGGCGAAGCGTGAAGCTCCTGATGCGCCCGAGGTGAAGACGGTTGGCGCGAGTCGCCCACCGAGGCATGGGCCTCGAGGCGCGTGAGCGCGAGCAGAGGCGGTTAGTGCGGTTACCCCGCCGAGGTGTGCACCTGAGGACAGCGCGCACGGCAGAAGCAGCGCGAGGAGAATCCAACACGGAGCCGCCGTGTCGAGGCATGGTTCTCAAGGCGGGCGATGCGTCGGGCGGTCGCGTCGCTCTCGTCGACATTTTTGGTGTGACTCGCTTGCAATGGTCCTACTAGGGCTTGATATTGCCTCCCTTCACCGCTCCTAGTGGGTTGGGCCCCTGACTGAGTGGCATGAAGGGTTAGTGTTTGTTTGCCCGAGGAAACATATGCCTATTGTTATTATTGTGCTCGCTTGAGAGCCTGAAGCTATCGAGGGGAGGCGGCTTCAACGCCGCCCCCAACCTTTTTTGATTGAGCTCGCTTGCGGAGTTCAGAGCTAGCGAAGGGGAGGCGAGGCCGAACGCCGTCCCCCAACCTTTTTTTATTAGGCTCGCTGGAGAGCCCAAAGCTAGCGGCGGGGAAGGCGAAGCTGAAAACGCCGACCCCCAACCTTTTTATTAGGCTCACTGAGAGCCCAAAGCTAGTGAGGGGAGGCGGTTTAAAATGTCGCCCTAACCTTTTTTATTAGGCTCGCTGGAGAGCCCAAAGCTAGCGGAGGGGAGGCGAAGCCGAAAATGCCGCCCCCAACCTTTTTTTATTAGGCTCGCTGGAGAGCCCAAAGCTAGCTACGGGAAGGCGAGCCGAAAACGCCGCCTCAACCTTTTTTTTAGGCTCATTGAGAGCCCAAAGCTAGCGGAGGAGGCGGCTTGAAATGCCGTCCCCAACCTTTTTATTAGGCTCGCTGAGAGCCCAAAGCTAGCGCGAGGAGGCGGTTTAAAACGCCGCCCCAACCTTTTTTATTAGGCTCTGAGAGCCCAAAGCTAGTGAGGGGAGGCGGGCCGAAATGTCGCCCCCAACCTTTTTATTAGGTCACGAGAGCCCAAAGCTAGCGGAGGGGAGGCGAAGCCGAAAATGCCGTCCCCCAACCTTTTTTGATTGGGATGATAAGGCTCCGGGGTTGCGCGGAGACGATGGTGGTGGTGACCACGACACGGCGTGGCGTGCTTCTTGTCTGATTTGGGGTCTTGGTGTGTTCCACGCCTTCCGGTGGGTGCCGATCGCCGTGTTGCGTGTATACCCGAAATGTCTCCGCGCGGGGCGACTCCCTAGTCGCGGAGGTGGGCCTCCGGACCGGCTAGGGTGGCGCGTTTGAGCTCGATTTTGACGAAATGTCTCCGCCGGGGCGACGCCCTAGTCGCGGAGGTGGGCCTCCGGACCGGCTAGAATGGCGCGTTTGAGCGCGATTTTGACGAAATGTCTCCGCCGGGGCGACGCCCTCGCGGCGGGAGACTCCCTAGTCACGGAGGTGAAGGTTCGATGGTACCGATTTCATGGATGGGTGGAGGTGCGTGGTGAACCTTACCCCGGTTTTGAGCGCGGGGTGAGCACGATGTGAGATGTCTCGCCGGGCGAGGCCTCGCCGAGACTCTAGTCGCCGAGGGCGCCTCAGTTTATACACCCGAAGGTGTGTGCCGGGGCACGGGGCCACACGCGGCGTCTTTGTTGCTATGGTTGTGGGCTTATTGACGATGCCACCGTTGTAGGCTTTAAACACCGAGGCCGCAGCCTGCGAGGTTTGCGCCGAGGCTCGAGGCCATGCGCGGCGTGTTCAGTTTATACACCTGGCCCGCGGGGGGCGTTAGTGTGCGCCGGGGCTCGGAACCATGCGCGGTGTCTTTGTTGTCCTAGTCGCCGAGGCGGAGCCTCCGGAGCGACTAGGGGTGCGCGTTTGAGCACGATATAAAAATGTCTCCGCCGGGCGAGGCCTCGCGCGGGGGACTCCTAGTCGCCGAGGCGGAGCTCCGAGCGACTAGGTGCGCGCTTGAGCGCGAGATGTAAATGTCTCTCCGCGGGTGAGGCCTCGCGGAGACTCTAGTCGCCGGCGGCGAGCCTCCGAGCGACTAGGTGTGCGCGTTGAGCACGATATGTGCCGTCTTCTCGCCGGGCGAGGCCTCGCGGGGATTTCTAGTCGCCGAGGCGGAGCCTCCGAGCGACTAGGGGTGCGCGTTTGAGCGCGATATAAAAAATGTCTCTCCGCCGGGCGAGGCCCTCGCGCGGGAGACTCCCTAGTCGCCGAGGCGAGCCTCCGAGCGACCAGGGGTGCGCGCTGAGCGCGATATAAAATGTCTCTCCACCGGCGAGGCCTCGCGGCGGAGACTCCCTAGTCGCCGAGGCGAGCCTCCGAGCGACTAGGTGCGCGTTGAGCGCGATATAAATGTGTCTCTCCGCCGGGTGAGGCCTCGCGGGTGGAGACTCCTAGTCGCCGAGGCGGAGCCTCCGAGCGACTAGGTGCGCGCTTTGAGCGCGATATAAAAATGTCTCTCCGCCGGCGAGGCCTCGCGGGGGAGACTCCTAGTCGCCGAGGCGAGCTCCGAGCGACTAGGGTGCGCGTTGAGCGCGATATATAAATGTCTCTCCGCCGGGTGAGGCCTCTCGCGGCGGAGATTCCCTAGTCGCCGAGGCGGAGCCTCCGAGCGACTAGGTGCGCGCTTGAGCGCGATATGGGCAATGTCTCTCCGCCGGCGAGGCCTCGCGGCGGAGACTCCTAGTCGCCGAGGCGAGCCTCCGAGCGACTAGGGGTGCGCGTTTGAGCGCGATATAAAAAATGTCCTCCACGGGAGACCGCGTGGAGACTCCTAGTCGCCGAGGCGAGCCTCCGAGCGACTAGTGCGCGCTTGAGCGCGATATGTAATGTCTCTCCGCCGGGCGAGGCCTCGCGGGAGACTTCTAGTCGCCGAGGCGAGCCTCCGAGCGACTAGGTGCGCGCTTGAGCGCGATATATAAAATGCCTCTCCGCTGGGCGAGGCCTCGCGCGGAGACTCCTAGTCGCCGAGGCGGAGCCTCCGGAGCGACTAAGGGCTCGGGCCATGCGCGACGCCTTTGTTTATACACTTCACACCCGAGGGTGAGTTAGTGTGCACCGGGTTCGGGACCATGCGCGTGTCTTGTTTATACATTCGTGCTCGCGAGGGGCCTCGGTGTGCGCCGGGCTCGGGCCATGCGCGACGTCTTTGTTTATACACTTCACACCCGGAGGGTGAGTTAGTGTGCACCGGTTCGGACCATGCGCGGTGTCTTGTTTATACACTGCGTTCGCGAGGGCCTCGGTGCGCGCCGGCCTCGGGGCCATGCGCGACGTCTTTGTTTATACACTTCACACCCCGGAGGGTGAGTTAGTGTGCACCGGGGTTCGGGACCATGCGCGGTGTCTTGTTTATACACTCGTGCCGCGTGAGGGCCTCGTGTGTCGCCGGCTCGGGCCATGCGCGACGTCTTTGTTTATACACTTCACACCCCGGAGGGTGAGTTAGTGTGCACCGGGGTTCGGGACCATGCGCGGTGTCTTGTTTATACACTCATGCCTGCAAGAGTGAGTTTATCTTTTTCATGCCGTGGCAATGACACGTTGTGTTGTTTTTGTCTGACACTATTCGTCCCGAGGGTAACTGACTGAAGGATGTTTCATGCTGATGGGCTGAGGTGGTTAGATTTTATCACAAATGCACTCTTTGGATGCTTCTGTTGCTGCATTGTGTGGTGGTTCCTAACCAAGTTAAATACTGCCGCTTCCCGAAGTGTGAACTTGATACAATGGATGTCCATGGCAGTAAGGTAAATACGAATGAGGTCTAGTATGCATGGGAAAGAGCATTTAATAGAAAAATGACCCTGAGGACTTCACCCAGCCACCAAACACTGCAGGTAAACATCCCCTTGGACTAATGGCTTTCCCCTGGGCTGGTTGGTGGCTAGCAATTAGTGCGGTGGGCCCTTACGTGCTGGTACGTGTGTTGCAGAATCATAGAGTGCATGCTACGGCTCTAGCCTCTTACTTTCTATTACTGCCTGTGCGGACAACGCTGCCTCCAGCGACCTAGCTTGGATTCGCTGCCCCCTTCTTTTTAAAGCGAAAAATTCTTTGGAGAGAGTACCTGCCTCTGAGCTTTGGAGCTCTGGAGGGGATGCGCGGAGGTGGCCGAGTGTCCAGAGGTGGAGGTTGCGTGCGAGCCTGCGAGGATCTTCGGCCGAAGGTCCGGAGGCTCCGGAGGGGCCCTGGGCAGCCGGAAGGAGATGGGTGTGCCCGAAGGGACCTGCGAGCCCGAGGCGTGGCCGAAGGGCGAGCTGGAGGTGGTCAGCCCGAGGTCGAGCGTACGCGGCGAGCCGATTTAAGGGCGAACCACCCGAGGCGACTGCGGCCGCCCCGCGATTGCCTCGGCAGGTGGGCTTCTTCGCTCGACCAAGAAATGTGACGATGCATCCGCGGGGCGACGCTGCCGAAGGGTCCTCCGGGCGGCTACTTCACAAGTGGGGGTGCTCCGGTTTGGCCCCCCGAAACAGGAGGGCGCGCTGATGGCTCTGGGTGCTCCGAGGCGGAGGCCGGGAGCTCCGGAGGTTGATGCGGAGGAGTCCTGCGGCGGAGGCTCCGAAGGGCTTGAGGGTGCTTCGGAGGTGAGGCTACTGCTTCGGGTGATGGGCGAAGGTGGACCGGAGGTAGCTTGGTCCTTCGGCTCTGAGGAAATGCGTGCGGCGACGCATGCGAAGGTGGCGCTGCCGAAGGGCTCTCAGTGATGGCTGAAGGTGGTGATGAGCTGCCGAAGGTGGTGGGATGGTGTGGAGTCGTTGAAGGTCGGGGTGCTGGGATCAGCCCCGGGCAGCCGAAGGGGAGCGGCCGCACCGAAGGCGGACCTCCGAGGGGGCCCCGAGGTGGCCTCCGAGGGCAGCGCGAGGCTGAGGAGTTGAGCGAGGCGAAGACAAGGCCTCTGCCGAAGGGGCTCCGGCTGGAGGGCTGCGGTGACCGCGTGGAGGTGTTGGTCCGGAGCGGAGGCTTCGGGGGTGGGTGCTCCGAAGGTAGCTCCGGAGGCGATGAAGACGCCGAATGGGCCGGCGCTGGTTTCGGAGGCGCCGAAGACGCCGGGGGCTCCGGAGGCGGTTCCGACGGGAGCCTCGCTCCCATGGTGGCACCAAGCGGCTTCGGTTTTGGAGGCGGCGGAGACGCCGAGGGGGCCGGAGATGCCTCGGGGCCCCGAGGATCTGGGCTGGCTTTGAGGTGATGTTTCACCTCCGTTCCCAGGTGATGCTTCGAGGGCTTCTCCGAGCGTGCGGAAGCGGCTGCGGAGGGTCTCCCGGGGGGCTCCGGAGGTGGCGATGAAGACGCGGGGGCCGCGCGGCCGGGGGTCCTTCGGAGCCATTTTGGGGCTTCGGCCGAAATTGGATCGAAGGCAAGGTGGCTCCGGTGATGGAGGTCGGAGGTGAGACGCCCAAACTCGAGCTCCCCCCACGGGCTCCGCATGCGAGGTGGTTTTGGAGCGAGGGGCAGCAAGCGAGGGGATGAGTGCACCCTTCGCTCCAAGTGATGGAGTCTTCGGGTGCTTGAGCGAAGATGGTCCGAAGGTGCAAGGGCCTTCGGATGGTGAGTGAAGGTGGGCTGAAGGTGGGCTTATGTAGCCTCGGCGATGCGGCTTTAGGCTTCGGCTCTTCTTCATGCGTAGCCTTTTGTTCGGTCCCCACGGACGGCGCCAATCGTCAGAAGGTAAAGAGGCTAGACAAGGGTACGGGACCTTCAGATAGAGACCCTTCGCACTTTTGTCTTGGAGAAGGACCAAGGAAGAGAGGGGCTAATGACACTGAGTGAAGATATGCATTGCTTATGCCTTTGAATGAGAGCCAACCCTTTACATATGCCCTTGGGTCAGATTTATAGGAGGGCAAGAAGGACATTTACCTTCTTGCCCTCCCAATGTGAGAGAGAGAGGGGGTATTTAGGTACATTTGCCTAAATATGCTATACATACTAGGTTTATACATGTATAGTTCCTCTGCTTAAGACACCGGTATTCCCGACGACCCTAGGTGTGGCACCCTTGGTGCCCTGCCACGATGTGTTCCTTCCTGTGAGTCACCCATACCGCAAGATGAAAAACAATTCGACGGAAATAAGGAGGACGATTCAGCTCCAAGGGCTTTTAGAGGAAAGAGGTCTATGATATGGTTAAGGATATCGATGTTGTGCTTGGGAAGGGATGTAAATTAAAACCCGCCGAAGAACATCCGAAGAAGCGGTCAATTTTTGGGACTTGCCTTATTGAGAGCACTTAGAAGTTCACATCGCATCAACGCCATGCACGTGGAGAAGAATGTATGTGAAAGCTTGATTGGTCTCATCAACATTAGTGGCAAAACAAAGGATGGTGTTAACGCACGACGCGACTTGGTTGATATGAACATAAGGACCGAAAGTTAGCACCGAAAGAGACCGATAAAGGACGAACATACCTTCCACCACTTTCTACACTATGTCCAAGGCCGAGAGAAATGAATTGTGCCAAAGCTTGCATGGTGTCAAAGTCCCGTCTGGTTACTCCGCTAACATTAAGAAACTTGTTTCTATGCAAGATTTGAAATTAATTGGTATGAAGTCTCATGATTGTCATGTGCCGATGACACAAATGCTTCTGTTGCAATTAGGTATCTTGCCGAACAAGGTCCGAGTGGCAATCTTGAGGTCGTGTTATTTCTTCAACTTAATTGCTCAAGGTCATCGATCCCGGGACTAGATGCTCTACAAAGCCGAGGTGGTGACGACTCTATGTCAACTTGAGATGTATTTCCTCCGTCATTTTTCGATATTATGGTCCATCTCATTGTTCATCTTGTGAAAGAGATAAAGATATGCGGTCCCGTGTTCCTACGCCATATGTACCGCTCGAGAGGTATATGGGAATTCTCAAGTCCTACGACGGAATCGATCTCGACCGGAGGGCAGCATCATCGAAGGTTATGCAACCGAAGAGGTCATTGAGTTCTGCGTCGACTACATGGCTCGTGGAACCGATAGGTGTGCCTCTATCTCGCCATGAGGGAAGGTCGGATGGTATCGGACCATCGGAAGGAAATCAATCACTCCGATCCGATACGCACGCCAAGCCCATTTCACGGCCTTGCAACATGGCCCAACTGTCCCCGTGACATCGACGAGCACAAAGACATGGTACGCCAACAGTAATCCGCACCGGCCGGAGGTTTGGATCACGAGAGCACAACCGCCGGTTCAACGAATGGGTAAAGGTGCGAATCATGACGGAGGTCATCAAGTGATGATACGCTGCTATGGTTGGCAAAGGGCCACAATTTACAATTGTCACATGGCAAGGATACGACATAAATGGGTACACATTTTATACGGCACCAGATAGGAAGAGCACACCCGAATAACGGTGTCCGTGATAGATGCATTCAGATCGATGGGTGAGGAGCTCGCATTATGGGCAAATAGAGGAGATATGGGAGCTCGACTACGTGCTTTTCAAGATCCCCTATTTCGTGCCGTTGGGTCCATCTCCCACATGTGAAGGTCGACAAGCACGGCGTCACTATCATGGACCTCGATCGTGTCGGATACAAAGACGAACCATTCGTGCATCAAGCTAACCAAGTTGTTCAAGTCTTCTATGTAACCGACCGACAAATAAGAAGCGCCACGTAGTTCTTCATGGAAAAGAAGGATTGTCTGAGTTGAGAATGTAGTGGACGAGGAAGAATACAATCAATTTGACGAGTTGCTCCTTTCGAGACGGCATCGTGCTCGAGGAAGAACCCAATGAGGAAGCTAGCTATATGCGCGTCGATCATCATGAAGGACTATATTTTAATTAAGAAATTACTCCATTGTAATTAATTTATTCCATAACATCATGTGTTATGAACTTGTAATATGTCGACGATATTTTGATGTCAACGTGGAATTGTAATCGCTCCCCCTCCTTGTGGACCGTATATTTTGGTGCATTAAAAATTCATTTAATTTGGAAAATAGTCCACCGCACCACCTTTCTAGAAACCTAAAAACTAAAATTTTATGGCAAATAGTCTAACACCTTTGCAAAGAAACCGTATACTCATGCCTAATCCTCGCAAATGCCATCGCAGAAGACGACGAGTCGCCCCACCTTCCACACCGCAGCCAATGCTCGTGCACGGTGGCCATCCTCTCGACAGCGCCACACCCGCCCAAAGGCCCGCCTTCTTCCCCACGCCGCTCGACCATGTCCGCGGCGAGCCTCGCACCGCCTCGCACTCCCGGTTGGTCTTGGCCGCTCGCACCCGCCGCGGCCGGCTCGCCCTCGACCGGCTGATGTAGTGCTTCCAACGCCGCGCGCCTCGCCGGGCCGTAGAGGAGGAGACCGAGCACGAGGGCCGCGCTCAGTGGCGCCCACGCCGCCTGCTCAAGGAACATGAGGCATGCTGCATGTCTTGGGGCGCAAAGACAATGTAACATCCCAATTTTAGGCTTGTGTTTCAAATGTAAGAAAATGAGGGGAAATTAAAACTTTTTCTTACATCTTGTATTTTTCCTGTATGCTTTGGACAATTGTTGTAAAGAGATTATGGGAATACAAAGATCACAAGTCATTTCGACCCACATCTTATTCTTCTTAGACATCCTTGTTCCATCTTGTGATAATCTCCTGGAAATATTTTTCCTAAATTCTTGGGTTGGTATGTGACTCCTCTGAAAAGTTTCACAATTTTTAGAAAATGTTTGAATATTTTTGGAGGTCAGTCAAACCAATTCAAAATCTAGTCAAACCTTGGACCAGCACCTTGTTAAATTTTTGGAGGAAAATCCACAGCACCAAAGCCTCTGAAAATTTTATGTTAGGTCCTCGTTTGAGCTAGCAAGCTCCTGTAAAATTTCATAATTTTGGAGTTCTATTGCTACCTCAAACAATTCTCCAAATGTCAGCCTTTCTCTAATACCGGAAATTTAAACTGGTTTGAGTCAAACTCGGCTCGGACCGAGCCCAACTCAATCGACTCGGTCGAGCTGGCGCGCAGCGCCGCACCGAGCTCGATCTCATGCGCGCAAGTCGAGTCGTTGGATCTTCATCCACCGCCACGACCTCCTCCCGATCCGAGCCCTTGAGCGCCTCGCCGCCTCGGTGGTCCAAGCCACCGGATGTCCATCGTGGGGCTCACGACCTCCCGGACCTCTCGCCCGCGCAAGACCTCCCCACCTCGGCGATTCTTGGACGCCCGGACCTCCCCAAGCAACTGGGACGCCCAGACCTCTCCTCGGCTCTGCTTTCTTCCTCACGACCTCCCGGAGGTCCGGTCATCATGGCTTTCCCGCACCCATGCGTGTGTCGAGACAGAGCGCTTGGGAGCAAGGCCTGTCACTTTTGGTCCTTCCCAACGTCTCTTTCTCGCCATGCATTAAATGTGTCAGAGCCTAGCCTAGAAGTCTTCCCTACCTACCTGCTCTTGTCAATCTAGCAAGTCATGGCAGGCCATGGACTTTGCTCACGTGGGTTTGCCCTAGCCTTGCCAAACTCCCAGGCTATACATAGCCTGAAAACTTCCTCTCCTTCTTCCTTCTTCGTTCTTGGCTGTGCTTGAGCTCCCTCAATTGAGTTGGTCCTCAAACTCAAACACCTGAGCACCCGAGAGCCCCTTCCTTACCACCATTGTCGAGCTTGGAGCTCCTTGAAGTCCGCTGGAGCTCCAGTGGTCCCAAAGAACTTCTCGGCCTTGTTCACTGTCATCTTGATCTCCTCAACTCGAGCCTGCTCTAACTTGGCTTGGTTCTCATTGCAGTGGTGCACGAGTTGGGGAGTAGCTTTGCGGGGTCGAGGCCATCTTCTTCTTCCTCTCCGGCAAGCTCTTCATCGCCGGACTTCGTCGACCTTCTCCAAGTCCCTCCGTCTTCCTCTGGACCTTCCCTACACTCGGGTGAGTTCATTTTGGTCCCTTAGAGCTTAGGGTCTAGCTAGCTTAGCTCGTGGCGCTCAGCTTTGTCATTTTCGGTTTTTGCCGAAACACTTGTCCTCCGCCATTCTCGGCCACGGCGCTTCGAGTCGCCGCCGCCGAGCACATCCTTTGGGTTCTCGACGTTATTTGGAATCCAACCATGCCCTTGGTTTACGCCGCGAGGTCCCCATCGCCGGCGGCAAACCGTTGAGCCCGCCGATTTTGCGGCTCAAAACCTCCGCTTTCGTATCCGTTAGGACATCTTAAATGCCCATTTATTACCAATCATCAGTAGCAGTGAGTTGTCTTAGCCGCCACCCTTTGTCGCTGTCCGGAGGTCCCGCGCCTTTACACAGCACCTTGGACCTCCTCGAGCTCTTCGTAGCCGTCTAAGACCTCCCCACGTTTAGATCTGGACCTTTAGATCTTCCCCATGAAAACCCATAAGTGTAAGACCTCCCCCCTCGTTTAATCTCGGCCATTAAGACCACCCTCGGTTGGATCTGTACCGTAGATAGATTTCCGCGTAAATTTCTAAGTTCTAGGACCTCCCCTTGAGTTGATCCTAGCCGTTTAAGACCTCTTGGAACTACATCCGAGCCACTAGGACCACTCTCGCAAAAAAAGACCTCCTGGGGTCATTTTTGTAAAACCACCTTCGGGACCTCCCGAGGTCCTCGTTGGGAAAGACCTCCTCGTGGTCCTCTTTGCAAAAAGAGCACCCCGGCCCTTATTAGAAAACCCTCATGACCTCCCCAACCTCGATCTTAGCCGCTCGCAACCTCCCGCTTTAGATCCGAGCGTTAGGTTTTATTTGTAAAGACCTCTAGCGCTGCACCTCCCTCCGCGTTGTTACGGGACCGCTCAAGACCTCCCTAGGTCTAATCTCGAACCGCCCGCATCTCCTCCGTAAAACGCTTATCGATTAGGACCTCCCGAGAAGATCTTGGTCATCCAAGACCTCCTCGTGTCAATCCCACCGATCAAGACCTCCTCTCGAGATCTTGACCGCCTAGAACCTCCTCCTTTGGATCGATGAGCGTTAGGACCTCCTCCTCTCGGTCTAAACCGTTAGATTTAGATCTAACGGGTTAGACCTCCTTCAGTGGATTTAGCCGTAGGAGTAGGACCTCTCTCCGGAGATCTAGACCGTTGGGACCTCCTCTCGTGAGAATCGACCGTCCCGGCCTCTTTCCTTGGATTTAAAGCCTTAGGATCTCCCCTAGTGCTCGGACCGCCAGATCTCGATCCGACGGCCACGACCTCGCTAGGCGCGTGACCTCCTTGCGCGCGCTGCACGCGACCGGTCGTAATCGTTGGATCGATCTCAACGATCCGCACCTCCCCAAGCGGGAGGAGGTCTTGTGCGCGCTGTGCTTCGAGGCTCGTGAGTCGCCGACCTGATCTAACGCCCACGACCTCTCCTTGTCTTCCATTCGTTTGGACCTCCGAGAGCTCAAAGTTTCCTAAGTCTTTTGTCGTTTCAAATTTCAAAAGTGCATAACTTTGTCATTTTAACTCCTTTTGAATGATTCCATTCTTGTAGCTTTGTTATGGTATAAACTTTAATCTGAGAATGAAATTAGGCCCTGTGTTGTAGCAGAAAATGATTTAAATAGCATGATCTTGTTAATGAAAAATGAGGTCTAGAAATTCATGAAAAATTTGTAAACCACATAACTTCCTCTCTGTAGTTGCAAACTAAGCAAACTCAACCTGGTAAATTTGGCCTATAGACATGCTTTAAATTGATCTAGACTTTGTCTTTATCCATGTTCCTGAGAAATGATATATGCTAGTTGTAGAACTTAGAAAAATCATAATTAAACCATCTTAACTCCAAATGACCTAAAATTTTATATGGGTTACCACAATACCAGTAGGTAGCTACCATAAAAATTTCAGCTTCAAAACCTTTCTAGAAAATATTTTTGCTACAGTGCTAATTATGGCCGAAAATGAGTTTTTAAGTAATATCTTTTGCACCACAATTCCAAATTAGGTTTTTCCAGTTTCTATGTCTAGGTATATTCGTAGTTTACCTTGTGTATAAATTTCGTCGTATTTGGATGATTTTTGCTTGCTCTTTTGTTTAAGTGTTGCTCGTCTTATTGGTTGTTCTTGGTTCTTTTTGCCTTTTCGCTTAGGATTCGACATTTGCGGTAACCCCGAGAACGACCCTCCGCAACAAATTGAGCAACAGCAAGCAGGCAAGCAGTTTGATCATGTTAATCCCAGTATTTTAAGTATTTATGTTGATTACAAATTCTATGTATGCATTGCTACTTTGTTTTAATAGTTGGCCTAGTAGATGCATTTCCTTAGCAAATGTTTATTCTCTACTACCATGAGCCTAGGTTACTTGCTGTGATTTAGAGTTCATGGATGGGCTCTTGTCACTTAGTAGTTGCGAATTAATTGCTTAGCCATGCCTAGCTTCGGTAGAAATGGGCGGTTATCGACTTGTCGATAACCTTGATCACATCAAACTTATTATGATTATGATTTCCACCTTGTGCTATGTCTACTTATGAAAACTAAAACTGAAAACAAAATGATTTAGACTTGGGCACAATGGTAAGATGGTGTGATTGTGGGGTGTGACTGGAATGGTGCCCGGGTCAACAAGGACCGAACATCTTGTTACACTAAACCAAGCATTTTAGCGTGCTAACCACATTAGAGGGTATGGGACCTCTCTTGACTTAGTACTTTGGCGTGTATTGCCCTCGGGTCGCAGGAGGTCGCAGGAGGGATGGTGTTGGGAGATTGTAGTGTCCGAAAGACTTCACCGTGATGGGATTTGTTGTCTTTCGCTTGCAATGTAAGCGTATGGTGTTTCTACCCATACGAGCGGCTCGTGGTTGATACACAATATTGGAAAAGTCTCGTAGGACTTAGCCGTACAAAGATACCTTCGAAGTGTGCTTTGTGGCTTAAAGGCGGTCTCAAGTGTGGGTACATTGGTACACCCTCGCAGGTTAAAGCTATTCAATAGCCTCGCCCTAGGTTATGGACACGCTGGCAAGGTCTTTCAAGAGTTAGACTACAACCTTTTAAATTAAAACTTGATGGGTGGTACGAATCGGGATTCGTGTTATGTTGTGGTGACTATTGGGATAGTCACTTCTGTGTGGTTACTTGTATGTATCTTTACTTATCGTTACTTTGAAAACTAAATGACTTGCAAACTTGCTTTTAAAATGTATTACATTATTGCAAATAAAGTTGGCTTTATGCAAATGAGACATACAACCTCCACCTAAATAAGCTTGCATGTAGTTTATGAATAGGTCCGCTATTCCACACGTCATCTTCTATGGTACAAAGACAATCTTTGTACTCGGATGCTATGCTTAATTGTTTTGTTGCAGAGGAAGAAGGTGAGCTCGAGGGGCCTCACTTTTGTGAGTCTGTGTTGTGGTAGCTTGCGGGCGACTAGCTTGATGCCCGGCCGGTTGCCTGTGGGTGTGTGGCTAACCGGTCGACTTTTGTTCTAGCCATTTTATGGCGCTTTTGCTTCCGCTGTCATTCTTGTATATTGTTCTATTTGGCCGGTCGGCTCTCTTTTGTAATAACTTTACTTTATGTATGTCGTTGTTGAACTTAGTGATGTATGTGTATGGAATTGATGTGTAATTTTGTGATGATGTACGTATGCTGCAATTCTGGGAAGCATATGTCCATCGAGGCTTAGAATGTTTAATTAGTAACACTAGAACCATTTGGAGGTTAAGTGTTACTAGTTAAATATTCCGGGTCCTCACAAAGTTGGTATCAGAGCCATACTGACCGTAGAAACCCCTAGCTTGGTCGCTTCTAGAATATTTTGAAAACTTACTTTCAAAAGGTTTGTAAAACTTAAGTAAGTTCTCTAATTTTTCTCCTTACCTGTCTTAGCTTGCTCATCTCACCTTACTCTCACTTAAGTTTGAAAAAGTTGTTCCTCTCTTCCTTTCAAAAGTTAGCCTTTATCGATTAGCTTGGTTTTGGGAGAAACATGAGAGCTTGGAGAAAAGAATTTGGACAGCTAGCTAGTGGTTAGTAATTAGGTAGGAAATGAGAGGTAAGTTCAACTAAAACTTGTGGGAATGAAAGGGGTAAGAAGTGATATGAGATTAGCTAATGCCTATACTCTATTAGGTGGTTATACCTTGAATTTTGGACTGGTTTGAGCGGGAGATTAGTGCTGAAATTTTGGGTCTTCTCAAACGATTACTCGTTCTTCCATACGGGTTAGTCGTTTCGGGAAGTCGATTCGGTGACTTATGGTCTCATGTTCTTTTGTGACTATTCTTTGGTCGTTTTAACTAAGTTTGGATTTCTGTGCTCTTGGGTCTTGAACTGTATCTAACTTGTCTTAGTAAATCAGGATGGCTGGTGGGACTCGTAGCGGCCGGAATCAGCCGGGTAGTCCCGATGAGGATCTTCCCCCCTCCTCCGACCATGGCGGAAGTCCTCATGCAGATCGAACGCCTGCTATTGCCTGTTTTGTAGTAGTGGCTGGTCGAAAGCCTCAAAGCGTCAACGTCCTCACGACGAAACCAATCGAACCTATCGGAAGATCGGGACACCGTGACTCGTCACAGTGCGGAGGTGTCCTTCGTGCAAGAAAATTTTCAAACGGTTCTGCCATTCATAAGCTGTCGAGGTCTTTTAAGTTTAAGTCGATTAATTGTTCTTGCCTTATGGATTGGCTCGGAGAAGTGTCGCTACGACTTCTGGCTTATCCTGATTTTGATTAATTTAATGGTTCAAAAACATAACTTACACTTTAGTCACCTTATAAATAGACAGCCTAGCTCCTTTTCAAAACTAGTTCTATCGGTATAGTCCATTACTAGCGATTTTAATTGGAGAAAAACTAACTAATGGTATCACGCGGAATGTTGCTTCAACGAGATATAGCTGAGAACCCGGCAAGCTCCACCATTCTCTCCCTCTTTGATCTCTCAATTGCACTCGTAGGCGGCGATCGAGGAAGAGCACACCCTCGAGGCTTCTATAATGTTATGGCTAACCAGAAAAGGTAGCGGTGAGTAGTGATGGCATGATGAAGTCGCCAAGGCAACGGCGAGGAGGGAGAGCGCGATCTGGTGAGGCCAGTGTGCAGGATTGAGGCAACGCGGCCACTGCTATGTTCACCTCCCTGTTACCTACTTGCCCTTCCTGCTTTAGCCCAAGTGTATCATCCCCTCAGTCCGTCACCGTAAACCTGCTCAAGTTTGTATTTGAAACTAGTAGAAGCTTGCATGTGTTTTTTTTTTTTCTGGAAACTTGCTAAAACTTACTTGAAATTAACTTGTTGAAACTAATTAAGCTGAAACTTGAAACCTGTGACTGGGAGGGTTTCCAACAGGTTATCGTTGGCTAGCTGCTCGGCGTGTTTGGGTATTATTGACAGTGGTGCTCAAAATATTTGTTTCTCGATGTTACTTTTATACATTATGCTTACGAGCTGATGACTTTAATTTTTGTAGACTTGGTTCTTCTCCTTTTTCTCAATACTTGTCAACAAAAATGAGAAATGGCAACGTGTTCCAAAAGAAAATCGACAGATGGCAAAGGACTGAAGGAGGTCGCTTCACTCGTTCACTGCTAGGCCGCTAAGCCCACAATTACTTTCGAAAGGTTCCCAGCCCATAGTGCTGACTGCTGAGTACGGACGATACAGAGTCTCGTCAGAATTTTACCGCTCCTGCTTGCCATCCAAAGCAAAGATACGGTGATTTTAAAAGGCAACCGTACTCTAACAGTCACAGGAATCGCACTGCAGTTGCGCAGTCCAAAGTCCAAACAGCATTTTACAGCCAGTGTCACACAGACACAGGCATGAAAAGACGTAACCCAACATGCGGGTAACAGCAGTCACAAGGCAAATAAGACAGGCAGTAAACGCAAACATGGGCGCGCGCCTCCGAAAAAGATCCTTCCCAAATCCCGAGGCAGCCGCAGCAGCCTCACGACATGCGCCTGGCCTACTCCTGTGCGACCGTACGTGAAACGAGCGCTAGCTGCATGTCGCCGAGTCACACAGATCACCCATCTCACCTCACGCGAACGCGCTAGCTTTTTCCCCCGGCCGCCAAAGTCCGTGCCCGCCCCGGCGTTTGTGCGTGCGTTCCTTCTCTTTCTCGGTCCCGTCCCGTGCCACGCCGTGTGCCGTGCGCCCGCCAGCCTGCGCGGGATGGGATGCCCTTCCCCTCGTCTCGTGGACGTAGCAGCACGCGCCGAGGCCAGTGCGTGCCGTGCGTGCATGCACGCGGGCGGAGGCGGGGGGCGGTGCGAATCCGAGGAAGGTTTTAAGTGTTTTTTCGGTGGGGAAAAGGTGCTCCGTGAAGCGGCCGGCAGGAGTGGGCAAAGGGAAAGGCAGGCAACCTCTCGTGCTTGGCGAGGCCCAAGGCGTGTACGGCCGCGCTGATCAGCTCCGCTGCGCTCGTCGTGCATGTGAGCCTGCCCTCCGTGGGCCGCACGGCGTGTGTGCGCGCGCGCGCCCGGCCGGGTACGTGAACGTTGCGTGTAGTCGCTTACGCGATTACGTACGCGATTATGTCGTCGAATTTATTTTAGGATTCATCAATCATGCAAAATGAACCATTATGGTCACCAACGATCACCATACATTAACAATAATCTTTTTTATTTCCTACACAAGAATAGCGTCACCTTGGATCATCCAGAGGTCATTGGATCACTGGACCCCAGCAATACACTGTAGCCCCACCTGCCTTCACTGAAATAATGAAAAAATGATGTGGCCTGCGATTGTGAGCTCTCTGGATCTGTTTGATTGTGCCATGACTGCAATACGGGTCCCTAAACAAATTATGTCACTTAAATAGACCCCTACCCGTCATTTTTATCGGTCGAGAAACTCCGATTAAAGATGAAACAAGATAGCAACATTTTTATCACCATATATGGCGTTGCCACGAACACACTCACATGGGCGTGCCACCTTTTTATAGACCCGGACGCGGACAGGTTGGTAGTATCTTCACTGCCGATCTTGCATGGAGCATCATAGTCGGATGAGAGGGAACAATTGCTCTTTAAAGTAAACCGCCCAAGGACATAAACTAACCGTCCATCCTTTAGGCAAAAACACTCGATTTAATTAAGCCGGTCTCTCCAAACACGTAAAGACAAGAGCTGATAGACCGGAGATGCCAACAACGAAGGCTTGGTCCAGAGATGGAGCAACATGGTGAGGATGCGAGTTGGTAGCTGCCCCTGACCAGCGTTGCACATCTACTCGCGGCTCACTGTCATGTCCAAGGCTCCAAGCCCCTAGTTTAATATGGTTTGCAACTTTGCATGCATTGGCTAAGATCTTGGATTATTGGTCTATATATTTGACCGGCATCGTATCGTCTTTGTTCTGCCTGCCTCTTGCATGTGCGCTCTAGGTCGCCTAACATGACGGGAAATGATGTGTTGGTCGCGCGCTGCCTAGCTAGCTTCACTTGCAGTATTGCCTTAGGTTGTTATGATTGGGTTCTCCATAAATCCAAGGATATGATGCCATATGATGCAACGCATCATGCATTGGAATATTTGGGGAAATCCGAACTCTCTTTTTTTTTGGCTATCGATTGAACAGCATTTTCCTATCAATGAAGTATTTGACTTTCTTTTTAAAGCCAAGCAATTTTGATACGCAGAAATAGTAATGAAATGTTCCTCCCTCATCCCCTCCTCTTCAAGGATCCGATCCTAACAGTTCAAAAGACAACACAAGCTAGCCTTTCGTCCTGTTAGAATATTGTTTGGTTAGAATTCACATCAAGATGAGAGAAAAATAAAGCTGTACAGTTACGAAGATTTTAAAATTATCTCAGATTTGATAAAAAGAAAATAGAACTATTTTCTTTTTATCAAACAACCAATTTAAACTTAGCGAATGGTGTCCATGCTAGAAGTTGAGGATGCAATTCTCTCTCATGACTCGTGCTTTCATGTGTCATGAGTGCTACCACACATCGGAGGCACTGTTCTTCCTTTGCGCCATCCCCCTCGTGATCTGTTCCTCTGTGCGTTTGCTGTTACCAGATGAAGCTGATGGCAGGACCGACAGAAAAGGAGGAGTGGCCATGAAAGACAAGCCCAAGGTGGGCCTTGAGAGAGGGCAGCGGACAAGGAAAGAGCATTGGGATGATCCATGAATTGGAATCCGAAGGAGCACACTAGCCGCGCATGGACCATCGTGGTCGGAGTAGGAAAATGATGTCTCAATGTGCAATTAATCTGTGCTGGTACAAAAGGCTCTCGTCGATTTTGAACAAGTTCTATGAACCTACAGCGTGTCTCGTTCGTGAAGTGATCGATCGATATGCTTTCGGCTTAACAAGATGGCGTTGACAAGTATTGGTAGCTAGTTAGACGTTGACTGATTGGCACTAATTAGGCCTGTTTGTTTGGGCTCAAGTTTCAGCTTAAAGTAAAAAAGGTTAAAGCCCAAACAAAGAGAGTTTTTCAACCGGGCATACGAAAAACAATAAGCCACTTTACAACTAGAAGCCAAAAGCCAAGGGAGAGGTGATTTTTTTGGCTTTTGAGGTTTGGATATAGCTCTTGCCACTAAACTTTATCAAAATTACCGACCAAATAACATCATATATAAGTCTCGAATCCTTCGGTTTTCCGCCTCCTCTTCTGTCCTACCCAAACGAGCTCGGGCTTTGCCGCGCCACGCTGTCGTCGCCTTCTCGCATCCATGTCTCCCGATGTCGCCGTCCTCCTCGCATCCACCGCAGTCGTCCTCCCCGTCCCCAACTTTCTTGATCTACGTAGATTGGGGATTTGGTCTAGATTTGTGTAACATCTCAAAATTTTGTTTTTCAAAAATCTTTTGAGTAGTTTAGGTCCCTGGAAAATTTCACCAATTTTATTTGAATTAATAAAGTTTAATTTGGATTTTCTAAATTTAAAATATTTAATTTGACTAATCTAAACATCAATTAAAAGAAAAACAGATTTAGTTAGGTTCCTTGTGCTCCAAGCAATTTTTCTGTATTTTCTTGGATTTTTCTGAATTTATTTGCTATTTATTTTGCCTCTTTTGGATTTTTATCCTTTTTCTAAAATCCAAAATTCAATTGAAATCCATTATCTTTGTGGGCTGAAATCCTCGCGACCCATTCCTATTTCCCCTCTGCTTGGCCCACCTAAACTCTAGCCCACACCACCGCGCCAACCCACCTCGTGCCCGCACCGCCAAAATCCTAGCGCGCCCGGGCCCACATGTCACTGAGCGTCCGAGCCCTAGCGCGCCTCCCACGGTACTACTACACAAATGGTCATCACAGACGGTTCGACATCACAGACGGTTTTTGAACTGTCTGAGTATATATGTCTATGATAACAGGCGGTTATCACAGACAGTTCACAAACCGTCTGTGATAAGTCACAACACAGATTCACGAGACGATTTCAACAAAAAACCGTCTGTGATACGTAGGATATCACAGACGGTTCTATTTACAAACCGTCTGTGAAAGGATACATATCACAAACGGTTAGTAAATAGAACCGTCTGTGATATCCTACGTATCAGAGACGGTTGTTGGTGGAAACCATCTATGATACCAGCCCTTCACAGACAGATTAACGATAACCGTATGTGATAGTTCATTTATACCTAACTATTTTTTTTATTTATTTTCAGCTAGCCTCAGGAATTACTAGCTATGCCCTCTGAAAACAAGCGGGCAAAAAATAGATAAATCATAGATGAATCAATTGTTGACAATTCAAAGTGATCATTTACAACTGAAAATCAATTACAAAAGAATATGTTCAAGTATTGTCGCTAGAGTTACAATTGAATCAATTGTTTGAAGGTGGTCCAACTGTGTGTGACGGAGTGAAACTCTCCGGTGGTGTTAACGATCTCCGTCTTGATGAAGCTGCAGAGTGTCACAGCCCCAACTAATTAAATTGGATTAATATGTATTTCACTAACATGCATTATCAGATTCAAATCATTTCATAATATATTGTACTTGGAAAATCTAATTTGGGGTGCACCTACACATCAAAATTCAAATCTCAATTCGAATCAGCAATAAAAAGTTGTGATCATCATCTGAAATCAATTTATTTAAATACTACATTAATTATCAGGAATTAATATAATTTTTCCAAAATTTTTGGGAACAGTTTGAACATAATTAAAATTCAAACAACCTCCATAGACATACAACATGTTTGAATTTAAATATCACAAATTATATTATGAACAGTAGGGTTTCATAATTTTTATGGGAACTATATCTTCCCAGGAACCCCCAGAAATTATGTCATGATTTTAGGAAATTTATTTCTATTTATAAAGCCCTGGTCAAAGTAGAGGATTTATTTAAGTCTCAGTCAAACCCTAAACCCAAACCAGCTAATACTGTTCTTAGGGTTCGAGTCCGACCCAACCTATTGACTCGATCGAGCTCACTAACCGCACCGACGCATTAGCCGTCCGATGGGAAATCAGTCGTCCGGATCTATTGGGCCGTTCGGGTCGCCCGCACTCACGTCGCATCTGAGCCACCCATTCAAGATCGGGCGTCCCTCATTTCGCCGCGTCGCAACACCCCGGCTGAGCCAACTTACACTCAGGTCCGACCCTAGTGACTTGACTCAGCCGCGTCACTTAACTGCACAAACCACACAACCTTGTGCCACTGACATGGTGGGCCCGCCTTGTCAGTCCTCTCTTCAACCTCGCGCAGGAGCTGCGCTCCACGCGGCTGGGCTTCTCTGTGTCGGCCGTTGGGGGAGATTCTCACTCCGTGAATCCACCGCCTCCATCCACCACTCCGGTGTGTTCCTCGTCTAACACCGCCTCGTCCGTTATCTCCCCATGCATAAGTCCCCTCAGAACCCTAGAATGCACTCACTCTTCCTCTCGGTGGCTGAGGAAGGGGAAGCTAGTGCAAGCTCCACGCTCCGGTAAGCTCCCACCACATGGTATCCCTCGACTCCATGTGAAGCTAGTGCAAGCTCCACGCTCCGGTAAGCTCCCACCACATGGTATCCCTCGACTCCATGTTCGACCCCCTCTCCATTTTGGCTAACCTCAGCTCGTGCATTTGCTTGTAGCCTCGGGGACCTCCCTCGTGCTCTAGCTCAGCTCTGGAGCACGCACCGAGTGACTTTCCCGTGCCATCTTCGTACTCGGTGAGTATTGTCCTTAGTCTACCGCGTCATCTTGCATGCCTCAGGTCGCTAATCGAAACCCCTCAACTGATTTGGGTAATGCACGACAGGAACTCTTGTATTCGAGGAATTGTCACTTGTGGCCGAAGAACACGCTCTCCATCTCCCACCTTGTCCTGGTGAGTTTTGAGTCAATTCCTCGCTCTCACAGCGATCCTAGTGGGGCCCTTGAGCTACCCCGACCACTCATTTAAGCTGGTTTTGCTCAGGGCTACCTCTCCACGTGAAGCCGTGTTGCCCGCCATCATCTTCTCCGGCTCCGACGAGTCTCCTGCCGCTCCGAACCTCCCCAAGCCCTCTCCTAGCTGCAGGTAACTCCCCTAGGCCCTTAGATAGCATAAGCACCCGCTTGAATGGTTACCGCAGAGCTCCTTTTTCCTATTGGTACTTTGGCCGTGGTCTTGCTCCACTTAGCTTCCGGCTAGCCGCCGGCACCGGTCACCTCAAGCACTGAGACCACGACCACTAGCTGCGCAGGGCTATTGCGAAGCTAACGCAATCACTCGCAAGCTCCGCCGTGGCGCGTAACGCCGGCGAGCCGCCGGGCAAGCGGACGGCAGCATTTTTGCCGTGCCGTACCCCGACCATCACTGTAGCTTAGTCATTTGCCGCGTTAACCCAATCATTAGCTATTAAATCGCTTAGCCGCCCTAATGTGTCGCCACAAGTGGGACCTTGCACGAAATCCAGACACCGATTTTAAAGCCACAGAGACTGACGGGTGGGCCTAGCCCTTAAACCCCGTGCGCCAAGCGTACGCGTCAGTGGACCTAGTCCAGTAGACCGAGTGGCTGACAGGGGCCCCCACCTGTCAGCTCTCGTATTTTAAATCTGAGTTAAATTAGAGTGCGCACTATGCACTGGACCCGCATGTCATTGATCGTGGCTAGCGCACGTCTCGGTGAGAAAAGTAGTAGTTCTTTTAGTAATTTCGAAATCTGTTTATTTATAAACTCAAAAATGGTATTAAGTTCTAAATTGCGTATCTAATTCATTTCAACTCCAAATTGAATGAAACCACTACGAAATTTACATTCTTAATGGACTTCCTATCAAAATTGGTTTCATACATGTTTCTATAGCAGAGGGCTTTAATTGGAAATTTATTCATTAGAATCATTATCTTTACAATAGGAAAATGGACTGAAATCTTTAAAAATGCATAAGTAATTATTGGAACCTCCAAAAACAGTGAGACCACTTTTGATAATTTTCATTTTCGGTGAACTTAATTCTAAAAATGGTCTCCACATTACCTCTATCACAGAAACTATATTTGGGAGGATATAATCTTTAACTCTATTATCGTTATACTATAAAAGGCTGATGACTTTGAAAATACATAACTAAATCATAAAAACTCCAAAAAGGACAAACTCAACTGTTTTTAACTTATAATAATATTGCCTATTTATCTATGTAATCCATGTAATCGCCACTGTTCTACAAAATTTCACTTCATAATTAAATTACATAATGACGGCTTATTGGATTCTGAAATTCAAACCATTATAACTTTCATATACTAAATCAAAATGAAATAATTCTTTCACCAGAAATCATTTAAAATCATGACCTAACTACTGTAGAAAAATCATGCATTTTTGAGCATTTTGGTTTTTGAGTTGTTTTTCTCGTTATTTATTTGATGTTATAATTATATAGATCCCGGGCATATTGATATCGACACTTACGCTACCGAGAGTGAGAAGCTACTGTACCAGCAAGGCAAGCATCATTTGAACTTTCTTTTGCATCATGTTTGATCCCAGTTTTGGTTAAGTTAGTGCAATGATAATTGCTTGCATGCTATTTTGATTATGTCAATATTTTTGTGATGTGTAGTTTAGATATGTCCTATGCTTGAGGTTAATCTTGAATTATGCCAACTCCTATATGCTTAAGATAGGATGTGTGAATTATGGGTGATAGAATTGCTTAGCCATGCAAGTCTAGACACGGTAGTTCGATCGTCGGGAATAACCCGGCGGTTTTGGGATACACACAACTCTTACTTTATGTTTTTTTTTACTTCAGATCTTTGTAGCTGTTTTATGAGTAAAACTTTGTCAATTTTTAAATGAGTTTTGGTCCGGACAAGTGTTGGTTAGTGATGGTGCTTTGTGCACGAGCATTGGGTAAGTGGAAGGACTTGTCGGACAATTGAGGACCGAACTTTGGGTACCTCATCGCTCAAGCAACACTCGTCTGCCACACGCGGGTTGGGAGCCGTATGGTTAAGTAGGGGAGGGTTTTATTGTGTTAAGTCCTTGGTGGTGTAAGGGCATAGCGACCGTGAAATCCTATGTTCTTTGAGGAGCCGATGTAATCCTTTATAGTGTGCAAGGAGCACTAATTCTTTTGTTTTGATTGCATCAGTATTTCCAATATAACTTGTGAGCCCCTAGCAAGTGCTATCGACGCTTGTACTAGGCAAGGAACCATCTCACAAGGGGATTTAGCTCAATAGGACTTTCTTCTTGAAAATGATTGTATCTTGATTTACCCTAGGCATACCATAGGAAGTGTGCTATTTCGAGGCCTCTGGAGGCTTACGGGCTAATCAAGTCGTGTGGGTAAGTAGTACACCGCAGGGTATTAATCTATTCGAATAGCCGTGTCCACGGTTATGGACGACCGCTTGAAATTTGTGGTATCTTATTGTTAGACTTTTAATTAAAATTGTGGTTGAACTTGGTATTCGTCATGGACGGGATGTTCATGTGTTTAGTACATCAAAGTGGGCTGCCACTTTGGTCTTTGTATGATTCAATTGTTTATTACTGAAATGCTTTACTACATGTTTTACTTCTACTTCAAATCTGATTTTAAATGGGCACATGAAAAACTAGTATGTGTAGGATGTTAATTGTTGCGTCTTTTTTCGCAAAACTAAACCAATATGAGCCATCCTTTGAATGACCCTTATGCATAACTATTTTTATTTGTGTAAGACTTGCGAGTACACTTGTACTCGACGGATGTTTGTGGCCTTTTCGGTGAGGAAGATTATGAGTATGACGATCTCGCTAGTGTTGATTTGGGTGACACTAATGAGTAGTGTGCTACCATTTAACCCCAAGTCGGTTGCCGATGGGTGATGGGCATACCACTGCTAGCCTTTTGCTTTATCTATTTACTTCCTCTGCTACTTGGTACTTTACTTGAATTTGGCCGGTCGGCCGCTTGTAATAAGTCAGACCTTAACTATTATGCGAGATGTCTTTTAATCTCTTGTTGTATGCGTTGTATGGATGTAATCAACGTTGGATAAGGGTATGAGTATATTGGTCGTTGATCTTGGGAGCCAATATAAGTCATACTCGTTGTTGATGAATTCCCATTTAACTCACTAAGTGTAGTGCTTCGAATCGAAAGAGAATCGACAATCATGTAGCGCTCGTAAAGGAGCAGCGCGCATGATCGTTGAGGCTCTAGTATTCGGCTAAGCCTCTCACTTGGATAGAGTTAAATTGGACTTCATTTACCGAAGACCCGTGATTATGTCCCTAAGACCTTGTCTAATCTCGGTCTTATGGAGATAATTACTGGGGTCCCCACAACGTTGGTATCAGAGCCATACTGACTGTAGGTTAGAGGTAGCACTGGCGTTAGAATTAGTAAGCCTTCTGGAGTCAAAATATTTTGAAATTATCAAATTACTTTCAGGAAGTTTAAGTTAAGAATATCTTTTGTTCCTTATCCATCTTAGTATCTTTTCTCTCCTAATCCTATTTTGGTTTATGAAACTAACTTACCTTGCCTTCTTGCCTTTAGATGAACCCTCAGTACCTTGTCCGGGAAACTCAAGCTGAAGGAGTGGATGGATACCCGGCGTTGCTACGAGACATAATGTGGAGGGCGAACTTCACATATCAGCCCACTTATTCCATCTACCGCCGTGATCGAGGACCTGGAATGGAGGAATTTATGGCAGTGATAGATATCGTTGCTAGACAAGTCACGGGGAGCACACCTTACCGCTTCCAGGCGCGCGGTACTTCTGAGGCCATGGCATTACAAGAAGTGGCTTTGGTGGCCATGAGTCGTCTTCGCTACGACCTGACAGAGGTAGCCCAGCCCCCATATGATCACTTTCCGATGCGCGCACGCGCTAGGGACGTGAACTCGTTTGCTAGGATCCAGTTTGGGGAGGACCCCCAAGTCAGGCAGTTGGCGAGATTGGTTCACGTAATGGACCAAATGCATCGCTGCATAATGCATGAGTTATGGGAGATGTGTCGTCGTCTCATTATAGCTCAGGAGCATTTGCAGCTTATGCATGACATGAGGCTAATTCGTCCGGATGTGCTGTATGGCGCTAATGAGGTTTCACCGTACATTTCTGCGCCTCCGGACTATCGTCTTCCTGAAGTAGGAGGCCATATCACCGGCGTAGGATCCCCCTTACGCCTCACCAACCCGGGAGACCCAGAAGACACAGGATCCCCTGGATACCACCTGCTCGATGGCTTTCCGGTGAACTTTGACCGGAATAATATCTAGGCTGTTAGGGTAGGGAGCTCTATGTTTGAGCTTGTATCCTTAGGTTTATGTAATAGGGTAGTAGATGTCGAACTGTTATGTTTTATTTGCAAACACTACTATTTCAGTTGTAATCTTAAGCCTGCAGGCGCTTATGTACGGAGTGTATCGATTTGGTTTATGTTGCTTAACGTTTGGTGTTCTATTCGATGTTACAATTTTCTTGCTTTGTAATATTGATTGTGCATGTATGGCCAAGTAATGGCTTTTGTCTTATTTACTAACCATCCTTGTCCAATACAGGATGACAGGACCGACTACGCGATCAGGAGCCCTGCGCGGCAGAGGCTCCCCATCCCCATCTAGGGCACCCTGTCTAGCACCCTTGAGCGATTTCTACGATCAGGGACAGTCATCCCAGCAGCTGTCTGAGCATGGCGAGCCCTCTCAGCCGCCGTCCAGCAGGCGGACCGCTGAGGAGGTGCTCCTCCGCCGCCATCCATGGTCGAGTTTATGATGATGATTGAGCGCAACCGATGGACCGCACCGGATGCTTGAGGCGATCGACGTAACACCGCCCGGCTCGGTTCCGGCAGAGGAGCTGCCCACACCGAAGCGTCCGGAGGTCTCGCTGAGTTTCAGCGGACCAACCCTCCGACGCTTGCGGGCGGCAAGGACCCGATGGAGGCAGAGGACCGGCCGCACAACATAGAGAAGAAGTCGAACATTGCGCGTTGTACGGAGTTGAGAGAGTCTTGTTTGCCAGCTACCAGTTGGCGGGTGCGGCGAGCGCGTGGTGGGATAGCTATTCCACCATGCAGCCCGCTGGCCACGTTCCGACTTGGGACGAGTTCAGGGACGCGTTCCGAGAGGCTCATATACCAAAGGGAGTACTGCTTATCAAGCAGCAGCAGTTCCTTGCCTTGAGACAGGGACGGAGGACAGTCACGGAGTACCTGCATGATTTCAACTACTTGGCCAGGTATGCTCCGGACGACGTCTCGACAGACGCTCGTCGCCGGAACAGATTCTTCCATGGACTATCAGAGGAGTTGCGGCTTGTTTTAGCTGCACATGATTTCAGGAGTTTCCAGCATCTGGTCAACAAGGTGATAGTGGTGGAGCATGAGAGCATGACGGTGGATGAGTCGAGGAAGAGGAGGAAGGCTTTACAGACGGCAGTGGCGAGTGGCAGCTTTCCCAGGCCACGCCCAAGACTACCTCAGGCACCTCGTGCCCCAGCTTCAGCACCATCGAGGTCTCCTGTGGCACCTCCACGACCTTCTCCACGGCAGCTCAAGAAGACAATGGGGCCAGAGACCACAGACCGGCGGGGCATACAAGCCCGGCGTTACTTGTTTCCACTGTGGGCGTCAGGGCCACTATGCTTCGCAGTGCCTCGCCAAGCAGCGAGGGATGCCCCGGACGTACTCTGCTCCAGCACCACCAGCCCCAGCTCCAGCGAGGCCACCGCCACCACCACAGAGAGCAGCACCTACTCCACCCCAGCATGCACGTGGTCGCGTCAACCACGTCTCAGCAGAGGAGGCGACCGACGCACCTGACGTCGTGCTAGGTACACTACTTGTTAATTCATGTCCTGCATGAGTTCTTTTTGATTCTAGAGCATCTCATTCATTTATTAAAAACGAGTATGCTGAAATTAACCAATTCAAGATACATACACTTCACCCACCTTATCATATTCAGTCCCCAGGGTCGGTTTTCTACGCCGATCAAGTCTGTAAGGACGTAAAAATTGAAATACAAAATGTTAACTTTTCAGCAAACTTAATAGTGATAAGTTCTGTGGGCATTGATGTTATCTTAGGGATGGATTGGTTATCTAAGAATCAGGGGAAGATTGATTGTGCCTAGCGGTCTATCTCAGTGACTAGCGAGGACGGCATCCAGGTCGTCTTTGCACCTTTAGTGGGTAGTTCTCACCTATATGCTCTAGAGGCGAGTACCTCTCTCGCACTAGAGGAGGTACCAATAGTGAGTGAATATCCTGATGTGTTCCCTGAAGAACTTCCAAGCATGCCCCCTGATCGAGAGGTAGAGTTTGTCATTGAACTTGCACCCGGTACCGCGCCCATCTCAAAAAGGCCGTATCGGATGCCGCCCAATGAGCTAGCTGAATTGAAAGAACAACTTAAGGAGTTGCAAGACAAGGGTTTCATCAGGCCTAGCTCCTCGCCTTGGGGATGCCCGGCTCTCTTTGTCAAGAAGAAAGACAAGAGTCTACGGATGTGTGTTGACTACCGTCCGTTGAATGAGGTCACCATCAAGAACAAGTATCCGCTCCCGCGGATTGATGACCTATTTGACCAGCTTAGTGGAGCTCAGGTGTTCTCCAAAATTGACTTGAGGTTAGGCTACCATCAGATTAAACTTAGAGCCGAGGACATTCCGAAGACCGCCTTCTCTACTCGTTACGGTTTGTACGAGTACACAGTCATGTCCTTTGGTTTGACCAATGCCCCAGCCTATTTCATGAACCTCATGAATTCGGTATTCATGGAGTATTTGGATCAGTTTTTAGTGGTTTTCATCGACGATATCCTTATCTACTCTGAGTCTGATCTTGAGCACGAGCAACACTTGAGACTAGTGTTAGAAAAGCTTCGCCACCATCAGCTGTATGCCAAATTCAGCAAATGTGAGTTTTGGCTCCGAGAGGTTAGTTTCTTGGGTCATATCCTATCTAAAGGCGGTGTCGCTGTTGATCCTAGTAAGGTGCAAGATGTCCTTGAGTGGAAGCAACCCAAGAGCGTCACTGACATTCGTAGTTTTCTTGGACTTGCGGGATACTACCGTAGGTTCATCAAGAATTTCTCAAAAATCGCGAAGCCTATGACCCAACTTCTAAAGAAAGAAAAGAAATTTGAGTGGACAGCAGAATGCGAGCAAAGCTTCCAAACCTTGAAAGGATGCCTGACAGAAGCTCCCGTGCTTGTTCTGCCAGACATTCACAAGAGCTTTGATATCTAGTGTGATGCATCTCGCCATGGGCTCGGTTGTGTGCTTATGCAAAACGGCCGAGTGGTGGCCTACGCGTCAAGGCAATTGAGGCCCCATGAGGCCAATTATCCCACACACGACCTAGAGCTTGTAGCTGTAGTTCATGCCTTGAAGATTTGGCGACATTACCTCATCGGTAATCGTTGCGAGATCTACACCGACTATAAGAGCCTTAAATATATTTTCACCCAAGCCGACCTGAACTTGAGACAAAGAAGATGGCTTGAGTTGATTAAAGATTATGATATGGGACTCATTATCATCCGTGGAAGGCTAATGTCGTGGCCGACGCATTGAGCGAAAATCTCGGTGCAAGCGTTTGTCGGTAACTCCTTTTTCTGCAGGCTTATGTGCTGCATTGCAAGGCCTACACCTGGAGATAGTTGAAGAAGGTTCGCTTGCAGCCCTCAGTGTGACTTGCACACTTGAGGACCAGATTAGGGAAGCCCAGAAAACTGATGCGGAAGTGGCTCAAATTTTAGAACTAATGAAACAAGGCAAGGCTAAATGTTTTAAGCAAGATGCACAAGGTACTCTATGGTTTGGAAACCGCATGGTGGTACCATTTGATCGCCACTTGAGGGAATTGATTCTCAAGGAGGCTCATAACTCAAAATTCTCTATCTACCCCGGGAGTACGAAAATGTATCAAGATTTAAAAAAGAAACTGTGGTGGAGCCGAATGAAGCGGCACGTTGCACAATATGTGGCCGAGTGCGATCTATGTCAAAGAGTTAAGGCTGAGCATTTGAAGCCAGCTGGTACTCTAGATCCCCTGCCCATTCCCCAGTGGAAATGGGAAGAAGTTGGCATGGATTTTATCACCGGCCTTCCTAGAACTAAAGCTGGATTTGATTCTATATGGGTAATAGTAGACCGTTTGACGAAAGTTGCTCACTTCATTCCTGTCAAGACCATCTACCGTGGGGACAAGTTAGCGGAGCTTTACATTGCAAGAATTGTTTGTCTCCACGGTGTTCCAAAGGTGATAGTTTCTGATAGAGGCCCTCAATTCACATCCTATTTCTGGGAATGCTTACATAAAGCGATGGGGACCAGTCTATCTTTTAGCTCCGCTTATCACCCGCAAACGGATGGACAAACTGAGAGGGTAAACCAAGTTTTAGAAGTCCTTCTCCGGGCTTGCATACTGTCCTACAGCGATAGTTGGAAAAAATGTTTACCGTTTGCGGAGTTCTCCTACAACAATAGTTTCCAATCGAGCATTCAAATGTCACCCTTCGAAGCATTGTATGGGAGAGCTTGTAGAACACCTTTGAACTGGTCCGAAGCCGGGGAGAGGCCATTCTATGGCCCAACCTTGGTGGAAGATGCTGAAGAACAAGTTCGTGTCATTCGCGAACGGCTTAGGACGGCTCAATCACGTCAGAAGTCATATGCCGATCGTCGTCGTCGCGAGTTGAGTTTCGAAGTGGATGATCATGTATATCTTAAAGTCTCTCATATGAAAGGAGTTCGTCGCTTCCAAATCAAAGGTAAATTAGCACCTCGCTATATTGGACCTTTCCGTGTTCTAGCTAAGTTGGGATCGGTGGCATACCAGTTGGAGTTGCCACCATCACTTTCAGACGTACATGACGTCTTCCATGTCTCACAACTCAAGAAATGTCTTCGAGTCCCAACGGAAGCAACCGAGTTGGATAAACTCGACTTGCAACCCGATCTATCTTATCGAGAGAGCCCGATTCGTATCCTTGAGGAAACCGAGCGTAAGACTAGGAATCGTGACATCAAGTTCGTCAAGGTCCAATGGAGCAACCACACGGAAGATGAAGCGACTTGGGAACGTGAAGACCGGATGCGGCAAGATATCGAAACTCTTCTCGCATGAAGTGCCTTCGTATCAAGAAAGGAAAGGTAAAACATATAAATGTAAATTATAACCTGGTCAACACTATCTTTGAAGGAAATCAAGACAACATAAATTATAACTTCTAATGAAAACTTTCTGATTCTTCTCCACCCAGATCTCGGGTCGAGATCTTTTGTAAGGGGGGAGGTTTGTCACAGCCCCAACTAATTAAATTGGATTAATATGTATTTCACTAACATGCATTATCAAATTCAAATCATTTCATAATATATTGTACTTGGAAAATCTAATTTGGGGTGCACCTACACATCAAAATTCAAATCTCAATTCGAATCAGCAATAAAAAGTTGTGATCATCATCTAAAATCAATTTATTTAAATACTACATTAATTATCAGGAATTAATATATTTTTTTCCAAATTTTTTGGAACAGTTTGAACATAATTAAAATTCAAACAACCTTCATAGACATACAACATGTTTGAATTTAAATATCACAAATTATATCATGAACAGTAGGGTTTCATAATTTTTATGGGAACTATATCTTCCTAGGAACCCCCAGAAATTATGTCATGATTTTAGGAAATTTATTTCTATTTATAAAACCCTGGTCAAAGTAGAGGATTTTATTTAAGTCTCAGTCAAACCCTAAACCCAAACCAGCTAATACTGTTCTTAGGGTTCGAGTCCGACCCAGCCTATTGACTCGATCGAGCTCACTAACCGCACCGACGCATTAGCCGTCCGATGGGAAATCAGCCGTCCGGATCTATTGGGCCGTTCGGGTCGCCCGCACTCACGTCGCATCTGAGCCACCCATTCAAGATCGGACGTCCCTCATTTCGCCGCGTCGCAACACCCCGGCTGAGCCAACGTAGACTCAGGTTCGACCCTAGTGACTTGACTCAGCCGCGTCACTTAACTGCACAAACCGCGCCACCTTGTGCCATTGACATGGTGGGCCCGCCTTGTCAGTCCTCTCTTCAACCTCGCGCAGGAGCTGCGCTCCACACGCCTGGGCTTCTCTGCGACGACCGTTGGGGAGATTCTCACTCCGTGAATCCACCGCCTCCATCCACCACTCCGGTGTGTTCCTCGTCTAACACCGCCTCTGCTCCGTTATCTCCCCATGCATAAGTCCCCTCAGAACCCTAGAATGCACTCACTCTTCCTCTCGGTGGCTGAGGAAGGGGAAGCTAGTGCAAGCTCCACGCTCCGGTAAGCTCCCACCACATGGTATCCCTCGACTCCATGTTCGACCCCCTCTCCATTTTGGCTAACCTCAGCTCGTGCATTTGCTTGTAGCCTCGGGGACCTCCCTCGTGCTCTAGCTCAGCTCTGGAGCACGCACCGAGTGACTTTCCCGTGCCATCTTCGTACTCGGTGAGTATTGTCCTTAGTCTACCGCGTCATCTTGCATGCCTCAGGTCGCTAATCGAAACCCCTCAACTGATTTGGGTAATGCACGACAGGAACTCTTGTATTCGAGGAATTGTCACTTGTGGCCGAAGAACACGCCTCTCCATCTCCCACCTTGTCCTGGTGAGTTTTGAGTCAATTCCTCGCTCTCACAGCATCCTAGTGGGGCCCTTGAGCTACCCCGACCACTCATTTAAGCTGGTTTTGCTCAGGGCTACCTCTCCACGTGAAGCCGTGTTGCCCGCCATCATCTTCTCCGGCTCCGACGAGTCTCCTGCCGCTCCGAACCTCCCCAAGCCCTCTCCTAGCTGCAGGTAACTCCCCTAGGCCCTTAGATAGCATAAGCACCCGCTTGAATGGTTACCGCAGAGCTCCTTTTTCCTATTGGTACTTTGGCCGTGGTCTTGCTCCACTTAGCTTCCGGCTAGCCGCCGGCACCGGTCACCTCAAGCACTGAGACCACGACCACTAGCTGCGCAGGGCTATTGCGAAGCTAACGCAATCACTCGCAAGCTCCGCCGTGGCGCGTAACGCCGGCGAGCCGCCGGGCAAGCGGACGGCAGCATTTTTGCCGTGCCGTACCCCGACCATCACTGTAGCGTAGTCATTTGCCGCGTTAACCCAATCATTAGCTATTAAATACTGTCTTAGCCGTCCTAATGTGTCGCTTACAAGTGGGACCTTGCACAGAAATCCAGCACACTGATTTTAAAGCCACAGAGACTGACGGGTGGGCCTAGCCCTTAAACCCCGTGCGCCAAGCGTACGCGTCAGTGGACCTAGTCCAGTAGACCGAGTGGCTGACAGGGGCCCCCACCTGTCAGCTCTCGTATTTTAAATCTGAGTTAAATTAGAGTGCGCACTATGCACTGGACCCGCATGTCATTGACGTGGCTAGCGCACGTCTCGGTGAGAAAAGTAGTAGTTCTTCTAGTAATTTCGAAATCTGTTTATTTATAAACTGAAAAATGGTATTAAGTTCTAAATTGCGTATCTAATTCATTTCAACTCCAAATTGAATGAAACCACTTCTGGAAATTTACATTCTTAATGGACTTCCTATCAAAATTGGTTTCATACATGTTTCTGTAGCAGAGGGCTTTAATTGGAAATTTATTCATTAGAATCATTATCTTTACAATAGGAAAATGGACTGAAATCTTTAAAAATGCATAAGTAATTATTGGAACCTCCAAAAACAGTGAGACCACTTTTGATAATTTTCATTTTCGGTGAAATTAATTCTAAAAATGGTCTCCACATTACCTCTATCACAGAAACTATATTTGGGACGATATAATCTTTAACTCTATTATCGTTATACTATAAAAGGCTGATGACTTTGAAAATACATAACTAAATCATAAAAACTCCAAAAAGGACAAACTCAACTGTTTTTAACTTATAATAATATTGCCTATTTATCTATGTAATCAATGTAATCACCACTGTTCTACAAAATTTCACTTCATAATTAAATTACATAATGACGGCTTATTGGATTCTGAAATTCAAACCATTATAACTTTCATATACTAAATCAAAATGAAATAATTCTTTCACCAGAAATCATTTAAAATCATGACCTAACTACTGTAGAAAAATCATGCATTTTTGAGCATTTTGGTTTTTGAGTTGTTTTTCTCGTTATTTATTTGATGTTATAATTATATAGATCCCGGGCATATTGATATCGACACTTACGCTACCGAGAGTGAGAAGCTACTGTACCAGCAAGGCAAGCATCATTTGAACTTTCTTTTGCATCATGTTTGATCCCAGTTTTGGTTAAGTTAGTGCAATGATAATTGCTTGCATGCTATTTTGATTATGTCAATATTTTTGTGATGTGTAGTTTAGATATGTCCTATGCTTGAGGTTAATCTTGAATTATGCCAACTCCTATATGCTTAAGATAGGATGTGTGAATTATGGGTGATAGAATTGCTTAGCCATGCAAGTCTAGAAACGGTAGTTCGATCGTCGGGAATAACCCGGCGGTTTTGGGATACACACAACTCTTACTTTATGTTTTTTTTTTACTTCAGATCTTTGTAGCTGTTTTATGAGTAAAACTTTGTCAATTTTTAAATGAGTTTTGGTCCGGACAAGTGTTGGTTAGTGATGGTGCTTTGTGCACGAGCATTGGGTAAGTGGAAGGACTTGTCTGGACAATTGAGGACCGAACTTTGGGTACCTACTGTTCAAGCAACACTCGTGCTGCCACACGCGGGTTGGGAGCCGTATGGTTAAGTAGGGGGAGGGTTTTATTGTGTTAAGTCCTTGGTGGTGTAAGGGGCATAGCGACCGTGAAATCCTATGTTCTTTGAGGAGCCGATGTAATCCTTTATAGTGTGCAAGGGAGCACTAATTCTTTTGTTTTGATTGCATCGGTATTTCCAATATAACTTGTGAGCCCCCTAGCAAGTGCTATTAGACGCTTGTACTAGGCAAGGAACCATCTCACAAGGGGGATTTAGCTCAATAGGACTTTCTTGCTGAAAATGACTGTATCTTTATTTACCCGGCCGGTATACCATAGGAAGTGTGCTATTTCAGAGGCCTCTGGAGGCTTACGGGCTAATCAAGTCGTGTGGGTAAAGTAGTACACCCCTGCAGGGTATTAATCTATTCGAATAGCCGTGTCCACGGTTATGGACGACCGCTTGAAATTTGTGGCTGCTTATTGTTAGACTTTTAATTAAAATTGTGGTTGAACTTGGTATTCGTCATGGACGGGATGTTCATGTATTTAGTACATCAAAGTGGGCTACCACTTTGGTCTTTGTATGATTCAATTGTTTATTACTGAAATGCTTTACTACATGTTTTACTTCTACTTCAAATCTGATTTTAAATGGGCACATGAAAAACTAGTATGTGTAGGATGTTAATTGTTGCGTCTTTTTCGCAAAACTAAACCAATATGAGCCATCCTTTGAATGACCCTTATGCATAACTATTTTTATTTGTGTAAGACTTGCGAGTACACTTGTACTCAGCCAGATGTTTGCTGGCCTTTTCAGGTGAGGAAGATTATGAGTATGACGATCTCGCTAGTGTTGATTTGGGTGACACTAATGAGTAGTGTGCTACCATTTAACCCCCAGTCGGTTGCCGATGGGTGATGGGCATACCACTGCTAGCCTTTTGCTTTATCTATTTACTTCCGCTGCTACTTGGTACTTTACTTGAATTTGGCCGGTCGGCCGTTTGTAATAAGTCAGAGACCTTAACTATTATGCGGTATGTCTTTTAATCTCTTGTTGTATGCGTTGTATGGATGTAATCAACGTTGGATAAGGGTATGAGTATATTGGTCGTTGATCTTGGGAGCCAATATAAGTCATACTCGTTGTTGATGAATTCCCATTTAACTCACTAAGTGTAGTGCTTCGAATCGAAAGAGAATCGACAATCATGTAGCGTTCGCAAAGGAGCAGCGCGCATGATCGTTGAGGCTCTAGTATTCGGCTAAGCTTCTCACTTGGATAGAGTTAAAATGGAATTCATTTACCGGAGACCCGTGATTATGTCCCTAAGACCTTGTCTAATCTCGATCTTATGGAGATAATTACCGGGGTCCCCACACAGAGCATCCCTCAAACCTCTGAGATCTCGCTCATAACGAGTGAATCTAAGTCTATGTTCTAGCCCAATCGCTAGTAGGAGTAAAGTAGTAAACATATATATATTTAAATTTATAATTAAAAAATAATTATGGCGAGATTGACAAACCTCAGGATCCTACATCTTACCACTCATGATTTGCGCATATGATGGCAAATGTAGAATGCACATAGGTGATCTTGTTTTTGCTGGTGGCACTGCAAAAATAGAATTACATATATAAGTTTAGTCAGTTCGAGAGGCATTATTACGAAGTGTGATATAAGATTATTGTGTTGTAGCGCATATCGAAAATCGCATCCTGTGTTGCAGTGTGGTGCTCGGTTCCTTGTGTGTCCCTCCCTCGGCAACATAGGTGTTGAATGACCTACGTGATTCCCTATTGTATATGTCAACCAGACAAGCAGGCATATTGATTAGAGAAGACTATACCAATACAATAATGCTACAATACATCATGCTGGTATTTGATTAGAAATAATAATAATAATCTAGAATTCACACATACAACTCTCTAGTAATCACAATGACCACTAGTATGCATTTCCAGAACAACACCACAACTCAAAATGTGTAGAAGTAAATATCTTAGAGAGCAGTTTCTAGTATCTAGATGTTTACTTGGTAATAAGTGTTAGAATCATAAACTTTGTCACACATCAAATGACTTGCAGTATTATAATAGTATTGCTTAATAACATCTCAAAAAGGTGTTACTTCGTAAAACATTAAGTTCCCTATTGTGCTAAAGTTATAGTCCCCCTAATACAAGCAATATTCATATGCACTATCCATGTCTCACTGGCATGTACCATTGAAGTGATATTTTCTAGAAAATCACTTATGAATGAAGAGAAAACAAGTTGTTATATTCAGATGCATTCTCAAAACATCTATTGAACTACGAAATGAATTACACTATTAAGTGGATGCAAAATTTTCATATTATATTGTGTAGGTCAGGCTCTTCCTGTTCTGGTCGGAGCTCGCGTTGCTGCCGCAGAGGCCACTCGGCCTCTCGTCTTCGCCATCTTCGACGCCAGTAGTTCAAAAGCACACCCATTCGAGATAGCGACAAGGGGGAGGGGAGATGTACCTTGGGGCTTCGAGTGGCGACGTAGCAGGGGCGGTCGGAGCTGGCGACGAAGCAGGGGGCAGCCGTGCGTCGTCGATGTTGGGGGGTAGCCGTCGGGGAGGAGGCTTCGGGCAACGGCGGTGGCGTCAAGATCTGGTGCGCTCAGGTGGGGAGGCGAACAGGCGAGTGAGAAGTAAGGTGCTGGGGAGGGGAAGTGTGGAGTAAGGACGCAAACCCTAGTGGTACCTTACTTAATAAAGGGATATCACAGATGGTTCTATTATGGAACCGTTTGTGATAAGTGATCACAGACAGTTCTATAATAGAACCATCTGTGATATGAGACCATCTCTACTATGTGATAGTTCATTCAGAGATATGTGATATGTGCAACAAGTATTAGGCATACAAGAGCAGGGAGACATTAAGTCATACAAGAGCACATTCAGATAAATCCATAATTTGGCATGAGAGCACATGAAACTTTATAAGCCATACAAGAGTAGGGAGACATTAAGTCCATCATATTTGACATATTACAATGAAGTCCACATTGACAACAAAATCAGAGATGACAAGTCCATATATAATACATTAACACATGACAATTCCACATTGATGTCAAAATAAGATATTACAAGTTCATAACACATAGCAAGTCCACATTGACAGTGAAATAATAACCAAGAGTAGAAAACACAGATCATGTCTCATGTTATGGAATAAATTCTCAATTAAAATATAGCCCTTTATGATGATCGACGCGCATATAGCTAGCTTCCTCATTGGGTTCTTCCTCGAGCCTGATGCTGTCTCTGAAAGGAGGCAACTCATCAAATTGATTGTACTCTTCCTCATCCATGACATTCTCAACTCCGACAATCCTTCTTTTTCCATGAAGAACTACATGGTGATTCTTATTTGCCGGGTCTGTTACATAAAAAACTTGAACAACTTGCTTAGTGAGTACGAATGGTTCGTCCTTATATCTGACACGTTTCAGGTCCACAGTAGTGATGAGTGCGATTATCACAAACGGTTCTTATTAAGAACCGTCTGTGAATTATCACAGACGATTCTAGTTATAAACCATCTGTGATAGTTATGTTTCACAGACGGTCTGTGATGAGGCGTCCAGTATAGCCTGTTTTGTAGTAGTGAGGCTATATAAGACCTTCCCCGTGCGCGCATCCATTCCACCTCATCGCGCCGCCTTCGTGCCCTAGCTCGCCTCTGCGGCAAAACCTCTGTGCGCCGCCAACTGCCGATGCTTCGGTTGTCTTCCCCAGAGCTGGCGCCACGCCTCTCCTTGTCGTTGGAGCCTACCGAGCTGGCGCGTCCACGTCATCTTGGTCACCCCATCCTCTTCTCCGTGATGCCACCACCATCTTTTGCTTCATCATGTGATTGAAAACTAGATGGTTCTCCATTCCCTTTGATGGTCTCCAAGAGGCATGTGCTTTCATGATCGGCGTCTTCTCCTATTCTGTGAGATATCTTACACCTTCATGCCTTTACATCCATGTTTATGTACTCTTGGCATGTGGTGCTTATCTATGTGCTCACTTGTATCATATCGGCATGTATTTCTTTTCACATCTTCTATCATGCCTTTGCTAGTATCTTGCTCTATGTATCCTTTTGTTTTCTTAGTTAGCATGTTTTAGCCTTGGTTCAGCATTTGACATGTTTTAGGCTTACATGATTTTATACTCTATTGTGGATACATGAGTTTTATCTTAGCATGCTTTATATTCATGATACATCCCCTGTCATGCTTTATGTTTTATTACTCATATGCTTTATAGTTGTTTATGCTTTTGTGAGCTTTACCTATGCTTATGGTACTCCTGCTCTCTTTGCATACCCTCTGTGTATTTTTAATGAAAGGGTTGTTTGGGCATAAGTAGAAAAATCCCCTCTAGCTTGTGTCTCCCTCTTATTCCATGGTTTGCTAGGTTGCACTCTCTTCTTAGCCTAGATCGAGCATGTCTCCCAGCCACTAGTCTTTAGAAGGTTTTGAGTAGCCTGTAGGCTTTTCAATGATGGCGTTTTGCTCCCTAGTTAGTCGAGTCTTTTCCCCTAGAGACCATGTGGAGTAAGAGTTTCTTTATGCTCAAATTTGCGTATTCTGATGCTCAATTAGCGGATATCCTCACCAAGCTCTTAGATCATTCTAGGTTTGCCTCCTTGAGGAGTGAGTTGGGGTAGTTTACCCTTGTGAGCTAGTTTGAGGGGGAGTTGATCCTTGTTGATCTTTTCTCTTCAAGTGGTATCTTCTTTAAGAGATTTTTTGGCTTTTATTGCCTTTTTTCTTGCATCTCTTGCATTGTATCATATTCCATGCATATGAAAATAAAAAATGTTGCATTGTAATATAGCTTTAGTGTTTCAACTTTCAATTTGATGAAGCTTCACTTATTACCCATGTTGATGTATCTAGCTTTTGATTGATGCCATGCTATAGGATGCCGGTCTTAGCATGATTTACTTACTTAGCTACTTGTTGATGCCTTGGCATGTGCCTTAGAACTAAAAGGTTTAGGCTTAATCTAAAATTGCCAAGTGATATATAATTTCAGCTTGTGTATGAGTCGAGCCAGGCTTTTATGTCTTTTGAGATCTTGTACATGCCTATTGAGTGCCAACTAGGGTTACTTGGCTTATATTGAATCCGTCTTTAACTTAAAAAGAAAATCTTGGACAGTTCATGGCTTTTGCTAAATTTCGGTGTTTTAGGGAAAAATCCCTTGTTTTCACAAAATCATCATGTTGTATCATGAACATGAAAAGAAAATAAAAACAAGGGAGTGCTTGCAAAAGGTTTGCTACATGTCTAGAGCACTCTTAGCTTGAACAGTGGTATGTTACACCCCACTAGAGCTTTCTCATGCAAAAAAATGTCATATCTTTTCTCACAAACTGTCTGTTACACGTTGAGAGCAAAAACTGAAAAATCAAATGAAATTGAGCAAGTTTTCAAGTTGTAGGCTTTGTAATCCTTCTAGTAGTCAATGCTTGTTTCATTATCTTGGATTACATGCTTGCTTTGGCCCGATTCATACTTCTGCAGTCTATATGATTATCCTCTAGTGATTTCAGCTTATTCACTATACTAGATGGCTCTTTGATATATCTCTTGATGTCAACTTGTAGCTTGTCAATCATGATATGCTAGCTCTTATACTTGATATGTCTTGTGCATTAGAAGTTGCTAGCTTCTTCGTATTGAGTAATCTCCAAAGTTTCTTGTTGCTAAAATCTGAAAATTTAAAAATAAAGCCACTCCATTGCATTTCATACATGCTCTTTCTTATGCTTCTTCCCTTCATCTTAGAATTTAAAAATTGGATGAGAGGAAAACGTGATTCCTTGATGACTCCATTGTCAAGGGTGGGGGGGGATGTGGTAAAAATGCTCAAAATGGGATTTGCATGCATTCAGGAGGAGAAAATGCAAACAAATTCAAAATTTGGTAGATCTTAGTGAGGGAAAGCATCTCATATGCATTCCTGATCTCTATTGTCTATTTATTGGTTTAATTTTCAAAATTGACATCATCAAATGTCAAATTGAACAATTGCTATTTCATATGGACCTTGAGTGAATTTTTGAAGCCATCTCTGGATTTGAAGATTTTTCGTACTTCATTGCCTCCACTAGTTTGCTTCTGCATTCCTCAAGCCAGCTTGGTCATTTCCATAGCTTTCTTTTTCTTATGAACCAAGTTGAGGCTTTGCGCAAAACCGAGTTAGTTTTTCAAAACAACCTCTAATTTACATTTTGTTGGTAGATTGTGCGATGTGTTCATCAAGGGGGAGATTGTGAAAATCATGTGATATGATCCTAATATTAGTTTGTTGCAATTGGCGTAAGTGTTAGTGTGTTTGGGAGAAACCCTTTGTTTAGCGGAGTGTCACCTGACTGTCACGTTGTAGACAGTCTGACCGACCGAAGGCTAGTGGTCTTACCAGCCTGGGGTGGCAGCCAGAACGGCTAGAGGTGTCGGTCAGACCAACTGAGGTAGGTAGCCAACCATACCGGCTGTGGCCGGCGAAGTGGAATTTTGAGGAATGTGATCAAACACTTGTGTGTGAGTTTTTGAGGGTGTGTTTGTACCAGGTCCCATTGAAAATAGAGACTGGACACAAAACTAGATAAAGTTTTGCCAAAAAGTCCAGAGAGCGGTGTTATGTAAATCAGGGGTGCGGCCTGACCGGTCAATGGATGGTGGTTAGACCGGCCAGGTAGCGGTCAAACCGGCTTAACTGGAGGACAAACCGGCCTGATGGCGATCATGTATAGTGAGGTGTGATGATATTGTGGAATTGGCCATAGACATGGGATTCATTGCATAGGTGTTGCATAATGCATGTTTTGGCTAATGTGGGTCAAATTGCCAGGAACTTGTGTCTAGAATCGATTTCTTGGTCTATTATTGTGTAGGTGACTTGGAGTCAACTACGGTCAATAGCGGGGATGGTCGGGACTAATCCAGGACAGCTGATGTCCAGGACGATCGAGGATGCCGGGTGAAGTGATTGGACTCAAGCATGATGCAAGATGGACAAGAATGTCCGAACGCGAAGTTCGGTGCAATGGGTTGCATCAAGTGTCTTGGGGTCGGTACAAGCGCCATGATGGTCCTAGTGGGAGCTGGATGGAAGAGACTTGCTGACATGATGAGAGTCATTAATGAACCTACGTGTGGTGAAGTATGGGATTGCTTCACATTGATTGTACTCAGCCTTTGAGAAGGATCAAGAAGGGATATTTTGGTATCTTTGCCAAAATATCCGGTTTGTGACCTTGGAGAAACCGTCGCACGAGACGACACAAAGAATAGGCGGTTTAGGTTAAGAGAATATGAAGATCATGAAGAGACGGATTCGGGAGACCCGGATCATCATCCGCTTTGAGAAGTGTGCGTGGGTGTAGACCTATTTGTGGGTGGGCTTAATGGGTGCATGTTAGGGTTTTTCTCTCTAGACCTAGCCTTTGCTATAAAAGAGGAGGGTGTAGGATTCGCACTATCCAAGCCTTAGAAACTCTAATTTGTGATTTGAAAAAAGTGGAGGAAATAGAGGAGGCTAGGACTTGAGAGAGATGGATTGAGAAATTAGGTGCTCAAGTATGAGTTTTTGTCCTCCATGGTGGATTGGCTGTATGTCGGGAGCCGAATATGCAAATCCAAACCCTCCGTGTATATTGTACTAGTCCAGGATCATGCTAGTGGACATAGTGGCAACATCAATGAACATCATTTGATACAAGCGATTAAAAGGATAAACGTACTAAATTTGATAAGCAAATAATAGTTTTGATCTTATGATCGAGTTTACATTTATTTAGCCACACAGAGCATTAACACTTAAAGTAAAATAGCAGTAGTGGAACGAAAGCAACTTCAGTTGAACCCATCACTTGCCACAGACAACCAACTAGGAACACGACCTAACAATCCACCTCCTTGTACAACTCCTCCTCCAAAGCAAATGTTGACTTATCCACTTCTCCTAATGAATAATGATTATAGCAAGAGTGAATACATGGAGTACCCAACAAGTTGTACCACAGAATGCAAGTATACATGATGGCTTATTCTAAAGGATATGGCTACCAACGTTATTCTGCAATAAGCAACATTTTCAATTGAATATGAATAATATATTGAAAGCATAAGTTGAAACAATAATAGTAATAAGTAAACAAGAGCTTTCACAAAGTTCATACAACTTAAACCAATTCATTCACACAGCCTCCCTTCCAGTTTTGTTTTGTAAAATCTACCCCTCATGTAAAATCCCCGAGTATTCTCCATGACCGAGGACACGACTATTTGAATAGATTATTTAACACTCCACAGAGGATGCACAGCTTTACCCACAAGATATGATCATGGTGTACTGTTAGCCAATAACAAGCTTCCATAGGCATGCGGCGACAAAGATCATAACAAAGCGTTTCCAAAACTTCATGTCAACAATTGACTATCCCGGTGAGTATAAAGCCGGTAACCAATATTCACATAGCTCATTGACCTGGAGTGCACCATTAGACACGTAAATGGTGAACCGTCCATAGATGTGACTCATCACAAAGTAGTCCACATCTCCACCATATCATAAAGCTTAACCTACATCTAAGATAGCTAATGTCGAGACTCCCTAACTTACTAAGCTAGGCCCGTCCCATACCAGGCATGTGGTTGTAATACCCCAAAAGTATACGAAAGGAATTAACCGGGAGAGAATAAATAATCGGGAGAGAGTTATCTGAATTGACGAAGGAACAAATAGAAAATGATTAATTGCGCAGTTAGAGAGGGGAAATCAGCGTTTGTACGGCAACCTGGGCTTGGGCCTCGGCCCATGAGGCCTCATGGGTGGCCGGCCAAGGGGAGGAGGCGCCACTTCTCCCCCCCAAACCCTAGCCGCCCCCTCCATCCACCTTTTGGCCGCACCCCTCCTCCTTCCTCCCCCTTTGGCCGCCCCACCTCCTCTTCCCCCTGCACCGTCCCTGCCCTCCCACGCCACCCCCTGCTGGTCCTCCCCTACTGCTGGCCAAGGAAGTGCTTCCCCGTTGCCGGTGTCGAGAGGAAGAGGGAGGATCGCCCGGGAGATCGTTTGGCCAAGAAGAAGGAGAAGAAGAAATAGAGGAGAGGGGGAGGGAGAGATCGTGGCCTGCGCTGGGAGTTCTTCACGTCCGGTGGTGTTTCGTCAAGGGTAATACCCGTTTTCCCCCGAGTAGATGCATCTTTTGATTGTTGTTGCAATGTCGGTATTTCTGTCTCCTCAAGACAGACCGCGTTATACGGATGTTTTGATGTAGTTAAGTGCGGATTCAGTCTTGGGTTTCTCCTAGAGAGTTGTAGAGGTCGTCAATAGCTTTCGATGAAGTGGTAGATCATATTATTTGGACCTCTGTAGCAGAAGTTATGAATTATTTAGTGTGACTGTTCTACGAATCTGCTAGCATTTTGACAGGTTTTAGTAATCTGACTTGTGCGATAGGTTAAAGAGAGAATTGTAGGATCTCAGTATAACGAAAGTTGTAGATAATTGTCATAGCTTTCAGGGAAGCACAAGAACGTGAAATTTGGATGAACGAGATAAAAGTTATGTTAGTTTTAATGATCTGTCCAGAAAGTCTGACGTGAAATCGATGTTTTGTTAAACAGCTTAAAAGTGATTTTAGATGGCCGAATCAGGGAGGTTCACCAACTAGGTTTAGTTGGAAAATTTGATAACCTTTCAGTGAAGTCCAAGAACACCTAATTTGGATCCCTGTACGAAAAGATATGAATTTTAGAACATGACTGTCCACAGGGGGGACAAAGCGACATCTAGAAGTTGGGGCTGGGTTCGCGCTAAAGGAACTTTTGTGAGTCCGTGTTTACTTTTATGGTTTGAGCGGTCCTCTATTGCTGTCTTAGCATTTCTTAATTGAATGTTTAGGTGGGGAACTGGTTCCGGAGGCGGCACCCTCTTCGCGTCCTTCGTTCCCGCACGGTTGAGGCAAGTGTATCGTTTGATCCTTATTTGTGATTGCTTGGACGTGAATGCGGGTTTGATGCTTGTTAATGTCGTGTGGCTGTTGATAAGTGTGCATAATTAGAATGGTGAATGTTCAAACTATGGGTATGCTTTATTCATGAAAGTTGTTATTGTCTTTATTCATGAATGTTGTTATCGCCTTAATTCAAGAATGTTGTTATTGCCTTTATTCATGAATGTTGTTACCACCATTGGTGCTTGATGTTGAAAAGAGATGGTGCATATGCATTTTTATATCATGTTGAGGCCTGGTCTTGTGATGACCAAGCATGCACATCTTTGAGGTCCCCGTCATGAATGTGACGGGCTTGAGATCCCCACACTCGTGGAGTGTGGGCATGAGGTCCCCAATACTTGCGGAGTATTGGGCAATTGGTCCTCGTGCGTGCGCATGCAGCATGGGTATGCGGCGACGGTTGCATACTTTGCATTACCGATGTAATGCACAAAGAAAGTTAAAGAGAAAGGAACCCTGAGCATTGCATTTGCATGTGAGTTGTGTTATTGTTGATCTCCTATATATGGATGTTGATGTTATGGATTGAATTATGCGTCTTTTATTTATGTACTTGCTGAGTCTGTGGACTCACTCTTGCTTTCTTGTTGTTTTTAGGTACCCAGTTCAAGCGCAGTATGCATGGGAGGGAGTAGCGTTATGCTTTGCACGCACACTGTCATGAACCTAAATTCTCGGATCATGCCTTATTAAATAAGCTACGATCAAAGATTTGACTGTTTTATGTTACCGTATCGGATTATTTGTAATAATGAAGAGTAGTCTAGTTGGAAGTTTGAGGATTTGTTCATCGATTAGTAAGATCTTGAGTATTTATAGTTGATCTTGAATATTGCGATGCCGTTATAACTCCCTTTAACTGTTGAAACCCATGTGATGTAGAAATACAAAGGAAACTCACGAAAATTTAGTAAATTATCTTAGTTTAGTTTTGTGTAAGGCAATCGTAGTAGCATTCTTGGCTCTTGTGGAGCCGGGTTACTGATTGGTATCGAGCGAGCGATCGTCCGTGGTATTGGATTTACAACTTAGGCAACTTAAATTGCTAAAATTCGTAATGGTTAATGAACTTAAAAAATTTGACACAACGGTGCACGATGAGAATGGGAATGGGCATATCATTGCATTTTCGTTTCCGTTATATCGTATTGATGATTCTTGGTATGAATTGAGTATGATTGCTCATTAATGGATTATATAATTATTATGTGTGGTGATAACCCTTGTTGAGAGGTTGAAGTCGTGGTTGTGGCCCAGGTTTTACCAGTTACACCACCGTTCATGATATGAGAATAGGGAAGTGGTTACCCGGAGATCGTGATCTGAGCGTTGATAGCAAGTATATATATTTAGAAGAGTTGTTCTCTCCTTGAAATTTGATTTGGTCAACTCTTATCCGGTTGTGATTGATGAGTTTCTCTTGGGTATTAGTTCATCCCGGTTGATGGGTTGCTTTGAATTAGGTTTCTATTGGCTTAACTTGTCCCTTAAAGTAATTATTGTTTTTCCTATTGTTGAGTTATTCTTGTGGCTGGTGGACTTGGTTAGTTGTCAATACTGACTTTTGTATTGGGGTTTCGTCTTTCTTACTGGAAAACATGACCTATTTATTTCGCTGGATGATTTGGATAATGAAAGTTTCCTTTTGCAAGTCCTGTAGTATGTGGAGGCTTTGACTCAATGTATCTCTCTTGAGTATTTGGAGTGTTGAAGATTGATGGTTCTTTTTATGGAAGAAGTTGTTAAACCCTTTAGTAGTGTTTTGGCTTGGTTAAGCGAGAAGTTATAATCAAAGCAATTAATGGAAAAGGTATGGATTATCAGGTTAGGTCTCTGGTGTGGTGTATAATCGATCCTAACTAAGATCACTGGAAGGAAAGTTGATTAATTTGATGGTGCCATATAGTAGTTCTTGTTGAACGGTGATTAAGGGTATGGTTAAACCTAATTGGAATCAATAGAGTTATTAAAAAGATGTGGAACTTTGATGAAAAGGTTGATCATTAGAGTCGTTTAGTTTACTAAACTTGTTAGATTATTTGATTTGAATGGATTAATCTAACTATGTAGGAAGGGAAATATAAGGATGTGTTTGATCGTTGTCTTAATAGATGATAATATGTAATTATCTTTAATTGGCTATTTGATGATTTTATTTTTGCTCGTGAGAAGGCAAATAGAGAAAGGACCATCAATTTCGTCTAAGGTTGAATAATCATCAATGGTTTAGGATGGGATTTAATAGGTGACTTGTGTTTGTGTGATGGTGAAATTGTCAGATAATAGTATATCTTTGATGAAAGGGTTTTGGTGTAATCTTTTAAATTTTGTAGTAGATTCCTCTAAAAAAGTGGTTCTTTGTAGTGAAGTTATAAGAATTTGGTGTACTCTCATTTGAGGATGAGATGATAAAGTGATATGTAATGATTTGAGTGACTTTTGGGGATTTTATAAAGGAAGGGTTGATGATAACGAACCTTGTTAAGAGTGAATTATTCTTGATGTTAGTAATAAGGTCTACAAGAGATTGTGACGCGTTGGAGTGGTGATGATTCTTCTAGAGAGAAAGTAAGTTGATTGTTTTAATGACGGTTAAATGAAATATTTGGAGTTTTGAATTCGTGATCTTTTGGGGGTTCATGATTTATGTAGTAGATGAAATTAGTTGAGCAATATGACATATGGAAATGTTCTGTTTGGTTCTGAAGTGATGAATGTGATTTGGTATTAAAGGCATCTCTTGTTTGGTTTGGCAAGTAATGTTGTAATCAAAGACTTAAGAGTTTCTTGGGATTGCATAGCAATGTGTTATTAAGATTTATGGAGATGGAAAAAAAATTCTTCATGTGGGACTTGTGCCCTCGACTGTGGACTCGTATTTTGTTTTCTGAGATCACTACTATTTGATTGTTTCTATTGGTCTCGTGCTTACTTCGAGGAGCCACGATTTTTTTTTGTGCGTTGAACCTTGAATCTTTTTATTTCTTCCTTTTGAGTAAGGTATTAACCAAGTTGTGTTGCCTAGTGTTATAAAGAGTATGATGGTGATTGGGTGGAGGTGGTCAAGTATTTGGAATTTGTTGAGATTTTTCGGGAACCAATCTATTTGAAGAGCAGTATAAAGTGAATTGGTTTCGATTTACAACACCCGGAGAGAATTCTATTTAAATGGAAAGTTGTCGATGAGATAAAAGTGATTAGTATTACAATTAGTGGAACCTATGACGAATTATGATCCAAGAACCTTTGTCCATGTTGGAATATTGGGATTATCGAATTATGGACTCGACAAACTTATCGAATATCGCAATTGGATACTTAGTATGATTGTGCGTATGTTGTGGTGGTGAAGTTTAATGAGAGCGGTGTGTGGAGGAACCTCGGTGTCATGCTAATTAGTGGGATAGCAGAATTGTTGAGCTTTTGCCAAGCATTACTCGGCCTCGATAAGTAACCCTATGGGAGTTAAATTATTTCTAAGGATGTCTTGGTCAAAGGATATATTTATTTATTGACGTTAGTGATTGGGTATGTTTGAATCTTGGTCAATCGGTTAGGGTTTTGTGAACGGGTATATTGTGGTTGTGTAATCGAATTGGATTGGTATGGATTAGAGAAGGTCTAAGACACGTGAAATAAATCGCCTTGGGACGGTTACTCCATTAGTGAGAAACGTGGATGTTAATGATTGAGGTTATTGCGGAGCTATGTGAAATTTTAGTAAACGAATTTGAGGATTTCCTATGAATCATACCAGAAATTCATTATAGGAGACTTCGAGGTTGGTTTTGGGCTTTGCATTCTTAGGTTAGAACCTTGGATGCTAATGATTATGTGTAGAAGTGGTAGAATAAGAGTGGATTCCGAGTAGTAGGATGATCATTGATAGTATCCTTTGAGGCTAGTATATGAGAGTGTGTGATGTGAATTTCAAATTGTTCATCCTTAACGGATTAAGGGATGTGACGGTGGGTGAAATCTATATTGAGTTGTGTTGAAAATTATTTTGACAAGTAATTCATTCGGTAGGGAAGTTGGCTAGAGTACGATATTGTGGATTGGAAGAATCTCCCTGCATAAGTGTGGACTTTGTGTTCGGTAGAGCATAGGTTTGAGGTTGCCAATTTAAGAGAAATGAGTTAATGTGTTATGCGATGATTTGGGATCCTATGGTCTAAGAGAAAGTAAAATTCTTAAAAGAAAGATTGTGGTAAAGGGTGTGATCTTGGATAGTGAGATGTTTTCTTAGTTCTTACTTGAACTATGTGGTTATGACGGATGTCAATTACAAATTGAGTTGGTTCTTGCCGGTATGTGTGATTCCTTTCAGTTAAAAAAAAATGGTTAAACTGGTTTTTCGATTGATTTCGCTTTTGGCTTGTGTGGCATTTATTTCTAAACTGCCTATTTGGAAAATGGAAAAGATTTCGTGGTAAATCCATTGTTTTTGGGTTGGGCTTTTCTAAGAGAAGATGACTTTGGGTTGGACGCATTTTGACTCCTTTGTTTTTAGATTGAGTTTTTCGGATTAGTGAGTCGATAGGCGAGTTCTTTGTGCGTCCCTTGTTAAAGGAGATGTTTGCTATGTAGATAAAGTGATCGGCTGAGTGTTGGAACAAGAGTTCCATGTATTTTGTGCTGACGGTGTACTTCGGTAACAAAAAGGAAGTGTAACCAAAGGTGTGTCGGATAAGTTCCTTAGTCATGAGAATTTGTAGATTGGCGTATCGCTAGTACCGTCTCGAGTACTTGCGAGGAGTACGCAATGTCTTATACTTTTCGGTGCTGATAGAACACCTGAGATCGGGAGCTTGAGATTTTGTTAGAGCTGTTGGCCATCGAGTAAAACCTTACCTCTGAGCCCTGTGTGTTAAGTGTACCAGTAAAAGTCAAGACTAGTGTTGAGGTGCAAAACGTTAGTTTTGGATATCTGTCAAGGTGATGTGGTCCCATAAGTCCGAGAGTGAAGCGACTAGTGAATTGGTGTCTCGCATGCGCATGCAATATCTGGAGTTACTCACAGTAGGCACGTGGTATTGTTGGTAAGTTTTAGCTGTGATTATACTTTGGCGTAGGCATGGTTAGAATTCGAGGACGAATTCAGTTTAAGGGGAGTAGAATGTAATACCCCAAAAGTATACGAAAGGAATTAACCGGGAGAGAATAAATAATCGGGAGAGAGTTATCTGAATTGACGAAGGACCCAATAGAAAATGATTAATGTCGCAGATTAGAGAGGGGAAATCAGCGTTTGTGCACGGCAACTGGCACAGGCCTCGGCCCATGAGGCCTCATGGGTGGCCGGCCAAGGGAGGCGCCACTTCTCCCCAAACCCTAGCCGCCTCCATCCACCTTTGGCCGCACCCCTCCTCCTTCCTCCCCTTTGGCGCCCCACCTCCTCTTCCCCTGCCGTCCCTGCCCTCCCACGCCACCCCTGCTGGTCCTCCCCTACTGCTGGCCAAGGAAGTGCTTCCCGTTGCTGGTGTCGAGAGGAAGAGGAGGATCGCCCGAGATCGTTTGGCCAAGAAGAAGGAGAAGAAGAAGTAGAGGAGAGGGGGAGGGAGAGATCGTGGCCTGCGCTGGGAGTTCTTCACGTCCGACGGTGTTTCGTCAAGGGTAATACCCGTTTTCCCTCGAGTAGATGCATCTTTTGATTGTTGTTGCAATGTCGGTATTTCTATCTCCTCAGGATAGATCGTGTTATACGGACATTTTGATGTAGTTAAGTGCGGATTCAGTCTTGGGCTTCTCCTAGAGAGTTGTAGAGGTCGTCAATAGCTTTCGATGAAGTGCTAGATCATATTATTTGGACCTCTGTAGCAGAAGTTATGAATTATTTAGTGTGACTGTTCTACGAATCTGTTAGCATTTTGACAGGTTTTAGTAATCTGACTTGTGCGATAGGTTAAAGAGAGAAATAGAGGATCTCAGTATAACGAAAGTTGTAGATAATTGTCGTAGCTTTTAGGGAGCATAATAACGCAAAATTTGGATGAACGAGCTAAAAGTTATGTTAGTTTTAGTGATCTGTCCAGAAAGTCTGACGTGAAATCGATGTTTTGTTAAACAACTTAAAAGTGATTTTAGATGGCCGAATCAGGGAGGTTCACCAACTAGGTTTAGTTGGGAAATTTGATAACCTTTCAGTGAAGTCCAAGAACACCTAATTGGGATCCCTGTACGAAAAGATATGAATTTTAGAACATGACTGTCCACAGGGGGACAAAGCGACATCTAGAAGTTGGGGCTGGGTTCGCGCTAAAGGAACTTTTGTGAGTCCGTGTTTACTTTTATGGTTTGAGTGGTCCTCTATTGCTGTCTTAGCATTTCTTAATTGAATGTTTAGGTGGGGAACTGGTTCCGGAGGCGGCACCCTCTTCGCGTCCTTCGTTCCCGCACGGTTGAGGCAAGTGCATCGTTTGATCCTTATTTGTGATTGCTTGGACGTGAATGCGGGTTTGATGCTTGTTAATGTCGTGTGGCTGTTGATAAGTGTGCATAATCAGAATGGTGAATGTTCAAACTATGGGTATGCTTTATTCATGAAAGTTGTTATTGCCTTTATTCATGAATGTTGTTATCGTCTTAATTCAAGAATGTTGTTATTGACTTTATTCATGAATGTTGTTACCACCATTGGTGCTTGATGTTGAAAAGAGATGGTGCATATGCATTTTTATATCATGTTGAGGCCTGGTCTTGTGATGACCAAGCATGCACATCTTTGAGGTCCCCGTCATGAATGTGACGGGCTTGAGATCCCCACACTCGTAGAGTGTGGGCATGAGGTCCCCAATACTTGCGGAGTATTGGACAATTGGTCCCTGTGCGTGCGCGCACAGGCATGGGTATGCGGCGACGGTTGCATACTTTGCATTACCGGTGTAATGCACAAAGAAAGTTAAAGAGAAAGGAACCCTGAGCATTGCATTTGCATGTGAGTTGTGTTATTGTTGATCTCCTGTATATGGATGTTGATGTTATGGATTGAATTATGCGTCTTTTATTTATGTACTTGCTAAGTCTGTGGACTCACTCTTGCTTTCTTGTTGCTTTTAGGTACCCAGTTCAAGCGCAGTATGCATGGGAGGAGTAGCGTTATGCTTTGCACGCACACTTGTCATGAACCTAAATTCTCGGATCATGCCTTATTAAATAAGCTACGATCAAAGATTTGACTGTTTATGTTACCGTATCGGATTATTTGTAATAATGAAGAGTAGTCTAGTTGGAAGTTTGAGGATTTGTTCATCGATTAGTAAGATCTTGAGTATTTATAGTTGATCTTGAATATTGCAGATTTCGTTATAACTCCTTTAACTGTTGAAACCCATGTGATGTAGAAATACAAAGGAAACTCTGTCGAAATTTAGTAAATTATCTTAGTTTAGTTTTGTGTAAGGATACTGTAGTAGCATTCTTGGCTCTTGTGGAGCTGGGGTGTTACAGTGGTGGTACGATATGGCTCAGTTCAATGGCGCACAAAGTTAAGTCCTTAATTGACCAGGGCGAGACTATCAATTTACTACACTAAGTTACAAAGATTCACACAATTCCCGCACACAATCCACCAATTCACATAGACATTCCCACTCACCCCAGTCTAAATCTTTCTCACACTGTTGATTAACTGCAATACATGCCATCAATAGGTGACAACATACAACACACAGCTTTTCACAAGGACATTTCATAATCACTTAGTCAAGTATGAGTTTACCATTTCAAAATAATATCAACAACTCGTTGCAAGGCTAAGCATACTAATCATGTCTAACCAACCCATGTTGGTTCTATAATAATTACCAACTAGTAGTTAACCAGACTAAGGTGACAAATATTCATGGCATGTAATCATCAAGGTAGGGATAACTCAAATGGGTTGCATAGCTAATCCCAAAATAGTAAAACATTTGATAATGGAATTAGCATGCAATGATTTGAATCAAAGTAATTTTGTAAAACTGGGTGTAATATGATCAAAGCACAACTTCCTTGGAATAAGCCTTGATCTTGTTCTTGAGTGGGCTCCACTTCCTCGCATGCTCCTGAGGTATCAACGTCTAATGCAAAGAGAGAGAATAAATACAAAACAAAGAAACAATGAACTCAAAATATTATAATAAAAATATTGGAAGGTATGATTCAATTTTAGATGAATTAAGAAACTTGAACGGGCTCAAGCGGAGATCGTATGAAGAAGAACGGCTCTTGGAAGTTGGCTCGGCTCAGAAATTCAAGAAATAAACGAAGGAGAGAGAAACCAAAGGCTGACAGGTGGGGTCCACAGTCTATAGATCGGATTCACGGTTTGGGTTTATAGTCTACGGTGAACTGGGTCTATGGAATAGTACTGACATGTGGGGTCCACATGTTAGTGGCTCAGTGTACGGTGGACTAGATCCACTAGGTTTGGATTTAGGGCTTCGGTACGGGTTCTGGTTGACATGTCGGCAGGGCTGGCGTGGCACACACGTGGCGATGATACAACGAAGGCTGATGCGGCGGCATCAACGGTGGTGGTGGCGGACCAACGGCACCTTCACCACCACCGTGCAACGACGAACACATCTACCAACTCGGATTGAACAAACACGGTCGGCAAAGGGTGGCGACGACGAGGTTGGTGGTGCCGCTGGCTTGGGTAGGCGGCACGACGATGACGAGGACCTCCTCGGGGGTTTTGGATGCGCGCATCAAGATCCTTTGGTTCGGGCGATGCGAATGGCACGGGCTCGAGGGCCAATGGTCACTAGAGGAGTCAACGCGGTGGCGGCAACGGCGCAACAGGCGATGGAGTAGGATCGATGATGCGACCCGGCTACGATGCACCTAGCGAAGGCGACGTGCGTACCAGGTAGAACACGGTGGGGTGGTTCTAGTGAAGGGATACGGGTAGACTACAATAGCAATGATTTAAAAATTCTACCATGTAAACCAGGAAGCTAAGCAAGTAGATGATCACAGATCGTTACCACTAGATGCACAGTGCAGCGGAAGAAGAGTCGAAGCAGCCTGGTCCAATGAAGAGCACTTCGATGTAGGGGTCGTAGTCGATCGTCTCCTCGAGCAACCTTTGCAATTCCTTGTGAAGATCGCGGATCGTCCTCAAGGACAACACAACCACAGTAACTCCTCTACGGTATCCACACGTCCATGAAAGGAACACCGAACGCTGGTGTGCTAGCACCAAGTCACGCGGTGGGGCTCTCAAGAAGATGGTGGCTAGGGTTTCGGTGGAGCAACACAAGTCACGACTTTCATGTCTCTCATATATCACTTGTATCATCTATATCCCAATAGCCTCAAGCATCTCCTTATATAGTGCCCATGACGGATCCTATCCGAACACGTTATGTTCCAACCCGTTAAGTGTGTGACCCGTTAGGTTCATGTGTAGTTCGGTTGTGACACAAAAACCTTTTCCGACCACGAGTCGTTAGCAGTTCCTAGCAGAACATAACGATTTCCTAATACACACGAATTATATCAGACAAACCTTAATGCAATATGATCTACAACCAGGTCTTCATCAATTACGATTAGCTCGTATCTCTATATGATCAATTCGTATTTAGTCATGGCCAGTTCGTAACTCCTTACAACCAGGTTTCGACTATTCTGTGATTACATTCGATCAGTCTACGACCAGCTCGTATCTCCATACGATTGGTCCGCATATGATTGAACTGAAAGACCTTCCCGTGTATTCTCCCTTTACCTCACGATATCTAGTTGAACTCCAGGTGAGATGTTGTGTCATCTATGGACTGTTCAATACTTTCTTGATCGAGTATCGAATAACTTTATGTGGTCGAACTCATCGACCATCAGTGGCATGCCCATGCACTTTCATTATCCGACCACTTCGAGGGGCCCAATGATATCTGTCCTGTTATGTTCGAAGGGGCAAATTCCATATCTGACTAGTCACATTCCTTCACATGTTTCATAGCATACCTGAAAGCTACATTTATAACTACCCAGTTACGAAGTAGTGTTAGGCAACCCCAAAGTGTACTCTTACGCATGTAGGAAACCATGCTGATTTTAGGTCTAAGGATTATACATCATCATTGCTTGAAACCAACTGATGACACATAGAATCATAACAATCTCAACAGTGTCTCAAGGTAGGTCAATGCAACCCCATATTCTCTAACATGATTTCACATTGTTGATTCGATATCCCTATATCCATGACCGGTAAAACATGGTCATCAATCAATACATGTGTTGGTCGTAGAGTTACTGGTGTTCCAACTAGTGACATCCGACCAGGGATACATTTAGAATGCCATCATATAAGTATAAAGAGCTTCACCAACAAGTCACATATTTGTTAATCTTTATAACTAATGATTCATTCAAGGAACAAAATAAAATTTATTCAATAACTCATAAATACAGACATGATACAATCATCTCTATAATTGCCTCTAGGGTATATCACCAATATCTAGTGGTAGGGATAACGGTGGTGGAGAGTCACTGACGGTGACATAATTTGAGGAAGAAGATGACGACGGTGCAAGGGCTTTGGCTCCAAATCCAGCGAAACGGCGGTAGCTTCGTGCTCCTGGTCCTTGGATTTGGCGGCGGGGTGTGCTTCTAGGATTTTGACGTGGACGTCGAGGCTTTAAATAACCCAAGGGTGTGCGGCGCAAGAAACAGAGATGGCAACAGTGCGGAGACGGACTCGAGTATGACTCGAGGACAATGATGAATAGTGCCTAGGTTGGGCCCACGTTAGCAACGGAGGCAGTGCTGGGACACATGGCGAACGCAAGCGAGGCATCACGCGCGGCTTGTCTAGGCTAGCACCCAGGAGAAAGCAGAAGAGAGTGAGAGAGATAAGTGGGCCACAGAAGGAATGCGGCCCACCAAGCCTTTCGGTGATTTTAATAGTTTTTTATTTTTACAAAATACATAAAAAGGAAATGGCAACAAAAATTAGCAAATGAACTCAGAAAAATCCCAGAAAAATCTTGAAAATGCTTCGAAGCAGAGGAACTCAAAAAAATAGTTTTGGAATTAATTCATGTTCAGATTATTCACATTAAATAATTTTAATTTCTAAAATTTCCAATTAAGCATATTTAACTTAGAAAAGGTTGGTGAAATTTTCCAAAGGGCTAAACTACACAAAAGAATTTCTAAAGTTCAAAAATCAGGATGTTACAATGTAAACCTGCAATCCATCTAATCAATCTAATCAAGATTGCTCCAAGATGAGTTATATCTTGTTCCTGATCTCTCTTTGTTGATTTTGGGGTTTTATGTTCCAAGGGTTTTTGCTCAGTCTTTTGCTGTTATCTAGCTTGTTAGGACTTATGGGATCTCATCTAGGAGTTATGGGATCTCATCTAAGATTATCTTGACCATCTTTCACCCAAGAGCAAGCTCTTGTTTCAAGTTTTGGTTTTTCTTGGTTTTTGTGCCTTCTTAATCTCATAGAAAAAATTCATGGTACCTTGGCTTCAATCGTCACGATCGTCGATTGGAATAGGTTCCTAATCTTCTTGATGATCTATGTCTAAAATGTTAGGGGGTTTAAATATCAAGATCAAAAGTTAGGTCGATTTAAGGATCCCTCGGGTTGTGTTCTTATAGCCAGCGAGGTGAGACAAGCGCCGGCTGTCAGACTAGTTAAGAGGCTTTTCGCTCGGGGTATTTTGGTTTCAACGCCAGACTTCTGTTATAATCTTGTGCCTTTGATCTTCATAGCTTTCATAGGTATTAGAGTGAAAAAGAAGTTGAATACTAAAGGTGGTGAAAAAGATAGGTGCTCCTATCACCCCCCCTCTAGTCGCTAATCTGGTTCAACACTAACTCACCGCTGTCGAAACCTAATATATAGGACTTGTAAACCATGATCCTAAATGGCCACAAAACTCACCAGTGAGGATCTCCAATAAAGATCTCAGATGAAGGAGTTTTGGCTCATTTAGCCTCCTTTTGACGCAAAATAGCAAAAATAGTCCTCCCCCCAAAAAAAGAAATGGCAAAAATGGCACCGCTACGGCGTAAAAACCCAGATCGTGGCAGACCACCTACCACCAACTGTGTTAGAGCAGGTTGTCTGCCGTGATCTAGGTGCGTGGCAGGCCACCCGCTGTCCGTTGGGAGGTCACCACATGTCGTCCCGCGGACTGAGTGCACGACAGGCCCCCTACCGTGGCGTTTTCGTGCGGTGGAGGTGCTATTTTTACCATCTCATTTTTTTTGTGGGGGTTATTTTTTGTTATTTTGCTTCAAAAGCACGCTAAATGAGCCAAAAACTCACCACTAAGACCCGATACTATTACGAAATCACTTGGCATGGGAGAGAAAAATAAGTACATGTAGGTTGTAGTATAGCAAAATCCATTAGTTAATCTCCATTAGCTTTGATATCTCAGTACACTAGGGAAGAATAGTGAAGGGTAGGCTTGTATTTATGTGATTGTCATGTTTTACTTGTCAGCACCTGAGGCTTGACAAATGGACATTGAGCTAGGTGGTGGCTATACACGTAAATATGATTCGTACGCAATAGGCTATACAGTGAAAGTGGAGTACTAGTAGTATAGCACGTAGCTTCCATACAAGAATCCAAATGTTACTTTATGCAATGTTTTTCAAATTTTACTAGTTTGTTTAGGACCTAATACGGTCGGTCAACCTCATTTATTTGGGTTCAAAAGCACAACAAGCTTTATATTAAGGTAGAAAACAAACGCACCATCCCAACTATAGGTGGGAGTTGGCACGGCACGACATGGGCATGATGGGCCATGGGCCACAGCGGCACGGCACGGTGAGCTCCCTGGGTCGGGCAGTGTCGACATGGAGAGCCAGCGACAAGGCCTAGCATGGCACATTGACCCGTAGTGTCGGCACGGGCACAGCACATGGCCGCTGTAGCACGAGCGCAGAGAAGGCGACATGCAGGCCGCGGGCACCTCGAGCAAGGCGGTGTGACATGTAGGTGGCTACACGTGAGCTGGGGGTGTGTCTAGCGAGGCAGCAGCGCCTCGAGCAAGGTGGCGGCCACGTCTGAGGGGGCTAAAGCTGGCAATGGAGCGCCGGGCGCGAGGCGGAGGTGGCGAGGGGCCAGGGGCGATGGCGGAGCGACGGAGGTAGCGAGGGTACGTCTGGTAGGGGGCGAGGGCGGATTGGCAGAGGTGGCGAAGTGGCACTGTGCCGCGCGCCGTTGCGCCTGAGGGAGAGGGATACGAGAAGAAGAGGGAGATGGGAGGAAGTGGGACATGGGAGAGGAAGAGAAGGCCGAAGGGGCAATTGGGAAAGGAAAAATGAAAAAAAGAGGAGGGGGAAAAGGGAAGGAAAGGGAAAAAGAAAAAAGGAAGGGGAAAGGGAAAAAATAGGAAGGGAAAAGGTGAAAGGAAAAAAAGTGGAGGGGGAAAAGGGAAAATGAAGGAAAATGCTAAAATTTTGGTGATTTTGTAAAATTATGGACACTTAGAAATTAGGGGGAAAAGTGATATTTCATTGATATTTTACGCACACATTGTTACCGCCTTGTTAAAAACCTTATGGCCCAGTGTGGGGTTCCCCCAGTAAGGAAAAGAGTACAGTAACTACAGTCATGCATACATATTGGCTACTCGACATAGAGACCGGCTGATGCCTCTACGATCTCGGGATCCTCTAGTTGATGCTAATGTCACTCTTTTACCAATTCCTGGTCCTTGAGGCAGGTGATTGCCTCCACCATCTTGGGCATGAGGGATGACCTCCTTTCTTCAATTATTCTTCCGACCATGTTGAACGTCGCTTCTAAAGAGACGGAGGGCACCGAAACCAGTAGAACATCTCGTGCGAAATGGCACAACACAGGGAATATCCGTTTGTTGTTCTTCCACCACTCGAGCAAGTCTAACTTGCCTCTACTAGAAAGATCAGAATCTATGTTTGCAAAATCATGCTCTAGGTAGTGGTTTAGCTCTGAGGTAAATTCTACTTGGGGGTGCGTGAGACTGAAAGGATGAAGAATTAGACTTTCCCTTCAGCTTCTTCGATAAGTGTGCTATCAAGCTTGTCTTGCTTTGATGCGTCTGATTGTGAGGCCTCTGATCTCGTGTTCCTGCCAAGCTTGTCATGATACAAGCAAAAAAACAGAAACAAACTCCTTTTTGACATGTTCAAAAGCTTCGAAGAAATCAAGGCCGAGACACTCACCTATTCCCTCCATAGCCATCTGCAAACTTGCTAACTTTTTTGTAGGATCCAAAGTGATAGTAAAGAAATATAGGTGTGAAATAGATCCAAAATATTTAACAATTTTTTCCTCCATTGCTGCAACATGACCTAAAAGGGGATGCCCCCTAGATTTAGCAAACTTATCTGCGATTAGCCAAATAAAATCTATAATTAAGTAAGAGGTAGGGTAGTAAATATAGGATAGAGCCTTAGTTGCTTTATAAAAAGGTCTCAAAAACTCTCAAAATTGACTAACAATTTCCAAATGTGAGTTAGCAACAACTAACTTATCTGAGTTAGCATTGACAAAGACAGATATAATATGTTCATACCCTTGTACCTTCTTTAGCATGATGTATGTCGAGTTCCACCTCACCTTCTTGTCAAGACTGAATTTTCTTGGGGTCTTGTCGTTGGCTACGTAATACTCCGTGAACCGGGTTGCCACCACCGTTGAACTTGAGAGGAAACGAAGAGCATCGCAGATATTGTTCAAATAAACATCAACCACCTCCATACCGTCTTGCACAACGAGGTTGAGGATATGACATACACATCTCTGGTGGAGATTATATCCACTGACATATGTCTGCAACCATGGGGTGAGGGTGTTCATAGTCGTCGTATTCGTTGATGCGTTATCAAGAGTTGTAGAAACAATCTTATTTTCTATTTGAAAATCCCCAATTACCCCTAGTATGAGCTTGACAATGGCATCTCCCGTGTGTGATTCAGTAATTAACTTAAATCCTATGACTCTCTTGTTTGGCCTGTACTCGTCATCTAAATAATGGTCTACAACAATAAGGTAGGCAGTTCTCTGGTGCGATGATGTCCAAATATCCGAAGTTAAAACAAAAGAGTACTGAACTTTTAGGAATATTTCCTTTAGTGCTGATAGCTCCCTACTATATACCCCCAAAATATGAGACGAGGTCATTCTCCTACTAACATGTTGGTACTATGGATAAAAGACGTGTTGGATCATTCTTTCGAATGAGCAACTTTCACCCATCCTAATCGGTTGATCCTAGGAAATAATGTATTTAGCAGTTTCCTCACGGTCATAATGAGGGTTGTATACTTGTAGAGTCATCAACCTCAAAGTTGAGCGGCGTTTGGACTCCTCCACCTTGCATGTGTGCCCCCATCTTTTTCAAGCATGCTTTGTAGTGCTGGTTAAAGTGTCATGTCCCTTCACCTGTACGAGCAGTTAATTGAGATTTGCAATAATTACAAGTTGCAATCTATACCATTTGGCCATCTTGAATTTTCTTGCTCCAGGTCATGTGCTTCCAACACCCCGCCCTTCGTTCGGCGCTGCTGCTACCGAGCACGGACCCGGATTTACACATCCGAAGCTCTCTGTGTATTCTGAACTAGTCCTAAATCAGTAGCTAGTTCACACAGAAAACATCGATGAAATACCATCCATTTATCGATTTAACTAGAAAAATCTCAAAATAACAAATAGTAATAATAGCTAGACCTTATAGTCAACATTTACTTAACTTTCCACGTAGGGCTAAAGAAAAACAAATAAACTCTTGCAGCGGAACGAAAAACTTGGAAAGGCCCATCAACATGCCCACAGGCAATTGAGTGGAGAACACATCCTAATTCACAAAGCCTTCAAAGGACTTCTTTTTGTAGAACTCTTAAGCAGCTTGATACTCTTCAACTGAGTAGCAAAATTTAAAGCCGTGAGTACATAAAGTACTCAACAAGTCGTAGGGAACAGTATGCCATTAATATTTATGCAAGGCTTGAACAAAGGAATAGTTGTATGGTTCTTTTGCATAAAATAATATTGACAGTAAATATGGTAAATAGATTGAAATGTGTAATTGAAAAGACAATAAGTAAATAGATTAAACAATTTATTTGGAACAACTAGTGAACTTCCCAACCAAACCACCAATTGAACATTTCATCCACCGAGCGAGCACCATATTCACCAAGCGAACTCCCCATTCACCTTCCGACACAAACCACCAAGTGAATTCCCCATTCGCCAAGCGAACATCATATTCACCAAGTGAACTTCCCATTCACACTCCGACATAATTTTATAAAGAAACTCTACCTCTCGTGTGAAATCCCCGAGCATTGTCCATAACCGAGGACACAGCTGTTTAAACAGTTTTAAGTCTGCAGAGGTTGTACAGCTTTACCCAAAAGAGACAAATCAACTCAAAGTGTCTGACCACACTTCCGTAGGTGTGCAACTAAGTGATCATTACAAGGCTTTTACAAAGCTCCTTCTTAACCCAGCTCTACTCGCTAAGGTTTCAACACTGAATGTCTTTCCAACCAGACATAGCCCCCTCTTGCGCCATTGTGAGTATACGTCTATCCGATAACTCACGCTTCCAAGACAGAACCAAAATTAAGACATTGCTAATTAGTTAGCTAAGTCCATCCCATACTGGACAAGTGGTTGTATGATATGGCCCGTTCAATGATGCACAAGATTAAATCCTTGACAAGTTACTCATGTGAGTCTACCACAACCCACAATGTCTAACCGCACCGCCTTTACTTCACGATCGCTCGCCTGAGCAGAAATCATTTTGTTTAACCAAGACCAATAACATACTCTGCCATGGTACAATAAATTTTAACAACAATGGCTACCAGCCACAATTTTATATCTCATTAAGTGAAATTAACATTATTGAACATGTGGCATGAACTCATCGTACAATAAAAGCATGACTAAGCATCTCTACAATACCCATGTTGGCGATACAATTATGTCCAACTAATAATGACCATCCTGTGGTGACAAATGATTCATGGTATTCAAAAAATCAATGGTGGTATAATGACAAATAGGTAATTAACTATTCACAAAAGCAGTTGATATTAAGATAACATACAATTTAATATAAAACAAAATACTTTTAAATCATAGATTCAATATGATCAAAGGACTACGACTTGCCTTTTCTTTGCTCAGTTACCACAGTTGGATCTTTGAAACTTGCTTCTGCTCCTACTCCTTGAAACAGATCGTCTAACGAGAGAGGTAACAACAAGCGAATCACAAATAAATCCAAAATGAACTCCAAAAATAGAAAAAAAAACAACTCTAAAAGAAAGATCTCAATTTTAGATGAATTTAGGAACTTGAATGGACTGAATCGGAGTTCGGATGAAGGAGAACGGACTTTCTGAAGATTTGCCGGAAAAGAAAAGGAGAGAGAAGAAAGAATATTCCTGGGAGTATTCCTTCGGCTTAAAAGAAAAAGAAAAAACAATTGAAACTGACAAGTGGGGTCCACCTATAAGTGAAAGAGAGAATTGAAAGAGAGGAGACAAGAGGGTCCCACATGTAAGAGAGAAAGATAGAGATAGAGCCAGAGAGAAAACTGAGGATGCTGGCGGTGGTGGCTTGCGCACAGCGGCGACGGCGAGCAGCTGTGAGGGAGTTGTCTGCGAGGGTAAAAATGGAACCCCAGCGGTGAGGTGGTTCTTCGGGTGGTGGCGACATGGTCGGAGAAGTAGTGAGGCGAAGCAATGTCGATGACGGCGGCGAGAGAAGCTTGGGTGCGCGGCAGCGACGGTGAACCAAAAGCGCCCAACGGGAATGGAGGGGAGCGTTGGCTTGGCGGCAGCACAAGGAACATGGAGGGAAGCTTGGGACGGACAGATGACAACTTGAGTGATGGCAAGAAGACGGGGACCGGAGTCAAGGAAGAAGAGCGACAGTGACACGGCACGGCGACGAGGAGACCAAAAGGATGGTGGGGATCAGACGAGAATGACTAGGAACATAGGCTGACGCTCTCGAGAAGGCGAGGGACTCATCGGAGAGAGATTGACAACAGAGACAGTGGTCAGACTTGGAGACGACGATGGCAACGGTGAGGCGACGAGCTTCCGGAGATGACGAGGTGAGCGTCGCGAAGAATGCGGAAGGGTGAACTCAACAGCGATGATGACATGGACAGAGGAGCTTCGATGGGGGTAGAACGGGTGACAGAGCGCTTCGGCAGCCGATGGCTTCTTGGACGGAATCTGGCGAAACGACAACACGATCGGTGACGACACCTTGGGGATTCAGGAGAGGAGAACGAGGTGCGCGATCGGCGATGACACCTTGGGGATTCGGGATAGGAGAATGAGGCGCATGATTTGACGCTGGTGGTGCGGCTTAAATCGGGCTAGGATAGGAGGATTTGCAATGGAGACAGCGGCGGCGGTGTGCACTAGCAGGAGACCGAGTCAGGCTCGAGTTGGACTAAGGCAACACTCGCTGATAGGGTGGGCCCATCGGTCAGGGAAAAAGATAGGAGAGGAGGCTGTTGGTGGTGCTTGGCGCGCGGGAGAAGATGGAGCGAGCCGAGCTTCGCACTGGACTGGGTTGAGGCAAAAAAGAAAAGAGATGGGCCGAAGAGAAAAGAAAATGACCCAAAGGAAAAATCCATAAAAAGAAGAATTTCTAAATTTCAGAAATTGAATTAAATAACACCAAGCTCAAATAAATAGCAAATAAACTCCAAAAATTACTAGAAAATTCCAAAAAATACTCTAGAACTCAATGAACCCAAATAAAATAGCTTTGAATTTAATTGAAGTTTATATTAATCACATTAACTTGTTTTGATTACTGAAAATTTAAATTAAGCTTGAACCTAATCAAGAAAATTCAAATGGTTATTTTTATTTTTAAATGCTTCAGATGAACTCCAAATTTAGGATGTTACACTCCACTAGTCCACTGTCATGATTCCCTATCACCATCGCAACCATCACTCCAATGCATACACTGAAACACATAACCCAATGCCTATCTCTCTCTCCCTCATCCATAGTGCCTCCCCCACCACCCCCAACCTCACCCGATCCTCCCCCACTACCTCGGACCTCATCCGGTTCTCCCCTACCACCCTCGGCCTTCCCTAGATCCCTTGTCCCCCAGCACCTCACTATCTCCCCCAGCGCCACCGCGACCACCTCGATCTCCCCCGCCACCCCCGGCTTCCCCCTGGACCCCCTCTCCCCTAGCACTTCCCCCAGCCTCCCTCTCTCCCCTACCGCTAGCCCCAGCCTCCCCCTCTCCCTGAGCTCTGCCGCCATCGCCCTCGGCCTTGGTTCCACCTTCCCCACCATCGTCCTTGCTCCACCTCGTGTGTGGGCAGGGGCGGCGACACAGAGGCCATGGAGGTGGGCACGACGCGCTCGAGCGGGCGTGGTGTCGCGGTGGGGATTGTGAGGCACGACGTCACAAGCTTGAGGGCAAGCGGGCAAGCCGGCATCGCAAGCGGGGGCTTGGCGTGCCGCTATGCCACAGTCGTGTCGGACCAACCCGAGCATGACCCAACTCCCCGTATCGTGCCGTGCCACCCGATGGGTCCTGTCCTCAGGCCCGACATAGCCCTACTGTTCGTGCCTTGCCATGCTTGGGCCGTGTTGTGCTGGTCGGGCCTCGAGCTGGGTCAGAAAGCACGGCCCAAGTCCCAGGTCTACTCTGAACTACATATGACCATTTAGGATTAATTTAACATGTAGGAGTAACAATTCTTTGGGCTTTTGCTCTTCTTTATTTAGAACTTGTTAAGAACATCTGATATACTCTGGAATTGATATAAAAGCATCTTCTCACAAAACATTTTTTATTTAATTTGGAAATTTGGAAAATACTCTATGATGAGGATTCTTGACCACGTCAATATTTTTGGTCAAAGTCAGAGTCTCTGTGAAAGCAGACCAACATTTTAGGTGCCACTTTATAATGGTTATGAACTTATGACCAGTAATTAAAAGAAGCATAACCCCTTTTATTACGGCTAAACTGGTCCCATACCAGTTTGAGTCATAGATACTACACGACCATCTATACGGTTTGGGCCATCGTCAACTAGCAAACTGGTCCAGAGACATGGCGGTTTCCCACATGACTTATGTGAGAGCAGTTATTGGCGCATCTGGCAACTTACGACAGTTGGCTAAGAAACATGACGGTTGAAGATTTAATGAAGGAATGTGCATGAAGACATAAGGCGCCTTTAGTGGCATTAACTACCACCCATTCAATAACTATAAAGGGGGTAACCCTCGTATTCTGTAACAATAACTTCTCAATACATGCATATCCACAATCTCAACTCTCCACGATCTCATTTTCATTGTATTCTTATACAAACACTCATTGTGTCCACGACATAAAGGTCTTCGTCTAGATTGTACTCTCTTATTATTTTCCTGGTAAGCTCTATAGGGGAGCCTGGGTCTCGATCATCGATGGTTGGTGATAGAAGGAGGTCGCCATCAAGCCGAAGATCATTGTTGTGATGTTCTTGCATCCTTACCAATGGACGAGGAGAACACCTTCGATCTTGTTGACTACGCCAACCTCGTGGACGAGGACTACATCCCTAAGAAGGTATGCAAGTGTGATTTCTACCTCGAGTATGTTCCGAGGGAGAATCTTCAATGCTCTCAACCCAACCTGTTGGGACTTAGACGACGGGGACGCCGCTGCCGTCCCCAAGAAATTACAAGGGCGAGTACATTCCTACTTCTGTGTCAACTGGAGAGGCAAGTCACCATGATGCCATTACCGTGGCAACTTTTGATGATCTCGCTGACGGAGTCAATGTTGAGGTTCAGGCAGAATCATCTCCAGAATATCTACTCCGAGATCTTGACTACTACCCCTCCTATGATGAGTATGGGATGTTCTTACGCTCCATTTGCTCAGAGTTTCATGTATATGTAGTCATCAACAAGACCAACAAGCAACGAGCGACATGTAAACAACGTGAGGCCAGGAGTAGGCCGAACGTTTGGTGCAGGAACAATGCAACAATCAAATCCTCGCCGCCAAGCAGAAGGCAATGGAGGAGGCCTGTCACCCGTACCATGACAACGCACTAGGGACATCTAGGAGTCCTATCACCAACGCGAGTAGCATCTAGCATCCGCCAACTACGCCCTAGGCCACCCCAAGGACAACGATAACATATTTAAATATTGTACCATCACCTTCGCAGGCAGAGACTATCGTCGACAGTGTCCACATACTCTCAAGTGATATCGCTAACCATCAAACTGAACAAAACAATGAACATGACATCCTGGTTATTTCGTTCATTTGCTGCTAACCTACAAGAGGCTGCTGTAGAAGTATAGAGCATTTCACAATCTTCAAGGTCTCATAGCAGCTTAGGGCAGACCACTCTACCTCTAGACGTCACTATCTGTAACATCCCAAAGTGTTGTTACCAAAATAAAATAAATAAAAGTTACTGTTTTATTGGATTTTCTGGAAATTTTAAAAGCTTTTTCCTGAATATTTTAAAGCCAAATCAATTTATTTGCAAAATTAATAGCCAATTATAAGTTGGAACTATTTTATTTAAGTCCAAAATAAATAAAGGAATTTCTGTGAATTTTCTCATAATTTTTGGATTTTATTTGCTATCTTCTAGAAGCTGTTTTGATTTATCTCCATTTTTGAAATTGGAAAAAATCAATTAAAATTACGGAAAACCTCTTGGGCCGAAACCTCCTCGATCCGACCCATTTCCTCCGCACGACGGCCCAGCCAGCCCGCTCCTCCCGCGCGCTCACCCCCCTCTCCCTCACCGCCCGATTCCCATCGGACGGCCACCACCGCCCCACGCCACCCCACCTCCCCGCACCATTGGATGCAAATCCAACGGCACGTAGCCCTTCTCCCTCCCCGCGTTCTTCTCTGCGCAGCCGCCTCGCTCCGCCGCCATTATCGCATCGTAGAGCTTCATCTCCGCCGCCATCTACGCCCCTTCCCCCACACGGGCGCATGCATCTAATCCCGCTCATCGCGCTGCCTTCATTTCCGACTGTTGCCCTCCCGTCACGCGCGAGATCACCGGGATTTCGCCAACGGTCACCGCCGACATCGCCCCTGATCTCCATCTCGTGCCCCTTCGCCTCTATAAAATGGCGCACGGGGTAGCCCTCATCTCACTCCAGCTTCCTCCACCACCCACTCCTCCCTCACCCTCACGCGGCCGCAATTGGATTTTTCCGCCGCCGGCCACCGTGTCCTTCCACTGTCGATTGCGCCGCCGTCACCGCCGCCACCATCCGCTTCGCCACGCCTTCGCGCACACGGTGCTCGCCTCAGTTTCGCCGAAGCTCCACCGGAACGCCGCGCCGCCACTCCTCCGAACCACGCCACCGCTTAACCTCGCCGCCGGTGATCTTCCGCCGCGCGTTCGTGCAATCCCAGTGAGCATCATGTTCGGCATCGTTCCCTCTTCCTTTTGGTATCAACCGCACCCCTCGCCGGAGCCCCTATCGCCGGCGAGCTTGCGACCGAGCCGCCGTCGGCCTCGCACTAACGTGGCATGGTCACGTGTGAGCCACGGTGGCGCCACCTCAGCATCCCACGCCACGTGGTGCCACGTCACCTTGCACACACAGCACCCCACCCCGTGTGTACTGTAGCCATGAACCGGGTTCACCATGAACCCTTGACCAGCCGTGGACCTAGTCTTTGACTAGAGGGCCCACATGTCAGAGGAAGAAAATAATTTCCTTTAGGAAAATAATTCGGCCGGGAAAAAGAATTTCCCTCGCTAACGTCAGCTTGCGCAATAAACCGAATTTCCTTTAGAAAAATAATTCGAGAAATTCAATAAAATCTGTTTTAGGGTTTTATTTAGATTTAAAACTTCCCGGGGTTCGTTCTCCCTCATACGAACTCCGATTTCGTCGATTCAAATTCCTAAATTCCTATAAAATCAAGATCTAGCCAACTAAACCAAATTATTTAATTTGGAGTTCATTTGAATTTGGTTTGAATTTGGCTTATTTTGCGATTAGATTTCGACGACTTCGGAGAATCAGATTTCGACGCCGATTGAAGAGCAACATAAGAGGATTGATTTTGACTGTATGATCATCGTGATTGTACACTTAGACTACCTGAAGAAAGTACTTGTGAGTACTAGGTGACCTGTTAAGGAAAACAACATCACCTCAAACGAGGCAAGTTATACCCTTGATCATATCGATTCTATTATTTTAAATTATTTATATTCTATTTCAAGTTATTACTGCATGCTTATTTATATCAGTAATTTAAATTCCTACTTTAAATATATAGTTATGCCTAAAATCCTTTGTATGACCAATTTTGATAATTGAAGCAAACATATTGTCACCATAGATAAAACCTAGTTGATACGATAGTATGAATTAGAGCATTTTGAGAAAAATCAGGCTTAGCCATGCTTATAGACCAAACATGTTTATTTTGGGGAGTTTCAGCCAGAAACCAATTATGGTTTAAATTGTATCCATGACGTCGGTATGTTGTGGAAGTTTATGCCTTTGAAAAATGAAATAAACGAAAATGGTTTGGACTTGGGCATAATGGATGTTTGGTGGGTGCATGTTCTTGCACGGGCTCAACCGGGTATGGTTGAGGCCCATGGGTTCTGTTGAAAAGTTACCCAAGTCAGTTAAGCACCGGTCTTCGAGTGCATGATGCTAAACCATACCGTACCACCACATGTCCCAAGTATGGGTCGGGACCTGGCTAAATAACTTGCAATGTTCCACCATGGTCGTTCCCTACAGATGTAATGGGTAGTCATGTTATGACTTATGTTAGTCCCACCTAGCGCAAGAGGGGGCCTGAACCCTGCGGACGGGTAATCCAAAGGGGGTGAAAACTTAGCGAGGGAGGGCTACGGTGGAATGGCGCATTGTAAAGGCCTTAACACGTGTTCTAGATTGTTTACCAAAGGTAGTGAGCGGTGTCATAGATATATGTCGAACAAACTAGAGAAGTCTTGTCATGTGGGTAAAGCTGTACAACCTCTGCAGAGTGTAAAACTATTCGAATAGCCGTGTCCGCGGTTATGGACATGTGTCGGGACCCCGGGTATGCAACCCCAGGACCCTCTGTACCTTCAGAACTAGTCCCAGATCAGTAGCTAGCTCGCACAGTTACAACATCGGTGCAATCACAACCATACAACAAAATAACGATGAAGCGGACAAATTAATATTACTAGGTAGCAAAAGGGACCTTATGGTCAAGTCTTACAGAGTATGCCACACAGGGTTGAGCAACAAAATAAAACTTGCAGCGGAAACATAACATCTTGTGGTGGCCACACGACATGCCCACAGGCAATCGAGTGGAGGACGCGACCTAGTTCGCAAAGTCTTCGGGATACTCCTCCTCATAATACTCTGAATTCCCTGGTTCCTCTGTGGAGATTAATCACACAGGGTGCAAGCCGTGAGTACTTTGAATGTACTCAGCAAGTCATAGGGAACATTATGCAATTATTATTCATGCTAGGTTTGTCGAGGATAGCTTTATGTTTACTTTTTGCAGAAAGCAACATTTAACAGTAAATACGATAAGTAGATTGAAAGCACAATTTGAAAGAGTAATACATAAGTAATTCAGTTCTTTGAAACAACTAGAGGTCCACCCAACCATTCCATCCGAACCATCATTTCCACCATTTTGAAGAAAACATCTACCCCTTGCGTGAAATCACCGGGCATGTCCATAACCGGGGACACGGCTATTCGAATAGTTTTTATACACTCTGCAGAGGTTGTACACTTTACCCACAAGAGATAATCATCTTATATTGTCGGGCATTTCACGCTCAAGGCGTGTGACTAAGAGATTATCACAAGGCCGTTACAAAGCTTTGAACTGGCTAAGAGTTGCCGCTAAGGTTTCGCTTCTAACGAGCTTCGCACCCGCTAGATTCGGGCCCCCTCTTGCACCAGCGAATCAGCACGCTCCACCGCAATAGAACCTAGTCAGCTCATTGCTAATTATTAGGCCAGGTCCACCCCATCCTGGACATGTGGTTGCACGATGTGACCCAGATCAATGGTTCAAGGTTAAGTCCTTAGTTGGTCGCCAGCGAGACTAATCCACGCCCCGATGTGCGTTACGACACCCACACTTACCACCATCCACTCGCCCGAGCATAAAACATTTTCAGTTCAACCCGGCCAAAGACCACCCTAGCCTTGGCACAACATCTTATAATAAAAGTGGCCGCGCCACGATTCCATAATTCCTTTAGTCACATTCATTCATAAGCATGTGATCATGAGTCCCGACGTACAACTAAAGCAGGGCTAAGCATAATACGATACCCGAGTTGGTAATTTATCAATGTCCAACTAAAATAAACCCTCCTATGGTGTCGAAGGGTTCATGTCATTCAAGGGTACATGTTTGTTTGCAATTTATCAAGGAGGTATACAGCAATTAGGCATTTATCTACTCTCGAAACAATTTAATATATAAAATAGCAATGCATGTATAAATAAAATAATATAGTTTGATAAAGATGGGTTCAATATGATCAAGGGTCTATGACTTGCCTTCGGTGAAGAGTTGAGGAGCTTCGGTCGTCGGGTCCGAGAAATCTTCCGAAAAGCCGGTTTCTACACGTGCGGAAAGAGCAAAATAAATAAAACCACTCCAAATAAATACCAAATTAGTACTAACAGCAAGAGGGGGATTTTAGATGAATTTAGAAATTTGAATCACTCGAATCGGAGTTCGAACGAAGAAGTTATGGCCTTCCGAAGTTGGAAAACACATAAAATGAAAGATTGGGGATTTTCTCATTTTCTGGAATTATTTTTGTAAAGGAAAAGGTCAATATGACGTCAGCTGAAGTCAGCAGAGGAAATTCGTCCGGAAGAAAAATAAAAGAAAAAGAAACGACATGTGGGCCCACTGTTAGTGAGGGTGCATGGTGGGCGTGGTCTACAAGATTTGCACCGGGTTTAGAGTGGGGTGTGCCACGCAGCTTGACGTGGTCGCCACATCGACAAAGTCTTGATGTGGCTCGACTTGGCGCCGATGTGGCGCCACGTCGGCACCACGTCGGACGAGCCGCGCGCCACGCGCCGAGGGTCGCCGGCGTTTGGCCGGGATTTGACCGGCGGCGAGGGCACCAGAGGCTAGAGGGGAGCGAGGCAATCTCATTGCTCACCAACCCGAGGACGCGGTGTCACCGGAAGGCTGTCGGCGACGAGGAGGAAACGAGCGGAGGCGGCGGTCGTAGGCGGCGGCGATGTTTCGGTGGCCTCCGAGAGGAGTGGGTGCGCGCACGGGAACGGCGGCGTCCTTGCGAAGCTGGAGGCGGGGTCAGAGGCGGCTTGGGATGCTCGGAGGCGGCGCTAGAGGCGGCGGCGACCTTCGGTGGCCTGCGGCGATGAACGGCAATTGCGGCCGGAGGAGAGCGAGAGAGGGCGGGAGAGAAGAGGGGAAAGAGAGAGGAGGAGGAGGCGAACCCGGGGCGCGCTTAAATAGGCCTTAGGGAGCCCGGAGGAGGAAGAAGGGCGGAAAACGGGGAAAAAAGAGGGACGGGACGAGACGCGGGGAGGGACGGAGGCCATGAGTGCGGTGGAGCACGCCGCACTTGATGCGCTAGCCAGAGGATGGCGACGGGGCAGGGAGGGACGGAGGCGCCGGCGCGAATCGCGCGCACGCGCGCACGGCTGCGCGGGGAAGAAAAGGGGTCCGGAGGAGGACGACGAGCGAGGACCGTCCGATTTTGATCGGACGGTGCGGGGAGGGGAGAGGCGCGGGCGCAGGCGTGGAGTCTTAGCGGCCGTCCGATTGCGATCGGACGGTGCGCAGAGGGGAGGGGCGCGGCACGCGCGGGCAGAGCGGGCCGGCGAACTGGGCCGAGGGAGAGATTCGGCCCACGAGCCGAAAACGAATTTTCAAAAGATTTCCAAATAAAGAAATCCCGAAAAGCAAAAAGGCTTTTTAGAAAATAGCTACAGCCGTCCAAAAATTCTAGGAAAATTCACAGAAGATCCTTGAATTATATGGAAACTTAATAAAAATACTCTTAGCTATGCTTTAGTTTTTAATTTTACAAACAAAATAGATTTTGGCTTCAAACAAAAAGGGAAAAGCCAAATTAAATTCCAGAAAATGCAATAAAGGCTTAAAATCCAAATAAAATCCAAGAAGCTCCAATAAACTAACTTTTATTTTAATTGAAGTTGGATTATTTCAATTTAAAAGGTTTTTGACTTCTAAATTTCAAATTTAAGCTTTTCCAACTTAAACCAAATGGTTACTTTTAAAACTTTTTAGAAAAACTCAAAAACTTGCAAATTAGGGATGTTACAAACCTACACCCCTTAAAGGGAATCTCGACCCCGAGATTCAGGCTGACTAGAGAATAGGTGCGGGAACTCGGCCTTCAGGTCCTCTTCACGCTCCCAGGTGGCTTCTTCTTCAGTGTGGTTGCCCCACTGAACTTTGCAGAAACGAAGGATCTTGCTTCTGGTCACACGCTCGGACACTTCTAGAATCTTGACGGGTTGCTCCTTGTAGGTGAGATCTTCTTGCAAATCAACTGCTTCTAGCGGCATCTGCTCTTCTGGCACACGCAGACACTTCTTCAACTGAGACACATGGAAGACGCTATGCACATCTGATAGCTGAGGTGGAAGCTCCAATTGGTAAGCAACTTCTCCTCTTCTGGCTAGGATTGGAAAAGGTCCAATGTATCTTGGTGCAAGCTTCCCACTTACTCTGAAACGATGCATTCCTTTGAGAGGTGAAACCTTCAGGTACACATGATCTCCAGGGGCGAATGCTAAATCTCGGCGACGGTTATCGGCATAGCTCTTTTGCCTAGTCTGAGCTGTTCTCAGCTTCTCTCTGATTGCCCGAACTTGATCTTCGGCTTCTTTCAGGATATCAGGTCCTAGTACTTGTCCTTCTCTGCTTTGATCCAATACATACGTTCTGCACTTTCTCCGTAAAGGGCTTCAAACGGGACATTTGTAGGCTTGATTGATGATATTGTTATATGAAAACTCCGCATAAGGTAGCATCGATCCCAAGCGGCTTGGTTCTCGAGAGTGCGCTCTCTTAACATATCTTCTAGGATTTGATTCACTCTTTCTCGTCGCCCATCCATCCGAGGATGGTAGGTCAGATCAAATTCAAATTAGTACCCAAAAACACCGTGCAGCTTCTGCCAAAATCTTGAGGTGAACTGGGATCCTCGATCCGACACAATCTTCTTTGGCACTCCATGCAGGCATACTATCCTTGTCATGTACAATTCTGCAAGTCTGTCTCCTGAGTAGGTGGTCTTGACTGGGATAAAGTGGGCAACTTTTGTCAGGCGATCTACAATTACCCAAATAGAATCATATCCAGCTCTTGTTCTTGGTAGGCCGGTGATGAAGTCCATGCCAATTTCTTCCCATTTCCATTCAGGGATTCGCAAAGGTTGCAGGAGTCCAGCAGGTCTCTGATGCTCAGCTTTAACCCGCTGGCAAACATCACCTTGTGCTATGTATTCAGCGATTTCTCGCTTCATACTAGGTCACCAATACATTTTCTTAAGATCTTGATACATTTTGGCATTTCCAGGGTGAATGGAATACAAGGTCTCATGGGCTTCCTTGAGTATCAACTGCTTGAGCTCTTTTTGGTCCGGTACACAGATACGCTTATCGAACCAAATAGTTCCTTTTTCATCTTTTGAAAATCTTAGGGATTTACCCTTCTTCATATTACTTTTGATCTCTTTGATATCTGTATCTATGATCTGGGCTTCCCTGATCTGACTCTGTAGAGTTGGTTGCACTTCCAATGCAGCCAAATAACCTTCTTCAACCAATTCAAGCTTGAGCTTCTGAAATTCTTCATGTAATGCTGGCTGACTTTCCTTGATCATCAGGGTATTGCAATAGACCTTTCTACTTAACGCATCCGCTACCACATTAGCCTTGCCGGGGTGGTAATGGATTCCAACATTGTAATCCTTGATCAATTCCAACCATCTTCTTTGCCTCATATTGAGATCAGCTTGGGTGAAAATGTACTTCAAGCTCTTATGATCGGTGTAGACTTCACAGCGATTACCGATGAGGTAATGACGCCATATCTTCAAAGCATGCACTACTGCAGCCAATTCCAAATCATGAGTGGGGTAGTTTACTTCATGAGGCCTCAACTGACGTGAAGCATAAGCTACTACCTTCCTTTCTTGCATTAGAACACATCCGAGACCTTGTCGTGATGCATCACAGAAAATCTCAAAATCCTTTCGGACATCTGGCAAAACCAACACTGGAGCGGTGGTTAAGCGCTTCTTCAATTCTTGAAAACTCTGCTCACATTCTGGCGTCCAAGCAAATTTCTTTTCCTTCTTCAACAACTGAGTGAGGGGTCTTGCTATCTTGGAGAAACCTTCTATAAACCGGCGGTAATATCCTGTCATACCAAGGAAACTTCTGATCTGAGGTACTGACTTGGGTGACTCCCAATTGAGCACATCCTCGACCTTCCTGGGGTTGACAGCGGCTCCTTCTGCAGACATGACATGTCCCAGAAAAGTAACTTCATTCATCCAAAACTCACACTTGCTGAATTTGGCATAGAGTTGATGATCTCTAAGCCTAGTCAGAATCAAGCGAAGGTGCTCTTCATGCTCTTCTTCACTCTTGGAATATACTAGAATGTCGTCAATGAAGACAATAACGAAATTATCCAAATACTCCATGAATACTTTATTCATCAAGTTCATAAAGTAAGCAAGGGCATTGGTCAATCCAAAAGACATGACCGTGAACTCATACAGTCCATATCGGGTTGAGAAAGCTGTCTTGGATATATCCTCTTGGCGGATCTTCAACTTATGGTATCCTGACCTTAAGTCTATCTTAGAGAACACTCCGGCTCCTTTCAACTGATCAAACAAATCATCAATCCTAGGTAGAGGGTACTTATTCTTGATGATGACTTCGTTGAGTGAGCGGTAATCCACACATATCCTTTGGGTACCGTCTTTCTTTGCAACAAAGATGACCGGTGCTCCCCAAGGTGAGGAACTGGGCCGAACAAATCCTTTTTCTTGCATCTCTTCGATTTGCTTCTTCAGTTCGACCAAATCATAAACAGGCAAGCGGTAGGGTCTCTTGGAAATTGGTGCGGTTCCTGGGACTAGATTGATGACAAACTCTAGGTCCCTGTCCGGTGGCATTCCAGGTAATTCATCAGGAAAGACATCTGGAAATTCTCTGACTACCGGTACATCTTCCAGGGATAGGGTCTTGACACTACAGACTAACGCTCCATCATGCTTCTTTATGGGGGCTTCAAATTTTACTCTAGTCCCACCTGGACTGACCAAGGTGATGCTTCTGCCACCACAATCCAAAACTGCTTGGTGCTTAGCAAGCCAATCCATACCCAAAATCACATCTAGGGATTTGGTGCCAATGATTATCAGGTTAGCTAAGAATTCTACCCCTTCTATGATCATCTTAACTTGTGGGTAACCCTGGTTCGCGCTTAACTCCGAACCGGGGGATTGAACCAACAAGGCAGTCTTAAGGTTTGAAACCTTCAACTGATGCTTTGCAGCAAAAATCCGCGAAACAAACGAATGTGAAGCTCGAAATCAAATGAGCGATGGTAGGTGCTGAATTTACTAGGAACTTACCCAAAGACGACGTCCGGCCGCTCGCTTCCTCCATGATGATGTGGTTCACACGCCTTTTCCATAAGACCGAGGGTCTTAGCCGTGCGGTGGAGTCTGAGGTGCTCCACGTCCGGCTCCAGGCATGGGGGTTCTGGTTGGAGTAGCTCCCAAGTTGAATCTGACAGGCGAAGGACCTTGCCTCTGCGGGCAGTTAACGGTGTAATGCCCCAGCTGCTGGCAGTTGAAACAAGTGACTCCTGCGGCAGGATTGGGATTTCTTGGAGGCTGGTGGTTTATGTTGTTGTTGGGGCTGCGAAATCCTGATGCAGTCGGGCGAGGTGTTGTTGTTGGAGTCTTCAACATGACAGGAGGAGCAAAACGGGTAGGGTGCTGCACATTCGACCTGGCTCTTTGCGAATGACCTTGATGCGCACCATGTTGCATCATCTTCCTTTTATGAGACTCTGCCATCTCACGGCGAGACTTTTCTATGAGCATAGCCTTGTTCACCAAATGCTGGAAATCTGCATAGTCATTGCCGATGACTTGAACCTTCAAGCTGGGGTTGAGTCCATGCTTGAAATGCTTCTGACGTGCATCATCTGTGGTGACGTCCTCTTGAGCATATCGTGAGAGTTGAGTGAATTTATTAAGGTATTCACTCACGGACATGTTTCCTTGCTTCAGCTCGCGAAATTCATTCTTCTTCATTTCCACCTTTCCATCAGGGATGTGGGAATGGCGGAAAGCTTCCGAAAACTCAGCCCAACCAATGTTCTGGTGGTTCTCATGGGCGGCACAATAGTTCTCCCACCATTCTGCGGCGGTACCTTCAAGTTGGTGTGCTGCATACAGGACTTTCTCATGGTCATCACACCGGGTAATGGCAAGCTTCTTTTCAGTTGAGCGCAGCCAGTCATCTGCATCCAATGGCTCAGAGGAGCTAGAGAATGTAGGTGGATGAGTTCTCATGAATTCTGCCAGCCTTGATTGGGGGAAAGCTGGTGATGGTGGTGGTGTCGCGGCAGTGGCTTGACTGTTCTGGTTCATTATTGCAAGAAGGGCTGCAGCGGTCTGGCTCTACTGAGTCATCATCTGGTTCATATTTTGCATCATTGAGCTCATCAGCTGTGTTTGGGCTGCCATGAACTGACCCAAACCTTGATCTGCCATAACTGCTGGAGGAGGTGGTGGTGGCGGGTATTGAGATCTCTGGTCAACTCGCTTGCGAGTTGCGTCCGAACCATCTGCACAAAACTTCTCAGGTTTAATAGACGAGATGAAGAAAGCACGATAGATAAGAGGGAAAAGAACAAAAGACGAGGGAGAACAGGGGGAAAGGATAGAGCAACCTAATTGGGGATGTTCGGTTAAACCCGAAGAACAAATAGTGGAAAAGCTATTAAGAAGCAACAAACTCAAAGCTAAGGCCCTATTAAACGATACTACAGCTAGGAGGGTAGCCCTATTAAAACACTTCTAATTTAACTTAATTGGGACAGTCGACCAAAACAAGGCTCGATCCTTCAGAGATTACGGAGGTAAGAGAGGTCAATTTAAATTCAAAAATAGAGTTTCCAGAATAGATAAGATATAAAAATCTAAGAAGGAGATGAGAAAAGAATAGAATCAGGTAAGGGAAGAATAATTATTCACATTAATTTGTTGGTTTGATTTAGAAAATATTTTTTTGACTAAACAACCATGCTAGCTATGGTTACGTCCTACAGTCGATATAGCTCCGATACCACCTCTGTCGGGACCCTGGGTATGCAACCCCAGGACCCTCTGTGCCTTCAGAACTAGTCCCAGATCAGTAGCTAGCTCGCATAGTTACAACATCGGTGCAATCACAACCATACAGCAAAATAACGATGAAGCGGACAAATTAATATTACTAGGTAGCAAAAGGGACCTTATGGTCAAGTTTTACAGAGTGCGCCACACAGAGCTTAGCAACAAAATACAACTTGCAGCGGAAACATAACATCTTGTGGTGGCCACACGACATGCCCACAGGCAATCGAGTGGAGGACGCGACCTAGTTCGCAAAGTCTTCAGGATACTCCTCCTCATAATACTCTGAATTCCCTGGTTCCTCTGTGGAGATTAATCACACAGGGTGCAAGCCGTGAGTACTTTGAATGTACTCGAAGTCATAGGAACAAAGATGCAATTATTATTCATGCTAGGCTTGTCGAGGATAGCTTTATGTTTACTTTTTGCGAAAGCAACATTTAACGAGAAATACGATAAGTAGATTGAAAGCACAATTTGAAAGAGTAATACATAAGTAATTCAGTTCTTTGAAACAACTAGAGGTCCACCCAACCATTCCATCCGAACCATCATTTCCACCATTTTGAAGAAAACATCTACCCCTTGCGTGAAATCACCAGGCATGTCCATAACCGGGGACACGTCTATTCGAATAGTTTTTATACACTCTGCAGAGGTTGTACAGCTTTACCCACAAGAGATAATCATCTTATACTGTCAGGCATTTCACGCTTCCGAAGGCGTGTGACTAAGAGATTATCACAAGGCCGTTACAAAGCTTTGAACTGGCTAAGAGCTACCCGCTAAGGTTTCGCTTCTAACGAGCTTCGCACCCGCTATATTCGTGCCCCCTCTTGCGCCAGCGAATCAGCACGCTCCACCGCAACAGAACCTAGTCAGCTCATTGCTAATTATTAGGCCAGGTCCACCCCATCCTGGACATGTGGTTGCACGATGTGACCCAGATCAATGGTTCAAGGTTAAGTCCTTAGTTGGCTGCTCAGGCGAGACTAATCCACGCCCTGATGTGCGTTACAGCACCCACACTTACCACCATCCACTCGCCCGAGCATAAAACATTTTCAGTTCAACCCGGTCAAATACCACCCTAGCCTTGGCACAACATCTTATAATAAAAGTGGTCGCGCCACGATTCCATAATTCCTTTAGTCACGTTCATTCATAAGCATGTGATCATGAGTCCCGACGTACAACTAAAGCAGGGCTAAGCATAATACAATACCCGAGTTGGTAATTTATCAATGTCCAACTAAAAAAAACCCTCCTATGGTGTCGAAGGGTTCATGTCATTCAAGGGTACATGTTTGTTTGCAATTTATCAAGGAGGTATACAACAATTAGGCATTTATCTACTCTCGAAACAATTTAATATATAAAATAGCAATGCATGTATAAATAAAACAATATAGTTTGATAAAGATGGGTTCAATATGATCAAGGGTCTATGACTTGCCTACGGTGAAGAGTTGAGGAGCTTCGGTCGTCGGGTCCGAGAAATCTTCCGAAAAGCCGGTTTCTACACGTGCGGAAAGAGCAAAATAAATAAAACCACTCCAAATAAATTCCAAATAAATACAAAATTAGTACTAACAGCAAGAGGGGGATTTTAGATGAATTTAGAAATTTGAATCACTTGAATCGGAGTTCGAACGAAGAAGTTATGGCCTTCCGAAGTTGGAAAACACATAAAATGAAAGATTTGGGGATTTTCTCATTTTCTGGAATTATTTTTGTAAAGGAAAAGGTCAATATGACGTCAGCTGAAGTCAGCAGAGGAAATTCGTCCGGAAGAAAAGTAAAAGAAAAAAGAAACTGATATGTGGGGCCCACTGTCAGTGAGAGGGTGCATGGTGGACAGGGTCTACAAGATTTGGCACTGGGTTTAGAGTGGGGGTGTGCCACGCGGGCTTGACGTGGGCGCCACATCGACAAAGTCGATGTGGTGCGACTTGGCGCTGATGTGGGCGGTCACGTCGGCAGCCACGTCGGACCAGAGCCGGCGGCGCTCACGGCCCGAGGGTCGCCGGCGTTTGGCCGGGATTTGACCGGCGCCGAGGGCACCAGAGGCTAGGGGGGAGCGAGGCGATCTCATTGCTCACCAACCCGAGGACGCGGCGTCACCGGAAGGCTGTCGGCGACGAGGAGGAAATGGCGGAGGCGGCGGTCGTAGGTGGCGGCGATGTTCCGGTGGCCTCCGAGAGGAGTGGGTGCGCGCACGGGAACGGCGGCGTCCTTGCGAAGCCGGAGGCGGGGTCGGAGGCGGCGGGGGATGCTCGGAGGTGGCGCTAGAGGCGGAGGTGACCTTCGGTGGCTGGCGGCGAAGAACGGCAATTGCGACCGGAGGAGAGCGAGAGAGGGCGGGAGAGAAGAGGGGAAAGAGAGAGAAGGAGGCGAACCCGGGGCGCGCTTAAATAGCCCTGGGGGCCCGGAGGAGAAAGAAGGGCGGAGGTTGCTTGCGGCCGTCAATGGCGGCGGCGGAAAATGGGGAAAAAGAGGGACGGGATGAGACGCGGGGAGGGACGGAGGCCATGTGTGCGGTGGAGCACGCCGCACTCGATGCGCTAGCCAGAGGATGGCGACGGGGCAGGGAGGGACGGAGGCGCCGGCGCGAATCGCACGCACGCGCGCACGGCTGCGCGGGGGAATCAAAGGGGGGGTCCGGAGGAGGACGACGAGCGAGGACCGTCCGATTTTGATCGGACGCTGCGGGGAGGGGAAAGGCGTGGGCGCAGGCGTGGAGTCTTAGCGGCCGTCCGATTGCGATCGGACGGTGCGCAGAGGGGAGGGGCGCGGCGCGCGCGGGCAGAGCGGGCCGGCGAACTGGGCCGAGGGAGAGATTCGGCCCACGAGCCGAAAATGAATTTTCAAAAGATTTCCAAATAAAGAAATCCCGAAAAGCAAAAAGGCTTTTTAGAAAATAGCTACAGCCGTCCAAAAATTCTAGGAAAATTCACATAAGATCCTTGAATTATATGGAACTTAATAAAAATACTCTTAGCTATGCTTTAGTTTTTAATTTTGCAAACAAAATAGATTTTGGCTTCAAACAAAAAGGGAAAAGCCAAATTAAATTCCAGAAAATGCAATAAAGGCTTAAAATCAAAATAAAATCCAAGAAGCTCCAATAAACTAACTTTTTATTTTAATTGAAGTTGGATTATTTCAATTTAAAAGGTTTTTGACTTCTAAATTTCAAATTTAAGCTTTTCCAACTTAAACCAAATGGTTACTTTTAAAACTTTTTGGAAAAACTGAAAAACTTGCAAATTAGGGATGTTACAACATGCTAGCCGAACTGCTCAAAGTTAGACTTTGATTTTGTTTGAAAATGAATTCTTCAAAACTGGTTTATCCAGATGGGAATTGGGCAGGGAGCCATGTGATAGGAGGGTATCCTTCACCATTCATGTGTGAATGTTATCTGACTATAAAATTGCGAATTTTCTAAATTTTAGTTATAAAATAACTGCTTTGGAACTTAGTACAAGTATTTAAAGAAAATGCTGCTTTATGCAAATGACCTTATAAGCCATCCTTTGTTACATCCATATATGTATGTCATTCTGTTACTTGACGGGTGTAACTTGCGAGCACGGAAGTTGTGCTCATACTTGCTTTATGCAAATAAAATCTCAGAGGAGAAGGACTTTGCTACCAGTGTGGATCTCGATGACTAGGCCGCTACCCCAGTCGATTGCCTGTGGCAGATTGCTGGACTCTACTACTTTTCATCTTCCGCTGTGTTCTTTATTGTTGGCTGTAAGCCTCTTTGTAATAAACTCTGTTGATTATTAATAAAGTTGTGATATGCATTTGTTACCATGTTTGTTTACTGTGCGAACTAGCGACTGATCATGGGACTACTTCAGAAATGCACAGAGGATCTGGGATATTAATCCCGGGTTCTGACAAAGTGGTATCAGAGCCATATCGACTGTAGGTCGTGACTTAGTTATAATGGTCGTTAGTTGAAACACTTCAAAACGTATTTTATACATCAAGAAAAATAAAATATTCCCTCCTCATCTGGGTCATCTATCTATAGCTCCTTTATAGAAATCCTTTCTCCCCTAATTTTTTCTTCACCATTTTATAAAGTAAATGGATCCTCTTTTCCTTGAAAATTTCTATAGATGGTCCACACGTTCTTAACCCTTACGTTCGAAGACCACCAGACATGAAGCTGTCAAGGGAGCATCGTCAACAAAGACCACGAGCAGAAGATACGATGTCAACCCAGCCATATAGTCTAAGTTTGCTAAGACTCATTCTGTGCATTGAGTCGTTTTGCTAAATTAAGAGTCCGATCGATAGAACGTTGTAAAGCTTTTCTGTTGGTTCTTTTGTTTGGGAGTGTTATTTCACACTATCCCCTTAGTTCTTCTTATTTGTCTCCCCCTATCCTTTGTCTCCTTCCCTAACTCTTTGGAGTAACCAACAGATGGTGAACCCTCATCACTCGGGAAGTGGAACCGACGCCAATAACGATGAAAATGCCCCGATTCCACCACCATCAGCACCCAATGGATCAGAATGGTAGCAGATGATGTCCAATCAGAACCGCCTGATCGAACTGCTCTCTCAGTCCATCGTCAACAATCAAGCCCGACAAGCTACGGCTCCAACTCCATCTCCGCCACCCCAGAGGACCAGCATGTCAGAATTCATGAGGATGCGTCCGCCAACTTTTTCAAGCAGTGTCGAGCCTATGGATGCAGATGATTGGCTCAGGGCGATTAGTAAGAAATTGGATATCGCTCAGTGCACTGATCGTGAGAGGGTGTTGTTTGCTTCACACCAGCTTATGGGTCCAGCCTCCGAATGGTGGGACAACTTCAGCATCTCACATGCTGATGCTCAAGCCATCACCTGGAATGAATTCGTGCGAGCTTTTTGCCATGCACATATCCCTTCCGGCATGATGACTCTTAAGAAGAAGGAATTTCATTCGCTACGCCAAGGCAACCGCTCTATGAATGAATACCTGCACAAGTTCAACCAACTAGCACGATACGCCCCTCAAGATGTTGCAAATGATGAAGATAAGCAGGAAAGATTCCTGGAAGGACTCAATGATGATTTATCCGTACAACTGATTTCCCAGGATTATACCGACTTTCTGTAGCTAGTCGACAAGGCAATTCGTCAAGAAGGCAAGCACCGCGAGATGGAGAATCGTAAGAGAAAAATGGCTGCACAGAAGTTCAACTCTAGAAGCTTTCCTAAAGCCAGGAGGACTTCATCGTATCAAGTCAAAACCCAGCCAACAACAGATAACCCAGTCAACGTTGAGCCCTCCAATATACCTGATGGTGATCAGGCACAGAAGGACCCATCCTATATTGCAGGCATCACGTGCTTCAATTGCCATGAGGTCGGGCATTTCGCCAGTAAATGTCCAAAGAAGCAGCAGGCAGCAAATCCAGCCAACCCTGAAGTCAACATCATACAAGCAAATAGGAAGCCGCAAATTCTGGACGAGGACGTCTGTACAATGTCACAACTCAAATTTTGTCCGATGATGAGCAGGATGTAGACGATAACAACTCTAGTTGAAAACCTTGTATCCCTTGCTTTCTTTCTAGCCACTCTGAATCTTGGGGACGAGATTCCTTTTAAGGGGGGTAGTTTGTAACATCCCAAAGTGTTGTTACCAAAATAAAATAAATAAAAGTTACTGTTTTATTGGATTTTCTGGAAATTTTAAAAGCTTTTTCCTGAATATTTTAAAGCCAAAATAATTTATTTGCAAAATTAATAGCCAATTATAAGTTGGAACTATTTTATTTAAGTCCAAAATAAATAAGGGAATTTCTGTGAATTTTCTCATAATTCTTGGATTTTATTTGTTATCTTCTAGAAGCTGTTTTGATTTATCTCCATTTCTGAAATTGGAAAAAATCAATTAAAATTACGGAAAACCTCTTGGGCCGAAACCTCCTCGGTCCGGCCCATTTCCTCCGCACGCCGGCCCAGCCAGCCCACTCCTCCCGTGCGCTCACCCCCCTCTCTCCCTCACCGCCCGATTCCCATCGGACGGCCACCACCGCCCCACGCCACCCCACCTCCCCGCACCGTTGGATGCAAATCCAACGGCACGCAGCCCTTCTCCCTCCCCGCGTTCTTCTCCGCGCAGCCGCCACGCTCCGCCGCCATTACCGCGTCGTAGAGCTTCATCTCCGCCGCCATCTACGCCCCTTCCCCCACACGGGCGCACGCATCTAATCCCGCTCATCGCGCCGCCTTCATTTCCGGCTGTTGCCCTCCCGTCACGCGCGAGATCACCGGGATTTCGCCAACGGTCACCGCCGACATCACCCCTGATCTCCCTCTCTCGTGCCCCTCCGCCTCTATAAAATGGCGCACGGGGTAGCCCTCATCTCACTCTAGCTTCCTCCACCACCCACTCCTCCTCCCTCACCCTCACGCGGCCGCAATTGGATTTTTCCGCCGCCGGCCACCGTGTCCTTCCACCGCCGATTGCGTTGCCGTCACCGCCGCCGAGTCCTCGCCGCCGCCACCATCCGCTTCGCCACGCCTTCGCGCACCCGGTGCTCGCCTCGCCACTGGCTCGCGAACGCCGCGCCGCCACTCCTCCGAACCACGCCGCCGCTTAACCTCGTCGCCGGTGATCTTCCGCCGCGCGTTCGTGCAATCCCGGTGAGCATCATGTTCGGCATCGTTCCCTCTTCCTTTTGGTATCAACCGCACCCCTCGCCGGAGCCCCTATCGCCGGCGAGCTTACGACCGAGCCGCCGCCGGCCTCGCACCGACGTGGCATGGCCACATGTGAGCCACGGTGGTGCCACCTCAGCATCCCACGCCACGTCAGCGCCACGTGGTGCCACGTGTACTGTAGCCATGAACCGGGTTCACCATGAACCCTTGACCAGCCGTGGACCTAGTCTTTGACTAGAGGGCCCACATGTCAGAGGAAGAAAATAATTTCCTTTAGGAAAATAATTCGGTCGGGAAAAAGAATTTCCCTCGCTGACGTCAGCTTACGCAATAAACCGAATTTCCTTTAGAAAAATAATTCGAGAAATTCAATAAAATCTGTTTTAGGGTTTTATTTAGATTTAAAACTTCCCGGGGTTCGTTCTCCCTCATACGAACTCCGATTTCATCGATTCAAATTCCTAAATTCCTATAAAATCAAGATCTAACCAACTAAACCAAGTTATTTAATTTGGAGTTCATTTGAATTGTTATTTAAATTTGGTTTGAATTTGGCTTATTTTGCTATTAGATTTCGACGACTTCGGAGAATCAGATTTCGACGCCGATTGAAGAGCAACATAAGAGGATTGATTTTGACTGTATGATCATCGTGATTGTACACTTAGACTACCTGAAGAAAGTACTTGTGAGTACTAGGTGACCTGTTAAGGAAAACAACATCACCTCAAACGAGGCAAGTTATACCCTTGATCATATCGATTCTATTATTTTAAATTATTTATATTCTATTTCAAGATATTACTGCATGCTTATTTATATCAGTAATTTAAATTCCTACTTTAAATATATAGTTATGCCTAAAATCCTTTGTATGGCCAATTTTGATAATTGAAGCAAACATATTGTCACCATAGATAAAACCTAGTTGATACGATAGTATGAATTAGAGCATTTTGAGAAAAATCAGGCTTAGCCATGCTTATAGACCAAACATGTTTATTTTGGGGAGTTTCAGCCAGAAACCAATTATGGTTTAAATTGTATCCATGACGTCGGTATGTTGTGGAAGTTTATGCCTTTGAAAAATGAAATAAACGAAAATGGTTTGGACTTGGGCATAATGGATGTTTGGTGGGTGCATGTTCTTGCACGGACTCAATCGGGTATGGTTGAGGCCCATGGGTTCTGTTGGAAAGTTGCCCAAGTCAGTTAAGGACCGGTCTTCGAGTGCATGATGCTAAGCCATACCGTACCACCACATGTCCCAAGTATGGATCGGGACCTGGCTAAATAACTTGCAATGTTCCACCATGGTCGTTCCCTACAGATGTAATGGGTAGTCATGTTATGACTTATGTTAGTCCCACCTAGCGCAAGAGGGGGCCTAAACCCTACGGACGGGTAATCCAAAGGGGGTGAAACCTTAGCGAGGGAGGGCTACGGTGGAATGGCTCATTGTAAAGGCCTTGACACGTGCTCTAGATTGCTTACCAAAGGTAGTGAGCGGTGGCATAGATATATGTCGAATAAACAAGTCTTGTCATGTGGGTTAAGCTGTACTACCTCTGCAGAGTGTAAAACTATTCGAATAGCCGTGTTTGCGGTTATGGACATGCTAGCCGAACTGCTCAAAGTTAGACTTTGGTTTTGTTTGAAAATGAATTCTTCAAAACTGGTTTATCTAGATGGGAATTGGGCAGGGAGCCATGTGATAGGAGGGTATCCTTCACCATTCATGTGTGAATGTTATCTGACTATAAAATTGCGAATTTTCTAAATTTTAGTTATAAAATAACTGCTTTGGAACTTAGTACAAGTATTTAAAGAAAATGTTGCTTTATGCAAATGACCTTATAAGCCATCCTTTGTTACATCCATATATGTATGTCATTTTGTTACTTGACGGGTGTAACTTGCGAGCACGGAAGTTGTGCTCATACTTGCTTTATGCAAATAAAATCTCAAAGGAGAAGGACTTTGCTACCAGTGTGGATCTCGACGACTAGGCCGCTACCCCAGTCGATTGCCTGTGGCAGATTGCTGGACTCTACTACTTTTCGTCTTCCGCTGTGTTCTTTATTGTTGGTTGTAAGCCTCTTTGTAATGAACTCTGTTGATTATTAATAAAGTTGTGATATGAATTTGTTACCATGTTTGTTTACTGTGCGAACTAGCGACTGATCATGGGACTAGTTCAGAAATACACAGAGGATCTGGGATATTAATCCCGGGTTCTGACACTGTCATAGCAACAACCTTTGTTAAGAAGATGATCTGCCCAGCTGAGCGTGTTCGACAGAGTAGGTCTAGGTGAGCGCTTTAACCGTAGTTGTAAAAGACCTCATTCTCCTAATAATCATGATGAAGGTCATAACGTCTGACCACGATTGGAATCATACACAGGATGCAAGACTTTCTCACCCGGACTAAGATAAGTTACCTAGCCTAAAAAATTCAAGCTAGGACATTTGGAAAGCTTTGATGGGACACATAATCCTTCAGAATTTCTCCAAATCTACACTGCCATCGTCCAGGCTGTAGGCAGCGATGAAAAGGTAATAGCAAATTACTTACCCACTGTATTAAAGGGATATGCTTGTACATGGTTGTTCAATAAGCTGGAAAGCTCTATTTGTAGTTGGAAAAATCTATGCCATGCTATTATAAACAACTTTAAAAGTTGTTACACTAAGCTAGGAAAAGATGATGATTTACATCATCATAGTCAAACTTCTGAAGAAAATATACATCAGTTTATTAAAAGGTTTGTAGAAGTACGCAATATCATTCCTAACATTGCTGATGATTCTGCTATTTGAGCATTTAAACAGGAGATACGATACGAGAGATTCACAGAAGACCTAAACATCCACCCGCCAAGAACTGTGTCAGAATTATTTGACATGGCTGATTGTTACTCTGATGCTCATGAAGCAGTGGAGTGGAACTGTATGGTTGACAAGACCTATTCATAAACTACATGCAAGCTTATTTAGGTGGAGGTCATATGTCTCATTTGGCATGAAGCCAACTTTATTTGCAATAATGTAGTACCTTTTAAAAGCAAGTTTGCAAATTTATTTTGTTATCAAAGTAACGATAAGTAAAGATACATACAAGTAACCACTGGAAGTGACTATCCCAATAGCCACCACAACATAGCACTAATCCCGATTGCATTCACCCATCAAGTTTTAATTTAAAAGGTTGTAGTCTAACTCTTGAAAGACCTTGCCAAGCGTGTCCATAACCTAGGACGAGGCTATTCGAATAGTTTTAAACCCTGCGCAGGTGTACCAATGTACCCACACTTGATCCGCCTTTAAGCCAAAAGCACACTTAGAAGGTATGCACGCACGCTAAGTCCTACGAGACATTTCCAATCTTGTGTATTAACTCACTTGAGCCGCTCGTATGGATAGAAACCCATACGCTACATTGCAAGCCGAAAGACAACCACCCGTTACGGGGAAACCTTCTGACACTACAATGCTCCCACCTCCATCCTCCCGCGACTCCTGCGACCCGAGCCAATACACGCCAAAGTACTAAGTCAAGAGAGGTCCCATACCTCTAGTGTGGTTAGCACGCTAAAATGCTTGGTTTAGTGTAACAAGATGTTCGGTCCTTGTTGACTCGTGCACCATTCCGTCCACACCAAAATCACACCAACATACCATTGTGCCCAAGTCTAAATCATTTTGTTTTCAGCTTTAGTTTTCATAAGTAGACATGGCACAAGGTGGAAATCATAAATCATAATAAGTTTTGTGTGATCAAGGTTATCGACAAGTCGATAACCGCCCATTTCTACCGGCTAAGCATGGCTAAGCAATTAATTCGCAACTACTAAGTGACAAGAGCCCATCCACGAACTCTAAATCACAGCAAGTAACCTAGGCTCATGGTAGTAGAGGATAATCATTTGCTAAGGAATGCATCTACTAGGCCAACTATTAAAACAAAGTAGCAATGCATACATAGAATTTGTAATCAACATAAATACTTAAAATATCGGGATTAACATGATCAAATCGCTTGCCTTCTTGTCGTTGCTCAATGCATGTGGAGGGTCGTTCTCGGATTACCGCAAATGTCTAATCCTAAGCGAGAGGCAAAAGAACCAAGAACAACCAATAAGACGAGCCACAAATAAACCAATGAGCAAGCAACAATTATCCAAATGCGACAAAATTTATACATAAGGTAGAATACGAATATACCTAGACATAGAAACTGGAAAACCTAATTTGGATTTGTGGTGCAAAGATATTGCCTAAAAACACATTTTCTACCATAATTAGCATCGTAGCAAAAATATTTTCTAGAAAGATTTTGAAGCTGAAATTTTTATGGTAGCTACCTACTGATATAGAGGTAACCCATATAAAATTTCAGGTCATTTGGAGTTAAAATGATTTAGTTATGATTTTCCTAAGATGCAAAACTAGCATAATGCACTTTCCAGAAATATAAACATGTGCAAAACCTATTTCACATTATAGTATGATAACAGAGGGATTTCCTAACATCAAATTTCTATTTTTAGGATTTACAGGAATTATGGTGTCTATTACCTCATTAAATGAATTTTTAATTGCTACTAATAAGGTTAAATCTACTAACATATTTTTCTCAGTCTGATATAGACCTTCCACCATTTTTAGATTAAAGTTTGGTTAATGACAAATTTATCAAAGTTAAAATCATTCAATTAGCGATATACGAAAAAGATATGCATTTTCCAAGTTTTAATACAATTCGAATATATAAAAATAGCGAAAACCAACTATTAAAGATTACGAATTTTCTACTACTGTACATAGCTAAAAGCATTTTTATATTAAACTTTAGTGAAATACAAATTCATTGCATTGGTTTCATGTAAAAGGATTTATCTTGAATTAGTTATGAATTTCTAAAGTTTTGATACCATTTTCACTTGACAAATAATTACTTACGTAAATAAAAATCAACCCAACCGACAATAACGACGTGGGCGCCGTGGCCGCCGTCGATAAATCCAACGAGCCACACGCGACGAAAAAGCAGCCGCGCCGCGATTCATAACAGAACCCCACCGTTGGATCAAGATCCAACGGCTCACGAGGAAGCATGCAACCGGAGGATGCGATTACCTCGGCGAACCACAACCGCAGATCTAAAGATGAACGGCTCAAAACCCAAATCTAACCGGAAGGTCCGATTGCACACATGATCTCAGCCGAAGATCACGAGATGGACGGTCCAGGATGATGAGGGGAACCGGATGGTCCGAATGCACTTACGATCAAGGCCGTAGATCTAAGAATGAACGGTGGATAATGATCGCAGTTCAAAAGGGATGCTGACATGTGGGACCGCATGTCAGTGACTTCGAGTCACCCACGACCGGTTTAACACACGCGTACGCGTGCATCGGGCCCACTTGTCGGCGACTGAGAGAAGGTTTCCGACAGGATTAAGTGCCGACATTTTTATTAATCAATGATTAAGCATTAATGATGTCGAACAAAGCGGATTGAACCAGAGTGATTAAAGGATGTTGGGCCCACTAGTCGTTGGCTCAACAATAATGATTAAGGCACAATTAACAACTAATGATTAGCAATTAATGTGCCCTAATCGATGATGGCAAACGGAGCTTCAACCAAGAAACCCGAGTGGCTTTGACGGCTTGTCGCCGGCGACTTCCGGCGCGGCGCCGAACAAGACCCAAAATGGATTCGCAATAAAGATGCGAACCTAATGGTAGCATTCTCGCCGGCGAGGACTAGAACGCCGGCCAGCCGGAAACGAAAACGGAACCCTACGGCTAAACACGAAAATAGCGAAAAGCTCACCGCAGACCTAGGATGCGGTGCCATGACTTCTAGGGACTATATAGAAGCTACCTTATCCGACAGAGCTTCAAAGATGGCCGAAGACTTGAACACGATGAAGTCCACCGAGCCGAAGAAGATGAAGTGGAAGATGAGGTTCGAGCAAAATGAGTGGAACCAAATCATCACCACAGCTTCATTATAGCTCAAAGAGGTTCCAAAGCAAGTAATTGCAAAAGAATCACTTACCTGAGTGGAGAAGAAAGGGGTGAAACCAACCGAAAATCTCCAAACTTAAAATTGAGTGATTCCTGTGAATGCAACCCAAAATCAAGTTAGGGGAAATACAAGGGAGGTTGAGGAGTTCAAAAGGGTGCAAGAAATGTTGAAGATAAACCACTGGACACCAAGGCCGCCATGGGAGCACTCGGGTCAACAATGGTGGATTGAAGGTTTGAGATGGTTTTGAGCTCAAACACAGAGAGTAGCTAGGTGTAGTGCAAAAGAACACCAGGAGGACCTAGAGGGGCTATTTATAGGAAAGGAATTAGGGTTTCGAGCAAGAACATGAGCCCATGGTGAGCTCGGTTCATGGTGCGGCCATGGACCACGAAATGATGGGAGCAAGTGAGCACGGTGACCATGGAGGAGAAAGCTGCTATGCGCATTAAATGCATTGCAGAGAGACGTTGACGAAAGCAACTTGAGGTGACACCACAAGCCCCCCATGCCCTCTCTTTCTCTCGCCATGAACCGAGAAGCCGAGGAGGAAGAAGAATGGATTAAAAATGGACGGTCACGATTAAACGAGTTCGCCGACACCGGTTGCCTCAGAATCGGGACGGTTGGATCGAGATCCAACGGTCCCAATTTGTTAATGTAACCGAGGGTCCGAATGCTCACACGAACGTGGGCCACGCGATCCAATCCAACGGCCGATATCGCACGCGCGCTTTGAAAGGGTGGCTCGGCGCTTAGTTGATCGACGAATCAATTGGCTCGAGCCCGAGTCCGACTCGAACCCGAGTAACAAGAAAACCAAGTTTGACTTTGAAATAAAAAGAGACTTTGAAAGATTTATTTGAGATAGCAAATTAACTCCAAAATTTATGAAAATTTTACAGAGCTTGCTAACTCAGATATTAACCTTGTGTAAAATTTTCAGAGGTTTTATATTGTGAATAAACCTCCCAAAATTCTGCAAGGCTCTGTTTAATGTTTGACCGAGAGTCAAACAGGTTTGACTACCCTCCAAAAATATTCAAACAATTTCTAAAAATTGTGAAATTTTTCAGAGGGGTCACATATCATCCCAAGAACCTAGGAAAAATATTTCCAGAGGATGATCAAAGCATTTGACAAGAATGTTTTTGAAGGAACAGATTTGTATCAAAAATGTTACAACAAGGGTCATACACCACCACAACTAGGTATGGAAGGTTCTGACAAGAAATAATTCAAGAAACCGACTAGATCTGATGATCACAAAGGCAAGGCCAAAAAGAAGAACAAAATGAGGTGTGCTTCAAGGGAGGTCATTGCCGTAGAGCAGTGCCTGATCTACAACAAATGCAAGCACTACTACACAAAAGGACATCACAGACAGTTCAAAACCGTCATCACAAACGGTTTTTTGAATCGTCTGAGTTTATAAGTCTGTGATGATATGAGGTCATCATATACAGTTTTTGAACCGTCTGTGAAAAAGCTATCACAGACGGTTCTAAACAAGAACAGTCTCTGAAAAAAGCCACAGACGGTTCTAAACAAGAACCGTCTGTGATAGGATTTTCTATTGCAAAAAAAAACGAAAACGGGTGCTGAAACTTTGGAGGTTGTTTTGAGGTCCTAAATGACTTTTTTTTGGGATTTTTCGTTTTGTCTGGAGCCTCCTAAGCCTCACGAATGAATCTGATATAGACTTATGGATTTTCGGATTGAACTTTTCATTAGCTTCGTAACGAGCCAAAGAACATCGCAATCCAAGTTCGTATGCTAAAGTTATGGCGGTTTTACTGGGCAGTGCGCAATCTGCCATCTATATTTTTGCCCAAATCAAATAACTCAGCATGAACTACACATGCACAACGAGCCTCCAATAAGAACCACATCATCACCCACATCACAATAGCATCAACTCAATCCATTCACAGAGCACTAACACTAGCTCTCAGTAATCCACATCACAGAGCAAAAGGGGACATCAGAGAGCAAAAGAGGAGTAGAGAGAGTGAGGTCGTGGGAGGCCGGAGCGACGAAGTGGAGGAGGCCGGGGGCGATGAGGTCATGGGAGGCTGGCGATGACAAGGCCAGGGTGAGGTGGAGGAGGCTGCAGGCGACGAGCTCGGGGGAGGCTGGAGCGCAAGGTCAGGGTGAACGGCGGCACTCGGTTAGAGGAAAGATGGCAGAGGAGGAGATGGAGGTGTGAGGTGTGAGGAGAGATGGCAGACGAGGACAGGGCGAGGTTAATATAAAGTGAGTTTCGGCAGCCCGCCTATTAAGTCCAAATTTTCATTTTCCCGCCAAGTAACTATCAAAGACGGTTCGTGAATAGAACCGTCTATGGTAATTCACAGACGGTTCTTAAAAAGAACCGTCTGTGATATCTGCGATTATCACCATGGAGGAAGCAGGCTAATCGTCCAAACAACAAGTCTAGATGAAAGGGCCCTGGCGCGACCAGCAGGAATGATCGTTGGCGCCCGCTACACAATGTGCCTAGTCATGATAACTATCGCACCTAACAGAAATGCATGGATGACTTCTACTCGGGTAAGGGGCAAATGCCTACACTACCCGAAAGTGGTGGTCCCAACAACACCAAAGATGTTGACAGAGATGAACAAATGGCGTACCAAAAGCCTGACAACCATGCCAACGTCATCTTTGGAGGGTCTACTACCTATCCATCAAAAAGCAGTTCAAATCCACATAGAGGGAGGTCAACAACGTCAACACTGAACTAGGGAAGCCAAGCTATCCAAAGTGGTCAGACATGATCTTGACCTTCAACAAGAATGATAGTGCCCTAAAGTGGAGGTCCTCGCTTCTCTCTCTCATGCAAAACTGTGCATGAGACTTTCATCTCGCACGGCTCCTAAGTGATAAAAGAAAGAAGAACTCGTCTTGTTTCCTTTTGTATACTGTAGGAGCAAGTAAGAAAGGTTGAGAAATAGAACCATCTGATTTGATACGTTCACAATAGTCATGGGATGATTATCTTAGGGTGATCCTTTTGTCAACCGATGCTCCTATTACACTCGTAGTCTCTGAAGGATGAGAAACCACTATGTAGCATCTACATTTATAATTCAAGGGTAAGGGGCAAATGCCTACACTGCCCGAAAGTGATGGTCCCAACAATACCAAAGATGCTGACAGAGATGAACAAATTGAACACCAAACGCCTGATAACCATGTTAATGTCATATTTGGAGGGTCTGCTACCTATCCATCAAAAGGCATTTCAAAGCCACACGGAGGGAAGTCAACAATGTCAACACTCAACCAGGGAAGCCAAACTATCCAAAGTGGTCAGACATGGTCTTAACCTCCAACAAGAATGATAGTCCAAAAGATATGTTTACACCTCGTAAACTCCCACTAGTCGTTTGTCCTATAATAAGTAATTGCAAAGTAGGAAGAGTACAGGTCGATAGTGGTAGTTATTTGGACTTACTTTTCATAAATGCTTTCGATGAGATGCAAATACCTCATTCTAAAATAAAAATAGTTACAAATCTTTTCTTTGGGACAGTATCTAGTCCTCAATAACACCTATTGCTCAAATAGTGTTACCAGTAATATTTGGAGATTCTCACAATTTTCAAGCAGAGTTAATCACTTTCAAAATAGTAGATTTTGAGTAAGCATATAATGTCATTCTTGGTAGACCATCACTAACTAAATTCATGGCAGCTACTCATCACGCTTACCAGAGTGTCAAAATTCTTGTTCCAAAAGGCGTCATCTCTGTGCAAGGTAATCATTCTACTGCACTCAATTGCAATCATAAATCTTTTGAGATTATTGACCAGTTACCATTATGAGATCTTAATGATGCAGAAAAGCCAAGCAAGGCTGAAAACCTATAAAAGCAGAGCGGCTGAAGGCAATTCCTCAGCCAAATGGAAAAGTAAAGCAAGTCCCACTTACTCCCAAAGACCAGTCCAAGACAGTGCGGACTGTGTCGGGAATGGAAGAGAAATAGGAAATCGAGCTCATTAACTTCCTCCGGGAAAATGTAGATGTGTTTACGTGAAAAACATCTGACATTCCTGGAGTCCCAAGGGAGGTAATCGAGCACATGCTAGCCATACAGCCTGATAAACGACCAATGAAGCAGAAGCTACTATGATTCGCTCCTGATCAGCAAGAAGCCATTCAGCAAGAGTTGGACAAACTCTTAGACATTGGCTTCATTTGTGAAGTCGACCACCCAGACTGGCTCATGAATTCAGTCATCGTCAAGAAAAATAATGACAAGTGCGCATGTGCATGGACTTTAAAAAGTTTAAATATTTCCTATCCTAAGAATGGTTTCCCTTTACTCTACATCGACCAACTGGTCGACTCAACTGCGGGATGTGAATTGATGAGTTTTCTAGATGCTTACTCAGGCTACCATCAAATAAATATGACAAGAGAAGATGAAGAGAAGACTTTCTTCATCACTCCTTTCGGCATCTACTACTACGTTAAGATGTTGTTTGGGCTGAAAAATACTAACGCCACGTACTGGTAACTATGTAGAAGACTTTTGTCAACTAGATATTGTGTAATCTTGAAGCATATGTAGACGATCTCGTTGTAAAGAACACAAAAAACTCTGATCATCTGTCTGATTTGGCATAAACATTTATTTTGAATAAAGAAGGGATCAAGTTGAATCCAAAAAAGTGTACTTTTGGTGTTTCTTCTGGAAAATTACTTGGTTTCTTTGTTTGTCCTAGAGGTATTGAATACCTCAATCCTGAAAATATCTATGCCATTGAATCTCTACAACCACCTTCGACAGTGAAGGAGGTTCAAGGTTTAACTGATTGAATGACGACACTTAGTCGCTTGATTAGGTGAACGTAGATTGTCTTTCTTTAAGGTGATTCAAAAATATGATAGATTTCACTGGTTGGATGAGTCAAACAAAGCATTTTAGGATATTAAGATTTATTTAGCAAGCCCATCCATATTGGTATGACCCTACCTAAAAGAGTCTTTGTTGGTATATTTGGCTACAACACCTAATGTAGTTAGTGGCGTAATGGTCGCAGAACGAGATAAGGTCCAACAACCTATTTGCTATGTAAGTGAAGTACTACATGGACCAAAGAAGCGCTACCCTCAAGTCCAAAAGTTACTTTATGCTCTATTAATGGCTTCTAGTAAGCTACGATATTATTTTCAATAACATAAGATTACAGTATCATCATACTTTGCCTTGAGAAGTATTCTTCACAATCAAAAGTCAACTAGTCATATTGCTAAATAGGTAGTAGAACTTGGATCATTTGATGACCATTTTGTTGCCTGAACAACAATTAAGTTTCAGGCCTTGGAAGATTTTATCGCCGAATGGACTAATTCTAAACCACATGAACAGATATAGTCTAGCCTAGATGACCACTGGGCACTATATTTTGATGGCTCTCGAGAACTTAAATGCTCAGGAGCTCATATAGTAATGGTCATGCCACAAGGCGACCAGTTACACTTTGGTTAAAATTATATATACCTGCATTCATTCATTTATGAACTTTGCGGAGGCCCCGATCAAGCTGGAAGGCTGGTCATTGAAAGAAATAGACTCTGAGCCAACTCTTACCCTCTGGCAATTCTAAAGCAAAAAATAAAATAAAAACAAACTTAGTACAATTTATACTACAAAGTCGAATATTGCTTAAGGGATTTGGAGAGTAACATACCTCTAGGACCATCTTTGGTCGAGTCCTCACTCCCTTCAACCATCTAGGTGTTGTGGATACTCTTCTTAAGGGGGCTGATCCTATGCTGGACAAAGTCGTGGATGATCTTCCGACCAATTAGTCTGGTGGCCACTAGAGAAATGACTACATCGACCAGTCTTTTCTCTTTGGCTATCAGCTTCAAAGAAACCTTCTTGTTCTTTATGTCCTGAGCAAACCAGGTCAGAGGAGGAATTCTAGTGTATTTGAGAAGGCTACCTCCAGGAATTTCGGAGTAAAACCACTCCTTTTGGTAGTCATGCCATGTGACTTTTTGGCCATTTGGTTGTGCAGCTTGAAATACATGTTACCACAGTTCCCCTAACCTGTATTATTATGGGTAAATTGATAGAAGTGGGAAATAAACGAACAAAGGGGGAATGCCACGGAAAACTTCGCAAATATGCGAAAAGACACTAAGGATCAAAATCAAATTTGTTCCAAGGTGAAAGAGTTCTATCCTAAAGTAGTCTTAAATTTATGCTAAGAACTCGCTTGCAGGCAAGCGAAAACCCAATTTCATGAAAGAAGCAAGGAGGATAATCCAACCTTCTTGCGGATTTGGAGCTGTTTCTCTACCGCAAGGACTCGATTTTATTAGAGTCCTAGGCAGAAGATAACAATGGTTCTCCAACTCTTGAATCTTACTTTTGGAGTATGATAATGCACTCAAAATCCCCATGATCAAGATCAAACAGAGGTCTGGAAGAGTGAGTTGGGGACGAAGAGCTCAAAGGTGGGAGGCTTGAAAACAGAGGTTGCAATGAGAACATGGTAAAAGTGAAGGTAAAAAGAAAGAAGTATTTTTATCCTTTTTTACCACAAACCGTTCACCCACTTACCGCAACCTTCGGATATGATTTTTGAGAAAATACTAATCTTTTCATCTCTCCCACATTCTCATTAAATGCCTGGAATGATTGTGCGTGAGAAAATATTCTTGATGCACATTTCAAGACAAGAAAGCCTTAAGTAAATATTTTTTTATTTTCTTAAGCCTTGGGGGCTAGCTGACGAGAATTCTTGATCAGGTCAATATTTTCAGTCAGAGTCTATGTGAAAGAAGGCTCACATATTAGGGGCCCACTTTATAACGGTTATGAACTTACGATCAATATTAAAAAGAAGTCCAATCCCTTTTGTTACGGCCAAATTGGTCCCAACCAGTTTGAGTCATAAGACGACCAGTCATGGACACTACACGACTAGCTATACGGTTTGGACCATCCCGGACTAGCAAACTGGTCGAGAGACATGGTAGTTTCCCATGTGACTAACGTGAGAGCAGTTATTGACGCATCTGACAACTTATGACAGTTGGCTAAGAGGCGTGATAGTTCAAGATTCAATGAAGGAACGTGCGTGAAGACATAAGACACCTTTAGCGGTATTAATTGTCACTTATTCAATAGCTATAAATGGGTAGCTCACATATTCTGTAACGAATAAGTTCTCAATACATCCATATCCATAATCTCAACTCTCTACGATCTTATTCTCATTGTATTCTTATACAAACACTCATTGTGTCCATAACAATAAAGGCCTTTGTCTAGATTGTGCTCTCATATTATTTTTTCGGTAAGCTCGATAGAGAACTCTGGGTCTCAATCATGGACACTCTAGCTATGACATAATTTCTCTTGGTTGCACACATTTTGGTAAAACGGTGAAAACAGCACACGTGAAAACCCCATGATGCTTGTACTGAAAATTACTCCATAAACACCTTGCTATTTACACAAGATTTTTCCTTTTGTTGATGAGATTCCTCAATTTGCAAACTCCTTCCTATAAAAAAAACTCACGAAAAATTCCTCACAAAAAAAAGAGAGAATGTAAACCAACAATAGAAAAAGAGGAACTAAAAGGAAAAAACCGTCAGCATGTATGTGCTCCGTCACGCCACTTCAAAGTCAAAGCTACGAGGCGATCACCCAGGCCACAAATTTCCGTTCCAAGTTCCAACATAAACCTGAGAAGGGAGAAAAATAATATAAAAAGAGCTCAATCATCTGTACGCTACACCACACCACTACACTAGCGCACTTCACGTATCGAGCAGCTCAGGGGCAACGGCTGTGTCCGCCAGAATTTACGCACAAAACGCCCAGAAACGGACGTACCGTCGCATTAAAACGCGCCCAGGAAAGCTGGGAGCGCGAGAGGGAAAAGACGGTGCCAAACAAAGAAAGCGGCCAAGCGGGCAAGCAGCAGCGTGACTGCGGTGCCACGACCGCGCTGCCACTGCCGCAGCGTTCGCGAATCCGAAGCTGTTCCAGCCGCCGCGCGGTCCCCACACCACGCACGCAACCGGGAGAAAAAAAAAAGGAAAATTCATTGGGCGCCGCTGAAATGTGTTCCGTTTCGTTCGTGCCACTACTGGGAATCTGACCTTTTCCGTTTCCGTCACATTCTCTATCAACTACCACACGAAAAAAATCTTTTGCAATTCTTCTTCCTCCCCTTCTTCCTTACTACTTCCTTCTTCCCCATCCCCATTCCTCTTCCTCTTATTCCTCTCTTCTTCAACCTCATCTTCCTCTCCCTCTCCTTATCATCGCCACAGCACTGGCCCCCTCCCTGCCTCCCACCATCGACGTCGGCCTCTTCCCCTCCTCCTGTCCCTGGCCCCCTCCCTCCCACCGTCGACGCCGGCCACCTCCCCTCCCGACGCAAGCCTCGCTCTAGCCCGGTGGTGGGGACCGTGGGGTGGAGCGGTGATCGGAGATGGGTGAGGTGGAGCATGACGGCCACGTAGAGTGGTGGCCGGATGGAGCGTGCCATGCTGGTGCCCGATGGGGGTAGGAGCGAGAAGAGAGAATGGGGTTGAGGAGAGCGGAGAAGGATGACGATGAGGGTATGATGTGGATTTTTTTGGGTTTAATTAACGGCAATTCCAACCAACGAATGTGACAGAAATGACACTGAAGGGGTAAAAATAGACTCTCGATGGCACATAGGAGAGGTCACTTTTTTAACGGCATGGAGGGATTCGGGTTAAGTTTTAGTGCACTACTACAAAACAGGCTATACTGGACGCTTCATCACAGACGGTTTCAAAGAAACCGTCTGTGTTGTACTTATCATAAACGGTTCCAAAGGATCCGCTTGTGATACGTAACTTTCACACACTACTACAAAAAGGATAATACTAGACGCTTCATCACAGACGGTTGACCAAAACCGTCTGTATCACATGCAATCACAGATAGTTTTGGTTTAGAGACCGTCTGTGTTACTTGCTGCACTAAAAACCGTCTGTGAAGAGGTAATATCACAGACGGTTTATGATGAAAACTGTCTGTGAAGTATCACAGACGGTTCGTAAAAATAACCATCTGTGATATTTATAACTATCATAGACGGTTTTCAACAAACAACCATCTGTGATACTTTTCAAACGGTTCTTAATACGAACCGTCTGTGATAATTTAATATTTCGGCTCCGTGTGATGCGTCTCTTCGTCTCCTGCACCGACGGGCGATGCGTCTCTTCGTCTCGCGCGCCGACGTTATGTACGATGCATCTCTTTGATGTTTCATAAAAATGATCATCGCGCGCCATGGTGAGCACGCAGAGCATGACTGCTAGGACCAAGCTGGCGAGGAGGTCGGCGATCGTCGTCCTTCCTGATGATGTCGTCGTACACATTGTCGGCCTCGTGGCCGCAAGCTCTCCTCGGCCCATGGCTGACCTTTGTAGCCTACGAGCCACGTATGTGACGATTTCGTTTTGTGTCCAATATCTAGTTCTGAACTGTGAATTTGACTATATAAGCAACAACGACCTTAATTTGGCCTTTTCATTTTCTCTTATGGAGTAATTAATTCTTGTATTAAGATTCAGTCGTCTTGAATTTTAGTTGCAATGTGATGTACAAGGCGTCCAAGAAGCGCGCCGTGGGGAGGCACGTGGTGCTGGAATGGGAGGAGGCGGTAAAGTGGCAGGACAACGAGTACTACCTCACCATCGTCAACCACCTGGCCGGCGCCGGCAACCCGGAGACTTGCTTCATCGCCGGCCTCGAGCTTGTCTTCGCGCCCCAAGACATGCAGCGCGGCCTCGTGTTCCTTGAATGGGCGGCTGTCGCCGGCCACAAGGTCGCGGCCTACGTGCTCGGCTTCCTCCTCTACACGGCCGGCGAGACGCGTGACGTTGGGAAGCACTACATCAGGCAGGTCGAGGGTGAGCTAGCCGGCGGTGGGTGTGAGATGGCCAAGAGGACCAACCGGGAGTGCAGGCGGTGCCAGAGGCTTGCCGCGGACATGGTTCAGGCGGCGGCGTGGAAGAAGATGGCCGGGCCACTAGGTCGGGTGTAGGCACTGTCGGAGGACGGCCACCGGTGCACGAGCACCGGCTGCGGCGGGGAAGGGTGGGACGGCTACACCGCCTTCTGCAGCAATGACTGTAGGATTAGGCATGAGTATGCCAATTTTTTGTAGAGGTGTTAGACTACTTGCCATAAAATTAATTAAAATTAATTAGCGGTTTTAGATATAGTTTTAGCTAGCAAATCCGTAATAGGGAGTGTCTATATGCTTCAAGTGACTAAAATTTCTTTATCCATCAGTCACATTTTCTCACCGTTAGATCAACATTCTATGGCACAGATTGTCTCTTTCTAAAATAGACAAAAGTATTACAAGAAAAATACAAAAAATGTCACAGACGGTTCAATTATGGAACCATCTGTGATATTAGACCATATCACGGACGATTCTTTTATGAAATAATAGGACTGTCTGTGATATCCCTTTGTTAATGCAGCCCACACGCTAGGGTTTGTGCCCTAACTCACCACTCCCCAGCGCCCGTTCCCTTCCCCATCGTGCGCTAGGGTTCGAGACTTTGGGCTCCCGCATTGCGCCTCCCCCGCTGCTGATTCGCCCTTGCCACCACCAAATCGACCTCGCCCTGCCATCTCCCTCGCCATCTCCCCCACCGAATCGAGCTCTCCCCGCCAAATCGAGGTGCACCGCTCCCCTCTGCTCCCACACCGCAGCTCCCCCTCCTCCCAGCTCTGCTACTCTGCCTCCCAGCACTGCTGCGTGCTATGAGCTGTGATGTGCTCTGCCCCAGGCACTGCTGCTCTGCTGTGAGTCTGACTGATTTGTGATTTTTAAACTGATGAACTAAATATTGTGGAGGCTTGCTGATCTGCTTTGTGCTTTGTGATTTGTGATCAAGCGATGAATGAATCGATTGCTTGTTGATCATTGTGCCTCACGCTACATTTGGCTTAACTCCATATACTGCTTGCTGAATACTGAATATTGAATAAGTGAATATTGAATATACTCCCTCGACGACACCACAGTTCACTGCCCTTTGCTCTATCTCGTTCCCTTCCCTTTGCTCTGTGATGGTGTTGGTGATGATATGGATGATAATGCTAGTGTGGCATGAGCCCTTGAGTAGCATTGAGTGGTGTTCTGATGTTTAGTTGATTTATGCATAGTGGGGAGATGGATGTCGGGTGCGCTCGTGGTGGTGTTTACCGCCGTTGCCGTGTCACACTAGGTAAACTACTCCTCTTTATTCTCTATCCCGTTCCCTTCCTTTTTCTCTGTGATGGTGTTGGTGATGATATGGATGATACTGCTAGTGTGGCATGAGCCCTTAAGTAGCATTGAGTGGTGTTCTATATACTTGTTGTCCTACATCACAGTTGATAGTATCTCGATAGATTTTGTTCCTGTGTAATAAGTTAATTTTGGTTGATTTGCTTGAACTAGTATGAATATATTAGCAAGTTTTAATCTTGTGCAATTAGCCTTTTGAGAGCAATAATCAATCTTCTTAATCTTACCTTTATCTATGTAATCAACTAGCCTCTCGTCATTTATTTCACCTTTTATATATATATATATATATATATATATATATATATATATATATATATATATATATATATATATATATATATATATAGGAAAAATACTTTCTACTCCCGGGAGTAGTTACTCCCACCTTTGATATACCATCTAAAAGAACTTGACATACTCCATTATCACTTTGGGTATACTCATATACTAATTATAAGATACTCCAATGTGAACCACACGAAAAATTTACAAGAGAGTCCATAGTTTTTAGTATATTTTGTAAATACCTTCATATTCGCACATAAAAAGGAGTATATCTAAAATTTGAACATACCACCTCTGAAAATATGTAAATACCACCTATATGGTCTTATATACTCGTATACTACACATACATACTCTCGGTTGCGCAAGATACTCCCTACGTTGTGAGATATGTGAGATACAAAATAGGGAGTAACTACTCCCGGGAGTAGAAAAAAGGCTTCCTATATATATATATATATAGTCCCTCAGCCACTTTCGGGGGGTCATCCACGCAGCATGAGAGGGAAGGGACAGCAGCCACGGGCAACTTCGTTGAGCCCCTGCAAATTCCAAAAGCATGGCTGCCAAGAGAGCGTCAGGACATCCAATTACCTGGATGTCGTCGATAGGTAATTGGACGTCGCTATGTTCAGAAAGTGACGTGGACGCACAGGTACTCCGACTGGGAAGTGGCTTCATGTATCAGCAACCAACTATTCATTGATGTCAAGTCACCGTAGAAGATCTGTGATGTATATGTAATTTTATTTTTGCAGTGCCGCTAGCAAAAACAAGATCACCTATGTTCATTCTACGTTTGCCATCATATGTAGCGAATCATGAGTGCTAAGATGAAGGATCCCGAGGTTTGTCAATCTCGCCATAATTATTTTCTAATTATAAATTTAAATATATATGCTTACAACTTTACTCATGCTAGCGACAAGGCTTGAACATAGATTTAGATTCACTCATTATGAGTGAGATCTCGGAGGTTCGAGGGATGCTCTATGGCTTCATCAAGATGGAAATCGTTAACGCCACCGGAGAGTTTCACTCCGTCGACACCGCTGAACCACCTTCAAACAATTGATTCAATTGTAATTCACTTTGAGTAGTTGTAATTCAATTGTAACTCTAGGGATAATACATGAACATATTCTTTTGTAATTAATTTTGAGTTGTAAATAATCACTTTGAGTTATCAACTATTGATTCATCTGTGATTTATCTATTTTCTGCCTACTTGTTTTTAGAAGGCATGGCTAGCAATTCCTGAGGCTAGCCGAAAATCAAAAAAAATTAGTTAGGTATAAAGAACTATCACAGACGGTTTTATCGTTAAACCGTCTGTGAAGAGCTAGTATCATAGATGTTTCCACCAACAACCGTTTGTGATACGTAGGATATCATAGATGGTTCTATTTACTAACTGTTTGTGATATGTATCCTATCACATACAGTTTGTAAATAGAACCGTCTGTGATATCGTACGTATCACAGACAGTTCTTGGTGGAAACCGTCTGTGATACTGGCCCTTTACAGATGGTTTCAACAAAAAAAATTGTCTGTGTTATAACTTATCACAGACAGTTTGTGAACCGTATGTGATAACCACCTGTTATCACAAACATATAAATTCAGACGGTTCAAAAACCGTCTGTGATAATGGTTCTGAACCGTCTATGATGACCCTTTGTATAGTAGTGGTGGCATCTGGCATGGAACGAGTTTTTCGTAGAAAAAAACAATTGAGACAAAATGACTAATGCCTCGCCGCAACAACAGCGCGGCTTGTGTAAAACCCAATGAACTGGCACGATTGGGCGGCATGCACGCAAATTTTGGCTTAAATGACACTGTTTGCGTACGAAATAGCAAATCTAGCCCTCTCCAGAGCTCAAACTCAAAAATAGCACAGTGGACTCACTGGCAGTACATGTGTCGCCTGCCGCGCCATAGGCGTTGGGCCCCCTCGTCTGCGCGCTAGGCGAGCGGACCTCCCTCGTCTGTATGCCAGGGGCTCGGACTCCCCTCGTCCACGTGCCCCTGGTTCGGACGCCCCCTGTGTCGCGTGCCTGTGGCCCCTAGATTCCCCCTCGGATTCCCGTTGTCCCATCGTTGGCCGCATTGCCCCCAGATTCCCCCTGTCCCCCGTCACGCGAAAAAATTAGGAGCATTGTTCTGTCGCACGTCGTGTCCCCGTCGCCCCCGCGTCGCTTCACGGTAGCCCGAGTTCTTTCCCGCGGCTATAAAACTCATCGCGTGTCACTATCATCCTCCACGCAACCATTTCGCTCAGTGTAGAGAAATAGAGAGGATCGAGCAAGCGAGAGGTAGCGCGATCGACTAAAATTAATTCCAAAAAAGCGCATATGTATCCTAGGTGTTTCTCGGTTTGTTGATTTGTGCATGTTGTTGTTTTTAGTGCACGTAACCAACCAAACCCTGCACGCCATATAATTCGTAACTATATTATGAAGTCTTTCAAATTTAATTCCTAAATATTTCATTCCCTTTTTCGAAAGGAATCGCTTCTGCGAACACTATAATCGTGATAATAACGCACGTGCCAACCCTAAACTTAAATATTTTTGGCATTGAGGCCATCTTTGCTATTGCGCCACTAAACAGTGTCAAATAAACCAAAAACTCGTATTCCAAATAGGGTGCATGAAATCATGTGCTTTCCTTGTATGTCTGACTTTTTATGTATTATCACACATACAAAAAATGTATTATGACATGAAATCATGCGATGTATTATCACGTGCACCATACATCCAAGGACGGCGTGCGGCACAGGGGGTGTGCGGACGAGGGGAGTCCAGGCCCCTGGCGTGTGGATGAGGGAGGTCCGCTCGCCAGGTGCGCGAACAAGACGGGTTCGGAAACCTGGCGTGCAGACGAGAGGGTTTGGATGCCCGTGGCGCGGCAGGCAACACCTGCCGATGAGTTATGGTGCTATCTTTGGTTAAAAAAACTCGCTTACGCCGCTGCACGCTCTCTCGGGCCTCTCGGCTCTCTCACGGCCGGATTCACTACTTCCCCTCAAAGGCCTCACGTGACGTGAACCCACCCATTTCCAACCGTTCGGTTTGGTTCGGTTCGCTAGGCCGCTCGCCGAGCCGGGCCGGCCACGACTCATGATTGCGTTCTGACGCGGTCGGCCCCACCACACCCCGTTTGATCACGAAATAGCAAGGACAGCCGGGCCCCGCGTGTCAGAGACGTCGTACTTTACGACGCTCGGAGGCTGCAAACATGGCCCCGGTCGTGAAGTACCGTATCCTACGGTCCTACCCTGGTGCCGTGCACGTGGCGTGGCCCGACGCCGAGGGCAAAACGGGGAGAAGCGGGCGGTAACTCTCCTGAAGCGTGGCATTTCGCACTCCCCCAGCGAGAGCGTTACATTAAGCAGCCGAGCCAGCCACAGCAGCGGCAGTAGCAGGCTAGCAGCAGCTGCGTTCAGACTGCTACTTCCTCCTTCCTCTTCTTCCTCCCGAGAAATATTAAACAATCGAGCGAGCGAGCAGCGGCCGCAAGAACAGCGAGGCGAACTCCAAACAAATCCCGAGCCCTAGCAGATCCAGCGGCGGCGGGGGCCGATGACGAACGGGGCCGGGGGAGGAGGCGGCGGCCTGGGGGGCACGAGGGTGCCGACGTGGAGGGAGCGGGAGAACAACCGGTGGAGGGAGCGGCGGCGGCGCGCGATCGCGGCCAAGGTCTACGCCGGGCTCAGGGCCTACGGCAACTACAACCTTCCCAAGCACTGCGACAACAACGAGGTGCTCAAGGCGCTCTGCAACGAGGCCGGGTGGACCGTCGAGCCCGACGGCACCACCTACCGCAAGGTAATCAATTTTGCTGGCTGGCTCTTCTTAATGGCATCGATTTGTTCCGCCTGCCGATATTTGCGTGATCCTGTAGCGCTGCGCCAAGGGTGGCGGTGGTGATCTGGTTGCTCCACAGGAGCAATCTTGGCTGCGAGTGCGATCTGCGTATCTCTGGAGCGTGTTCGTTTCTTTGATTTGGCTTGTTGGGAGATGCACGCTCTGTTTTGCTGGGGTTTGGGCTGTTTTCATGGCGGAGTCAGGGAGGTGGCATGCGGCTCTGTCCAGGAGTGGGGAATAAAATGTGGGGATTTTGTTGCTTCAGAGGAGTGATTTTTTTTTTTTGAGAGAGAGCGAGAGACAGAGGAGTGATCTCGGACGCGCTAAGTTCGATGCGCATATGCCTGAAATCTGTTGGCTTTGTAGCAAAATTTTCTTTGCTTTGAGCTGTTTGGTTTCTTGGGAGATGTTTGGTTTTGTTGGAATTTAGGCTGTTCTGATGTCAGAGTCTGGTAAACGGGGGCTAGATTTAGGAATGGGGAATGCAATGTGGCTTCCTCAGTTGAGCATGCTCGGAATTAGGATTTTTCAAAAACAAGAAAGCTCTAGAGTTACGAGACTGAAAAGATTGTGTGTTTTTTTTAAACACATTTCAATTAAGGAGCGAGGGGATATTTTTGGTGATGACCTTTTTTGCTTGGCATAGAATCTTTTCACAAGAATTCGCAGTACTCTGTCTTGCCACGTTGAGGAAGTTACACTTTTATATGTGTTTTTTCCCTGAAAATTGCCACATTTTTTGTTGGTCCGTGGAAAGAAGGTATAGTCCAAACTCCAAAGCTGCTAAGGTCAGTGGTCGAGGTAAATTTTAGAGGTGAAGTCATAGACAAATTTGAGCATGACAGAGTTACTGCATACTTACATCCGGAAAGAATGTAAAAAGTGGGGTTCACATCAGAAAACCACAAAGCACAGTACAAAATGGCGCTCTTGCTACGATCTTTCCGCCTTATACACATGCTACCATTGCTTTCAGCAAACAAAAGCAGAATTATTTTACTGTGCTTTTGAGGCTGCTGCAGAATAGGTTTGTAGTACAGGACAACGGTATTGGCATAGGCAAGTTCTATAAGGTACACCCACAACAACCAGGCCTTGCAATTGTCGTAGTGTAGATTGATTGTCTTTGGTCTAAGCGGCATGCAGCAGTTGTGTTTACTTGATTGTTAACACTTAACATTACACCATTCAAGTGATTGCCTTGTTTTTCTTTTCACTGGAAAGATCATTCATTAATTGTTAGATGTACTTTTTCACTAAGAAGCAGATTGACTTTAGATAGATTTACCTAGATTGATGTTGCATATAGTTTTACACGCCTTTGAGCTTAATCTGTGTACTTATTGCTGGTAATTGAACAGCTTGAGGATTATTTTGATTTACAAATGGTGTAATCTATTGGTCCTAATTTTTTTTTGAGAGGTGTTTCAACTAATCCATCTGATGCTATTACAGAATTTCTTTGAACTTGCTTCTGTATGGCATGTTGTGGTTATCATGTTATGGTTCAAAATTGGCATGTTTCTGTTCAGTTTGTGCTCTCATTTGTTTGTAGAGATTGCCTAGATTCTGGAAATTCCCTTTCTGATAAAAAAGAATTCTGCTATACAATTGTTGACTTGTTGTCCATTGCACTTAAATTTTCTTTGGATGGAAGAAATTACAGAGTTAACTGTGTTCTATTTGTCCATATTTCAGGGATGTAAACCTCCTCCACAGGAGCGTCGTGATCCGATTGGAAGGTCTGCTTCACCAAGCCCTTGCTCTTCATATCAACCTAGTCCAAGGGCTTCATACAACCCAAGTCCTGCATCATCCTCCTTTCCGAGCTCTGGATCCTCCTCTCAGATCACTCTTGGTGGAAACAATTTCATTGGTGGTGTCGAGGGAAGCTCCCTTATCCCATGGCTGAAAAATCTTTCCTCGAATTCCTCGTTTGCCTCCACCTCTAAGTTCCCGCAGCTTCACCATCTATATTTCAATGGAGGTTCCATTAGTGCACCAGTTACACCTCCATCCAGCTCCCCAACTCGTACACCTCGCATTAAGACTGATTGGGAGAACCCAAGTGTTCAGCCACCATGGGCTGGGGCAAATTATACATCTCTTCCAAACTCCACACCGCCGAGCCCTGGTCACCAGATTGCCCCAGACCCGGCATGGCTAGCAGGCTTTCAAATATCTTCTGCTGGACCCTCATCTCCGACGTACAACCTTGTTTCACATAATCCCTTTGGGATTTTCAAAGAGATTGTTGCCAGCTCTTCAAGAGTGTGCACCCCTGGACAGAGTGGAACATGTTCCCCGGTAATGGGTGGCATGCCAGCTCATCATGATGTTCAGATGGTTGATGGTGCCCCGGATGATTTTGCCTTTGGGAGCAGCAGCAATGGCAACAATGAATCACCTGGACTGGTGAAGGCATGGGAGGGGGAGCGGATACACGAGGAGTGCGCCTCGGACGAGCTGGAGCTCACCCTTGGGAGCTCAAAGACTCGTGCGGATCCCTCCTGATCGTGCTACAAGAGCGTCTCTTCTTCACCTGGGTTTATTTTTCATATTTATTTGGACGGTGTTCTTCTGTTTTGTAAGTTCAGTGTTTGTAGAAAGAGAGAAGGGAATTCAGAGATCGTATCATGGTCCTCTGCAGATGATTGATATCCATCCTCTTTCAGGGGTCTGAACTTATTTTAGCTTATGCAACTTGTTAACTTATTTCTTTTATTTTTTCTTCATTTCCTCTTCTTTTTTTTTCTTGAGAAATGGAACGAAAAAAATGGCAAGGGAAAAGGAATGCTTGTAGGAAACCTTAGGCGAGTTGAAGAAATGGTGGAGATCATTCATCCTTCAGCAGCAGTTGCAAGTCCTGTGGCATTCATGTGCTCTTGTAAACAAGTTTCAGTTGTCCTTGATATGACTATTGTCGCTGTACTTCTGTCAGAAGTGTGTACATTGTATGTGGATCATTCATTGATTCTGTTGTGCCTTTGTTGATAAAAGTTATTACAAGTTCAAGTTTCTTTTTTAGGATATCTTTGTTCAAGCCTGTCAGCATTAGTGAAACACAGTTAGATCCGGTTATTTCACTCAGATTTTTCTTACAGAAAGTCCTCACTATGCCAATCACTTAAATCTAGCTCAAAAACTGAAAAACTGCAAGGTGAAATGGGGTAGAGTGCATGTCAGTGTGAAGCACTGAGCAGACAGGCAACAAGAACGCTTTATCAAGTACAGTTGTACATGGCTAGGAACAGGGCTACCATTCACCTTGAGATTGAGCACCCAAAGTAACAATTTTTATTTTATTTTATTTTTTTACCGACAGTAAACGTGGCTGTTTCACGGTCCTGTAAGCGTGTCGGGTGATTCATGAGTTACGACCGATCCGTTCTGATTCCTTTGTTACTTCACAGCAGTTCATCGTGACCCTTGTCTAAAAAATCAGTACAATTGTACGGGAAGATTCTCACAACACATTGTTCTGCTAGGTGATATTACTCGCACAGTTGCACATCGTAGTGTGTAGCGTACCAAGTACTATGCATGACTATGCGATAAACGTGCAGAAGACACCCTAACCAAAAAGCCTTTATAGGCCAAAAGATGAAGGGATACCGCCAGTTAGCATGTTAAAGAATCAGTAGCGGCGAGTTATCTATGACATTCCTCTCGGCGAGATCTGATCATGTTACGCGGCGGAGGGCGCCTCGTAGTTCAAGAGGAAAGACAATCTCCAAGACTTGCCGGAGTCAGTGAGGTAAGTGAGGTGAGTGTTCCATTCTCGCAGGTCCATCGGGTTGTTAGTGCTACGATCGGATCTAGGTTTTAGCGGCTGCAAGAAGGTGATTCATCTGATGAGGAAGATATCATCTTGGCGGAAGCGGCCGGCGAACCGAAAGCGGTGAATCGGCCGACTGATTGCCTTCAAGTCGGTTCGATATCCTCTGACGGTAATGTAGTTCAATCTTCTTCATCATCTGTCTCTCGTAGATCTCTGCAGGTCTATGGCGATGCAATTGCAGCGAGTTATTCTCTGGCGGAGCTCCATGCGGTAGGACTATCACCGGGACGGAACAAGAAGTGTTTTGGTGTCAGTCGGCCATGGCAAGGGCCGGTTCCACCTCCTCGCTTGTCATCTCCGATGACAATGGGCGCTGCCTTGGATAGAGCTCGTCGGAATCTGAAGACCGGGTCGGTTTGCAGCGTCAAGAGCGCGTCAATTCCGCCGGATATGGAATCCATTCAAAATACGTCTTTTCCGCCGTCCGTTCTGCCCTTGCACAATACGGCTAGTTTTGATTTCTTTGGGCCGGGCCCACCCAATAAGTGTTTGTCCCGTTTCAAGTCTGATCAATCTCTTAGGAAAGGGCTGCCTTGGCTTCGTCGTTTGTTAAGGCGTCGTTGGCGTGAGACTTAGGAACACAAAAAGGCTCCTGGCGGCTGGTCGGGGACACTACAAGGGGATCGGCACTTGTTTGCCGAAGTTCTTTCTCATCGTAGCAATATGGAGTTTGGCCGGGGTCGCGTAGGTCATGTGCCCTCAGCTAGAGGCAGGGGTAGTCAGGCTACCATCATCGGAGGAGCGGACGGCCCAGCTACTGGACAGGTTGGTGTTGTCGGTTTTGGAGAAAGGCATTTACCAGGTTTTTCCATCAGCAGTGGCACCAGAGGACAAGCTGCTGGGCCTGGAGGTGCTGTCGCCTTCCGTGGTGGGCAGATCCCGGACGGTGGCGGCTCTGGACAGGTGCTTGTTAGTGGGAGTGCTGGAGGACAAGGCACCGGAGGTCCTGTCGTCTTCAGAGGTGGACAGATCCAGGGCAATGGAGGCGCTAAACAATTCTCGGTCAGTGGTGGTTTTGGTGGGCAGGTTGCAGGACCAGGCGGTGCTTTCGGAGGGCATGGAAACTTCCCAGTTATTGCTTTTGGCGGCCATGACCCTGATCAGCATCAAGCTCCGACGTTTAGTTCTGGCCGAGGGAGGTTCGGAAGTAGCATCAGAGGTCGGGGACCTGGCAGGTTTGGAGGGGGCAATCAGCAGGCCAATATTGGTATCGCAGGTGCTGTTTCCAACATTATCTGCTATCGGTGTAAAGAGAAAGGGCATGGAATATCCAATTGCAAAGCAATCTTATTATGTGACATTTGTGAGGGCATTGATCATTTGGCAAATAAATGTCCATTGCTGCTGCAACCGAGGCCTATTGCTAATCTGTGTGGGTTTGGCGCCGATGGGTTGGGTTTTTATCATATCCCTACAGTCGGGACGAAGAAGTTGAAGAAAGAGACCAATAAGATGGGGTTGATTCGGTCACAGGTGATCATCATGCGAAGACATTCAGTTCTTGAATGAAAAGATTAATTCCATTGAATTGGTAGCCAAAGGTGGAGATGCAAGGGGAAAATGTGTTTCTGGTGCACTTTCCAACTAGACTTGAAATGCTTCGTATGGTAGCTATTGGTGAAGTGCATGTAAAAGAGCTTAAGGTGGTTTTACATTTCATGGAATGGAATATGAAACCCAAACCTAAGTATCAACTTCAGAAGGTATGGGTCCAGGTTCTAGGAGTGCCTTATGAAGTTCGTGACTTCCCGATCCTTTGTGCAATAGGGTCAATCATTGGCATTGCACTGAGAGTGGATATGGAAAAAGTACGTAAGAACGATTTGGTTCCCATGCTGGTAGGAGTTTTCGACATAGAGGCCATTCCTTCTAGTGTAGAAATTGTGGTTGGTGAGAGTGTCTTTGATATTTTTTTCAAAGTTGTTGAAACGGCAGTGGATGGTGTTGATGAAGTCATGGATCGGAGGGAGGATCATGAGGGTGAGGACGAACTGGATAGAGGTAAAGGTGTTGAACTGGAAGACAGGGATGCTAAGAGAGTGAAGAATAATACAGTCTCTCAATCGAATGCTCCTGTTAACCGCATGGGTCAGTCTACCTCAATTAATAAGGGGTCTACCTTGGGGTCATTAACATCCGATACTGCTCGGATTACGCCAGGGGCGGTCGAAAAAGGAGATTGAGTCTGGTGATCGAGGGGATGATGTTTTGAAGGTCCAGGGGAGCTTGACCGGTGCCAAAGCTGAGTCGGTTGGTCCTGCTGAGCTTGGAGATTTTGTTGCTGAGACTGGCCATTTCATTGCTGGGTCAGTTCTGTCCAGAGTTGAAGCACCTTTGCTAGCAGTGTCAATCCATCCCGTGGCAAGTTCACCAACAGACTGTGTTAATTCCGCATCAGCCTTTTGCGCCGTCGACACAGCTCCTCCCATTGTCTTGGCAAGCTCAACATCAGTCGGCTTACTTCAAGATGTGGGGGAATACTTTGGTGCGACAGCTCCTGGGGAGGTCCAGGTGGAGCCGGTTGTAGCTGTGGATCTCTTGGGTCAGATCGCTGGTTCCCAGTCTCTGGTTGCCATGGCTGATGTTCCCAAGGTGGACAATGTACTGCGGATGGATGTTCCTATAGACTGCAAAGGAGAGGTGGATTCAGTGGTTCTCAAGGATGCTATGGGTTCAAGGTCAGCTGGGGGGGTCTTGTCCCGCATTGATGCAAGTGGTGGATCCGGTGGAGCCTAGACAGAGTGAGCGCATCAAGTTGCAGCGGTCCGGGGATGAAGACTTGATCCAAAAGGCTATGCGGTGGGCGAAAGTTCGTAATCTCGAACTCGATCCAAGTAAGTATGGTAATAAAGTTTCTTTTATGTCTTTTTCGGATGAGCAAGTTGTTGAAAAAATTACTAGCCTTGGTATTTCTTTAGGAGTTGATTATGAAGAGATTGGTAATTCTGTTAACAATCTTAAGACTCTTGAATTACGAAGATTAAAAAATAAAGGAATTGTAGAGGTAGAGGAGATGGAGGATGAGAGTATAGATTACAGTAATACTTCAGCCCTTAATCATTTGTGTAGTGATTTAGAGGGTGATTTGGAGGATAACCACTCTAATTTTACTTTGGTGACAAACAAAAAGAGGTTGAAAAAGAAATTTTTTCATAATAGGCCAATCAAATTAAAATTAAAATGAAAGGTCTTTTTTTGGAATAGCAGAGGTCTGGGAGACTTGGCTAAACATCGTTATCTTTGTGAAGTGGTTAAGGAACAACATTTAGATTTTGTGGCTATTCTTGAAACTAGTAAAAAAGACTTTTCAGTGGCTAGTCTTAACCATCTTTGTGGTGGGCGGGGCTTTTTGTGGCATTATTCTCCGCCACAAGATCGGTCCGGGGGTATCCTTTTAGGGGTGGATCCTAAGGTTTATGATATTGGTTCTATTGATGCTGGTGATTTTTATGTCAAGTTTCATCTAAAAAACAAAGAGGACGATTTCGAATGGGTTCTTGTGGTCATTTCACGTGCACCCAAACTCAATTCAAGGAGAAGTTCCTTAATGAACTTGTTCATGCCTGTAGGAAAGAATCACTTTCTATTTTAATTGGAGGTGATTTTAATATCATCAGGCATGCAGATGAAAAAAATAATGATAACATTGAGTTTCGATGGCCTTTTTTGTTTAATGCTGTGATTAATCATTTGGATTTACGAGAAATAGTTTTATCTGGTAGACAATATACTTGGGCCAATTCGTTAGCTAATCCAACTTTTGAAAAGCTGGATAGAGTCTTAATGAATACAGAATGGGAATGTAAATTTCCTTTGGTCACGGTTACTGCTCTTGAAAGGTCGTTGTCTGATCACACGCCGTTGCTTTTAAATACGAGAGCGGCTACTTATCAAGGAAGTCAACCGTTATTTAAATTCGAATTAGGTTGGTTGTGTAGGGAGGGATTCAGGGAGATGGTGGCTGATGTGTGGGAAAAGGAAAATGAAGGCCGTTCTGCCTTACAGCTTTGGCAGTGCAAGGTTAGACGTCTACGTCGTTATCTTCGTGGTTGGGCTAAAAATATTAGTGGGACATACAAAAAGGAAAATATAGCTCTTAACTTATTAATTGATGAGCTAGATAAAAAAGCTGAGCTGGCAAGATTGTCTGATCAAGATCTTAATCTTAAAAAAGTTGCTAATGAGAGATTAGCACATCTTTTGAGAGAAGAAGAAATTAAGTGGTACCAAAGGTCTAAAGCGAAATTTTTGTTGGAGGGGGATAGAAATACTCGTTATTACCATTTGATTGCGAATGGGAAGCATAGAAGACAAAGAATTTTTCAGCTCAAACAAGAGGAAGGGATAATTCGGGGTGATGTACCGTTAAAAAAGTATATCACCGATTATTATAAAGGTTTGTTTGGACCACCCGAGGTTAATCATTTATCTATGATTGATGATTTTGTGAATGATATATCTCAAGTTTCGGACGTGGAAAATAGTGTCATTACAAAACCTTTCACTGAAAAGGAGGTGAAAGAAGCAGTCTTTCAAATGGAACATAACAAGCACCCGGACCGGATGGTTTCCCAGCCGAGTTTTACCAAGTGTTTTGGGAAGTCATTAAACATGACTTGATGGCCATGTTTCAAGATTTTCATAATAACACTCTGCCTCTCTTTAGCTTGAATTTTGGGATCATTACCTTACTCCCTAAAAAAATAGATGCTAAACAGATTCAACAGTATAGGCCTATTTGTCTTCTAAATGTTAGTTTTAATTTTTTTACTAAAGTGTTAACTAATAGACTTATAGGTGTTGCTCAAAAGATTTTTAGTCCATCCCAATCGACGTTTATGCAGAGGAGATTTATTCTTGATGGAGTTGTGATCCTTCATGAAACAGTCCATGAGTTACATAAACAGAATTTGGATGGAATAATTTTCAAGGTTGATTTTGAGAAAGCTTATGACAAAGTAAAATGGCCTTTTTTTTTACTCCAACTTTGAGGATGAAAGGCTTTTCATCTAAATGGTGTTCGTGGGTGGAAAGTTTAGTTAAGGGAGGGAGTGTGGGAATAAAAGTCAATGATGATATTGGATCTTTTTTTCAAACTCAGAAAGGTCTTAGGCAAGGGGATCCTATGTCTCCTATTCTTTTTAATCTTGTTGCGGACATGCTTGCCATTTTTATTTCAAGAGCTAAAGCGGTAGGCCTTTTATCAGGGGTAGTCCCTCACTTGATTGATGATGGGTTGTCTATTTTACAGTATGCAGATGACATGATCCTCTTCTTGAATAATGATTTAGAGCAAGCAAAAAATCTAAAACTTATTCTTTGTGTCTTTGAACAATTATCAGGTTTAAAGATTAATTTCTATAAGAGTGAGATTTTTTGTTTTGGTGCAGCCAAAGACATAGTTTTTCGGTATACGGAGTTATTTGGTTGTGAGGTGGGTGCTTTTCCTTTCAGGTACTTAGGAATTCCCATCCACTTTAGAAAATTGAGGAATTGTGATTGGAAAGGGGTTGAGGATAGAGTTGAGAAAAAACTGAGCAGTTGGAAAGGTAAAAATATGTCTGTTGGTGGTCATTTAGTTCTTATTAACTCGGTGCTAAGTAGTCTGCCAATGTTTATATTTTCTTTTTTTGAGGATCCTAGAGAGGTCCTCAAAAGACTAGACTTTTATCGATCTAGTTTTTTCTGGCAGGGTGTCAGACATAAACGGAAATATAGGCTGGCCAAGTGGAGTTTAGTGTGTTCGCCCAAAGAGTATGGAGGTCTCGGTGTTCAGAACTTGGACATAAAAAATAAAAGCTTACTAGGGAAATGGTTGTTCAAGTTGCTTAATGAAGAAGGCGCTTGGCAATCTTTGCTAACAAGGAAATATTTGGGTGAAAAGAGTCTGTCACAAGTGGTTAATAAACCTGGGACTTCCCATTTTTGGTCAAGTCTTATGAAAGTTAAAGATCTTTTTTTGCGATTTGGTTCATTCCAGGTTAAAAATGGAATGCAAACTAGATTTTGGGACGATATTTGGTTAGGTGATTCTCATTGAAAGAACAATATCCACTACTTTATAATGTGGTGAGGAGAAAGAATGATCTGATGGCAAATATTTTGAGGATGTCTCCTTTAAATATTTCTTTTCGAAGACCTATTCTTGGGGCTAAGTTACATGCTTGGAATGCGTTAACTTTGAGACTTTCTAACTTACAATTAAGCACTCAGAAGGATGTTTTCAAGTGGAATTTGACTAAACTGAATTTTTCTGATACCATTATATACGGCAATAATTGGTAATTATCAAGCTTCTATTAGGGATTTTTTCTGGCAAATTAAAATCCCTTTAAAAGTGAAAATATTCCTTTGGTATCTCAAGAAAGGGGTAGTATTAACTAAAGATAACTTGTATAAAAGAAATTGGAGGGGGAGCAAAAAGTGTTATTTCTGTATTAAAGAGGAAACAATTCAACACCTTTTTATTGATTGCCCTTTTGCACGTCTTGTATGGTGGGTTATTCAATGTGCGTTTAATTTATCTCCCCCTACGAACATAGCAAATATGTTCGGGAACTGGTTAATCGGTATTCCAAGAAAGTTAAAGGCACAACTCCTGGTGGGAGCTAGTGCCTTATGTTGGTCTATTTGGTTATGTCGAAATGAAGTTGTGTTTGACAAAAAGATTGTCACTAACCCATTGCAGGTTATCTTTTTGAGTGGGTACTGGCTGCGTGCTTGGGCAAATTCTGACGGACGGAAGGAGTTTATGTTGGCTGAAAGCCAAAGGATGGAGCTTGTGGCGAAGCAAATTTTCAATCTTTATGGATGGCGGCTTAGTTACAGGATTAGCTATGATTAAGTTTAATTTTTAGTCGTCTTTTGGTTGTAAGGCTTCAAGCCACGTTGAATAGTTTTAGCTCTGCTGTTACTTTGATCTTTATAATAAATTGGGCTGTGTGCATCCTTGATGCAGAGGCCGGAGGAGATGTTTTCTCTTCCATTATCTAAAAAAAACCAAAAAGCCTTTAGTGTCCGTTTGGTTCAGGGAAATTAATTGGATCCATAGGAATGAGGCTCTAATTCAAAATCAAAGTTGAATTAGAATTAGTTTATGTGGAGATCATGTGGATATGATCCTAATCTTAGTGTGTTGAACAATTGGCAATAGCGTCAAGGTGTTCGGAGAAACACTTGTTTTTGGTGAAGTTCTTGTGCTATCAGATCTGAGGCGGACTGACCGGCCATGGTGGCGGTCAGACTGGTCCTGTCGGGTTGTTTTGCTTGTGAGAGGCTGGCGGTCCGACCGGCTAGGGCGGCGGTCCGACCGGCCAGGGTGGCGGTCTGACCAGCTACTGCTGAGAGGTCAGACCGGCCATTAAAGTGGAATTTGGATTTTTAAGCTGGGCCAAAAATAGAGGGTGTAGGCAAGAGAGAAGGTTCTTCTGCTCTTGGTCCCATAATTTTTGGAGCCTCCAGGAAAAAGTTCTATTCGTTTGAAATTTCTAGAGAGGTTGCGGATTTCCAAGTTGGAATTTTGGGTAAGTCTTGGACTGGCGGTCAGACCGGCCTTTAGCTGGCGGTCGGACCGGCCAGAGGAGCGGTCAGACCGGCCATGGTGGTGGTCTGACTGGTTGTGGCTTGGTTCGTCGTCCCGCGTGGTGGCGATGTGTGTTTGTTAGGTCAAGTTCATGTTCATCAGTGCATATATGTTGCATGATGCATGTTTTGGCTAATGTGGGTCAAGTTGTGAAGAACTTGTTCCCGGATTCGTGTTTGCTTGTCTATTGCTGTGCGGTGGCTTGCAGGTCTATGACGGTCAACGGCGAGGTGGATCGGGACTAACCTTGGAGAGCTGAGATCCAGAACGATCAAGGATACCGGGTAAGGTCAGAGGACTCAAGTGGGGCGCAGGATGGACATGGATGACCGAACGGGCGGTTCGGTGCGACTGGTTGGATCAAGCGGTGCAGGAGTCGGTGCAAGTGCTATGGTGCCGGTGGGATCCAGATGGGAGAGACTTGCCGACATGATGGAGCCGTTGATCAACCAACACGTGGCGAAGCAGGCGATTGCTTCACCAGGATTGGACTTGGTCTTTTGGAAAGATTAAGATCGGGGTATTTTGGTAATTTCATCAAATACCGCCTTGGTGACTTTTGGCTAAACCGTGGCGTGGGTCGGCGTATGGTGAAGCGGTTTAGGTCAATCAGTGATGAAGACGATGCTTTGAGATGCGTGCGTGTGTTAGCCCATTTGTGTGTTAGGGTTTAATGGGTGCCCTAATGGAATATTCTCTAGGATCTAGCCTCCACTATATAAGGGCTAAGTGTTGGTTGCACCTTAAGCCCCTTAGCCATTTTGAGTGCCCTAATTTGGTTTTAGGGTTTTGGGAAGAAAGGAGAGGAGGCTAGGGTTTCTAGGGATGGATTGAGTGTGTGCTCTTGGATAGAGTTTTGTCCTCCATGTGGGAGTGGCTGTAAACATCAATAATCCATCTATCCAAATTAATCCAACCAGATTTCACAGGATGAATGTCTATTTTGTTTTTGTGTTCATCCTCTCTATTTGAGATTTTAGGGGTTTCTTTGATCCGTGAGTTTTTACTTGGTTTCTTCTCTTGATCTAGCTTGCTATGACATGTGGGAACACATCTAGAATCATCTTGATCATCAATCATCCACGAGCAAGTCTCTAGATCAAGTTTTTATTTTTGCTTGATTTTGAACCCTCCTTCGGTAAAATAGAAAAATGTCAAAACTTTGATGTGGATCTACTCAATCGTTGCTTGGAATAGGTTTCTAATATCCTTAGGAAGGTGTGTTCCAAATTTGGTCAAGTTTGGCCGAGTAGATCAAAAGTTAGACCGATTTTAGTTTCGGTTTTCGGGCTGATTTTTCTGTTAATCGTGCTAGAGGTTAGACCGCCCATCTAAGAGGTCAACCGCTAGGAAAATCGGTCAGACCGCCCCTGTGAGAGGTCTGACTGCTAGGCAAATTATTCAACCCAATTTCTTAAGAGGTCAGACCGCCCGAGACATTGTGATTTGAGTTTTTGTTAGTTTTGCTTCGGGGTATTGATTGGATTCAATACAAGACTTCCACTGTGCTTGTAGATTGTTCTTCATAGCCTTCATAGCTATTGAAGTAAACATCGTGTTGAATCCGATTTAGGAGAAAAAGAGTTCGTGCTCCTATTCACCCCCTTTAGTCGCCTTTCCGGTCGAACAAGTAGTATCAGAGCCTCGTTTGCTCTTTTGTGATCTTAACCGATCTTTGAGCATGGCGACTAGTGTTCCGACTTGTGAGCGCTTCTTTGCATCTTGTCGTGGTTGTTTTGCCGTTGATGCCCGTTGTGATAAAAGGCTTGAACATACGATTTTATGATGTCAATTAATGATCAATTCACATGTGATACTTGTGGCGATCCTTTTTTGTTTTGATTGTCCTAGTTTCAGGGATGAGATATGCCTAGAGCTCGAGGAGAAGGAGCCCGGTGGCATATGCGCAGTAGCGATTGAGGATGAACATGATAAAGAGCTTTTCGAGGATGATCATGATGACTCTTCCGATGACGATCCCCTACTCGAGCTAAGCAAAGTGAGCAAAGAAAAACTCATTGAGGTATTATTTTCATATGATCTCAAACTGATTGCTCTTAGGAAGAAAGTAAAATTGCTAGAAAAAGAGAAGGGTGATCTGTCTCATGAGCTCTCCGAATTGAAAATATCCATGTATGCTTATGATTCCTTACTTGAAGGCATGGATAACTTGAGTAATTCTCTTGCATGCCTAAGATCTGAAAATGAATTATTGAAATCAAATGCTTCTATGCCATGTGATTCTTGTGTTGCCTTACATCATGAGCTTGACAATGCTAAGTTAGAAATAAGCAATCTTAGATCTATGGCTAGAAATAATTGTGATTCTTGTGTAGGCATGCTTGCTGATTTTGAGAAGCTTAAATTGACTAATACCTTTCACCTTGAGCAATTAGAGAATGCTAGGGCTGAAATTATTGATATTAAAGCTAGGCCTTGTAGCATGTGCTTTGAATATAAAAAATTGCTTAAGGATGGTTTAGTCTCTTGCAAGAATTGTGCTTGTTTAGAAACTTAAATTGATGCTTTGAACTGCATGCTTAATTCAAAAGCATCATTAATTTCTTGCACATCTTGCATTTCTTTGAAGAGCGAGATTGAGTCTTTGCGCGATGATATGAGCGCCAAGTCATGTGACTCTTGTATTTGCCTTCAATCTGAGATTGATGTTTTTAAGATTTCTCTTGCATCTTTTCATTCGGAGTTGGAGTCCTTTTGTGCTAAAAGTGAGTCACTTGATGTTGGTTTTTGTGCCATCGCCTTGAGTAGCTCTTCCTTGGCGAGTGTGACTTCTTGTGACTCTTCTTGTGTTGTCCATGGGATTTCAAAAGATAAAGTTGCTTCTTCTTCAAATGGTACTACATCTTCAAAAAGGAAGTACCATTGCACCTTTTGTAAGAAAAATGGACACACTTTCGAGTTTTGCTTTCACCGTTTGAAACATGAGCATCGAGTGCGTCGTCGTATCTCTAGGAACACACATAGTCTTTCTCATGACATGTGTGAGCGTAGTGCCGATACGAGGGCGAATCATGATATTAGTTCTCCTAGGACTTGTTCTTTGAGCGACAATGGTGCTTCGTCCTCTCGGACTGTGTCTCCTAGTAGACCTTTACACCATTGCTCATTTTGTGGGAAGAATGGACATCATGTGGATTTTTGTTTCCGGCGTGCAAAACATTTGCATCGAGCTCATGCTTTTAAGTCTCCTGGTGGGCATAGTCTTTCTCATGACATGCACACTAAAGAGCCTAGCACGAAGACTCGATTTGTTGATGGCTTCTTTGACACCTTTTCTAGTGGTGTTGGACAGCATCGTGGACTTGGTTTTCATGGTTATGGTTTTGTCCCACGAGCTGCCACGAGGCAGGATTTCCGCCGTTTTCGAAGAGGTGGACCTCGTTTTGTTCATCGGGGTACACACCCACAGCGAGGATGTGTGAGTTCTTTTGATGTCTTTGTTGGTTCACATCATGGTGCTTTCAAGCAAGGTCATCGCCGCTTTTATAGAGATGGACCTCGTTTTTCTCATCGAGTTGTCCACTCGCGGCGTGCCTCCAAGGATGGTGTTGGATCTTTTTGCATGGACCATCATTCGCATCATGCTAACTCACATAATGGTTCGACTGCCTCTAGTGGTGTTGTGTCCAAGGTTTGGGTTCCCAAGTATTTGCTATCTAACCCTTTGGGATCCAAGACTTGGACACCTTGCCTTTCTCATGTGTAGGTATCGAGAACACGGGTTGGAGAACATGGACTTAAGGGGTTCTGCTCTTTTTGCTTCTTCACATGATCGGGAGACTTGATGGTTCTCCACCCCAATAATGGCCTCCAAGAGGCATGTGCTTTCATGATTGGCGTCTACACTTGTTTGGTGAGCTATCTTATATCTTCATGCTTTTACTTTCATGATTATTCCTTATTGGCATGTTGTGCTTACTTTGTGCTCACCTGTACCATATTGGCATGTGTCACTTCTTTGATATCATTTATCATGCCTTTACCTTGCTTATATATCCATGTATCATATTGTTGTTCTTTATTTCTATGGGTGTATCAGCTTGATTTTGTCATCATGAGCTTGTGCTATCTTGTACCCTTATTATCTTGCTCATGTTGATTCTTGCTTATGTATCCATGTATTGGACTGTTGTTCATTAATTCCATGGGTATATAAGCTCAGTTTTGTCATCAAGGGCTTGTACTGTTTTGATACATTTATCATCTTACTCTTGTTGATTTTTGTCTTTTGTATCCACATGCTTGCTTGATATCCATGTTTAGCATACCTTATCCACGATTTGTTCTTAACATGCCTTATGCTTACATGGTTATTGTGCTTTACTGTTAATTGTGGATGCATGAGTCTTGCCATAGCTTTCACTAGCATGCTTTACCTTTGATTGTATATATGATGTGTGATATGCTATGTGCTTGTTTGCTTGCTCATATGCCTTATTGTGGATTAAGGATAGTTTGAGTTTTGTCATATCTTGGATAGCATGTGCTGCAATTGATTTGTCTATCTTCATGCTCATGTCCTGAACTGTTGATTATATGCTTTTATGAGCTTTGGATCATTTGCTACTATCCTTATTAGTCGTGTGTCTTGGTACTGTTTTCTCTAGATAATGTTTCACTAACCCAGTACCAAGGCATAGACTTCTTCTATCTCTTTGGTGTAGCCTTTTCAATTGAGAAGAAGAACATGTGGTCCAACAAGTGGTCAAAGACTCCAGCTGTTGGTTCTTCTTTATTTGTGCATTCAATGCTGACTATCACTTCTAGGAGACGAAGGAATTTTGAGATGAGGATGATGGGTGAGCGCAACTACTTTTTGGAGCTTCAAGGAATGGATCTTCATCCATCATGACTACATCTCACTGCCAAGCAGTGTGACTCAGGTTCGAGCTTCTATACCTTACTTTTATGTATAGTATCCTAGTCTACCTTGCATAGCATTTGGGCTTGTTGAGTTCAGGGTAGATAGGAGGCTCTGTTCTAGCACGTGTCTTTTCTAGGCACTCTTCTTATCCCATGGTTTGCTAGGATGCACTCTTCTCACAGCCTAGGTCGAGCTTGTCTCCCAATCACTAGTCTTAGCAGGTTTTTGAGTTGCCTGTAAGCTTTTTAGTATTGGTGTTTCGCTCCTTAGCTTTTTCAAGTTGCTTTCCCTAGGGATCTTTTGGAGTTTGAAGTCTTTGTGCTAGTTTTTGTGGAGTCCAAGGCTCTTTTGGCAGATCCCCTCAAAGTTTTTTTGACCAAACAAGGTTTGCCACCTTGAGAAGCAAGTTAGGGATAATTTATCCCTTTGGGTTGGTTTGAGGGGGAATTGGTTCTTTTCTGAACCTTCTTTGTTCATCTGAACTTTCTTTGTTCATTTGAGCTTTCCTTGTTCATCTGAACTTTCTTTGTTCATGTGAACATTTTGTGGATCTTTTCTAATACCTTCTTCAAGTGGTATTTTCTTCGGATCCTTTTCGGTCTTTTTAGGCTTTTATATCTTTTGTGCATCTCATTATATCATATTGCATACAAATAAAAAATCCAAAAAGATGCATTGTAATATAAGTTTTACTGCTTCTGTCTTTTAAATTGATGAAGCTTTGCTTATTATCCTCTTGAGCTTTAGTATTTCAATTCCTTCTCAAAGATTGTGTCTAGTTCTTTGACTTGCTAGAATTATCATGCTTTTACATGTCTAGCAAAATCTTTGCTAAATGAGCTAGAACTTTAAGTCAACTTGAACTGAAAATTGCAATTTGTGGATATTTTAGCAAGTTGCACAATTAGTGATCCTTTTGTGACATTGGTCCTGTCAAAATTGCTTTGTTAGCTCTTGAATCTAACATTGAACATTTCTGGAGCTTCTTGTTCTTTTAATATTATAAAATTGCTCTTTTGCAAAATGAAAAAAAGGATGATCTCTTTTGTGCGAAAGAACTGATCTCACCAATTCTTTCTGACGAGACTGCTTGCCATTGTACTAGGCATGAACTCATGGGGAGTTTTGGATGACCTAGACCACTCTTTTAAGCTTTTGTTGCTTGGGATTGTCGCGGTAAGGCTTGAGATCTAGCACGTGGCTAAAAATGCAATTTGTCAAATTGGTTGAAGCTTAGGAAGAGATTGTGGATGGCTCCTAGTTCAGGATCTTCTTTACTAAGATAGACTTTTAATCAACTTGAATATTCATTGCAAATGGAAAATTGTTGAAAATTGGGCTTTTGACAAAAACTTGAGCAAAATGATTCATTTCAGGACTTTTGTCTCCTAGATGGTATTTGCTAGCTTCTGGATCTCACAATGACATTCTGACATGGTCATTATCACATTATGATACTTGTTGTTGAACTTGCTAATTTTGAAGCATTGCTTAATTTAATCCAACAACATGTGGTATTTTGAGCTCACTAGCTTAGCTTTGCTATACATGTCTTAATATGATCTTGCTAGCTTTGTCAGGCTTGTTGTATCTTGAGTAATAGTAGAAATGCTAGCCTGTGCAATTGAGTAATCCCTAAAGCTTCTTTTTACTAAAAATTAAAAAATCAAAACAAAAATGAAGCCACCCCATTGCACTTCATGCATGCTCTTTCTTTTGCTTGTTCCGTATTGTTGCACTTGTTATCTCTGGATAAGAGGAAGGGATGATTCCTTGATGAATCCATTGTCAAAGGGGGAGAAGTTTTGGCAAAAATGTGAAAAAGAGCTTTCAGGATAAGGGGGGGGGGGAATTCAGGATGTTAAGGGGGAGAAGTTTTGTAAAGGGGAGAAGTTATGAGATTTTTGGAGAAAATGGGAGAAAATAAAAAATTTGAAATTTTCTCTTGTAAATTGGTGATCATAGTGAGAGGGAGCATCTCATTTGCATTCTTTTGGTCTTATTGCCTTTTCTAAACTTGAATTGCAAATCTTGAAGACTCACAATGATCAAAGGTCAAATAGAACAATTATTCTTTCATATGGACTTTAAGTGAGATTTTTGTCGATTCTTTGGAATTTGAAGCTTTCATGCTTTCTTTTGCCTTATCTCACTTGCCTATACTATTCTGAAGTCAGCTTGGTCATTTCCATTACTTTCTCTTGTATATGGACCAAGTTGTGCCTTTGCGCGAAAACGTCGGGTATTTTCATTTTCAAACCTCCAATTTGTATTTTTGAGAAGATTGCCAATGTGTTCATCAAGGGGGAGATTGTGGAGATCATGTGGATATGATCCTAATCTTAGTGTGTTGAACAATTGGCGATAGCGTCAAGGTGTTGGGAGAAACCCTTGTTTTCAGTGATTCTTGTGCTGTCAGGTCTGAGGCGTACTGACCGGCCATGGTGGCGGTCAGATCGGTCCTATCGGGTTGTTTTTCTTGTGAGAGGCTGGCGGTTCGACCGACCAGGGCGGCGGTCCGACCGGCCAGGGTGGCGGTCTGACCGACTACCACTGAGAGGTCAGACCGGCCATTAAAGTGGACTTTGGATTTTTGAGTTGGGCTAAAAATAGAGGGTGTAGACAAGAGAGAAGGTTCTTCTGCTCTTGGTCCCATAATTTTTGGAGCCTCCAGGTAAAAGTTCTATTCGTTTAAAATTTCTAAAGAGGTTGCGGATTTTCAAGTTGGAATTTTGGCTAAGTCTTGGGTGGTGGTCGATCCTTTGGTGGCGATCGGGCCGGCGGAGGAGCGATCGACCGCCATGGTGGCGGTCTGACCGGTTGTGGCTTGGTTCCTCGTCCCGCGTGGCGGCGATGTGTGTTTGTTAGGTTAAGTTCATGTTCATCAGTGCATATGTGTTGCATGATGCATGTTTTGGCTAACGTGGGTCAAGTTGTGAAGAACTTGTTCCCGGATTCGTGTTTGCTTGTCTATTGCTGTGTAGGTGGCTTGCAAGTCCATGACGGTCAACGACGAGGTGGATCGGGACTAAGCTTGGAAAGCTGAGGTCCAGAACGATCAAGGATGCCGAGTGAGGTCAGAGGACTCAAGCGGGGCGCAGGATGGACATGGATGACCGAACGGGCGGTTCGGTGCGACTGGTTGGATCGAGCGGTGCGGGAGTCGGTGCAAGTGCTATGGTGCCGGTGGGATCCGAACGGGAGAGACTTGCCGACATAATGGAGCCATTGATCAACCTACACGTGGCGAAGCAGGCGATTGCTTCACTAGGATTGGACTTGGTCTTTTGGAGAAAGATCGAGACAGGGGTATTTTGGTAATTTCATCAAATACCGGCTTGGTGACTTTTGGCTAAACCGCGGCGCGGGTCGGCGCATGGTGAAGCGGTTTAGGTCAATCAATGATGAAGACAACGCTTTGAGATGCATACTTGTGTTAACCCATTTGTGTGTTAGGGTTTAATGGGTGCCCTAATGGAATATTCTCTAGGATCTAGCCTCCATTATATAAGGGCTAAGTGTTGGTTGCACCTTAAGCCCCTTAGCCATTTTGAGTGCCCTAATTTGGTTTTAGGGTTTTGGGAAGAAAGGAGAGGAGGCTAGGGTTTCTAGGGATGGATTGAGTGTGTACTCTTGGATAGAGTTTTGTCCTCCATGTGGGAGTGGCTGTAAACATCAATTATCCATCTATCCAAATCAATCCAACCAGATTTCACAAGATGAATCTCTATTTCGTTTTTGTGTTCATCCTCTCTATTTGAGATTTTGGGGGTTTCTTTGATCCGTGAGTTTTTGCTTGGTTTCTTCACCTGATCTAGCTTGCTGTGACATGTGGGAACACATCTAGAATCATCTTGATCATCAATCATCCATGAGCAAGTCTCTAGATCAAGTTTTTGTTTTTGCTCGGTTTTGAACCCTCCTTCGGTAAAATGGAAAAATGTCAAAACTTTGATATGGATCTACTCAATCGTTGCTTGAAATAGGTTCCTAATATCATTAGGAAGGTGTGTTCCAAATTTGGTCAAGTTTGACCAAGTAGATCAAAAGTTAGACCGATTTTAGTTTCGGTTTTTGGGCTGATTTTTCTGTTCATCGTGCTAGAGGTCAGACCGCCAATCTGAGAGGTCAGACTGCTAGGAAAATCGGTCAGACCGCCCCTGTGAGAGGTCTAACCGCTAGGCAAATTATTTGACCCGATTTCTTGAGAGGTCAGACCGCCCGAGACATTGTGATTTGAGTTTTTGTTGGTTTTGCTTCAGGGTTTTGATTGGATTCAATACAAGTCTTCCACTGTGCTTGTAGATTGTTCTTCATAGCCTTCATAGCTATTGGAGTAAACATCGTGTTGAATCCGATTTAGGAGAAAAAGAGTTCGTGCTCCTATTCACCCTCCTCTAGTCGCCTTTCTGGTCCAACAGTTTATAGATTCAATTCTAGTGTTTGGATGATATATGAAATTGTAGAGTAGAATTATAATCAAATCCAAATCCAAACGTTATTTGGTTGCCATTGTGGACATAGGAGGGCAACCAGATCCATGTGACTGGAGTTGAGGTGGCAGCGGTGACCGGAGTCGGTGATGGAGGCAACAGCGGCTAGAGTCGACGGTGAGGATGAAGGGACGGATCTAGATGACGCTAAATCTAGAGCCAAGGAAGAAGAAATAGAGCGATGTCGAGGTCGTCGGTGGTGCTTGCCGGAGTCAAGGAAGAAGAAGAAATACAACGATGTCGAGGTCGTCATTGGCGGATCTGGAGAGGAAGAGGGTGGCGCTGGCACAGCTTTAGCGGCGGATCTGGAGGGGGAAGAGTCATCACCGGCGACGGGGACGCTAGAGGAAGGGAGGAGTCGCCGGTGTCACATCCACAAAATAATAAAGAGCTTATTATGCATCTCATTAGCATGCATCATGTTTGGAAACTTTTTATTTCAATTTTGTACTTGGAAAATCTCAACATACAATTGAAACATACACTTCAAATTGAACTCCAAACTAAAAACCAAAATAAAAGCTACTGAAGATCCTCTGGAAATAATTTATTCAAATACTATATTACTTATCATGAATTAATATAATTTTTCCCAAATTTTTGGGACTGGTTTGAACCCTATAAAAATTCAAACGCCATTAAAAGACCTAGCCTAAGTTTGAATTTATAAATTACAAAATATATCATGAACAGTGGTGTTCAATAATTTTTATGGACACTAGGTTGTCCCAGGAACCCCCACAAATTATTTCAGGATTTTACGAATTTTATTTCTATTTTTTTAGCCCTAGTCAAAGTGGGGTAACTATTTTAATTCTCAGTCAAACCCTAAACCAAATCAGCCGGTACTGTTCCTCGGGCTTGAGTCCGACTCGGCGAGCCGACTCAGCCCGACCGCCTAACCGCACCATCACATGCAGCCACCGGATTATAGATCGACGGTCCCGATCTCGCCGCTGTTAGCCAGTTCAAATCATCGCGAATCGATCTCGTCCACCCGATTCTAATCTAACGGACTGCAATCAGCCACATAGCGGTGACTTCACTCCGCGCCCTGAGTCGCTGTCGCCGCGGCCCGCTGTCGACTGTCTTCCTCCTTGGCCAGGCGCTCCTCAGAGCACGCTCGCCACGCGGCTTCGCCTCTCTGCTCCGGCCCGTTGGAGAGCCGTCAGCTCCGTTATCCACCGCCGCTGGTGACCACTCCTAGAGCTCCTCCGTCTCACGCCGCCTCCATCCCGTCAACACCGAGCATATTACCCCTCGGCACCTTCTTCTTCCCCACTTCTCCTCTGACTGGCCGAGGAGAGGGAAGCTCGTACTAGCTTCTCACTCGGGTAAGCTTCGACCGGGTGGTCCCTAGCTTCTCTCCTTTGCATGCCATTTCCATTTTTGCTTATGCGAGCTCTTGACCTTCTTTGTAGCGCTGGGACCAGCCTCGTGCCCACTGAAGCTCCAGAGCATGCTCCAGTGGACATCACCTTGTGTTCTTCATCTCCGGTGAGCTTTGTCCACAACCTTGCGTGTCATGTCGTGCCTTTAGGCTTGAGATTAAAAACCCCTAACTCAATTTGGGTAATACTCGACAGGATCGCGGTGAATCGAAGTTGCCTTCTTTCGGCCAGAGTTCAAGCCCTTTCACCTCCCACTTCAAATTGGTAGGCTATTCTTCAAATTCTTTGCTCCTATAGCTTGCTCTTAAGGTCCTTGAGATAACCCGAGCATTCCCCTTGCTCCTTTTTGCTCAGAGCTTCATCTCTTCGTTGAGCCGGGTCGTCGCCATCTTCTTCTCCGGCGCCGACGCAGCTCCAGCAGCTCTGAGCCTCCCTGAACACCCTCTTCCGCTCAGGTAGCTTCCTCATGCCCCTTAGGAGCATAAGCATGTGTCCATTTGCTCAGAGCGTTTTCAAATCGGCGTAGCTACTTTTGCCGTATTTGGTACCGCCGCTCAACTCCGGCTAGCCGCCGTTCTGGGCTGGCTCAGTCGTCGAGACTACTCCCATTAGGAGTGCCTTGCTATTCTACATCTGTCCATGCCCTTGGTTCGCGCCGCCGTGACCGGAATCGCCGGCAAGCCGCCGGTGAAACGCGCGGGGATGAAATCCCGTTGTCGTACGCCGACCATTACTGTAGCACGTCATTAGCGTTAACTGTAATCTTTAGCATTTAATTGATGTCGGAAATGAATGGTTAAGTCCACTGACGTGTGGACCCAAGGCATTAAACACGTGCTAAGAAACTAAATGAACTGGAGTCGATCTGGACCGTCAGATGCGAAAGGAACGGTTTGGATCTGTGGGACGTTCGGGCCGTTCCAAATGCACCTCGATTGTGGACCGTTGGATCTTGATCCAACGGCTCGCAATCATAGCTCTAGGATGCACATGCGTGCACCTCTCAGTGAGTCGCTGACGAGCGGGCTCGCTGGTCAGTGACCGTGGCTAGCTGAGCCTCGGTGAGAAAAGTAGCAAATGATTTATAAAATCCGAAAACCATTTACTTGCACACTGAAAATTTGTATTAACTTCTAAAATGCATAACTAATTCATTTTAACTCCAAAATGAGTGAAACCACTTCTGATAATTTTCATATTTACTGAACTATATATTAAAATTGGTTCCAACCTTGTCTCTGTAACAGAGAGCATTATTTTGGAAAATGAGCCATTAACACTATTATTTTTACAATAGAAAAAGGCTGATAACTTCAAAAATTCATAAGTAATTATTGGAAACTCCAAAAACAGTGAAATCAGTTTTGGTAATTCCTATTTAAAATTAACTTAATTATAAAAATGGTTTCAAACTTACCTCTGTCACAGAAACTATAGTTGGAGGAAATGATCCATAAGGGCATTATTTTCGCATTATTAATGCTGATAACTTTAGAAATCAATAACTAAATCATAAAAACTCCAATTGGAGCAAACTCAACTGTTTTGAAATTGTTATAATATTGCCTATTTATTCATATAATCCATGTACTCACCACTGCTCTACAAAATTTCACCTCATAATTAAATTGTTTAAGTAAAGGCATATTGAAACCTGAAATTCAAACCACCATAACTTTCACATACTAAATCAAAATGAAATAATTCTTTCACCAAAAATCCTCTAAAATCATGACTTAGCTACTGTAGAAGAATCATGCATTTTTGAGCATTTTGATTTTCGAAGTTTTTCTCGATGTTTATTCGGTATTGTATTTATCTAGATACCGAGCTTATTGATATCGACTCCTACGCAACTGAGAGCGAACAACTTAGCTACCTGCAAGGCAAGCATCCTTTGAACTTTCTTTTTGCATCATATTTGATCCCAATTTTGTTAGGGTAGATGCAATGGTAATTGCTTGCATGATAGTTGTATAATGTCGCTATTTTTTTTTGATGAGTAGTTAGACACATCCTATTATCTTGTCATTGTGGCTATCCATGAATTACTCCAATACTGAAATGCTTATGTTAGGATGTGTGAAATTATATTGTCCGGGTTTGCTTAGCCATGCAAGTCTAGAACCGGTAGCTCGATTGTCGGGAATAGCCTGACAATTATGGGATAAACACAACTCTCTTTATATACTTTTGGTTCAGATCTTCGTATCTGTTTTATGAGTTAAATTTTGTCATTTTAAATGAGCTTTTGGTCTGGACAAGTGTTGGTTAGTGATGGTGCTTCGTGCACGAGTTTTGGGTAAGTGGTTGACTTGTCTGGACAATTAAGGACCGAACTTTGGGTACCTGCTGTTCAAGCAATTCTCGTGCTACCATATGCAGTATATGGGTGCTGTACGGTCAAGTAAGGGGAAGGTCCTATTGTGTTAAGTCTCACGGTGGTGTAGGGACAATTGTGTCTTTGTCAGTTGTCCTTAGGAATCGATGTCAATGTTCTATAGTGTGCAAGGGAGCACCATTTACCTTTTCATTACATCGGTATTTCCAATACAACGTGTGAGCCCCTTAGCAAGTTCTATACGCTACTTGTACTAAGATCGGAACCATATCACATGGGGGACTTAGCTCAATAGGATTTCCTTGCTGAAAACGATCGTATCTCGATTCTCCCCGGCCAGCATACCAAAGGAAGTGTGCCATTATCCGGAGGCTTACGGGCTAGTCGAGTCGTGTGGGTAAAGTAGTACACCCCTGCAGGGTATAAATCTATTCGAATAGCCGTGTCCGCGGTTATGGACGACGCTTGAAATTTGTGGCTGCTTATTGTTAGACTTGGAATTAAAATTGTGGGTGAACTTGGTAATTATCATGGATGAGATGTTCATGCTTGTTCTAGTATCAAAGTGGGAAGCCACTTTGCTTATTGTATGCTTTATTTGTTACTCAGTTCGTTACTTATTCACATGCTTTACTTCTACTTCAAATCTGATTTTGAAATGGTACTTGAAAAACTAGTATGTGTAGGTTGTACATTGTTGCGTCTCTTTCGCAAAACTAAGCCAATATGAGCCTTTCCTTTGAATGACCTTATGCATAACTATTTTTTTTATTTGTGTAAGACTTGCGAGTACTCTTTGGTACTCAGCCAGATGTTTGCTGGCTTTTACAGGTGAGGACGATATTGAGGCTGATGATTTCGCTGGTGTCGATTTAGGGGACACCGACGAGTAGTATGCTATCTTCTAACTCCCAGTCGGTTGCCGATGGGTTGTGGGCATACCACTGCTGGTCTTTTTGGTTTATTTACTCGCTTCCGCTATAAACTTGTTAAATTTGGCCGGTCGGTCACATATGTATCTGTATACTTGGAACTGTATTGTAACTTTTGCACTATGTATGTGTGATGGTTGTATGGATGTGACCAACGTTGTAATGAGGGTATGATTATATTGGTCGCTGATCTTGGGAGCCAATATAGGTCATGCTCGCTGTTCATGGGTTCCCATTTAACTCGCTAAATGTCGTGCTTGGCTTGTTGGAGAACTGGCAATCATGCGGTGCCAGGGAGCGTAGCGCATGATCGTCGGGGCTCTAGTACTCGGTCAAGCCTCTCATTTAGACTGAGTTAAGTTGGAATGCATTTACTGGAGATCCAGGGTTATGTCCCTAAAACCTTGATTAGTCTTGGTCTTAAGGAGATAACTCCGGGGTCCCCACAGCCGGCGATGGGGCCGACGGACGAGATGAGGACGCCCAAGGAGGCGAAGGGGAGGAATCGCCGGAGGGGGCCATGAGAGGAGAGGAGGTATTTGTAACATCCCAAATTCTGTACTTGTGTTTCAAATGTAAGAAAATGAGTAGAATTTAAAACTTTTTACAATTTTTGGAAATTATTTGAATAGTTTTAAGGGCCAGTCAAACTTGTTTGACTTGTAGTCAAACCCTAGCCTAGCACACTGTATGATTTTTGGAGAAAAATGCTCAGCATAAAAACCTCTGGAAACTGTACACAAGTTCCATCTCCATGTTAGCAAGCTACTGTCAAAATTTCGTAAAACTTGGAGCTAGTTTGCTATCTCTAAAAGTCCCTTCAAGATCTCAGTTCAAAATAAACCTTAAGCCCTGGTCCGAGTCAGACTTAGACTCAGACTTCCAGGTCTCGGTCGCACCAAGCCGCTTAGCCGTGTCGGGCTCGGGCAATTGGCCACGTGTGGTCTGGACCGTTGGATTCCAATCTGACGATCAAAGACCTCCCACCCGCACGACCTCCTCAGGTTCTATTTGCAAAGACGACCCTCGAGGACCTCCCCTAGGACCTCCTTTGCACCATTTGCAAAGACCACCCTGGGGCGACCTCCTCAGCCCTCCACGACCACCCTAGCACTTGGGTGATCGTGGGCCGTCCATCTTGAGATCTGTGGCTCGGACCTCCCCTAAGTGTTAGGACCTCTAACACATAGTTCTAAATCTGAGCCCTTAGATTTCAATCCAACAGCTCACGACCTCCCTAGTGGAGCTCAGCGTTGATTTAGCCATTGAATTCTTTGATCAGGTCCTCCCTAGTTCTCTCACTGACTGGTGGGGCTTGTCATTATCAAATTTTGTGCATGGCAGTAGAGAGCAGTGCCTTGTCAACTCTAGGGCTGACAAACGGCTATGTGCTGCCAACATTAAATGTTTGGCAGCCCCTTTTTGCTCAAAAGTCTCTCGACAACCTACTCCCATCATTTCGAGGGTGCCTAGATCGGTGCACATGAGTGGCCCAGTTCCTTTTGCAAATGGCTATAAGAGGAACCCTAGCTTCTCCCAAAAGCTTCTTTTGAATCTCTCTTGCACTTCTAGTTCTTCCTCCTCTTGTGCTCAAAACACCAAAAGCTCTTTGCCTCCATTGCTTTGAACTTTGGAGCTCTCCGCGACCTCCGAGCTCCAGTGGTTCAATATTGCAGTTGTTGGCTGTCATTTGTTCTCTTGGTCACCTCCAAATCTCCCTAATTTGCTTTGTTTAAACCTTCACAGAGGTTGACAAAGTGGGAGCCTGCTGTTCGTGGCCGGGAGCTTCGTCTTCTTCACCTCCGGCGACCTCCACCGTCACCGGAGCTCCTGCAGCCACTCCCAGTTCTCCTTCAATCCCTGGTGAGTACTTGAGTTCCAAAAACCCGATCCTCTTAGACCTCTTCGGTTTTCGTTTTCGGCCTCATTTGGTCTCCGGCGATTATTTCCGGCTAGCTGCCGGTAGGGTGCGCTTTAGCCCTAGCTGTTGGCACCTTTAGGTTCTCCTCCCTATTTGGGACTTATCCGTGTTCTTGGTTTCCGCCGACGAGGTCCACGTCGCGGCGGAAGTCGTGGAACACGCTTCGGGTTTGTCGACCAAAACCTCCGTTTTAAATCATGTTCTTCGGACAACTTTAATGCTCAAATCATTGCTTATCATTTGGTGCGTTAATGGTGTCTTAATCTGTGTCGTGGAGTCACTGACGTGTGGGCCATGGGTTTAGAATTAAAGTTCGGAAGTCTTTAAGTGCTCCTGTTGGATTCATTTATTGTCAATCATTAGATGCTTTTAATTTGTCTTAGCCGCCACTCCTTTTTGTCGTTGTCCGAAGGTCCTGCGCCATTAAAACCACTCTAGGACCTCCTCGGGCTAATCTTAGCCGTTCACGACCTCTCCAAGATTAGATCTGGGCCTTAGGATCTTTTCCGAAAAATCCTAAGTCTCTGGACCTCCCCTTGGTGGTGATCCTAGCCGTCCAGGACCACCCCTGTTAAATCTTAGCCGTATAGGACCACCTCTGTGTTTCCGCAAAGGACCTTCCCCGAGGTCCTCTTTGCAAAAGATCACCCCTGGTCTTTTATAAAGAGAACCTTCAAAACTACCTTTGGGGTCCTCTTTACAAAAAGACCACCTCTGGTCCTTGGTAAAGAAGACCGCAAGACCTCCCTCCGCTCAGATCTGGACCGTTCAGGACCTCCTCACGGAGATCTGAACCGTCCAGACCTCTCTCTATTAAACACCTGTCTCATAGGACCTCCCCGCGAAGATCATGGCCATCCATGACCTCCTCGGTGAGATCCTAGCCGTCCCGACCTCCCTCATTTTCATCTTAGCCGTTCACGACCCCCCTGGATATCGTGACCGTCTAGGACCTCCTCCATTAGATCCGTAGCTTTAGGACCTCCCCGTCAGCTCTAGACCGTTAGATTTAGATCTAACGGGCTAGACCTCCTCAGTCCATTTACAACTCTATCGCTTAGTTTCTCTCTTTGTCGTTCATCTTTAGATCTACGGCTCAGATCTGGAGAACATTCGGACCGCTCCGGATGCGATCTTGATCGTGGGCCATCGGATCTAAATCCATCGGTGGAGTCGTTGGCAGTTAAGACCTCCTCTGTAGATCTTAGCCGTCGAAGACCTCCCTCCTTCAGATCTTGCCGTCTAGGACCTCCTCGTTAGATCCAGACCATCAAGTCTAGATCTAACGGCTAAGACCTCCTCTAGGCGCGATGAGGTCTTTGCGCCCAGGTGCTCGTGTGGGTTTTGGCATTTGAGCTCGTGAGCCGTGCGATCTTTGATCAACGGCCCACGACCTCCCCAGTTTTCGTTGGTTTTTCAGATTTAGTTCCCGAGAGCTTTTATTTGCACTTATTAATTGTTTTAAAACTTCAAAAATGCATATCTTTTTCTCTGTAGTTCCAAATTTAACAAACTAAAGTTCTATAATTGCATCTGTTAAAGTACTTTAGCATAGTATAGGTTTTACAGTAGTCTTTAATCCCGAAATTAAACATGCCTTAGATTTATAATTTTGAAAAATCATAACTAAATCATTTTAACTCTAATTGAGGTGAGACCACTTGTGTTAGCCTTAAGATGTCAGTAGCTACCTACCATAAAAATTTCAGCTACACCACCTTTCTAGAAATTTTCACCAAACAATTTAATTATGTGAACAGTAACAGATTGCATTTTTTTCAGCCGAACCACATTGTTTTGAGCATAACTTTTGCATTAAGAGTCCAAATCAGTTGGTTCTTGTTTTTAAATTCATTTTAAATCTTGCTCTTGCTGCTGTAAAATTTTCAGACATTTGGAGCGCTTTGGTTTTAGAGTTTTTTTCGTTTTCTTTGTTCTTATCGATTCTTTTTCGCTCTTTCGGTAGGTTCCGACGATTGTGCCATCCTTGAGAGTGATCCTCTGTGACATAGTGAGCAACAAAGATCGGGCAAGCGGTTTGATCATTTCCCATTTGATCCCATTACTTTTAAAGTCTAATATTTTGTTTAACTTCTATGTATGCATTGCTATTTTGTTGTTAAATTAATTAGTTAATCCTCTAGTTGCATAATCTGTAGGCAAATAATTATCCTTTACTACGAGCCTAGGTTATTTGTTTGTGATTAGAGTTCGTTGGATGACCTCTTGTCACTTAGTAGATTTCGAATAAATATTGCTTAGCCATGCCTAGTTATCGGTAGTATTGGGCGATCATCGACTTAGTCGATGATCTTGATCACACAAATACTTATATTATTCCATTATGTCCAATCCTTGTGTTTTATTGATTTACAAATCAAAAAAACTGGAAAACAAAAACTATATCTTGACTTGGGCACAATGGTATGTTGGTGTGATCTGTTGGGTGTGAATGGAATGGTGCCTAAGTCCCTAAGGACCGAGTTACTTGTGCCATTGATCCAAGCAATTGTTGCGTGCTAACCATACGAGGGGGATATGGAACCTCTCTTGACTAAGTACTTTGGGAGGTGTTAATTATGAGCTGGTCGGTGGGTGTGTTGAAACTGTGTGTGTGTGTGTGGTGTTGGAGGGGAGCATTAGCAGACCGGTTAGGGTGCCTAATGTGTCCTTCTCCGTGGGTTGCGCTCTTAATTAGCATCGTCCATTGGAAAGTGTCTTGTTAGACTTAGCCGTGCTCGCATACCAAAGGAAGTATGCTAACCGTGGTGGTGGAAAGGCGGTGTATCGTGTGGGTACATTGGTACACCCTGCGCAGGTTAAAACTATTCGAATAGCCTCGTCCTAGGTTATGGACACGCTTGGTTATTTCCACAAGAACTTGACTACAACCTTTTAAGAAAACTTAAACTTGACATGGGTGGTATGAAGGGTACTTCATGCTATTGTTGTGGTGGCTATTGGGTTAGCCACTTCGGGATGTTGTCATCTACCTATTGTTATAGTTGTTTCTCTTGTATTTGAACAATAAGAATTAATTGCAAACTTGCTTTTAAATGTACTACATTATTGCAAATAAAACTTGCTTTATCTTTGAAAATAAGTCGAGCCTCATCCACTTAAATAAAGCTTGCATGTAGCTAATTATAGTTCTGTTATCTCACACGTCGGTCTTGCAGTACAAAAACAATTTTTGTACTCGGATGCTATCTTAATTGTTTTGTTGCAGAGGAAGAAGGTGAGCCCCAAGGGTCTTACTTTTGCGAGATGTGCGGGTTGGGACGACTAGCTTGGCGGTCCGGTTGGTTGCCTTGTGGGTAAAGGCACACCGATTGGCTTTTGTTTATCGCCATCTTATGGCACTTTTGCTTCATTGTACTTATCTAGTTGTATGTCTTTTGGCCGTCGGCCTCTCTTTGTAATAACTCTTTATATTACATATGTCTTTCACTTTCGTTGCTGTTCGGTTCTATATGAATGAATGGGATTGATGCATGATTTTGTAACAGGTGTGTATACCGCACTGCAGGAAGTATACATATCTCGAGGCTTGGTTTATCTGATTTGTGATGCTAGGACCAATGGATGGTTAAGCATTACAAGCCAAATAAACTGGGGTCCTCACAAAGTTGGTATCAGAGCCATTCCGACCGTAGTAACCCAAGCTTGATCGTCTTTAGGATATTTTGGAAAACTTAATTTCAAAGTATCAAATGATTTATGAAAGCTTAAGTAAGTTCTCAGATTTTACTCCTTACCTATCTTAGCTTTCTATCTCATCTTGCTCTAATTTGAGTTTTAAAAGTTATTCTCCTTTCCTTCTCTCAAAAGATAGTTGTATCGTTAATTGGGTTTTGGGAACCATCGAGTTGGCAAATTGAAGTGTTAGCTGCCCTCTACAAGGTTTTGAAGCTTCGGAAGTTGAAGATTTCGGCTTAGAAGCTTGGATGCAAAATCTGGACAGCGAGCGTCAATTTCCGGACAGCAAGCTCAAAGGTCCTAAATAGGGTAGAAAATGAGAGGTTAATCAACTAAAACTTGTGGGAATAAAAGGGTAGGATGTGATACTAGTTAGCTAAGTATCTAACCCTATTTTTGCCGCCTTATCCTTGCTCTTGAGTAGTGTTAGACTTGAGGTAGTGTGCTGAAATTTTATCTTCTCCACCCATTGCTCGTTCATTCAATACGGGTTAATGGCATCGAGAAGTTGAGATTTGGTTTGGTGTCTCCTTTGCTGTTTTGGAGCCTCTTTGGAAGTATTTAAAGTTTACATGCTTGTTATTTTGGCCTTCGTTTAGGGTGATACCTCATTCCCCAAATCGATAGCTTCTTGCTTTCATCAACTTCTAAGTTTTAGTGTTTTCGTTGCTAACCCAATTTTCTTGCACCAGGATGGCTGGGGGTACTCGTTGCGGCCGTGGTCAGCAGCCTGGATTGGATGAGGAGCTCCCGCCTCCTCCGACCATGGCTGAGGTTCTTCTACAGATCGAGCGCAACCGTTCAGAGGACAGGAGGGTCCTGCTGGATGTTATTGCGCGCAACACCTCCGCCCTTGCCGGTGCCTCAGGATCCGGGCAAGGGGGTGGACCTCAGCCTCGTGGGGGCCTTGCTGAGTTTCTTCGCACCTAGCCCCCCACGTTTTCCAGATCTGAGGACCCTCTGGACGCAGATGACTGGCTGCGTCAGGTTGAGCGGAAGCTCGACGTTGCCCAGTGCCAGGATGTCGACAAGGCACTCTTTGCCTCCCATCACCGCAGGGGCAGCACTCTTGGTGGGAGAAGTTCTTGGCCATACTGACCCGCCACACCGTCTCTTGGGAGGAGTTCCGGACTGCGTTCCGTCGAGCTCACATCCCTGCCGGCTTGATGAAGCTAAAGAAGAAGGAATTTCTCGCGCTCAAGCAAGGGCGTAAGTCAGTGATGGAGTACCTTTACGAGTTCAACCACTTGGCTCGTTATGCTCCATCTGAGGTGGCCACTGATGAGGCTAAGCAGGAGAAGTTTATGGAGGACTTGTTTGAGGAGATGCAAGACAAGCTATCCATTGTGGACTTTGCCGATTTTCAGACCTTGGTGGACAAGGCCATTGTTGCCGAGCACAAGCGGCGCTAGGCGAGTCCCGCATGCGCAAGTGGGAGGCCCGGTGATGCCAGACAGCCGCCTTCCTGTCCTCGTGTTGGGCCCGCACGGGCCCGTTCTTGGCCTTACCACCGCCGAGGCCGTCGGCACCAACCCCTCGCCTCCGCAGCCGTGCCCCGATCACGGCGCTGCGAGTCGGCGAGTGGCCCCGCAATCCGGCTGCCGGGGTCACTTGCTTTACCTGCAGCCAGAAGGGGCATTATGCGAACCAATGCCCTAAGAAGATCGGAGCGACCCCGCCCTAATGGAGGACGCGGGCAAGGAGGTGGTCCTTCCCAGGATCAGAAGGTTGTCCCCGCTACCCAAGGCGTGGGTAGTGGCCGCGTCAACCTCATCTCCGCGGAAGAGGCACAGGAGGCGTCTGACGTCGTGTTGGGTACACTTTCGGTTAACTCTCATCCTGCTACCGTTTTGTTTAATTCAGGAGCATCTCATTCATTTGTTTTTGAATCATTTGGTGCTGTTGGTGAGCTTCGGTTTGCTCCTTTGCTGGTCCCCTTGCTCATTCGCTCTCCAGGTTCGGAGTTGAGAGCTGAGCTTGAGTGTCGGGATGTCCCTGTTGAGATAGAGGGAGTAGGATTTTTAGCGAACCTTATCCTCCTCCATTCAGCAAGCTTAGATGTAATTCTGGGCATGGATTGGTTGTCTCAGCACATGGGACAAATCGATTGCGCCCAGAGGCTCATCTACCTCACCAGTTCTTCTGGCGAGCAGGTTCGCTTTTCGCCAAAGCTGCAAGGTCCGCATCTCTTCGTGCTCGAGGCGAAGCCATCTCTAGATATTAGTGAAGTCCATACAGTATGTGACTTCGCTGATGTCTTCCCCGAAGATCTCCTAGGGATGCCGCCAGTCCGTGACCTCGAGTTCACCATTGAGTTGGTTCCCGGTACTGCTCCGATTTCAAAGAGGCACTACCGGATGGCTCCAAACGAGTTGGTGGAGTTGAAGAAGCAACTGGGGGAGCTTCAGGAGAAGGGCTTCATCCGTCCCAGCTCATCCTCGTAGGGTTGTCCTGCAATCTTTGTAAAGAAGAAGGACAATACTCTACGCATGTGCGTGGATTACCGGCCGCTTAATGAAGTGACGGTAAAGAACAAGTATCCTCTACCTCGTATCAATGATCTCTTCGATCAATTGACTGGAGCTCGAGTCTTCTCTAAGATTGATTTGAGTGTGGGATATCATCAAGTTCGGATTCGACCGGAGGATATTCCCAAGACGGCTTTCTCTACTCGTTATGGCTTGTACGAGTATACCGTCATGTCGTTCGGCTTAACCAATGCTCCTGCCTTGTTCATGAATCTCATGAATTCGGTGTTTATGGAGTATTTGGATAAGTTTGTTGTGGTCTTCATCGATGTTATTCTTATCTACCCCAAGAACGATGAGGAACACGCTGGGCATCTGAGGCTCGTGTTGGGCAAACTTCGTGAGCACCAGCTGTATGCGAAGTTCAGCAAGTGCGCATTCTGGTTGAAGGAAGTGGCCTTCTTAGGCCATGTTCTTTTAGCAGGAGGCGTAGCTGTGGATCCTAGCAAGATCAATGATGTGCTTTCACGAGTCGACCCTCTTGGTCACCAAGTCCGAGTTTTCTTGGTTTAGCGGGATATTATCGTCGCTTTATCGAGAACTTCTCCAAGATAGCGAAGCCAATGACAGAGTTGCTCAAGAAGGACAAGAAGTTCTCGTGGTCTGCTGATTGCGAGGAAAGTTTCCAAGTACTCAAGAAGCGGTTGACCACCGCTCCTGTTCTTGTTCTCCCCGATATTCATCGAAGCTTCGATATCTTCTGCGACGCTTCTCGTCGGGGCCTCGGTTGTGTCCTTATGCAAGAAGGCAAGGTAGTGGCCTATGCATCAAGGCAATTGAGACCTCATGAACTCAACTACCCTACCCATGACTTGGAGCTAGCCGCGGTGATCCATGCACTTAAGATCTGACGACATTACCTAATCGGTGTCGTTGTGAAGTGTATTCGGATCACAAAGCTTGAAGTATTTGTTCACCCAACCGATCTGAACCTCGGGCAAAGGAGATGGTTGGAGTTGATCAAGGACTATGACATGGGTATTCACTACCATCCGGGCAAGGCCAATGTCGTTGCGGATGCGCTTAGTCGCAAAGCGCATTGCAATGCATTGTTGCTCCAAGAGCCCTAGCCCACCCTTCTGGAGGAGTTTCAGCGTCTCAACTTGGGTTTGGTTGAGCATGGTTCCCTCGCTGCCTTGGTTGTATAGCCAACCTTGGTGGATCGGATCAAGTCCGCTCAACAGTCGGATGTTGGAGTGAACCGCATCAAGGAAAATGTCAAGAATGGGACAGCCAAGTGCTTCTCCGTAGATGAGCTTGGTGTTGTGAGGTTCGGGCAACGCCTTGTGGTTCCAAAGGACATGGAGTTGCGGGAGTTGATCCTCCGCGAAGCCCACGATTCCCCGTTATCCATTCATCCCGGGGCCACGAAGATGTATCATGATCTCCACCAGAGATTTTGGTGGACCCGAATGAAGAGGGAAGTCGCCAAGTTCGTTGCCGAGTGCGATGTGTGCCGTCGGGTCAAGGCCGAACATCAGCGTCCGGCAGGACTGCTTCAACCCTTGCCTGTTCCAGTGTGGAAGTGGGATTCGATCGGGATGGATTTTATCACCGGCCTACCCAGGTCACCGAGGGGCAATGATGCTATTTGGGTTGTCATTGATCGGTTGACTAAAGTGGCACACTTCCTCCCAGTCAAGACCAAGATTCGTACCGATCACCTAGCGGAGCTCTATATCACCAGGATCGTGAGCTTGCATGGGGTGCCAAAGACGATCATTTCTGATCGTGGTTTCATCTTCACTTCTCAGTTCTGGCATAGCTTGCAAGAAGCTATGGGAACTCGCCTTTCTTTCAGCTCAGCGTATCACCCCAAAACTGATGGTCAGACCGAAAGAGTCAACCAAGTTTTGGAGGACATGCTTCGGGCTTGTGTCCTTTCCTATGGGAAGCATTGGGAGAAGTGCTTGCCATTCGCTGAGTTTTCTTACAACAACAGCTTCCAAGCCAGTCTCGACATGGCACCATTCGAGGCCTTATACGGGAGAAAGTGTAGAACCCCGTTGTATTGGTCTGAGACTGGCGAGAGACCTTTCTTTGGCCCGGACTCGATCAATGAAGCCGAGAGTCAAGTCCAGCTTGTTCGTGATCGTTTGCGCACGCGGCTCAATCCGAGCAAAAGAGCTATGCGGATCGCCGTCGTCGCGAGTTGAGTTTTGAGCCCAATGACTTTGTTTATCTCAAGGTCTCCTTTGAAGGGCCATCAACGTTTGGCGTCGAGGCAAGTTAGCTCCTCGATATGTCGGTCCATACCGTGTCATCGAAAGAAGGAGCTGTCGCCACAAGCTGGAGTTACTCTTTGCACTTGCGGGGTACATGATGTGTTCCATGTGTCCCAACTAAAGAAGTGTCTCCGTGTTCCAACCGAGGAAGCTCCGTTGGAAACTCTTGATGTCCGGAGGATTTGACCTATCGCGAGCATCCTGCTCGCATCCTTGAAGAAGTGAACGAAGAACGAGGAATAAGACCATCAAGTTCCTTAAGGTTCAGTGGTCGAATCATTCTGAGGATGAAGCTACTTGGGAGCGAGAAGATCGTCTCCGTGCAGACTACCCCTCTTTCTTTTCCGAGTGAGACAAATCTCAGGACGAGATTTTTGTAAGGGGGAGAGGTTTTGTAACATCCCAAATTCTGTACTTGTGTTTCAAATGTAAGAAAATGAGTAGAATTTAAAACTTTTTCTTACATCATGTATTTCCTGTGTGTACTAAACAATTATTGTACAAGAGTATGGAAATACAAAGTCACAAGTCTTTTGATCCAAATCTTGATCCTTCAAAAATAATCTTGTCGAATGTTTTGATCATCTCCTGGAAATATTTTTTCCTAAGTTATTGGGATGGTTTGTGGCTCCTTTGAAACATTTTACAATTTTTGGAAATTGTTTGAATAGTTTTAAGGGCCAGTCAAACTTGTTTGACTTGTAGTCAAACCCTAGCCTAGCACACTGTATGATTTTTGGAGAAAAATGCTCAGCATAAAAACCTCTGGAAACTGTACACAAGTTCCATCTCTAGGTTAGCAAGCTACTGTCAAAATTTCGTAAAACTTGGAGCTAGTTTGCTATCTCTAAAAGTCCCTTCAAGATCTCAGTTCAAAATAAACCTTAAGCCCTGGTCCGAGTCAGACTTAGACTCAGACTTCCAGGTCTCGGTCGCACCAAGCCACTTAGCCGTGTCGGGCTCGGGCAATTGGCCACGTGTGGTCTGGACCGTTGGATTCCAATCCGACGATCAAAGACCTCCCACCTGCACGACCTCCTCAAGTTCTATTTGCAAAGACGACCCTCGAGGACCTCCCCTAGGACCTCCTTTGCACCTTTTGCAAAGACCAACCTGGGGCGACCTCCTCAGCCCTCCACGACCACCCTAGCACTTGGGTGATCGTGGGCCGTCCATCTTGAGATCTGTGGCTCGGACCTCCCCTAAGTGTTAGGACCTCTAACACATAGTTCTAAATCTGAGCCCTTAGATTTCAATCCAACAGCTCACGACCTCCCTAGTGGAGCTCAACGCTGATTTAGCCGTTGAATTCTTTGATCAGGTCCTCCCTAGTTCTCTCACTGACTGGTGGGGCTTGTCATTATCAAATTTTGTGCATGGCAGTAGAGAGCAGTGCCTTGTCAACTCTAGGGCTGACAACGGCTATGTCTTGCCAACATTAAATGTTTGGCACCCCTTTTGCTCAAAAGTCTCTCGACAACCTACTCCCATCATTTCGAGGGTGCCTAGATCGTGCACATGAGTGGCCCGGTTCCTTTTGCAAATGGCTATAAGAGGAACCTAGCTTCTCCCAAAGCTTCTTTGGAATCTCTCTTGCACTTCTAGTTCTTCCTCCTCTTGTGCTCAAAACACCAAAGCTCTTTGCCTCCATTCTTGAACTTTGGAGCTCTCCGTGACCTCCGAGCTCCAGTGGTTCAATATTGCAGTTGTTGGCTGTCATTTGTTCTCTTGGTCACCTCCAAATCTCCCTAATTTTCTTTGTTTAAACCTTCACAGAGGTTGACAAAGTGGGAGCTCTTTGCTCGTGGCGGGAGCTTCGTCTTCTTCACCTCCGGCGACCTCCACCGTCACCGAGCTCCTGCAGCCCACTCGGTTCTCCTTCAATCCCTGGTGAGTACTTGAGTTCCAAAAACCCGATCCTCTTAGACCTCTTCGGTTTTCGTTTTCGGCCGCATTTGGTCTCCGGCGATTATTTCCGGCTAGCTGCCGGTAGGGTGCGCTTTAGCCCTAGCTGTTGGCACCTTTAGGTTCTCCTCCCTATTTGGGACTTATCCGTGTTCTTGGTTTCGCCGACGAGGTCCACGTCGCGCGCAAGCTGTGGAACACGCCGGTTTTGTCGGTCAAAACCTCCCGTTTCGTCATGTTCTTGGACAACTTTAATGCTCAAATCATTGCTTATCATTTGGTGCGTTAATGGTGTCTTAACTGTCGTGGAGTCACCGACGTGTGGGCCTTGGGTTTAGAATTAAAGTTCGGAAGTCTTTAAGTGCTCTGTTGGATTCATTTATTGTCAATCATTAGATGCTTTTAATTTGTCTTAGCCGCCACTCCTTTTTGTCGTTGTCCAAAGGTCTGCGCCATTAAAACCACTCTAGGACCTCCTCGGGCTAATCTTAGCCGTTCACGACCTCTCCAAGATTAGATCCGGGCCTTAGGATCTTTTCCAAAAATCCTAAGTCTCTGGACCTCCCTTGGTGGTGATCCTAGCCGTCCAGGACCACCTGTTAAATCTTAGCCGTATAGGACCACCTCGTGTTTCAAAGGACCTTCCCGAGGTCCTCTTTGCAAAAGATCACCCTGGTCTTTTATAAAGAGAACCTTCAAAACTACCTTTGGGGTCCTCTTTACAAAAGACCACCTCGGTCCTTGGTAAAGAAGACCGCAAGACCTCCCTCGCTCAGATCTGGACCGTTCGGGACCTCCTCACGGAGATCTCGAACCGTCCGACCTCTCTCTATTAAACACTGTCTCATAGGACCTCCCGCGAAGATCATGGCCATCCATGACCTCCTCGGTGAGATCCTAGCCGTCCCGACCTCCCTCATTTTCATCTTAGCCGTTCACGACCCCCCTGGATATCGTGACCGTCTAGGACCTCCTCCATTAGATCCGTAGCTTTAGGACCTCCCCGTCAGCTCTAGACCGTTAGATTTAGATCTAACGGGCTAGACCTCCTCAGTCCATTTACAACTCTATCGCTTAGTTTCTCTCTTTGTCGTTCATCTTTAGATCTACGGCTCAGATCTGGAGAACATTCGGACCGCTCCGGATGCGATCTTGATCGTGGGCCATCGGATCTAAATCCATCGGTGGAGTCGTTGGCAGTTAAGACCTCCTCTGTAGATCTTAGCCGTCGAAGACCTCCCTCCTTCAGATCTTGCCGTCTAGGACCTCCTCGTTAGATCCGCACGTCAAGTCTAGATCTAACGGCTAAGACCTCCTCTAGGCGCGATGAGGTCTTTGCGCCCAGGTGCTCGTGTGGGTTTTGGCATTTGAGCTCGTGAGCCGTGCGATCTTTGATCAACGGCCCACGACCTCCCCAGTTTTCGTTGGTTTTTCAGATTTAGTTCCCGAGAGCTTTTATTTGCACTTATTAATTGTTTTAAAACTTCAAAAATGCATATCTTTTTCTCTGTAGTTCCAAATTTAACAAACTAAAGTTCTATAATTGCATCTGTTAAAGTACTTTAGCATAGTATAGGTTTTACAAGAGTCTTTAATCCCAAATTAAACATGCCTTAGATTTATAATTTTGAAAATCATAACTAAATCATTTTAACTCTAATTGAGGTGAGACCACTTGTGTTAGCCTTAAGATGTCAGTAGCTACCTACCATAAAAATTTCAGCTACACCACCTTTCTAGAAATTTTCACCAAACAATTTAATTATGTGAACAAGATGTGATTGCATTTTTTTCAGTGAACCACATTGTTTTGAGCATAACTTTTGCATTAAGAGTCCAAATCAGTTGGTTCTTGTTTTAAATTCATTTTAAATCTTGATCTTGCTGCTGTAAAATTTTCAGACATTTGGAGCGCTTTGGTTTTAGAGTTTTTTTCGTTTTCTTTGTTCTTATCGATTCTTTTTCGCTCTTTCGGTAGGTTCCGACGATTGTGCCATCCTTGAGAGTGATCCTCTGCAGCATAGTGAGCAACAAAGAGCGAGGCAAGGAGTTTGATCATTTCCCATTTGATCCCATTACTTTTAAAGTCTAATATTTTGTTTAACTTCTATGTATGCATTGCTATTTTGTTGTTAAATTAATTAGTTAATCCTCTAGTTGCATAATCTGTAGGCAAATAATTATCCTTTACTACCTGAGCCTAGGTTATTTGCTGTGATTAGAGTTCGTTGGATGACCTCTTGTCACTTAGTAGATTTCGAATAAATATTGCTTAGCCATGCCTAGTTATCGGTAGTATTGGGCGATCATCGACTTAGTCGATGATCTTGATCACACAAATACTTATATTATTCCATTATGTCCAATCCTTGTGTTTTATTGATTTACAAATCAAAAAAACTGGAAAACAAAAACTATATCTTGACTTGGGCACAATGGTATGTTGGTGTGATCTGTTGGGTGTGAATGAAATGGTGCCTAAGTCCCTAAGGACCGAGTTACTTGTGCCATTGATCCAAGCAATTGTTGCGTGCTAACCATACGAGGGGGATATGGAACCTCTCTTGACTAAGTACTTTGGGAGGTGTTAATTATGAGCTGGTCGGTGGGTGTGTTGAAACTGTGTGTGTGTGTGGGGTGTTGGAGGGGAGCATTAGCAGACCGGTTAGGCTGTCTAATGTGTCCTTCTCACGTGGGTTGCGGCTCTTAATTTGTGTGAGGATACCCGGTTATTGGAAATGTACTTAATTAAATTCATACTGTAGCATAATTGTTAATGAAGGAACAGTATTGCCCTTTTATTAAAGATCATGCTAGGAGTATAAATTTAACCAGTAGCCGATCCAATACTCAGGATTCCCGGATATATATATCTCACAATGGTTCCCAGAATCAACGACCATTGCATATATATCCTTCATCAACATTGCATCAAACACATACAAGTCATACATTGACATAATTAAACATAAGTTTACAACTTGCGGTTTTAGTACTACATTATGGAGTGACTTGGTCACTACAAACAGTTCAACAGCGGAAGCAAAATAAAAGATCAAAGTCCACCAATGGCCTCATCCACCCGCAGGCAATTGCGTGGAGGAAAAAAGTAGCTTTACTCGTTAGCGTCACCCTGATCGGCGCTAACGGGTACTTCATAAAGATAACCATCCTCACCTGCAACAATAGGTGATAGCACCTTGAGTACGGAAGGTACTCAGCAAGTCTTACACAAACTAATAAAAGAAAGTGTTTATTAGAACCTATTCAAAGGAGTAGAATTTATACATGCATAAGGCTACAACAGGAAGGTAAAATGGTTAAGTTTTGCATAAAGCGGGACCTCTTAACCTACAAAGACTAAATTTTGATAAAGCAGTTTAATAATTCAAGTTGGATTAGAACAGTAAGTAAATGACGTAAAATGTAAACAGTACAGTGCATGAATCCCTCATGCTAAACCAAAAACCGAAACCAGATCTGAAAATCAAAACTTCTATACAGGTGACATCAATTCAAGTTATCATCCATGACCGTGGACACGGCTATTCGAACAGTTTATACCCTGCAGGGGTGTACATCTTTACCCACATGACTTAGCTAGCCCGTTGCCTTCGGATGCCTCCGAATGATGACATACTTCCTTTGGTATGCCGACCGGGGAAACTAAGATTTGGTATTTTTCAACAAACTAACACTATTGATGTAATATCCCAAATTCAAATTAATAAGATTTGTGTTCGGAAGAGAGAATTTAATCAAAAAATTCTTCTTTTGGGGGAAATCTTCGGATTATGGGCCTCCGGCCCAAGCCTTGGGCAGCCCAAGCCGCACCCACCTCCTCCCCTCTAACCCTAATCCCCCCCCAAGCCGCCTCTCCTCCTTTCCCCTCCCCAAGCCGCCTCATTCTCTTCCTCCCTGCCCAGTCGCCACCTCCTCCCCGCTGGACGCCACCTCCTCCCATAGGCGCCGGCCACCTCCTTGGAGCTGCCCTTCCGCTGCCGGTATTCGCGAAGGAAAGAGAAGGGGAGATTGCGGGTTTGCTGGCCGAATCAAGGGAGGAACAAGGGAGAGGAAAGGGTAATTCTTCGCGGGGGATTTGATCCGCATCTTCCTAAGGGACTTCAAGGGTAGTGAGGTGTTTTCCCCGCTGATTGTTGATGATTAGCTATGAAACCGATTAGTTTTGTTTAGATTAAAATCTGTCTGCAGAAGTTTTGTTTCTGTCCAGAATGTTGCGGGGTCTGTTTCGTGGTTTTAGAGGCCGAATCTGAGATGATCATCTCCTGGAGTTATGTAGGTCTTGTTCTTAGCTTTCGTTGGCCGCCAAGATCACCTCATTCCGACTTTCGAGTCAAAAGTTATGATAAATTTAATACCTGCTGTCCAGAATCCTGACGAGAATTAGCAGTCTCTGTATAGGTTGATATTTGGCCTAGTTAGAGGGTGATTCAGAGGTCCTTCCCATAACAAATTTTGAAGGTGATATCACTAGCTTTCAGGATTGATAAAGAACACTTCATTTGGATTTATAGATCAAAAGTTATGCACTTTTCAATGTGACTGTCCAGATTGTATGTCAGTCTGTCCAGATTGTATGTCAGTTTCTATCTTTAGTTTTGACCCGTGTGCCACTTTTTTTTAAAGGCAAAATTTGAATGTCGTGCCAACTAGTTTATTGTAGGTAATTTCATAACCTTTTCAGATTGTTAAAGAACGCTCAATTCGGAGTTGTAGATTAAAAGTTATGGTTGTTTTAGTATTGCTGTCCTGTTTGTTCAGACAGAAGATGTGCTGCTGTTTTGTTTTCTTTATTAGAGAAGTTTATTGGCCGAATTGGGAAATCTCATCAACTTGAATGTTATAGATATGTTCGTTAAGATGAGGTAGGATCTGGACTCATCTCATTTCGAGTCCCACGTCATTAACTACTGTCATTTTCGTGCTGCTGTCCCGACACGCTTTTGGGTTGCAGCCTGTTTTTCGATTAGGTTTTATGGCGATTCCTTGGGAGTTCAAGGGGTATTGTAGACTAGTAATTCGGGTTGGATTCTATGTTGTTCTTATTTCGGTTATTTAATTGTTTAGGCCACGAGGCTACGGGTTTGGGAGCGCCATCGTTGCACGCTAACGCGTCGCAACGCGAAGGCAAGTACTTTGTTGCTTTTGAGTCTTTGTGATTGTGAATGTTTTCATGAATATAGTGTAACATAATGTGTTACCCGAGATGCCAATTGGTTATGTTCTTTCATTATGTGGAGTATATCTTGAGAGATGGTATTATCACTGCTCATGTTCATATCATGCATCCTTTTATTCATGTTATGTCCACGGGAGTGGATTGTAAGTCCCACCATTCCAATGTGGGCAAATTTGGACATTGTCATGTCCGCCCACGGAGTGGATTGAAAGACCCATCAATTCCAAAGATGGGCACGTAAGACCCATCAATTCCAAAGATGGGCAGCTTTGGACACCTATATGAAACGTTCTTCATATAGGACTTGGATCCCCGCACCTTTGTTAAGGTGCGGGCTTAAAAATGAACACCGACGGTGTGTCACTCACTATACCTGTATATGCATGTGTGCGATCCATCCTTGATTACATTCATTCATTTCATGTTTTCATAAGTGTTCACTCGATGCAAGGTTCGCATTCTTAAATGGTGATGTCCTGTTTGTATATGTGTTCTTTCTCTTTCATCAGTACTTGCCGAGTCATGGACTCACTCTTGCGTTGTTTGTTTATTTTAGGTAACCCCGATGTTGGCTCGCTTGGGAGGGAGTAGACACGCACTACTCGCTCACATCATCCTATTCATGTTCAAGATTAAATTTAGTTCTATCTTACATTCGTTAATGATGAACTGTAGTAATTAAATTATAATTGGTGAAGGAAGGATACCTTCTCCACATGGATGTTGATTTATTACTGCGTGTGAACCTTCTTTATTGATGATCAGTATTAAATAACTTAGAAGGTGAAGGAAGGATACCTTCACCATGTCCTGTTCAATTTAATACTGTCTTTAGTTGAAATACTTAGTTCAAATTCTTCTGCATTATGGATGTATGTTAGATGTTTTAGGTGACATCTTGGCTTCCGAATAGCCAGGGTGTTACAGTTGGTATCAGAGCGGGCTTTAGGTCCGTGGTTAATAGAAGAACATTAAAATGACACACGTACACGATAGGTGGGGTTGGGAATCTATTGCTTCCGCATTTCTATTGTTATGTTTCATTTGTTGAGCAATTGTTGAGTTGCTTCTGTATTATCTTTCTTGTTGTTAATCTATGATCTACTATGATATTCATTATCTATGAACTAATACTTTGATTGTCGTGAGATGATCCTGCATATTCATAATTGCGTATTTTGGTGAAGCGTGTTGCTAACGGATGATAAGAAGTGGAGGTCGTGGTTGTTACTCTGGGATTCACCAGGTTACACCACTGTTCGCAGTACGTGGTTAGAGGAGTAGTTACCCCGAGTACCATAGTTTCAGGTGTTAAGCGTGAGTTGCTTTAGAAAGTTGTTCTCTTTCTTGATTTCGGAATTTGGCAATTCTTGTCCTGTGGTGGTTGATGAATTTCTCCGGGGTTTGTGGTTCATGATAGTTATGGTTTTCCATAGATCCCTCTTGGTTCTCTGAAACAATTATTGCTTTTCGACTGTTGAGTTGTTTTTACTACTTGTGGTCGTTGTCAATTGGCAAGATTGATGTTTTCATGGTTGCTCCTTATTTCTCATTGAAAAAGAATGACTCATTTACTCGTTTGATAGCTTGGTTAGTGAGGGTTTTCCGCTGTAAGTTCGTTTACATAAGAAAGCTTTGGCTTTATGCGTTTCTTTTGGATTACTTCGAGCGTTGAGGTTTGAAGTCTCTCTTTTGCTGTAGTAAGGTGTTAGAATCCCTTTTGTGATGTCTTGCCATGCTTAAATTGAGAATTTATAACTAAGCGAATAAATTGTTACGATATGAGTTACCAAGTTGGGTTATTAGCATGGTGCAAATCAACTATTCTTAACTACCATCTATGAAGGTGAAATTGATTAATTTGAAATATCCTTGTATTTGATACATGCTGTATGTTAAATAAAGACTGTCCATATCTGTTCAGAACCTATAGATCTTACATAAGAGCTAGATTTATCTATTTCATGGTATGCTAAAATTGTTGAAACTTGTATAAAGGACCGGATGGGTGCCGGTGTATCGATTCGGGAAACCTTGTTTATAGAAAATTATGTTAGTGAATCTTTAATCATGTTTTGAAGTGATTTCTGAACAAAGGTGAAATGTGAGTCTATGTTTATATATGGTTATGTGTTTGCAAATGGAATTAGTACCGTATGTTCATACATGATTAATACAATCATCATTTGTTTTTGAGCGCTAAAGAAGGTGTTGAGCAACACCCACAGTGGAGTAGACGAATTTCGTAAGTAGTCTTTGATATCGTGCCTTGTGATATTGTTATTGCTTAGCATAGTCTTGTTATAATAAATTTGTTTCAACCTTTTGTTTGTGTTCCCTTTGGGAAGTTTTAGGATGGAGTAATAAAGTTTGATGACTCTTGGTACTAGTGTGTGTTGTCGATGTTATTAAATAGTCAAAATGTGAGAATGAGGCTAATTCTCGTAGAAATTTGATCACCCATGGTGATATTTCCTAAATGATCAAATTTCATGTTTTGTGTTCATGATCTTTTGGGGGTTCAGGCTTTATGTGGTAAATGAAGTTTATCGAGTATCGATATGTTGCAAAGTTATAATGATTCTTCAGTGATACAAGTGCTTCGATTTTGAATACTGATTTGTTCTTATCTGTTAAGGTTCGATATTCTCTTCTTGTGAGGCTTATGCTTCAACTGTGGACTCCACTTATGTTCCATGAGTTCATTACTTAATTGGTTTTTCCCTTGGTCCCGTGTTCAGTGCGAGTGGTAGATGAGTTTTCTAGTTGGTGAAAAATCGTTTTCATTTGTCTCTTCTTTTGAGAAAGAATCAACTCATTCTTTTCACGTGGGTCTTACGAAGTGTTTTCAAATTGTTGTTGTGAGAATTGAAGTTAATATCGTTTAGATGAGAATATTTCAAGTTTAGCTTTCGTGATATTTTCTTTGGGTTCTTGAATCATCTGATAGCTGAAATTATTTTAAATAAACTAAGGTATTGAATTGTCTTGTTGCTTCTTAAGAGTTTTGTGTGACTTAATTTTAAAGACTTTTTAGTCTAAGTGGGCAACATGAGGTTGCAATCAAAGAAGTTATGTTGGTTCCTTTAAGAGGAGAATAATCTGCTTGCTTTTCATGAAATCCCATAATTGGAAATGTTTCGAGTTTGGTGGCTGAGATTACTTGGATCTCATGTCTCGTGTGTAGTTGAATTGTTCTGAACAAATAGGACGTATTGAGGAATTTCATTGGTTCTTATTTAGTCCGTGTGGTTTGGACTAAAGACCTTATCTTGTTCATTGTGGCAAAGCGATGTTAGTCAAAGAATTCATTTCAGTGTTAAAGGAAAGAGTACAGTAGGAATATTTGAGAATTTGAGTCAAGTTTTGTAACTCGTGGTTATTTGAATTGTTCATAAACTTTTTGCTCTTTTCACTCAAGAGTTGTCGAGTTCCAATCGCAATGTCATTTTCTTATTGGTTGTTATTTGCTATTTCCATTTCGAGGTGATGCGTGCCCTCCACTGTGAACTCAACTTTCGTTTTCCCAGATCTTTATTACAGTTATTTCTTTTGGTCTCGTGCTCACCGTGAGCAGCAACATTTTCCTGTGTGGTGAAAGTTGTTCTTGTTCGCCTCTTTCTTTTGAGAAAGGATCAACCGTTTTGTGCTATAAAGTTTTACAAATCGTGAGTTGTTTGGTGGTGGTTAAGTGATTGTAGGGGTGAGATTTTGCTACCCAGCTATTGGAGGAGTAATAGAAGATGAGTTGGTTTTGACCTGAACCTCTTGGAGGGAAGTTGATTCAGATGGAATGTATGGTTTCGAAGTAAAATTGTATATTGTTCGACTAAGTAGGACCTATGGTATAGTGTAGTTCCAGAACCTTGGTTCATGTTGAAATGTTGGGGATTATCAAATGTATGGAAACCGTAATCAATTTTATAGAGTAACACTATTGAAAGTATCGCGATGTTGTATGAGTGATTCCTGATGAGGTCAATGAGTGAGTATGTCGGAATTGTGGGGATCTTAGAGATTTAAGCCGATGATTTCATTATTTGTTATAAGAGGAATTCGTTGTAGAGGTCTTGGAGGTTAAGTCTGGGCTTTCCATTGTCATGCTAGACTTTTGGTCGCCCAAAGATTTGTGTGTAGAGGAGATAGAACATTGGAGTATCCTGAGTAGTGGAATGATTGTCAATAGAACCCTCCTGATGTAGTTCATGAGCGGGTGTACTGAGGATTCTGATGTGTTATTCCTGAAAGTTGGAGGTGATGAGATTGCATGGGTTTTTGAGGTGCTTTGGTGCCTTCTATCAAATTAATGTCATCAGTTGAATGAGTTGTCTAGAACATTCAGTGGAATCAATAGAGTCTCTCCACAAAGGTGTGGATGATGTACTTCGGTTTAAGCCTAATTTGAGGATGTTAAATTAAGAGGTTTGAGCCCTGTGGTATGCGAGGAATTCGAATTCCAATGTCTGAGAGAAATTTTATTCCTAAAAGAGGACTTGAGAAAAAGGATGTTTCCTTGGGTATTGAAGCGTTTTATTGATACTCATTTGAGCTTTGTGTTGTTGACTGGTGTCTTCTGCAATGTGAGTTGGTGTTGTGTTGGCATGTTTGCTTCTTTCCAATTCAGACAAAACAAAAGAAGTATTTGGTTTGAGCATTCAAGTGATCTCCCCTTTTGCTTTCATGACGTTTATTCGCAATTTGCCACTTGGAAAGTGGAAAGGTTTTCTTGATGAAATTCTGATTTACGGATTTTACTCTTGATGATCGATTGGTAACGTCTAGTTGTGACGTGAATCTTTCTTAATCAGTTATGTTTTGTCGGTAAAAGAGTTTGCTTAAAGTGATTTCGATCGTGTGTTTCCAGTTAAAGGAGGTGATCCTTGTTTTCAGTGAAGAGTTCAATTAAGAGGCGGAATAAGTGTTCCGTGTTCCTTGTGCTTGTCGTGTGGTTCGGTATCAATGGGGAGATTAACCCCAGGTACATTGGGTTGTTTTCGCTAGTTGGCGTATCGCCATGACTGTCTCGAATCCATGCGCGGAGTACGTAACGTCTTGTTTGTTCTCGTGTTGAGTGAGTACCTGAGAGATCCAGAGGTTGAGATTTCGTTTGCGCCGTTGACCATGGAGTGAGATCTTACCTTCGAGTCTTGTCCGATGATTGTACCTGGAAATGTTGGGTTGGGGGTTAGATCAGACGTTGTTTCACGTCTTTGTGTTGTGGTCCTCAATCCGAGAGAGAGGCCACTTGGGAGTTGGAGTTTCACATGCGTGAGCTTTATCCGGCTTCGTTCGCAACGGTTATCTATTTTCCGTTGTTAAGATCTAGTCGCGGGGTTACTTTCGTTGTTCGACGGTTAGAATTCGAGGTCGAATTCTGTTAAGGGGGATAGAATGTAATATCCCAAATTCAAATTAATAAGATTTGTGTTCGGAAGAGAGAATTTAATTAAAAAATTCTTCTTTTGGGGGAAATCTTCGGATTATGGGCCTCCGGCCCAAGCCTTGGGCCGCCCAAGCCGCACCCACCTCCTCCCCTCTAACCCTAATCCCCCCCAAGCCGCCTCTCCTCCTTTCCCCTCCCCAAGCCGCCTCATTCTCTTCCTCCCTGCCCCAGGTCGCCACCTCCTCCCCTGCTGGACGCCACCTCCTCCCATAGGCGCCGGCCACCTCCTTGGAGCTGCCCTTCCCGCTGCCGGTATTCGCGAAGGAAAGAGAAGGGGAGATTGCGGGTTTGCTGGCCGAATCAAGGGAGGAACAAGGGAGAGGAAAGGGTAATTCTTCGTGGGGGATTTGATCCGCATCTTCCTAAGGGACTTCAAGGGTAATGAGGTGTTTTCCCCGCTGATTGTTGATGATTAGCTATGAAACCGATTAGTTTTGTTTAGATTAAAATCTGTCTGCAGAAGTTTTGTTTCTGTCCAGAATGTTGCGGGGTCTGTTTCGTGGTTTTAGAGGCCGAATCTGAGATGATCATCTCCTGGAGTTATGTAGGTCTTGTTCTTAGCTTTCGTTGGCCGCCAAGATCACCTCATTCCGACTTTCGAGTCAAAAGTTATGATAAATTTAATACCTGCTGTCCAGAATCCTGACGAGAATTAGCAGTCTCTGTATAGGTTGATATATGGCCTAGTTAGAGGGTGATTCAGAGGTCCTTCCCATAACAAATTTTGAAGGTGATATCACTAGCTTTCAGGATTGATAAAGAACACTTCATTTGGATTTATAGATCAAAAGTGATGCACTTTTCAATGTGACTGTCCAGATTGTATGTCAGTCTGTCCAGATTGTATGTCAGTTTCTATCTTTAGTTTTGACCCGTGTGCCACTTTTTGTTAAAGGCAAAATTTGAATGTCGTGCCAACTAGTTTATTGTAGTTAATTTCATAACCTTTTCAGATTGTTAAATAACGCTCAATTCGGAGTTGTAGATTAAAAGTTATGGTTGTTTTAGTATTGCTGTCCTGTTTGTTCAGACAGAAGCTGTGCTGCTGTTTTGTTTTCTTTATTAGAGAAGTTTATTGGCCGAATTGGGAAATCTCATCAACTTGAATGTTATAGATATGTTCGTTAAGATGAGGTAGGATCTGGACTCATCTCATTTCGAGTCCCACGTCATTAACTACTGTCATTTTCGTGCTGCTGTCCCGACACGTTTTTGGGTTGCAGCCTGTTTTTCAGATTAGGTTTTATGGCGATTCCTTGGGAGTTCAAGGGTGTCGGGACCCAAAATTACAATTCTGGACCCTCTGTGTATACTGCACTAGTCCAGGATCACGCTAGTGCACACAGTGGCAACATCGATGAAATATCATTTCCATATACAAAGATGACTAATAAGTAGGCGAATAACAATAAATATCAGAGTAAAGACCTTAAGGTCAAAGCTAACAATTAATGCCTCAGAAGGCGAATAGCTCGATGAAGCTGCAGCGGAACGAAACGGAATAACTTCAGTGAAGCCCATCCATATGCCCACAGGCAATCGGCTGGGGTGCGCGACCTAGTTCTTCTCAATCCTTGAAGTATACCATGTTGACCGACGATTCCTTCACTCTGTAGGTTTGGGCGCAAGTTTTACAACAAGCGTGAGTACACAACCGTACTCGCAAGTCATACCACAGAATGCAATGTATAGATGCAGGCTTATTCCAAAGGAAATGACTCCTGTGGTTATTTTGCAGAAATGCAACATTTGCAATTGAATATGAATAATAGATTGAAAGCATAATTCAAAACAAATAGACAATATTAATTTAACAGTTGTTTTCACAAAGACACATAGCCTAATCAAATTCTTTCACACAACCATATGACTTAAATCACACAGCTGTCCCTTCCCAATTATGTTATGAAAACTACCCCTTGTGTGAAATCCCCGAGCATTGTCCATGACCGCGGACGCGGCTATTCGAATAGATTGTTTAACACTCTGCAGAGGTTGTACACTTTACCCACACGATATAACCAGTGTGGCCCCACTGATCATAACAAAACAGTTCAGAAACTTCATCTCAAACATTGACACTCCCGATGTGCTTACAAACCGTTATACATATCACAAAGCCCATGCATAACACACACCGTTGGACAGGGACGACGAATCCTCCCGTGATGCAACCACCAAGTAGTCACACCTCCACCCTATCACAAAGCCTAACCTACCACCTGAACATCAATGCCGAGAATCCATAACTTACTAACTTAGGCCCGTCCCATACCAGGCATGTGTTCGTACAGTAAGGCTCAGTTCAATAGCGCACAAAGTTAAGTCCTTAATTGACCAAGGCAAGACTTCCATGTTCTAACTAAGTCACAAAGATTATCATTCCCATCACATAGTCCACCATGTCACACAGTCTCCACCACTTGCCTCAGTCCAAATCCTTTACCACCCAGTTGGTTTTAGTGCAACACATGCCATCACGAAGTAATAACACATAGCACACAATTTTACACAAAGTTCCATAGTCACTTAGTCAAATTTATAATTGCAACTCAGGTGATGATGATGACTCGTTGCATGGCTAAGCAATCTACTCGTACTAACCAACCCACGTTGGTAATACCATAGCACCAACTAAATATGAACCAAACTAGGGTGACAAAAGATTATGACATACAATGGACAAAGTGGATATAACAAATTGGATTAATAGCTAAACCCAAAAGCATTTAAATAATTACTTAAATTAAATGCAATAATTTAAATCAAAGTAATTTTGAAAACTGGGTTCAATATGATCAAAGGTATAATTTGCCTTGCTATAGCAATGATGATCTTATTTTATCTTCAATCTTCTACTTGCTTGATCTTCAGCTCCTACGGACGATTCTGGGACTTCGGCGTCTAACGAGAAAGAAAGCGCAAAACAAACTAAATTCAAAAGACAAATCAAATAAACTCCAAATTGAAATTGAATGGTACTGGAAGGTAGATATTGAATTTAGATGAATTTAGAAACCTGAATGAGTTCAATCGGAATTCGGATGAAGAAGATATGGCTTTTGGAAGATTGAAATTCACATGAAATGATGAAAAAGCTCTACGGAATATTCACAGAATATTCTATTCCGAAAATATTAGATAAAGAATGAGTGTATGATAGGTGGGACCGACTGGTATTTATGGATTTCTAGAATTAAAATAATTCCAGAAATAAGGTAGAGAGAGTGACAAGCGGAACCAATAAGATAAAAGGATTTTCAAGAATTAAATTAATTCCCGAAAATAGGATTAGGGGTTGACATGTGGGCCATCGGTCTATGGACCAGTCCACAGAGATATGCTAGTCCACGGTGGACCAAGCTCATGAATAGGGTTTGACAAGCTATATATATATTAGGAATTAGGATGACATGTGGGTCTACATGGAAGAGATATATATATATATATATATATATATAAATATATATATATATATATACATATATATATATATATATATGTGTCCACATGGAAGTGATACTTATTTATTATCTTGTGGGGGTCCATTGTCATAGAGAGCAATGACAACAGAAGGAAATAACGAAGAAACGAACAGAGCAACGAAGAAGTCACGTCTCGACACAACAGCATGAACAAGAACGGAGGACATGCCGATTCTTGCTCATGGCGGTTCCGATGAACGGAGGCGAACCAGCGTTGGCGAAGGGGCAAACGGAAAGGAAACGACGAGCCGAGATGATGACGCGTCCGGACATCAAGATTTTGCTCCATGCGACGGCAGCGACGCGAAGAACGCCGACGACGGCGGCCTCGCGCGTGTAACACTTCGGTGATGCTCTACAAAAGGGAGGTGAGCACGGCGTAGAACGCGCGACGCGAACTCAACGGTGGTGGAGTTGAAGGCGGGGATCAACGGTTGCGAGTAATTGACCGGAGAAGGACGACGAACAAGAGGCGAGAACGCCAAATTCTCGGCGCACGGTGGATGAAACTTGAATCTACAAGAGGGAAAAATAGGTATTGACAAGGGCACTAGATGACGCGATCGGATTTTGGAAAAACTCACCGAGGAAGCGAGGAACGCGATGAACACGTTTCGCTTTAGGGCTTGATATGGCCGACGGTGCTTTGGTGATCTTCGCGAAGAGGAAGGAACCATGACGTGAACGCGACGACGCCAAGCCAACGCCAGACGGTTTGGCCGAGGACGTCGGATGAAGTCGTAGTTCGCCGGAGAAAACCTTTGGTTGGAGCTCGGTTTTTGGAGATTGCGACAAAATTAGATCGGTTTGGAGGAAACCAATTCAGGGATTGGAAGAGGGATCAACACGACGTGTGGCGCAAACGGCTCGCATTTATATGCACCATAGAGGAAGATATGGAAATTTGAATTTTTGAGTTTGAAACGGACACGTTCGCAGATGCGATCGGTTCTGAGATCAAGATGAACAGTGTTTCGCGAAATACTGTAGCATCGGCAGGAGAGAGAAAATCTGGATTTTCGGAATTAAAAGAAATCCCAAAAATCAAGGAGGTCAAATAAATAGCAAATAAATCCGGAAAAATCTCAGAAAATACCCAAAAATTCCTTGAAGGACAAGGAAGTCAAATAACACAAATTTTTATTTAATTAAAGTTTATATTAGTCAAATTAAATATTTTTAATTTAGGAAAATTCCAATTAAGCTTTATTAATTCAAATAAAATTGGTGAAATTTTCCAGGGACCTAAACTACTCAAAAAGATTTTTGAAAAGCCAAATTTTGGGACGTTACAAAGGGGGGTATTGTAGACTATTAATTCGGGTTGGATTCTATGTTGTTCTTATTTCGGTTATTTAATTGTTTAGGCCACGAGGCTACGGGTTTGGGAGCGCCATCGTTGCCTGCTAACGCGTCGCAACGCGGAAGGCAGGTACTTTGTTGCTTTTGAGTGCTGTGATTGTGAATGTTTTCATGAATATAGTGTAACATAATGTGTTACCCGAGATGTCAATTGGTTATGTTCTTTCATTATGTGGAGTATATAATTGAGAGATGGTATTATCACTGCTCATGTTCATATCATGCATCCTTTTATTCATGTTATGTCCACGGAGTGGATTGTAAGTCCCACCATTCCAATGTGGGCAAATTTGGACATTGTCATGTCCCGTCCCACGGAGTGGATTGAAAGACCCATCAATTCCAAGATGGGCATGTAAGACCCATCAATTCCAAAGATGGGCAGCTTTGGACACCTATATGAAACGTTCTTCATATAGGACTTGGATCCCCGCACCTTTGTTAAGGTGCGGGCTTAATGAACACCGACGGGTGTGTCACTCACTATACCAGATATGCATGTGTGCAGTCCATCCTTGATTACATTCATTCATTTCATGTTTTCATAAGTGTTCACTCGATGCAAGGTTCGCATTCTTAAATGGTGATGTCCTGTTTGTATATGTGTTCTTTCTCTTTCATCAGTACTTGCTTGAGTCATGGACTCACTCTTGCGTTGTTTGTTTATTTTAGGTAACCCCTGATGTTGGCTCGCTTGGGAGGGAGTAGACATGCACTACTCGTTCACATCATCCTATTCATGTTCAAGATTAAATTTAGTTCTATCTTACATTCGTTAATGATGAACTGTAATAATTAAATTATAATTGGTGAAGGAAGGATACCTTCTCCACATGGATGTTGATTTATTACTACGTGTGAACCTTCTTTATTGATGATCAATATTAAATAACTTAGAAGGTGAAGGAAGGATACCTTCACCATGTCCTGTTCAATTTAATGCTGTCTTTAGTTGAAATACTTAGTTCAAATTCTTCTGCATTATGGATGTATGTTAGATGTTTTAGGTGACATCTTGGCTTCCGAATAGCCAGGGTGTTACAATTGAGTTGGACCCCCATGTGTGAGCTGATCTCGCTTAAACAACGACTGATAGCATCTGCTTAACCGGGGCACACATGTTGCGTCAGTAATGCCGACCCAAACAATTAAATGTGAACTGGGCTCACTACCCATATTAGGATGCAATCGGCATCTTTAAGGTACGTATATGCTACGGAGCACATATACGCCCTCACCTTGTAAGAACATCTGATACTGACATACAAGCTCACATGGCATACAACACAGTCATAAGACCTAAGCATTTATGCCATACAAGGTCAATACACATATTCTTACTTTCCTGTTTCCATCCCAATAGTCTTAACATTTTACTTAACCAAACAGCGCCCATACACTGCATGTGGAAGTACGTGGGGGACTTGAATTGAATAGTCAGAGTTCGGTCCTTAATTAACCTGGACAAGTCCACCACAATTCCCAATCTCGTGCACAAAAGCACCATCACTAGCTTCCTCTTGTCCAGATCAATTTAAATTTAAAACACAAGTCTGATTTAAAGAAACTGGACAAAGAGTTCAAAATAACAGAAATTCATTTGTGATTCCCCTGTTTGACAAGGTATTCTTGTCAAACTCTAAAATCTCTAGACTGCATGTCTAAGCTAAATCTGAAAATATATGTTATAGTATACAGTACTGAGCTAGGGTTAAGTGTATGATTTTAATTAAGGTAATCCACCATGTTAGGTTATAGCTAGCTACTACAGATCACATTTTTGTATTTTCAGAAAAATAGCATGCACAGATATCACTGGATTTGTAAAAGCTATTGTACAAAATTTGGGATCAATATGGTGCAGAGAGGAAGCTTGCCTTGATAGTAGTATACTGCATTGCGCTCGGGATGCTCGAAATAGGTTCAATCACTTCAGCAAAACCAGATTCTAAAAGAAGCAATAAAGTCCAATAAATGCCAAAATCGACAATAAGTACAAAATGGAAGAAATATGCATGATCAATCTGGAAATGCATGATTGACTGTATGCTTAAGTTATATCTACTCTAATAGTGACAATAACCCATATTATAATACACAACTTTTAAATATCAGAAACTAGTGTTTGAACCAAAGTTGCAAATTTCAGATTTTTGAAAAGAACAGAAACAGGACAGATTACAGATTTAGGAAAAAGGAAAATAGATCAAGCAAAGGTTCTAAAATGAAGCTTAACCTGATATTTTAGAGTATTTAATACCCTAAACTACCCTTAACCCAACCCTAATCGGTTAGATTACAAAATCTGAGGAAAACTTGTATTGTCGGTTAAGCCGACAATAAAGAACAGAGGCAGATCTCTACTAACAAGCTAAATAGAGGATGACAAAAATTAAAAGAACAACTTGTTATGCTGCTAGGGTTTAGTTGAAACCTAACTAGGATGATAAGTTGACAGGAGAAACCCTAGATCTTGAAAAAGATATGAAAGACCAAAAAGTTAGAATAACAACTTTTTAGTTTGAAGCAAGTTGAAGCTACTGATATTTAAAAGAATGATTCATATGATCTCCTAAGGTCCTTAAGATGCCCCAGATGTCAAAAGCTAGGGTTTTAGCTTACCAGTATAAGAAAGACACCAAAGATTCTGAAAACCCGATGTTGATCGACAGAGAAATAAACTCTGGTTTGACCTACAAAAGATGTCAAATCTTTATTACAAGGTGAAACCAGGGTTTAGGATGGATAAGCAATGGACAGGAGCAAGAACTCCACTGGACAACAATGGAGGATGAAAAGCTCCTTCGGTCAACACTGGTAACAGCAAAAAGCTAGGGTTTATATATAGATGTTGAGCTACAGGGCAAAGTGGAAAAGTCTAGTGTTGATGAGGTGTCCATTTAGAGCTAAATATCCCAAAAATTACTTGCATAAACTTTGGGATAAATCATCTCCTTAGTTTACAGAGAGGGCTGCGCGCAGAGATAAGGAAGAAGGGAGGCAACATATGACATGTGGGTCCCTGTGTCATCCTCAGTTGCGCGCGCCTCCTAAAGCTCAAAAGAACATCAGCCGTCCGATTAGAAATGGGCGGCTGTGATAAATAGAGAGGTTAAAAGGTTTTAATCGGCATCTTTTAATATGGGTCGTGCGATCTAGATCGGTCGATTGAGATTTAAACAGAGCTCAAAGGAAATGCGGGGTCTACTTTCAAATCTGGACGTTGGATTGGAATCCAACGGTCAAATAAAGGAATACACGTCACTCAATTAGACGAGATGACGCGGCACCGTTAGATTAGATTTCTACGGTCAAGATGGGAAAATGAACCGGATGGTCCGATTGCATACACAAATCTGGACCCTACGATTAGAATCCAACGGCCCACTAAATTTGAGCCTTAATTGCGCTCGGTCAAAAGGAGCGCCGTGGGATTTAAATCCAAAGGCCCAAATAGCTGCGCGCCTTTTATTTCAAAATGAAACGAGCGACGCGGTCAGATCAAGAATGGACGGCGGAGATCGAGAGGGACTCCGGAATCGTCCGAATGCATGCATCGCTCTGGACCATACGATGAAAATCTAACGGCCCAGAGAAGCGCAGGCCTTAATAGCACGCGGTAAAGAGGGACGTCGTGAGATTTGAATCTGACGGCCCAAAGAAAAGCGCGCCTTTAGTTTTAAAAAGAAAAGGGCGGCGCTGTTGGATCGAGAATGGACGGTGGAGATCGTGAGGATCCGAGTCGTCCAATGCATACATCTCCTTGATCGTCCGATTAAGATCCAACGGTGGAAATTAGGGCGCACACGTGGACAGCTCGCGTGGCATCGTAGCCTCGCCCGTTCGATGGAAGATCGACGGCTCACAGTGCGCGAGGGGATTGGGCTCGCGCCCGAACGTGACAGAGCCGGACCAGTTGCACTGGGTTGGACCCAATCGCATGGCTCGAGTCGCTACAGTGCTGATGGTTAGGTTTAGACCAGAATAGTTGACCAAAACCTATTTGAATGCTTAAAGGTTTGACTGGGCTTTTAAAAATAGCAAATAAATTTGTAAAATCGTGAAATCTTTACTGGAAACTACTGGGATGATATATTTCCCAGATAAATTTTAAAAATCACATTATCACTTTGTAAAATACATAAATAATTATTGTAGCCCGAAAGTGTTTATTTAAAGGTAAATATTTTTCTGTAAACCAAATAATTTCTAGAAATTCAACAAAAATTATTTTTAGTCAAGATAATTTATTTAGGCTTTAAGGAAAATACTTCCCAGTCACAATACAGGTTTCATCTTGTATTTCCTTCGAAACTTCAAATAAGTTATTGGACTTTGGCTAGAAAAGGGAGGTTTCAATTGATAACAGCAATTCCAAATTGTTAATTATGAACAGTAATGTCATGAACAGTGTCCCATTACTGTTTATAAAATTGGGGCTGTTACAATTAGCATCGTCCATTGGAAAGTGTCTTGTTAGACTTAGCCGTGCCTGCATACCAAAGGAAGTATGCTAACCGTGGCTGGTGGAAAGGCGGTCTATCGTGTGGGTACATTGGTACACCCCTGCAGGGTTAAAACTATTCGAATAGTCTTGTCCTAGGTTATGGACACGCTTGGTTATTTCCCACAAGAACTAGACTACAACCTTTTTAAGAAAACTTAAACTTGACATGGGTGGTATGAAGGGGTACTTCATGCTATTGTTGTGGTGGCTATTGGGTTAGCCACTTCCAGGATGTTGTCATCTACCTATTGTTATAGTTGTTTCTCTTTTATTTGAACAATAAGAATTAATTGCAAACTTGCTTTTAAATGTACTACATTATTGCAAATAAAACTTGCTTTATGCTGAAAATAAGTCCAGAGCCTCATCCACTTAAATAAAGCTTGCATGTAGCTAATTATAGTTCTGTTATCTCACACGTCAGTCTTGCGAGTACAAAAACAATTTTTGTACTCAGATGCTATGCTTAATTGTTTTGTTGCAGAGGAAGAAGGTGAGCCCCAAGGGCCTTACTTTTGCGAGATGTGCGGGTTCTGGGATGACTAGCTTGGCGGTCCGGTTGGTTGCCTTGTGGGTAAAGGCACACTGATTGGCTTTTGTTTATCGCCATCTTATGGCACTTTTGCTTCCGTTGTGTACTTATCTAGTTGTATGTCTTTTGGCCGGTCGCCCTCTCTTTTGTAATAACTCCTTATATTACGTATGTCTTTCAGCTCGTTGCTTGTTCGGTTCTATATGAATGAATGGGACTGATGCATGATTTTGTAACGGGGTGTGTATACTGCAATTCTAGGAAGTATACATATCTCGAGGCTTGGTTTATCTGATTTGTGATGCTAGGATCAATGGATGGTTAAGCATTACAAGCCAAATAAACCGGGGTCCTCACAGTATTGGAGGGGGAGGAGTCGCCGGCGATGGCCACCGGAGCACGAGTTGGAGGAGATAAAGAGTCTAGGCATGGAAGGCTCGAAGCTCAGTTTGAGATGTCGATTCCTCTCGATTCAGAGGTGTTGGGACACTCAAACAATATAATTGAAAAATACCCAATTCCAATTCCCAAGGACACCCAAACAATATAATAGAAAATACCCAATTCCAATTCCCTAATTCTGGGCTCACGGAGGTGTTTGGCTATCTGGCTTTTAGGTAGACTGGTTGCAGCTTCTGAAATGGAGAATGTATGAAATGTCCTTGAGGCAGGTGATGGCTTGTTTGATGCGATTTAATGGTAATTGACGTCAATTAATGATAATTAACGCAATTGACTACATAAACACAATTGACTGCAATTAACCAGCAAAACCTCATGTGATGATGGTCCCAGATTGACATCTTGTCATAAATCGTAGGACATCTACGAAAATCTCACTTGTGAGGCTGTGAGGATGGTCCATGAAACTTCGTCCTTGCATAGGGTTTTGATTCCTGAGCTTATAGTCATCCATTAATAAAAACATTTTTCCATCCAGTACTACAGCATAAGTATATGTTCCAATGAAAAAACTTCCCACATCAAGTTCTCAAATTTGTCAGCAACAATAGGTTTGGCACGGAAACAAAACATTATAGCATCTCCAAAGCAACAAAATGCTGAAAAATGAAAACGGTGGACAATAGCTCCACAGATGTCGGTTCAATACAACAGGCCATCACTTTATCTCACATTTGGCAGAGCATTTGGTACATTGTGCCAACAAACAGAACTTCACAGTATTGGCAGTAAACAAATACCAAGATCAATGGTAGCACAAAATAGAATGCCTACAAGTACTTACAACAAAATATATCATCCTTTCCCATGCCCATGCAGATATAGATTTTTTTTTTGCATTTCTGGCCCTGTAACTCATTTTAATTTCAAAAGTAGCCCTCTTCCACCATAATTAGCAAAAGTAGCATCAGACAGCTTCTCTACCATGGTAGGGTGGCAGAACTCGCCTCACCCAGCGCGGCAGTCACCCGCCTCTACGATGGATGGGGCAGCCACCGCCTCAGATCGGATGGGGCAGGTGACCTGCCCCATATGGTGGGCGTGGTAGGAGGCCTGGGGAGAGAAAATAGGAGAGAGAAAGAAAAGAAAAAGGGGGAAATCCAGTTTTTTTTAAAAATAAATCCAAAATTTCAAGAAAATTACATAAAAATCCTTGGAACATGAATATTTAATAAAATATTTTTGAATTTAATTGAAGTTTATTTTATTCATTTAAAATGTTTTTCACTTTCTGGAATTTTGCTATTAAAATTTAAAATGTTTTTCACTTTCCGGAATTAAATTCTGAACGAATAAAATTATGTCAAATTCACACAAGCAAGTACGCTGTGTTGGAAGGCTCTACATAAAATTTCATAATTTTTTGAACTCATTTTCTATATTTTAAAATTCCTATAAACAGTGTCAAAACCCTAATCAGCTTAAACCTAAACCCTAATGCATCCCGACACCTAAATTCACATGCATGCTTCCCTGTTGCGTCCTATACCCGCGGTAGGAGTACTGTGCAGAGGCTACTTTTGCTAATTATGGTGGAAGAGAGCTACTTTTGAAATTAAAACAAGCTACAGGGCTAGAAATGCAAAAAATTCGCATATATACACCTCAGAAGTGAACTTTGAGTTATTTATTTGTAACCTTGGCATCAAATGTTACATCAGAATATAGCACCATCTTGTTGGTGAAACTCTTTAACTTATATGATGTCGTTCTAAAAGTATTCCTGGTCGAATGTCACTGGTCGGAACACCAGTGACTCTACGACCAGCACATGTATTGATTGATGACCACGTTTCACCGGTCATGGATATAGGGATATCGAATCAATAATGTGAACACATGTTAGAGAACATGGGGTTGGATAGACCCACCTTGAGACACTATTGAGAGTGTCATGATTCTATGTGTCATTAGTTGATCTCAAGCAATGATAATGTATAATCCTTAGACCTGAGATTAGCATGGTTCCCTACATGTGTAATAACACTCTTAGGGGTTGCCAAACGCTACTCATAACTGGGTAGTTATAACGGTAGCTTTCGGGTATGCTGTGAAATATGCGGAGAGATGTGACTGGTCGGATATAGGATTTACCCCTCCTAACATAACGGGAGCGATATCTCTAGACCCCTCGAAGTGGTTGAATAAAGAAAATGCATGGCCATGCCACTCGTGGTCGAAGAGTTCAACCACATATGGTTATCCGATGCTCGATCGAGAAAGTATTGAACAGTCCATGGATGACATATATCTCACCTGGAGTTCAAATCAGATGTCGTGAGGCAAAGGGAGAATACACGAGTAGGTCGCTTAGTTCGATCAATTACAGACAAGTCGTATAGAGATACAAGTTGGTCATAGAATGGTAGAACGTAATCACAGAGTGGTTGAAACCTGGTCGTAAGGAGTTACGAACTGGTTGAGACTAAATATGAACTGGTCGTACACAGTCACAAACTAGTCGTATAGAGATACAAGCTAGTTGTAGACTGCTCGTACTTAAGTACTGACTGGTCGTAAGGAGTTTCCAACTAGTCATGCCTAAATACGGACTAGTCGGGACGAGATACAAGCTGGTTGTAAGTGATGAGGACCTGGTCATAGATCATATTGCATTAAGGTTCGTCCGATATAATTTGTGTGTATTCGGGAATCGTTATATCCTGCCAGGGACTGTCGGGACCCAGAATTACGATTCTGGAACCCTCTGTGTATACTGCACTAGTCCAGGATCACGCTAGTGCACACAGGGTTAACATAGGTAAACATCGATCCACACAAACGATAAATAAAGTAACCGATTAGTTTGAATAACAAATAAGGGTTTTGACCTTATGGTCGAGTTTACACTTATTAAGCCACCCAGGGCTAACAGGAAATAAAGCAGCAGCGGAACGGAAAACTCCAGCGTAGATCCCACCAATTCACCACAGGCAACCGACTGGGATCCACACCTTAACGAACGATCAGCCTTCAGCGAACTCCTCCTCGAAAACAGGCGTAGACTCCTCCTCTTCTGTAGGTTTGGGCGCAAGTTTTACAACAAGCGTGAGTACACAACCGTACTCACAAATCATACCACAGAATGCAATGTATAGATGCAGGCTTATTCCAAATAAAAGGCTTCTGTGGTTCTTTTGCATAAAAGCAACATTTGCAATTGAATACGAATAATAGATTGAAATCATAATTCAAAACAAATAGACAATAATAATTTAACATTTGTTTCCACGAAGACACACAGCTAAACAGATTATTTCACATAGCCATATGATTGAGGTCACACAGCTCCCATCCCAACATTTTATGAAAACTACCCCTCGTGTGAAATCCCCGAGCATGTCCATGACCGCAGACGCGACTATTCGAATAGATTGTTTAACACTCTGCAGAGGTTGTACACTTTACCCACAAGATACAACTAGTGTAGCAAGCACCAATCGTAACAAAACAGTTCGGAAACTTCATCTCAAACATTGACATTCCCAGTGTGCTTACAAACCGCTATACCACTCACATAGAATTGGTATAACACACACCGGGACGGGAAGACGAATCGTCCCGCGATGCAACCACCAAGTAGTCACACCTCCACCTGTCACACACCTAACCTATCCACCGAACATCAATGCCGAGAATCCATAACTTACTAAGTTAGGCCCATCCCATACCGCATGTGGTCGCATGCAGAAGGCTCGCCAATGGCGCACAAAGTTAAGTCCTTAATTGACCAAGGCAAGACTTCCATGTTCTAACTAAGTCACAAAGATTATCATTCCCATCACATAGACCACCATGTCACACAGTCTCCACCACTTGCCTCAGTCTAAATCCTATACCACCCAGTTGGTTTTAGTGCAACACATGCCATCACGAAGTAACAACACATAGCACACAGTTTTACACGAAGTTCCATAGTCACTTAGTCATAGTTCATATTTGCAACTTTCATGAGATGTGAGACTCGTAGCATGGCTAATCAATCACTCAGATCTAACCAACCCACATTGGTGCTATAATATTACCAACTAATAACCAATCTAGGTGACAAGGAATTATGACATACAAGGCCAAGGTGTGATAACAATTTGGATAATAACTATGCCCAAAGCATTTAAATAAATAATTAAAGTAGAATTCAATAATTTAACACAAAGTGATTTGAAAACTGGGTTCAATATGATCAAAGGTATGACTTGCCTTGGAAAAGGTCTATGTACTGGTCTTGATCTTGGGGTGCTCCTTCTTCCACAAAATTTCCCGACGAATCGACGTCTACTCGCAAACGAAAAAAAACAAACAAAAAAAATAAATAACATAGGCAAAACAAACTCCAAAAATTAAATAAAAATCTTAGATAAATTGAGCTTGAAATTAGACAAATTTAGAAATTTGAATGGGCTCAATCGGAGTTAGGATGCAAAAGTTATGAGCTTTGGAAGTTTGAAATTACATAAAATGCTGAAAAATCAGATTTTATGAATTTACCGAATTATTTTCCTAAAGGAAAATCAGATTTAATGCGCAGACTAACGTCAGCGAGGATTTCCGGAAAAGAAATAATAAAAAGAAATCTCTGACATGTGGGACCCACAAGTCAGAGGCTAGGCTCACGGTGGACTAGGTCCACCGAGCCTCGGGACTCGGGGTCCGTGGACCCAGCCACGCGGCGCTGACGAGGACGCTGACGCGGCGCCACGTGGGATGACACGCAGGCGCGGGGCTGATGCTGGCGCTGACGTGGACGGCCACGTCGGACCCGACGGCGGCGGCGGCTCGGGAACCAAAGGTTCCGGCGAACGGCGGCGTTTCACCGGCGGTGGGTGGTACTGGGAGGTAGAGGGTGCGATGGCGATTCCGATGAGGTGCTCACTGGTGGTCGGGGACGTCTGTGGCAACCGGCTGCGAGCGGAGAGCGGCGGAGAGGTACGGGCTCAACGGCGGCGGCGTTGGAGGGGTTCTCCGCGGGCGACGGCGGCCGAGATGCGGCGACGCGGCGATCCCGAGGTGGCCTCCAACGGCGACGGGAGGGCTGAACAATGCGCGCGCGCGACGAACTCCTTCGGCCGGCGCTGAAGACGACGACGGCGCCCGGGGCGTTTGGCGGCGCTTCGGTGGCGGCGGCTAGGGTTTTCGGGGGCGGCGAGGCTCGGGGTGCAGGGCACGAGGGTCCTCGGGGCCTTAAATAGCCCCGGGAGGCGTGTCCGCGAAGGACACGGCGCGGCGGCGGCAAAATCGGCGGCGGCGAGTCCGCCTCGAGACGACGGTGGCGTGGCGGTCGGGCCCACCGCCGGCGGCGCGGGCTCGGGCGCGGCGCGCGTCGCAGCGGTGCGGTCACGGCGGACTCAAGATCCGACCGTCGCATCTAATCGAACGGTCCACAATAAAAGAACGTTGAACCTCCGCTTACCTCACGCACATCCACCGCTCTGCTTGATCCAACGGCGAGAGTGAACGGGCAAACCGAGGAGAGAGAGAGAAGAGAGAGGCGACAGTGGGTCCACTGCCGGTGGGAGGCGGCTTCGCTGTGCGCGAATCCGGGCCGTCTGGAGTCAATGGTGGCGGGGACAATGGGCAGGAGGTTTGGATTTCGGCCCAAAGGATTAACTGAGATTATAAATAGCTTTTCTATTTTAGAAAATACCAGAAATTCAAATAGGCAATAGAAAATAGCAAATGAACTCAGAAAAATTCTAGAAAAATCTAGAAAATATATCTGAGCACATAGAACCCAAATAAAATAGTTTTGGCTATTGTTCATGTTGGGATTATTCACATTAAATGTTTTTGATTGTAAAGTCCAATATTAAGCTTTTGAAATTAAAATCAAATAAAATCCAAATGGTGAATTTTGTCCCTACTAACTATTAAAAGATTTTAAGCTCTGAAAATTGGGATGTTACAGGGACCTCTACGACTCGTGGTCGGAAAAGGGTTTTCAAGTCACAACCGACTATGCATAAACCTAACGGGTCACACACTTAACGGGTTGGAACAAAATGTGTTTGGATAGGATCCGTCATGGGCACTATATAAGGAGGAGGGGACGCGGGAGCGACATGAGTTACTCACCGAAACCCTAGCCGCCATCTTCCCGAAAGAGCCCCACCGTGCGACTTGGTGCTAGCACACCGCGTTCGGTTGTTCCTGCCCTAGACATGTGGATACTATAGAGGCGTTACTGCGGTTGCTGTTGTGCTTAAGGACGACATGCGATCTTCACAAGGAACTTCAAAGGCTGTTGGAGGAGACCATCGACTCGCGAGAACTCTAGACGATCGACTACGACCACTTCATCGACCCACTCTTCGTTGGACCAGGCTGCTCCAACTCTTCTTCCACTGCACTACGCGTTTGGTGGTAACGATCTGTGATCATCTACTTGCTTGGCATCCTGGTTTACGTGGTAGAAATTTTGAATTGTTGTTATCGTAGCCTACCCGTATCCCTACAGTGGTATTAGAGCCATCCTACACAGTTTTTGATCTAGATCGATCGCATATACTTGATATGTGAACGTAGTAGATTGGATCTATTACTGGTTTGGTCTGGTAACCTAGATCGATTCATATGGATGAAACGATCTAGGCACTGGTCGATGGGATCGATCGGTGTTCGGCGATAGTAGATGGGTTTTTCGAGGAGGCACAAGTTAAGAGCACCAGATGATTTACTCGACTTGTTTTCGACTACCTTGCATAAAACTCCTACCGATTGGAATTCCGCCATCGAAGTGTACTGCAGTGCGTGGTCGTATCAAGGTAGTGATCAGATTGGCTCGGAATAGGGTTAATGTGATTAATCCGATGATTTCCAAGGCTCGGTTACGTGAATTAGATTCATGTCTCGGGAAAATTTTCTGAGCGCGTTGCCTGTGATATCCCGAAAGCTTATTATAGGGAGAACATAATTCAATTTCAAGTTTCTCCCAGCAACGAAGTTTTCAACCAGCGATTAATGCTTCTAATAAGGGGTTTGGTGAACTTTTTCGCCAACCTGGGCCATGGGCCGCAGGCCAGTTTGGCCCAAGGGGGGTGGCCGGCCATAGGGGTTTAGTGGGAGGCGCCTCCTCCCCCCTCCTAACCCTAGCCGCCACTTTCCCTCTCCCCCTCCTCCCCCCTTGCGCCCCCTCCTCCCCAAGCCGCCTCCACCCTTCTGCCCTCTCCCCATTGCGTCCCCAATCCTCCCCAAGTCGTCTCCACCCTGCTGCCCTGCTGCCCGCTGTTGGTGGAGGAAGGCGAGGCTCTTCGCGGGCTGCTGTTCAAGAAGGAGAGGGAGGGAAGGGACAAGGAGAGGATCTTCTTCGAGGCTTTTTCATCGTCGTCCTGCGCGTCATCAAGGGTAACGACGGGTTTCATGTGATGTTTGAAAGTCATTAGATGCGATTGCGATTAGATTGATTGGATCGGGTTAATTCTGTTCAACATTCAATTCTGTCCAGCATACTGCACGGTCAGTTTCGGGTGCTTGGAGGCAGAATTAGGGATTTTGATCTCCTAGTGTTATTTAGATAATGTTCTTAGCTTTCGGTGGCCGCCACGATCACCTGATTCCGACATTCGAGTCAAAATTTATGCATGTTTTAAGTTAACTGTCCAGAATCCTGACGAGAATGAACTGTCAAGTTGTCTTTTAAAATATGAGTTGGTTAATGGAAAATTCAGGGCTTTCACCCAACTAGGTTATTGTAGGCCTTGGTCTTAGCTTTTGATATTGATAAAGAATGCAAAGTTTGGTGTAGCCAATTAAAAGTTATGGCACTTTCCGTGCTGCTGTCCAGAATCGCCGGAAGTTCTGACAGATAGTGTTTGTTGGTCTTGTGGATATTGATACATATAGAATTCGAGGTTTCCACCAACTAGATTGTTGTAGATAATTTCTTTACCTTTCAATCAAATCTGATAACACCCCTTTTCGGGTTCTAGATCAAAAGTTATGCTATTTATTCCGCTGCTGTCCATATAGACTTTCTGCTAGAATGTGGTTTAATTCAAGTAACGGGTATAATTTAGATGGTGGGATTGGGGATATGAGTTAGGGCGATGCGAGTAGTGTCTTGATGACTTGGTTGTTATTGAGTAACTTTGGTGTAGGGGGTGAGGCGCCAAGGTTAGCGGCTTCTTCGTTGCCTCCCAACGCATTGCAACGCTAAAGGCAAGTACAATGACTTATGTGTGATTTGTAAACCCCGGATGCTCGTTGATTGGTATGGTGTTATGTTGATGTGTGAGAAGTTTAAATGTTCATGTGCCATCCACGGGAGTGTAAAATCCACGGGAGTGGAGGTTATGGTAGACAAGAATGTTATGATGATTATGTTCTTTGTGTACGCTCTTTCATATGTGTGGAGATGATATTAACCATTGATCATAAATTTATTCATGCAATCATGTGCATGTTCCGTCCACGGGAGTGGAGCTCCACGGGAGTGGAGTCTAAAGTCCCATCAATTCCAGTATGGGCAAGTGAAGTCCCACCATTCCAATGTGGGCAGTTTTGGATACCCGTATGAAACGTTCTTCATACGGTATTTTGGATCCCCGTATTTTCGATAAATACGGGCTTAAGTGAACATCGACGGGTGTGTCACTTGCTATACCGGTATAAGCACGAGTGCAGTCCATCCAGTTCATGGCATCCATGCATTACAGTTCTTTCTTTCAGATATTTCTTATGTGCTATGTATATACATGAAGTATGTTCTTGTAATCGTTGTACTTGCTGAGTCCCGGACTCACTCTTGTTTGTTGTTTGTTTTAGGTGGTCGTTGATGATGACTCTATCGGGAGGGAGTAGACATGCACTAAACACACTTCACCATATTCCAGATTCAATAATAGAACTTGGCTGAATTCCTTTATTTGTTTAGAGATAAACTGTAATAATTGAGGCGACATGTGGATGATGTCTCCTGTTTGGTTATGGATGCTTATTTTCCGCTGTGGTACTTGACCTGCATAGGTTCAGATTATATTTGTGTGATTATGCCTTTTGAGCTATTCTCCTTCCATTCGTTATAACTTGGATTATTGCTTCAATTCTCATGATTATGGTTGTATGTAGAGTCTTTAGGTAACATTTTGGCTTCTGGATAGCCAGGGTGTTACATTTGGTATCAGAGCGGGCTTTAGGTCCGTGGTTAATAGAAAATTATTAAATTGACACACTGTGCACAGTAGGTAGGGTTGGGAAATCCATTGTTTTCGCATTGCTATTGTTATGTTTCAATCATTGAGCAATTGTTGAATTGCTTCTGTATTATCTTTCTTGTTGTTAATCTATGATATGTTATATTCTATATCTATAAATCTATTCTATGATTGTCATGAGATGATCATGTATAATCATAATTGATTATATTGTTTAATCGTGTCGACGATGGATGTTAAGAAGTGGAGGTCGTGGTTGTGGCCCTGATCTTTGTCAGATTACACCATTGTTCGTGGTAGACGAATAGAGTAGTTACTCCGAATACCATAGTTGTGGGTGTTGAGCGTGAGCTACTTTAGAAAGTTGTTTTTCTTCCTTAATCTCTAAACTTGGCAAATTCTTGTTCTGTGGTGGATGATGAATTTCTCTTGGGTTCGTGGTTCATGGATGTTGCTGAGTTTCAATGGGTCTCCAATGGTTCTCTGAAACAATTATTGTTTTCCGACTGTTGAGTTGCTTTTACTACTTGTGATCTTCATCAATTGGCAATATTGATAATTCCATGGTTGTTCCTTCTTTCTCATTGGAAAAGAATGACTCATTATTTCGTTTGATAGTTGGGTATTGAGAGTTTTATGTTGCAAGTTTGTTAGCATGAGAAAGCTTTGGCTCTATGTATTTCTTTTGGATTATACCGAGTGTTGAAGTTTAATGCATCTCTTTTATGATGGAAATCGTTAAAATCCTTTTATGACGCCTTGTTATGGTTAAGTCAGAGTTTGTAATCAAATAACTTGATATGGTATAGGTATCAGGTTGAGTCATTGGTGTGGTGCGTAATTAATATTAATTAGTAACCTTGGAAGCAAAATTGATTAAGTTGATGTTGTCTTCTACTAGTTCTTGATGAACTGTATATATGAGTAGTGAATGAGAGATATTAAGAAGTATGGAACATTGATGAACTAGTCTGGTCATAAAAATTGTTTAGGTTGCTAAACTAGTTGGGTTCTTTTGTTCCAATGGATTGATTTAATTGTGTGGAAAGGGAAACTAGAGGAAATGCTAGATTTACATATTCCTTAGTATGATTAATTATTAGAATTATGTGCAATCGGTTGAGGGGATTGAATATGGGTGTTTTCATGATGAATCCAGTTGATAACAACAATGGTTGGAGTATAACTGTTATGCGTTGAAGTTTGATGTTGAGCATCACTAAAAGTTGATCTGAAATGATATAATAGGTGGCTTATGCCTGCATGATTGTGAAATCATCGGATGATAATGTGTCCTTTATGAAAGGGTTTTGGTAGGAGCTTTTCAACTGTGTAGTAGACCCCCTTCTAATCTTAAGAGGTTGATGTAGAGAGGTTGTATGGTTTTGGTATACTCTCGTTTTGAAGATGGGATGAAAAGGTAGTATAGAACAATTTGGTGAAACTTGGGGGACTTTCTAATGGAGTAGTTGATGATAAAGATTCGTGTTCAGAGTGTATTATTCTTGATGTTAGTAAGATTATCTGCAAGAAATTGTGACTTGTGTGTGTGGTGATGATTCCTTTAGAAATAAAGTAATTTGATCGTCTTTCGTAATTTTGATTTGGTAAAAGTGTTTCGAGTTTTGAGGTTGTGATCATTTGGACCTCTTGAGTATTGTGGTGATTGAGTTTGATTCGAGCAAAGTGACATGTTGAAAGATTTAATTGGTTCTTAAGGGGTTCCCATGATTTCGGTTTTAAGAGCTTATCTTGTTTAGACTGGCAAAGTGATGTAGTAATCATAGGAAATAACTTTTCTTGTTAAAGGAAGGAGTGAAGTATAAGTATTTGAGATTTAAGTCGTTTCGCAACTCGCAGTTTATTTGAGTGTGCTTAAACCTTATGCGGTTGTCCCATGAGAGTTTATCAATTTTTAAAGGGCATTACCTTCTTCTCATTTGTGGTTTGGTATTCGCTTTCAGTCGGGCTTAAGCCCTCGACTGTTGACTTTCCCTTACGTTTTTCGAGTACTTTGCCTAAGTGACTATTTTCCTTGGTTATGTGTTCACTACGGGTGGCACATGTTTTCCTAGTTGAAAGAAATTGATTCCTTTCGCTCTTTCTTTTGAGGAAGAATCAACCTATTCGTTTCACCGGAGTCTTTTGATGTGTTTAATAATTGTAGTTGTGAAACTTTGGGTTGTAAGTTATTCGATGAGCATTGGAGGATGAAATAATTTCGTAATATAATTCTTTGAGAGAAATTTATCTCATTAGAAGATTGTCCATTATTGCAACCAATAGAACCTATGGAGATTTGAGATCCAAGATCATTTGTTCAATTCGGGTGGAACATTAGAATTTTCGAAAGGATGGGAATCTTGATCAATGTATTAGAGTGTCACGATTGAGTACCTTGCACAGTTGTGCAGTTAAACTATGTTGGTGTTGTAATGAGAGTAAGATTAGCGAAGTGATCTGATCGTGAAAGCGATTATTGAGATAGCCGAGATTGTTGGATTATTGTCAGAAATGACTTGGACTTGGTAAGTAACTCTCTAAGAGTTGGAATCTTTATAAAGATAATTGAATCGAGAAATGTTTTTGTATTGATGTTAATGCGCGAGTATGTTTGGATTGTGAGAATTTTAGGGATTTAAACTGAGGTTTCCCCTATCCTCTTTATGAGAAGTTCATTGTAGGAGTCTTAGAGTTTGAATTTGGGTTTCGCATTGTATGCTAGGATTTTGAGTTGCCTAATGATTATGTGTAGAAGAAATAGAATAAGAGTGGATTCCGAACAGTAGGATGATCATCGATAGAACCCTTTTGATGGAGTATATGAATGTGTGTGCTGAAGATTCCGAGTTGCTTATTCTTAAAAGATTTAGGTGATGTGGTTGCATGTGAGGGCTATTTTGAGATGCATTGGAAGTCATCTACCAAAGTATTTCCATCGGTACAAAAGTTGATTAGGGTATGTTTGGTGGAGACAATAGTGCTTCTCTACAAAAGGAGTGAATGATGTATTTCGGCTTGAGCATAGCGTTGAGAATGCCAAGATACGAGAGATGAGGTAGTGTGTTATGCGATGAATAGGATTCCAAAGGTTAAACAAAATTTTATTCCTAAAAGAGAACTGAGAAAATTGATACTTCCTCAAAGAAGTGACACGTTTCTTTGATTCTTGTTTGAGCTTTGTGTTTGGCGAATGTTTTTCGCAAGTTGAGCTCGACACTTATATTGGCATGTGTGGTTCTTATCGATTCAGAAAGAATAAAGGAATTTCTGATTTGGACTTTCAAGTGTTTTTCTCCTTTGGATTTCGTGACGTTTATTCGCAAGTTGCCACTTGGAAGGTGGAAAGGTTTTTCGTGATGAAATTCTGATTTCTGGATTTGACTCTTCAGTACCGGGCTGGTAATGCATAGTTGCGATGTGAGCTTCTCATTTTCAGATGGGTTTTGTCGATAAAAGAGTTTGCTTAAAGAGAGTTCTGTTGTGTGTTCTGGTTAAAGGAGGAGACCCTTGTTTCAGCGAAGAGTTCATTTGAGAGGTGGAACAAGAGTTCCGTGTTCTGTGTGCTTATCGTGTGGTTCGGTATCATTGGGAAGGTTAGCCCAAGGTGTATTGGGTTGTTTTCGCTAGTTGTCGTTTCGCTAAGACCGTCTCGGGTTCCCTACGCGGTTTACACAACTTTTGGTATGTTCTGTTATCAAGAGAGTACTTGAGAGATTTGGGGTTTGAGTTTTCAATAAAGTCATTGACCATCGAATAGGATCTTATCTTCGAGTTTTGTCTGATGAGTGTACCTGGAAATGTCGGGACAAGTGTTATGGCAGACGTTGGTACGCGTCGTAGTCTCTTCAGTTCGAGAGAGATGGCACTTGGGAGCTAGAGTCCCGCATGCGTGAGCAGTATCCAGACCTTTTCGGGTTTTAGATCAAAAGTTATGCTATTATTCCGCTACTGTCTGTATAGACTTTCTGCTAGAATGTGGTTTAATTCAAGTAACGGGTATAATTTAGATGGTGGGATTGGGGATATGAGTTAGGGCGATGCGAGTAGTGTCTTGATGACTTGGTTGTTATTGAGTAACTTTGGTGTAGGGGGTGAGACGCCAAGGTTAGCGGCTTCTTCGTTGCCTCCCAACGCATCGCAACGCTAAAGGCAAGTACAATGACTTATGTGTGATTTGTAAACCCCAGATGCTCGTTGATTGGTATGGTGTTATGTTGATGTGTGAGAAGCTTAAATGTTCATGTGCCATCCACGGGAGTGGAGGTTATGGTAGACAAGAATGTTATGATGATTATGTTCTTTGTGTACGCTCTTTCATATGTGTGGAGATGATATTAACCATTGATCATAAATTTATTCATGCAATCATGTTCATGTTCCGTCCACAGGAGTGGAGCTCCACGGGAGTGGAGTCTAAAGTCCCATCAATTCCAGTATGGGCAAGTGAAGTCTCACCATTCCAATGTGGGCAGTTTTGGACACCCGTATGAAACGTTCTTCATACGGTATTTTGGATCCCCGTATTTTGATAAATACAGGCTTAAGTGAATACAGACAGGTGTGTCACTTGCTATACCGGTATAAGCACGAGTGTAGTCCATCCTGTTCATGGCATCCATGCATTAAAGTTCTTTCTTTCAGATATTTCTTATGTGCTATGTATCTACATGAAGTATGTTCTTGTAATCGTTGTACTTGCTGAGTCCCGGACCCACTCTTGTTTGTTGTTTGTTTTAGATGGTCGTTGATGATGACTTTATCGGGAGGGAGTAGACATGCACTAAACACACTTCACCATATTCCAGTTTCAATAATAGAACTTGGTTGAATTCCTTTATTTGTTTAGAGATAAACTGTAATAATTAAGGCGACATGTGGATGATGTCTCCTGTTTGGTTATGGATGTTTATTTTCCGCTGTGGTACTTGACCTGCGTATATAGGTTTAGATTATATTTGTGTGATTATGCCTTTTGAGCTATTCTCCTTCCATTCGTTATAACTTGGATTATTGCTTCAATTCTCATGATTATGGTTGTATGTAGAGTCTTTAGGTAACATTTTGGCTTTTGGATAGCCAGGGTGTTACATTGCCCTCGACCAGCGAGGGGCACTGCCCCTTCGAACCGTGCCTGCTAACCGGCTAGTGGGACCGCTGTAGTCGTACCACACGTTATAAGTATGTGATCATGTCGCCCGATAGAATTGGATTCTATGCAAAACTCGTTTTTGCATGATTTGATGTGAATAGTATGGCCCATTATGTATGTGATGCATGAATGAATTTTCATGGCCTGCGTGTCATGCTGTGAGATAGCCTTCGAGCTACATATTATTATATAACGGTCTGCGTACCGACATGTGATGTTTGATATTATCCTATGTATTTCATTACTAGCTCTTAGGAGTAATTGCTTAGTAGATGAATTCGGTCGGAGACTTCAAGCATGGTGGTGAGTGAATAGGAAATATGCTGACGGAGATCGACATATTAAGGGCCATACTATTTCACAGTTTAATGTGATTATCTGTGAATGTTTGTGTTTATTCCTGTTATGCTATTTGATCATGTTTTATCATTAGATGTATTAACATGCTAGATAGTATCCCTCAGAAAAATTAAGTAAAATTGATGCCTTTCCAATTGCTGCAACTAACATGATTATGATCGTTAATTGGTAGGTCTACCAAAGTAGGGTGTCGTTAACTATCTTAATAAGATAGGGTGGGTGTGGGACACCCACATGCATAGTGTTGGTTTGACTTGACAAGGCTATCAAAACAGTTTTGGGCCTTGGGGCATAGTGTTGGTCAGATGTACATGGAGATGTCACCGATCAAACACGAGTCATAGGTGATATAATTAGCAAAGGGTTGCTTACCTAAAATCACTAAGTTTCTAGCAGTGATGCCAAAGCTCACTAGGACTTAATGATTTGTGGATCTTGAACTCACTATATGTTGTTTGAGGGAAACATAGTTTATAGTGGGAAAATCTTTTACTGACTGTTGGTAAATAGATACGACCAGGTCCGGACTAGTCGTATGGTGATACGAGTTGGTCGTAGACTGGTCGTACATAACCACCAACATGAGTGTCTAATAGAAGATCTTGCATAAACATAGTGCTGAATCTTTGCATATATTTTTCTATTGTAGATCATGGCACCTACTACTTCTTCTACACCTACCTTTAATTTGCGATCTATTCTTGAAAAGGAAAAGTTGAATGGTTCAAACTTCATTGACTGATTTCGAAATCTGAGAATTGTTCTCAAACAAGAAAAGAAGGAATATATTCTAGAGGGTCCCTATCCCGACGAACCGAATGCCGATGCACCTCATGCTGAAAAGAATGCTTATGAGACCACGGATGCTTACAATATGATTGTGAGTCTGAAGGGTATGTTTTAGGATCAAGCAAGGGCAGAGAGGTTTAACACCTTTGAAGCATTGTTTTCTTGTTGGCTATCAGAAGGTAATCCGATAAGTCCTTATGTGATCAAAATGATTGGTCTCATTGAGATCTTGAAAAAGCTTGGTTTTCTCCTTAGCCAAGAGTTGTGTAACAGCCCTAACTTAGGGTTTGTATTTCAAATGTAAATTATGAGGAGAAATAAAAACTTTTGATGCCTCATGAAATCATTTGAGAGTTTCTACAATTTTCCCTAGCAATTTCCAATTTTTGGAATTTAATTCTTGTGGTTTGAAATTGTTGTCAGCAAATTCATAGCTTTCAAACTTGTGATCATCATCTGAAATTATTTTTCCTGTCATCTTGATCATCCTATCTACCTCCCTGAATTATCTCAAAATTTTTAGATTTTATTTGCTATTTCAAATGGCCAAGTCAAACTAGTTGAAAATCTGGTCAAACCCTAGGTCAGCATGCTTGTGAATTTTCTGCAGAACTTTTCAGTGCATGAAAAGTTCTGGAAAATTTATGCAATGTTGTTCTCTGTCTCTAGTAGCTTCCATAAAAATTTCGGAATTTTTTGAGCCCTGGAGCTATCTCTAAAAATTTCCCAAAACTCCTCTGTCTTTTAAATCGAATTCTGAAAACACTGTTTGTCGGGCCCGAACCACACTTGGGCTCGAGTCCGACCGCACCACATGGCTCGGTCGCGCCACCTAGCGGCACCGCCTGAGCCCGATCTCTGTCGACCGTCCGATTCAAATCGTGCGGCCCTCGTGCGTCGAGTCTGTCGACCTGTCCGAATGCTTACACTGATCTCAGCCGTCCATTAGCGATCGAACGGTCAGTATCTTTCCGGTCGAGTCGAACCAGTTAGTAGGATCGCACCCAACTCTGGCTCGCGCCACTCCGCCTCTTTCGCTGACGTGTGGGCCATCCCTGTCAGGTCATCACCTACCTTGCGCCTGAGAGCCGAGTGCCATCGGCGGCATGCATGCGCGCCACCTCGTCTCGCCGTCCATTCTCGGTTTTCTCGCGCGTTTCACCTCGGCCGCATCGCCCGCTGCTAGCCCATATCCTGGTGCGGCATTAATCGCTCGCCATCTACCTCTCTGACTCGCCGCTTTTCCTTCCATGCGTCTCGGTGCCGAGAAGCTCCGCCTCTTGTTTCCTTCGCCCTCTTCCCTACTTAAGCTCACCCAAAGCTCCCTCTTCCTTCTTTAGATACCATTAAGCCAACTCCTATCACCCATTGCTCTTCCGAGCTCAAATCGTAGTAATGCTAGAGCTCGTGCACGACCGCGGCACCGCCGCCGTGTCATTACCGCAAACAGTGAAGATCATCCTTTCCTTTTCGCGTCATTTCGTGTTCCAGCTCTCAACTGTGCTTTCCCCTCAACTAATTTGAAGTTTTATTCACAGGAGCCGTTGAATTTCAACTTCCCTCTTCCTCGGCCGAAAGTTCAAACCTTCGTCCTCTTCTCCGGTGAGTTGGTTCATAGAGTAATTGCTCGCGCTTGCGCCATCTGGTGCGCTCACTCGAGCTATCTCCATCTCCCTTTTCTCCTGTTTTTGCTCAGGTTGTTCCTTCCTCGGTGACCCCTTGATCGCCGCCGCAGGTTCTCGTCGCCGGGCCATCTCCGGCAGCCACCTGAGCTCCGCGTCATTCCGGTGAGTTACTGAAGCCTCACTGATGCCCATGCGCGCGCTAGTTTTCACCTTATTCTCCTCTGGCGCAGTCGTCCCTTGTCACCCCCACTGCCGGCCGCCGTGCTCCGTCGCCGCGCCACCTCAGTGCATCTCCGGCTGCCGCGTGACTGTAACACCCCAGCTCAACATTGAGCCTGGAATGCTACTAAAATTAAATTAAACTAAGCTAAACTAAGACCAATTACAAAATCTCGACAAAACCTCCTTTGTATAGTCGCCTATACCGAGGTTCCAACAATTGATCAAGGCATTTATCAATATAATCATAATCAGGTTCAATCAAGCGTGTAGAATAATATCATAAACATAACCAAAACTTTCTATTCTCATTATTACAGCTTAACTTTGAAACTCAAACTATCCATAGCTTCTATCAGTAAACATAACATTTAACAATAATTTCATAATCCAATTCACTCATGCATAAGAGATAATCATAGGAATGTAATCAAATTAACACTATTCTCACAACCATAATCGAATCATAAAACAACCATGGGTATTTCTCAATATCTATTTATTCTTATATGAAGCTAAATGACAATTGTTTTAATGTTGTGAGGTAGTGCGTGCTTTCCAATTCATCTACTCCTCCCATGCATGCCATCTTGCGATTGTACCTAAAACACATCAAAGCAAGAGTGAGCCCAAAGACTCAGCAAGTACCAACAAGGCTAAGCAAGTTAACATTCATAGCATCAATAATCCAAGATAAACAATGCACGAGTAAAGCCTTCATGCTCATGTGAATGCAACCAATGCAATGCACTTTTTTATCTTTATCTCTTTCGCATTTTACCGTGTGCGGGTATACAACCGTCATTGTGTACCCTTGCACGTGCCCTCAGCACAGGGACCAAAAGCCTATACACCACATGTATAGGGACCTTTGCCCATCATCCGAATGATGGGGACCTCTTTGCTCATAGCCCACATTGCACCAATGTGGGGACCTCAAGCCCGCAATACATGACGGGACCTCAACGAATGCATGCTTGGTCACCACGTGACCAAGCTTCAAAGATGATCTCAATATGCACATGCACAACATCTATTCATCATCAATATACCAAGTACAATAACAACGGACATAAATAGAGCATAATCATACTTGGAGCATTCACCAATCTCAATATAAACATCATGCCAGCAACCTTACTTCACTATCATATATCAAAAACATGCATGTAAGACCAAGTCTCCAACACGATTGGAACATGCAATTGCTCCATGCCCACGTCTTTCATATACACGAATTTAACATGTACATAACAACATGTATGATTTAGCAACGCTCAAGGGAAACATTAACCATAGCTTGCATTCATCAAGATAAAAGGAAAACTCATTACGCTAACATTCGTGCAAGGCTACAACAAGCAATCACCACAATCATATCATACAACCGAAAATACGCTATAACCCGAATACTTGCCTCAACCGTGCGAAAACGGCGGACGCGAAGTGGGTGCTGCCCTTGGGATCTCGCTGCCACCTGGACAAGAAGATAACCCCAAACTAAGAATAACATACTGGACCAAAATCATACATCACATTACAATCGAAATCGCTAATCTTCTTATCACGTCTAGCTTTTCTAATTTATAGCGATCGGTCACTGCGGACAGCAGACTTCAAAAATTCATAACTTTCTGCTCAGGAGTCCAAATAGGATGATCTTGGACAATCTGAAAAGGTAATTGAAATGTCTAAATAAACTTAGTTGGGGAGACCCTCTGATTCGGCCATCTTCCAGACCTACCAATCTATTTAATCAGAGCAAATATTTCACGTCGGGTTTCTGGACAGCGACAAAGAAACTATCATAACTTTCTCTACGTTCGTCCAAATTCAGTGATCTTTAGTTTTCCTGAAATCTAAGAGGATTAGCCTCGTTTTTCGTTATGGTGAGACCCTCTGGAAACCCCTCTAACAGCATGTTTAAAACAGATTAAGCAGACACTGTCAATTCTGCTACCCACAGAAACATCATAGCACTAAAAAAATCATAACTTTGGCTACCGAAGTCCGAATGACCTGAATCTTGTCGGCAATGAAAGATAACTACGATACCCACAACTTTCTAGGAGACACCCAGACCCAATTATGGTTCTAACCTATTCAAAACCGACAAACTTCACTGCTGCAGAATATCGATGAACTGACATCCGAAAATTAGACAACTAGAAAACGACCCCAAAACAACAAATCGCGGGTTACCCTTGCCGAAACGAAAAGAGCACGCAGCGGGGATGATGACCACCATGCTTCCGCTGCGGATCCCTTCTTCTCCCTCTTCTTCCCTTCTCTTCTTCCCCTTCTTTCTCTTCTTTTCTCCTTCTTCTTCCTCCTTGGCCGGCTGCAAGGGAGCTCCTACTCCACCTTGGACAGCAGCAATGGAGGTGATGGGGGAGATGGAGAGGGCGCAAGGGAGGGAGGAAGGGAGGTGGAGAGGTGGGGGGGGGAGAGGCGGCCGGTTGGGAGTGGGAGGGGAAAGGGGAGGAGGGGAAGGGCTAGGGTTTTGGGGAGGGAGCCCCCTGGCGGCCACCTAGATGGGCCTTGGCCCAGCCCAAGTTGCCGCCAAAATGCTCTTTCCCCCTCTAAAACTGCAGCACCGACAACAGTCCAAATAGTCCCTCCCGTCGTTCGTTTGATTCTTCCCGAATAATCGATCTCTCCGAAATAAAATTATTCTTCCTCGATTCAAATCTTAACTCACTTTCGGATATTACATTCTACCCCCTTAACGAGATTCGACCCGAATCTAAACGCCAATCTTCCCGAAAGAAAACCACGACTAGAACTTAACAACGATACCAATGCGATCAACTCTTACTAAACTCGCTCACGTGAGACTTCAACTCTCAAGTGACTTCTCTCCAACGAAGAGACCACAACCCGGACGTAAATCGACGTGCGTACTAACGCTCCACTCGACATTCCGGTACACTCACCGGACAAGACTCGAGGTAAGACCTCACTCGATGGTTAACGCGCAATCGAAACCTCAAACTCGGATCTCCTGTATTCACTCAACACCGAACATACAAGACGTTACGTTTCGGCGCGCGGACTCGAGACAGTCCTGGCGATACGCCAACTAGCGAAAACAACCCAATGTATCTTGGGTTAAATCTCCCAAAGATACCGAACCACACGACATGCACATAGAACACAGAACTCGTGTTCCACCGCTCAATTATACTCCTCACTAAAGCAAAAATCACCTCCTTTAACGAAACACACAACATCAATACTCTTCCTAAACACACTCTTTTACCAGCAAAGCTCAACTGAAAATGAAGAACTCTCAATGCAACCAAACGTTACCAACTCGGTACTAAAAGGAGTCAAATTCAAAATCGATGATTTATCACGAAAATCTTTCCACCTTCAATTAGAAAATTTGCAAATAAACACCACGATCGCTAAAAGAGAAACCACTCAATTAACCAAATCCATCATTTCTTTTATTCTTTCTGAACCGATAAGAATCATATATACCAAAATCGAGTCAAACTCAACTTACGAAAGATATTGGTCAACAACACAAAACTCAAACGAGAATCGAGAAACAATTCACTCCTTTGAGGAAGTATCAAATTCTCAGTATCTCTTTTAAGAATAAAATCTCTCTCAACTTTGGAGTTTCAGTTCATCACAAAACACACTAACTCATCTTTCTTAACTTTACATTCTCAATGTTACACTCATGTTGAAATACATCATCCACAATTCCGTATAAAGGCTCTATCGACGCCGCCAAACTTTATCTCAACAACTCCTCTATCTACATGATTAATTTGATAGATGACTTCCAATGCATCTCAAAATAGATTACACACGCAATCACATCTCCTCAATGTTTTAGAAATAAACAACTTGGAATTCACAGCTCTCACAGTCATTTACTTTCTCTAAAAGGGCTCTATCAATGATTATCTCACTGTTCGAAACCCACCCTTAATCTACCTCCTCTACACATAATCATTGGGTGCCCCAAGTCCTAGCATAAAATTGCAAAGCCCAAATTAAACTCCAAGATTCCTACAACGAACTTCTCATATAAAAGATAGGGAAATCCTCAGATTAAATCCGTAAAATCCCATAATTCCAACATACTCTCTCATTAACATCATCATGAAAATATTTTCTTGACCAGTTTACCTTTACAAAGATTATAACCCTCAGAAGGTTACTCATTTAAAGCCGAATCACTCTTGACGTTACTCAATATTTTCCATTATCCCATTAATTAACTTGGTGATTTGATTACTTTGTAACCCCACTCATTAAACCACATCATCAAGAATAACTTTCATAGCCTCGCAATACTACCAAATTGCGATACTCTAATAAATTGATCCAGATTTCCATACTTGCTAATTCTAATGCTCGGTCAAAAAGAACACCAAATCTTGGACTACAACTTGTTATAGGTCCTACTAGTTGCGACAACGAAATCTGTTAGCTCCAAAGACAAATATTCTTTTCAACTCAATTCCTCTTCAAGGATTATTCCAATAAATCGATTTATTACTCCAAGCCTCTCGACGACTTGACACCTAAGGGTTCATCAAACCATCTACTAGGCCACCACTATCTAGATGCCAAGACACCACCTACGAGACTTTACAATACAGATCGGTTAACACTTTCTTAGAAGAAGAGGCAAATAGAAATAAGTTTCACTCAAAAGAAAACGTTACCACTTACAGTGAGTTACAAGATCAAGAGAAACAATCGATAAAGCTGTTCTCAAAACCAAAAGATATGATCAAAGTTGAGGGCGCACGTCCCACAATCGAGAGAACATCAAACCTCGACGAGAATAAAACATCGCTTTTAGAATTCGGAAAACTCTTATGGGCAAGAACAAAAGTTTTAGACAAACTTCAATATTCGCAAGTTATGAAACTTTACTTAAATCTCAAATACTTCCACTTTACTCGATTTTAGTTGGTTATAGCATCACCATGGCATTTCCGACAAAGAGTAATTGAAGATCACAACACCTATTCCACTTAGGAACTAATAAAACCTCTCAACACGTCACTTTGCTCTAAACAAATTCAGCTATCACATCAACATGAGGTCGAAAGATCACAAATGCGAACTAGAAACATATTCAATTAATTAACATCGCGAGCGATCCAAATCCTTTATACAAAACATTCAATATTATCATCATAATCCCTTCTCGACAATCACACTAGTAATGTAACAATACACTCTTAGCGAGACTCATCATAGCCTCTTATCCCATCATAAATTTCTCCAAAGGAAACACAAGCCACAAGGTTGAAACAAACCTATTTTAACTAGTTCATACTATCAAATGATACTTTCGCAAAGCACACTATCGAGGCCACTTACTCAATCACCCACTCAACCATTAGTGTTACTCACACCGCTCCAATGTCATTAACAATTGTCAATTGTATGAATCATGTATACAAATAGGGTCCTACTGCTTTTGTAGTCGCGTAACCATCTGTAAACACAAGTCAACATTTAATAATCTCATCGCTTGCATACAGGGTTTCACAACATGCTACCTCAACGTTCGTCTAATCTAATATACATGTTTTTAATCTAGCAATTTTGTATGATCATCAAGTAACTAGTTTACGAAAATTTCCAATCTGATATCCTCTAAAGCATCGTTCAAACACATTCTTAACATAACCATCACTAATGGGTAAGCTAATCCATAGAGATACATTACTCCATGCTATCCAATAAATCTACCTGATTCCACAATCCTAACAATCAGACCAATTCATCAAAATACCACACCTCTTAACAACTCCATTGATTCCAACTAAATATTGTCATACTCATAGTCATAACTCATCAAGAACCACTAAAGGACAACCTCCACTTATTCAACTTTCTTTGATAAGGACCTTAGTTAAGATCGATCATGCACAAACTACGAACTTAACTTGAAACTCATAACACAACCATTAATATTCAACGCTCAAAATACCCAAAAGAGATACGTTGAGTCAAAGCCTTCATGAACTAAAGGACTTACAAAAGAAACTTTCATTAACCAAAAACATCAAGCGAATAAAATAGGTCAAGCTTTCCAATAAGAAAAACAAAACTCCCCTACAAAAGTCAATCTTGACAATTAGCAAAATTCACCAATCGCGTGAATAACTCAACGGCTGGGAAAAACAATAATTGATTTACGGGGCAAATTAAGCCAAAGGAAACACACCAAACATTTCAAAGAAACCCAACAATCGCAACCGGTTAAGAGTTGACCAAATTCAAATTCAGGGAAGAGAGCAACTCTTCTAAAGATTCTCGCTATCAACACCTGTACTAAGATATCCGGGGTAGCACTTCTCTATACCCACTCCACGAACCGTGGTGTAACTGTAAAGCCGTGGTCACAACCACGACCTTAACCTCTCAACAACGACTAATCCCACTCATAATAATCATAATAATTAATTAATAAGCAACCAAACTCAATTCATATCAGCAATAATCAAAACGATATAACGGAACGTAAATGCAAAGATTGACCCATCCCCATCCTCATCGTGCTCGGTGTGTCAAACTTTTAAGTTGATTAACATTAGCAAAAATTTTTTTATATCTAGTCACCACGGACCTACTGACCGCTCGATACCAATCAGAACACCCTGACTCAACATTGAGCACGGAATGCTACTAAAATTAAATTAAACTAAGCTAAACTAAGACCAATTACAAAATCTCGACAAAACCTCCTTTGTATAGTCGCCTATACCGAGGTTCCAACAATTGATCAATGCATTTATCAATATAATCATAATCGAGTTCAATCAAGCGTGTAGAATAATATCATAAACATAACCAAAACTTTCTATTCTCATTATTACAGCTTAACTCGAAACTCAAACTATCCATAGCTTCTATCGTAAACATAACATTTAACAATAATTTCATAATCCAATTCACTCATGCATAAGAGATAATCATAGGAATGTAATCAAATTAACACTATTCTCACAACCATAATCAAAATCATAAAACAACCATGGGTATTTCTCAGTGATCTATTTATTCTTATATGAAGCTAAATGACAATTGTTTTAATGTTGTGAGGTAGTGCGTGCTTTCCAATTCATCTACTCCTCCCATGCATGCCGTCTTGCTAGTTGTACCTAAAACACATCAAAGCAAGAGTGAGCCCAAAGACTCAACAAGTACCAACAAGGCTAAGCAAGTTAACATTCATAGCATCAATAATCCAAGATAAACAATGCACGAGTAAAGCCTTCATGCTCATGTGCATGCAACCAATGCAATGCACTTTTTTTATCTTTATCTCTTTTCGCATTTTACCGTGTCTGCGGGTATACAACCGTCGCCAGTGTACCCTTGCTCGTGCCCTCCGCACAGGGACCAAAAGCCTATACACCACATGTATAGGGACCTTTGCCCATCATCCGAATGATGGGGACCTCTTTGCTCATAGCCCACATTGCACCAATGTGGGGACCTCAACCCGTCAATACATGACGGGACCTCAACGAAATGCATGCTTGGTCACCACGTGACCAAGCTTCAGCATGATCTCAATATGCACATGCACAACATCTATTCATCATCAATATACCAAGTACAATAACAACGGACATAAATAGAGCATAATCATACTTGGAGCATTCACCAATCTCAATATAAACATCATGCCAGCAACCTTACTTCACTATCATATATCAAAAACATGCATGTAAGACCAAGTCTCCAACACGATTGGAACATGCAATTGCTCCATGCCCACGTCTTTCATATACACGAATTTAACATGTACATAACAACATGTATGATTTAGCAACGCTCAAGGGAAACATTAACCATAGCTTGCATTCATCAAGATAAAAGGAAAACTCATTACGCTAACATTCGTGCAAGGCTACAACAAGCAATCACCACAATCATATCATACAACCGAAAATACGCTATAACCGAATACTTGCCTCAACCGTGCAGCAACGCGGACGCGAAGTGGGTGCTGCCCTTGGGATCTCGCTGCCACCTGGACAAGAAGATAACCCCAAACTAAGAATAACATACTGGACCAAAATCATACATCACATTACAATCGAAATCGCTAATCTTCTTATCACGTCTAGCTTTTCTAATTTCTAGCGATCGGTCACTGCGGACAGCAGACTTCAAAAATTCATAACTTTCTGCTCAGGAGTCCAAATAGGATGATCTTGGACAATCTGAAAAGGTAATTGAAATGTCTAAATAAACTTAGTTGGGGAGACCCTCTGATTCGGCCATCTTCCAGACCTACCAATCTATTTAATCAGAGCAAATATTTCACGTCGGGTTTCTGGACAGCGACAAAGAAACTATCATAACTTTCTCTACGTTCGTCCAAATTCAGTGATCTTTAGTTTTCCTGAAATCTAAGAGGATTAGCCTCGTTTTTCATTATGGTGAGACCCTCTGGAAACCCCTCTAACAGCATGTTTAAAACAGGTTAAGCAGACACTGTCAATTCTGCTACCCACAGAAACATCATAGCACTAAAAAAATCATAACTTTGGCTACCGAAGTCCGAATGACCTGAATCTTGTCGGCAATGAAAGATAACTACGATACCCACAACTTTCTAGGAGACACCCAGACCCAATTATGGTTCTAACCTATTCAAAACCGACAAACTTCACTGCTGCAGAATATCGACGAACTGACATCCGAAAATTAGACAACTAGAAAACGACCCCAAAACAACAAATCGCGGGTTACCCTTGCCGAAACGAAAAGAGCACGCAGCGGGGATGATGACCACCATGCTTCCGCTGCGGATCCCTTCTTCTCCCTCTTCTTCCCTTCTCTTCTTCCCCTTCTTTCTCTTCTTTTCTCCTTCTTCTTCCTCCTTGGCCGGCTGCAAGGGAGCTCCTACTCCACCTTGGACAGCAGCAATGGAGGTGATGGGGGAGATGGAGAGGGCGCAAGGGAGGGAGGAAGGGAGGTGGAGAGGTGGGGAGGGGGGAGAGGGGGCGGCCGGTTGGGAGTGGGAGGGGAAAGGGGGAGGGGAGGTGAAGGGGCTAGGGTTTTGGATGAGCGGAGCCCCCCCCCTTGGCCGGCCACCTAGATGGGCCTTGGCCTAGGCCCAAGTTGCCGCCAAAATGCTCTTTCCCCCCTCTAAAACTGCAGCACTAACAACAGTCCAAATAGTCCCTCCCGTCGTTCCGTTTGATTCTTCCCCGAATAATCGATCTCTCCCGAAATAAAATTATTCTTCCTCGATTCAAATCTTAACTCACTTTCGGGATATTACAGTGACCACCTTCAGCTTCAGTGATCCTCGAGCAACCCATTTTGGCCGTCGTAGCGACCTCGCCGCCACTCCTTCACCGGCGACGAATCCAGGTCCAGAGCCGCCCGAGCCTCTCTGTTCTTCTGTGTGCTCCTCTGCATGCATGCGGCGGTGGGGCCCACTCCTTCAAAACCAGTTCTTTAGTCTCTAATCATGATTAGGAATGTTCATTAGTTCACTCTCATTGCATGATCAAAAATAGGTATTGGAAGTTTGAAAGTATTTTAGTTCTCTGTATGCTTGTTATTGTCGTTTTCTGTTGTCAGTAAACTGAAATTGGGTTCATTCTTATGCTATTCATATTTGGTTAGTGCTTGGTGACTCCTTTAGAAGTGGTGCTTAGCAAGAAGTTAATTGGATAATCTCTATAGGATTTAAATCATTAGTTGGCTTTTGATCTATGAAGCTGTTATCAGAATTTGAGGTTTTGCCTCTGTGCTTGTGGTGTATTTTCAGTAAAGTAAGATTTTGTTGTAGCCGCATGCTGAAAATCGTTAGCATTGCAGTACCTTGGTGTGGTGCTTAGGAGTGTGAATAGCTGAGTATCTTTAAAATCCTATCTTAGATAGAAAAAGTTGTTAGCATCTCACAATTAAATGCTTGACTAGTTAGTGTTTTCAATAGCTTCTTGTAGGTTCTGTGCTCTTCCCTGTTAATGGTTGTTTTAGAGTAACTAGCTATTTTTGATATACTAACTTGATGATTAAATAATAGATGTGCACACAATCACCATCAAAGTCTGTCCAAAGTTTAAATCATATAAGAGGATTGATTTTGTGGCTAACCTGATAAACAAGTGAGTGGGTAGATCAATCACTTGAAAGCATGTCTTTTTGAAGCATCTCTGTAGCAGTTATTTGTTACTCCTTTGTGATGGTCTAGCCTCTGTGTATAAATTGGTGTTTGTATTTGATTATTGAGTTTTGCCGGTGTTATTCGTTCTTATTCGCTGTTTTGTTCAATCGTTAGGATTCGATATTTGCGGCAACCCTGAGAACGACCCTCCGCAACAAATTGAGCAACAGCAGCCAGGCAAGCAGTTTGATCATTTTATCCCAGTATTTTAAAGTCTAATATTTTGTTTCAACTGTATGTATGCATCGCTTATTTTGTGTTAAATTGGTTAGTTAAACCTTTAGATGCATAATCTGTAGGTAAATATCTGTCCTCTACTACCTGAGCCTAGGTTATTTGCTGTGATTAGAGTTCGCTGGATGAACTCTCGTCACTTAGTAGATTACGAGTTCAAATTGCTTAGACATGCTTAGTATCGGTAGAAATGGGCGGTTATCGACTTAGTCGGTAACCTTGATCACACAAAATTTACTACAACTTTATGTTTCAGCATTTTTGCTATGTTTAATTGCAAAATTAAAAATGAAAACAAAAATGATTTAGACTTGGGCACAATGGTAAGACTGGTGTGATCTGTTGGGTGTGACTGGAAAGGTGCCCGAGTCAGTTAAGGACCGAGTTACTTGCGCCACCGTACTGAGCATTTTGCGTGCTAACCACACTAGAGTATATGGGACCTCTCTTGACCTAGTACTTTGGCGTGTATTGGCTCCGGGTCGCAGGAGGTCGCAGGAGGGATGGAGGTGGGAGCATGGTAGTTGTCCGAAAAGCTTTATCCTGAGTGGGTAGTTGCCTTTTCGGCTTTACCATGTAAGCGTATGGATTTCTATCCATACGAGCGGCTCGTAGTTAATACACAATATTGGAAAAGTCTCGTAGGACTTAGCCGTACAAAGATACCTTCTAAGTGTGTTTTGGCTTAAAGGCGGTGCAAGTGTGGGTACATTGGTACACCTGCAGGTTAAAACTATTCGAATAGCCTCGTCCTAGGTTATGGACACGCTCGGATCGCCCCAAGAACTAGACTACAACATTTCAATTAAAACTTGATGGGTGGTGCGAATGCGGGATTCGTGCTATTGTTGTGGTGACTATTGGGGTAGTCACTTCTAGGTTGTTTATCTTTCGCTTTTGTTATTAATATCCTTACTGTTATTTCAATCTTAAAATGAATTGCAAACTTGCCTTTAAAATGTATTACCTTATTGCAAATGGAAATTGGCTTTATGCAAATGAAACATATGGCCTCCACCAAATAAGCTGCATGTAGCTTATGAACAGTGCGCTAGTTCACACGTCAGTCTTGCGGGTACAAAGACAATCTTTGTACTCGGTGCTTTGCTTAATGTTTTGTTGCAGAGGAAGAAGGTGAGCCCCAAGGGCCTCACTTCGTGAGTCAGTGTTGCCGATTCGTGGGCGACTAGACTTGGCGGTCGGTCGGATGCCTTGTGGGTTGGAGGCACGCGATTGGCTTTGTTTATAGCCATCTTATGGCACTTTTGCTTCATTGTCGTTCTTGTTTATTTGTGTATCTTGGCCTATCGGCCTTTGTCTGTAATAACTCTACTATTTGTTTATCTCCCGTTTGGTAGTGTGGTGTTTGGACTCTATGTTTGGAATGGAGTTGATGTCTAATTTTGTAACGGGTGTATATTGCTCGAAAGTATACATATCTCGAGGATCAATTTATTTGATTTGTGATGCTAGGACCAGGTGGTTGGTTAAGCATTACAAGCCGAATAAATTGGGGTCCTCACAAGTTGGCTATTGATGTGATTCTCCAATCGCTCCCAGCGAGCTTTGAGCCTGTCATATTGAATTTTCATATGAATGGCATAGAGAAATCAATGATCGAGTTACATGGCATGCTTAAGGGTGCTGAGGAAAGCATCAAGAAAAGTTCTAATCATGTGATGATGGTTCAAAAGACTACTAGCTTCAAGAAGAAGGGTAAGTCGAAGGGAAAAGGGTAAAGGCAAAGGAAAGACTCAAGATGAGATTGAGAGTCTCAAGGCTAAGCTTAAGAAGCTCAAGCTAGGTTCTAAGCCTGACACAGAATGTTACCATTGTCATGAGACTGGGCATTGGAAGAGAAATTGCAAGAAGTACTTAGCAGAAACGAAAAGAAACAAAGGAAGTAAAACTTCCAGTTCAGATATAAATGTTATACAAATTAATCTTGCCACTTCTCCGACCAGTTCTTGGGTATTTGATACCGGATCGGTTGTTCATATTTGCAATTCGATGCAGGGACTGATAAGGAGTAGAAGCTTGGCAAGAGGAGATGTTGATCTTCGGGTGGGCAATGGAGCAAGAGTTGCTGCATTGGCTATTGGCACTTTACCATTAGCTTTACCTTCAGGATTAGTTATGGAACTAAATAATTGTTATTATATTCTAGCCTTAAGCAAAAATATTATTTCTACTTCATGTTTAGGAGCAGAAGGTTATGAGTTCAGAATAAAGAATAATTGTTGTTCAATTTATTTTGAAGATATGCTTTATGGCCATGCTCCATTGGTGAATAGATTGTATGGTTTGAATCTTGAGGATATGCCTATCTATAACGTTAATGCTAAGAGACATGGACCCAATAATATGAATCCCACTTATATTTGGCATTGTCGACTAGGTCATATAAATGAGAAGAGCATGATGAAGCTCCATAAAGATGGTCTTCTAAACTCATTTGATTTTGAATCACTTGAAACATGTGAATCTTGTTTACTTAGCAAGATGACTAAAGCACCTTTCACGACCAAAGGTGAGAGGGCGAGTGACTTGTTGGCCCTAATACATACGGATGTATGTGGACTAATGAGCACTTCAGCCAGAGGTGGTTTTTAGTACTTCATAACTTTACTGATGATTTCAGTAGATATGGCTATGTCTATTTGATGAGACATAAGTTAGAATCTTTTGAAAAGTTCAAAGAATTTTAGAATGAAGTACAAAATCAACTTGGTAAGATAATTAAATGTCTACGATCTGATCGTGGAGGTGAATATTTGAGCCATGAGTTTGGTGATCATCTAAAGAGGTGTGGAATTGTTCCACAACTCACTCCGCCGGGAACGCCTCAATGGAATGGGGTGTCTGAACAACGGAACTGAACATTGTTGGACATGGTTCGGTCAATGATGAGTCAATCTGATCTTCCATTGCAATTCTGGGATACGCTCTAGAAACAACTGCTTTCACTTTAAATAGGGTTCCATAAAAAACAATAGAGAAGACACCATATGATATATGGACCGGGAAGAGTCCTGGATTATCTTTTCTCAAGGTATGGGGTTGTGAGGCATATGTCAAATGTTTGATGTCTGACAAACTCACACCCAAGTCTGATAACTGCTTCTTTGTGGGGTATCCTAAGAAAACCAAAGGATATTACTTTTATAAGCGGGATGAAAACAAAGTGTTTGTTGCCCGTAATAGTGTCTTCTTGGAGAAAGAGTTTCTTTCCAAAGGAGTCAGTGGGAGTAAGGTGCAACTCGAAGAAATTCGAGAAGCATCCGAAAATGTTTTAAATCCTACTGAACCTCTACAGGATGAACAAAATGTTGTTGAACCTGTAGATGAAGCATCAGCCCCACGAAGATCTAAAAGGCCACGTCAAATGCCTATAAGGTATGGGCATGACGTATTATTGTTGAATAATGATGAGCCTAAAACTTATTCATAAGCAATGGTGGACCCAGACTCTGAGTCATGGCTTGAAGCCATGAAATCCGAAATAAAGTCCATGTATGATAATCAAGTTTTGAACTTAGTTGATCTACCTGATGGTGTTAAAACCATTGAGTGCAAGTGGATTTTTAAGAAAAAGATAGATATGGATGGAAATGTTCACATTCATAAGGCACGACTGGTCGCGAAGGGTTTCAATCAAATTCAAGTTGTTGATTATGATGAAACCTTCTCGCCCGTCGCTATGCTCAAGTCTATTTGGATCATTCTAGCTATTGTTGCATATTTCGACTATGAGATATGACAAATGGATGTCAAAACGGCTTTCCTAAATGGAAACCCAAGTGAGGATGTGTACATGACACAGCCTGAGGGTTTTGTCGATCTAATGGAAGCTGCAAAGGTATGCAAGCTTAATAAGTACCATCTATGGATTAAAGCAAGCATCTCGGAGTTGGAACATTCATTTTGATGAAGTGGTCAAAGGTTTCGACTTCATCAAGAACGAAGAAGAACCTTGTGTTTACAAGAAGGTTAGTGAGAACAAACTTGTGTTTCTGATATTGTATGTGGATGACATACTACTGGTCGAAAACGATATTCCTATGTTTGAATCTGTTCAAACTTCATTGAGAAATAGTTTCTTTATGAAAGATTTAGGAGATGCAGCATATATTCTTGGCATAAGGATCTATAGAGATAGATCTAAGAGGCTGATTGGATTAAACCAAGATGTGTACATCGACAAGGTGTTGAAACGGGTCAACTTGCAAGATTCTAAGAAAGGTTTCTTGCTCATGTCACATGGTATTAATCTTAGCAAGACTCAGTGTCCTACAACCATTGATGAGCGAGACAAAATGAGTAGAATACCATATGCTTCGGCTATAGGATCTATCATGTATGCCATGCTGTGCACACGACCAGATGTGTTGTATGCTCTAAGTGTTACGAGCAGGTATCAGTCGGATCCAGGTGAAGCCCACTAGATAGCAATCAAGAATATCCTTAAGTACTTAAGAAGAACTAAGTATGCATTCCTTGTATTTGGAGGTGAGGAAGAGCTGGGTTTGTGTTTTGTTTGAATGGAGGAGCAGTGAGTTGGAAAAGTTCCAAGCAAGGAACGGTTGTTGATTCTACAACAAAGACTGAGTACATTGCCACTTCGAAAGCTGTAAAAGAGGCCGTATGGATTAGAAAGTTCATTTATGAACTAGGTGTGGTTTCGAGTGCTTCCAGTCTAGTGATCTCTATTGTGATAATAGTAGAGCCATTGCACAAGCTAAGGAGCCTAAATCACATCAAAAGTCAAAGCACATACTTCGATGATATCACATTATTCAAGAGATCGTAGATAGAGGTGATGTGAAGACATGCAAAGTGCACACGGATTTGAATATTGCTGATCCGTTGACAAAGCCTCTCTCGCAACCTAAGCATGAGGTGCACATAAGAGCTATGGGTATTCGATACCTGTACGATTGACTCTAGTGTAAGTGGGAGATTGTTAGTGATATGCTCTAGAGGCAATCATAGAGATGATTGTATCACGTCTATGTTTATGAGTTATTGAATAAATGTTATTCTGTTCCTTGAAAGAATCATCAGTTATATAGATCAACGAGTATGTGACTTGTTGGTGAAACTCTTTAACTTATATGATGTCATTCTAAAAGTATCTCTAGTCGAATGTCACTGGTCGGAACACTAGTGACTCTACGACCAACACATGTATTGATTGATGGCCACGTTTCACCGATCATGGATATAGGGACATCGAATCAATAATGTGAACATATGTTAGAGAACATGGGGTTAGATAGACTCACCTTGAGATACTATTGAGATTGTTATGATTCTATGTGTCATTAGTTGGTCTCAAGCAATGATGATGTATAATTCTTAGATGTAACATCCCAAAGTTATGTTACCAAAAATAAAAGAAATAAAGTTATTATTTTGTTAGAATTTCTGCAATTTAAAAGAGTTTAATTGCTTTTCTGGAATTTCCTAAGGTTCAAAAGTCAAAAAAATAATAATAAAATAAATTTATAGAGTTTTATGGCTCTTATTTGGTTTTAAAGTTGAAAAGGAAAATTAAAGTAATTTCTGGATTTTTTTAGATTTTAAAAGCTTTTTCCTTGAGTATTTCAAGCCAAAAGAAAATTATACACAAAATTAATTACCAATTATGAGTTGGTATTATTTTATTTAAGTCCAAAATACCTCTATGAATTTCTGTGAATTTTTCTAGAATTTTTGGATTTAAATTGCTATTTTCTAAAGCTATTTTGATTTAACTAGATTATTTTAATTACCAAAACATTTAAAATTCCCAAACAATGTTTGGGCCAAATCCGGCTCAGCCCATCTTTTCTCGCACGTGCATGACCCGTTTGGTCGACTCCTCTTCGCACACGCGCACAGCCCACGCGGCCCAAACCTCTCGTGTGTTTCCTTCATCAAACCATCTCGGCCGTTGGATCAAAATTGAACGGCCAAATCTTGACGACACTTTTGGAGGTCCAAACATTCCCTGCTTTGTGGAGCGTCCGATCTTAATCTAATGGCCCATGTGACAACCTTTACTTCTTTAGCTCAATCCGATCGTCCAAATCTGTTTGGACCGTTCAATGTAAATCGAACGGCCCAAACATCAATCGCCCCTTTCCTTCCTTGCCGTCACCGACAGTGGGCCCACGCCTTCGTCATCTACCTCCCTCTTTCTTCTCCACGCGAGCCGCGCCCTTGACCGCCATGCCTGCCCTTCTCGAAGCTTTGACTCGGCCGAGCCTTCTTCCCTGTTTTCCGCACGTATGTGCGTACGATCTCTGCGCCACCTCGCCGCACACGTTCTCACCCTTATCCCTTTCTCCACGACGGTTCACCCACGAAATCGCAACCGCCGCCGTGCACGATCTCCACGATCTCGCCGCCCCAGTGCTCCCCAGCCCCTATAAAAGGGAGCACGTTGAGCCCCTTTTCATCCTCATCAAAACCCCTCAAAGATCCCTCTCTCTCCCCTACTCAATCAGCGGCAATCGAAGTTTTTCTCTACACCACCGAGTTTTCTTCCCTCATCGTCTCCGGCGCCGTCCAAGCCGCATTGTTGTCGTCGACCCCGGATTTGACATCGCCTCGGTCCCGCCTACCTCGTGCACTCTCTCACTTGGCGCGAGGACCACCGAGCTCCTCCTTCATCGTCGACCTAACACCGGCCGCCAACCTTCGTCGCCGCTAGTCAATTCGTCATGCCCCGCCTCCGTGGACTGCATCATCGTCACCGCCATCGCGAGAGCTACCTCGAGCACGTTTGGTTGCCATTCCTGACAATAGCCGAATGTCGTCCTCCGCTCTGACGACAATTCTGGCGATCTCCGATGACCTCTTGAGTCAAGACAGGTACCATCGTGTTTGTAATAGTCGTAGCTACCTTCTAGTACCACTCACCGCGGGCGAAACCCCGAAGTTCGCCGTTGCCATCGGGCCCCGAGCCACCTCGTCGTCGTTGTCGACGTGGCTGTCGATGTGGTTGTCCATGTGGGCGCCACATCATCAGTTTTGCTAAGGTGTCACCCTGCGTGGCACCAAGTCGTCTGCCTCGTCAGCGCATGCATGGCATGATCCACCCCTCACCAGGTCCAATCGTCCACAAACCTAGTCCACCGTGGGCCATGTCTATGACACATGGACCTCACATGTCAGGGTTTTCTTTTATTTCTTTTATTCCCGTAAATCCTTCGCTGACGTCAGCATTGCATCATAAAACCCTTTTTCCTTTAGGAAAATAAATCCAGAAAATCCAATAATTCCTTTTTAGGGTTATTTCTTGGATTTCAAACTTCCAAAGCCCATATCTTTTGCATCCGAACTCCGTTTGAGCCCATTCAAATTCCTAAATTTGTATAAAATCAAGATCTAGCTATATAAACCAAAATTTTTAATTTGGAGTTTATTTGAATTATTATTTGATTTTTTTTGAATTTGGCTTATTTTCACGCATAGATTTCGACGACTTCAGAGAGTCAGATTTCGACGTTGTTTGAGAGCAACCAGGCAAGCAAGGCAAGTTATAAATTTGATCATATTTGAGACCAGTATTTTAAATTATTTAAGTTTTGTTTTAAATTATTATTACATGCCTATTTAAATACAAGTAATTTAAATCCCTGTTTTAAAGCTTTATAGTTATTCCTTATTCCATTGTATAGCCATTTATTGTCAATATAGACCATATGGAGAACCATTCCGGATGTGATATATATAATGGAGGTAGAAAGTGAAAATATCGAAATATGAGATTATATGATCGTTGAATATTGAATTACAGGAATAGTCTGTTTGTAAATATTACAAAGATGGAATTATCGGAAATTGAATTATAGAGATGTATATTGCATGGAGTATAGAACAACATAATTATTAGATATTAGATTATATGAATACATGAATCTTGGATATAGAATGTTACGATTGTTGATTGTTGGATTATTAGGGTTGAATAATTGTTGGGTATTGGATTGTAAAAGTAATTGTTAGATGTTGAATTACACGATTATATAATTATTGGAGATTGTATTCTAGGATTACATGATTATTATGGTTGGATTATAGAAATAACTAATTATTGGATAGTGGATTTTAGAAGTAGATAATTGATGACGTTGGATCAATAAAGATTGGATGATAGATAGATAACATAGTCAAATACTGAATTGTTGATGTTGGATTATACAAATAGATTGTTATTAGATATCAGAATATCTGAAAATTTGATTATAGTATTACATAGTCATTGGATTGATGTTGAATTAGTAGAAATTGTTTATTTAGGAATAATGGACTGACATATATTGAATTGTAGAGATAGTTAATTGTTGATAATGGATTATTGAAGATTAGATTATAGAAATAGATAATCGTTGGATATGGAATTATCGAAAATCAGATTATAGGATTGCATAATCGGGTGTTGCATTATTAGAAATAATTTATTAAGGAATATTGGATTAGAGCATTGCTAAATGTTGGATCGATGGAAGTCAGATAATAGAAATAGACTAATATGGTGGATACTAGACTAATTGATACTGGAGTATAGGATTACATAATTGCTGGAATTCAGATTATTGGATTATGAACACAATACGAATGGTTTACCTATTGGTCTCGTATTTGACAATTCTTAAACATTGAATCCCTCACACCTTGTCACCCTAGATAAAACCTAGTTGATACGATAGTATGAACTGGGATCTTTTTGAGAAAATTTATACTTAGCCGTGCTTATAGACCAAACATGTTTGGTTTGGAGAATTTCAACCAAAAATTCAATTGTTGTTTACATTGTACCCTTAGCATTGGTGTATCATGGGAGTTTTACAAATGCTTTGAAAAATGAAATAAAAATCAAAAGATGGTTTGAACTTGGGCGAAAAGGATGCTTGGTGGGTGGTTTGAACTTGGGCGAAAAGGATGCTTGGTGGGTGTAGGTTTATCCACAGGCTTAATCTGGTTAAGATTAAGGCCCATGGGTTTTATGGAAAGTTGCCCAAGTCAGTTAAGGACCGACCTCTGAGTGTTCCTTTGCTATGCCACATCATACTACCACAAGTCTGGTATGGGACAGACCTAGCTGACTAATTTGCAAAGTTCCATTGTGGTCGTTCCTGTTGATGCGGTGTGTAGGCTCTCATGACCTTTGTTAGTCCCACCTAGCGCAAGAGGGGGCTCCTGACGGATGGTCAATCCAAAGGAAGCAAAATCTTAGCGAGGAGGGACTGTGGTAGAATGGCGCATTGTAAAGGCCTTATCACGTGCTCTAGACTGCTTACCTAAGGTAGTGAGTGGTGGTATCGACGAATGCCAAACAAACTAGAGATGTCGTGTCTTGTGGATAAAGTTATACAACCTCTGCAGAATGTCAAACTATTCGAATAGCCGTGTCCACGGTCATGGACATGCTGGCAAAGCCACTCAAAGTTAGACTTTATTTTTGGTTTTAAAATGTTTTAACAAATGATTTGAGATGGTTAATCCTTGTGGTAAAATTTGGGCGGTTAGCCATGTGATAGAAGGGTATCCTTCACTATTCAATCATGAAGGTTATCCACACTATAAAACTGTCATTTCAAAACTTATTTTAGATATAGTATAAAATGGCCTTGGAAATTAATATGAGTATTTAAACTAAAACTGCTGCTTTACGCAAAATAAACCCTGCCAGTCTCATTTGTTTACCTTATGCATGCACCATAATTCCATGTTGGGTGTAACTTGCGAGCACGGTAGTAGTGCTCATACTTGCTTAATGCAAACAAATTTCAGAGGAGAAGGACTTCGCTACAGGCGTGGATCATGATGACTAGGCCGCTACCCCAGTCGATTGCCTGTGGCAGATTAGCTGGACCCTGCTACTACTTCTTCATCTCCCGCTGTGTTATTTTATTGTTGGCATGTAAGCGTTTCTTGTAATAAACTCTGTTGATTATTAATAAAGTTATGCGACTTACGGATGTTACCATATTTGTTACTGTGTGAACTAGCTACTGATCATGGGACTAGTTCAGAAATGCACAGAGGATTCAGGAGTGTTAATCCCGGGTCTTACATTAGACCTGAGATCAGCATGGTTCCCTACATGTGTAATAGCACTCTTAGGGGTTGCCAAACGCTACTCGTAACTGGGTAGTTATAAAGGTAGCTTTCGGGTATGCTGTGAAACATGCGGAGAAATGTGACTGGTTGGATATGAGATTTGCCCCTCCTAACATAATGGGAGAGATATCTCTGACCCCCTCGAAGTGGTCGGATAAATAAAGTGCATGGCCATGCCACTTGTGGTCGAAGAGTTCGACCACATAAGGTTATCCAATACTCGATCGAGAAAGTATTTAACGGTCCATGGATAACATATATCTCACCTGGAGTTCAAATCAGATGTCGTGAGACAAATGGAGAATACACGAGTAGGTCGCTTAGTTCGATCAGTTACAGACAAGTCGTATGGAGATACGAGTTGGTCGTAGACTGGTCGAACGTAATCACAGAGTGGTCGAAACCTGGTCGTAAGGAGTTACGAACTGGTCGAGACTAAATATGAACTGATCGTACATAGTCACAAACTAGTCGTATAGAGATACGAGCTGGTCGTAGACTGGTCATACTTAAGTACTAACTGGTCGTAAGGAGTTACGAACTAGTCGTGCCTAAATACGGACTGGTCGTGACGAGATACGAGCTGGTTATAAGTGATGAGGACCTGGTCGTAGATCATATTGCATTAAGGTTCGTTTGATATAATTTGTGTGTATTCGGGAATCGTTATGTCCTGCTAGGGACCGCTACGACTCGTGGTCGGAAAAAAGGTTTCTGAGTCACAACCGACTACGCATAAACCTAACGGGTCACACACTTAATGGGTTAGAACAAAATGTGTTCGAATAGAATCCGTCATGGTCACTATATAAGGAGTAGGGGACGTGCGAGCGGCGTGAGTTACTCAATGAAACCCTAGCCGCCATCTTCCTAAAAGAGCCCCGCCGTGCGACTTGGTGCTAGCACACCGGCGTTCTGTTGTTCTTGCCCTGGACGTGTGGATACCGTAGAGATGCTACTGTGATTGCTGTTGCGCTTAAGGACGACCTGCGATCTTCACAAGGAACTTCAGAGGCTGCTGGAGGAGACGATCGACTACGACCACTTCATCAACGCGCTCTTCGTTGGACCAGGCTGCTCCGACTCTTCTTTCGCTGCACTACGCGTCTGGTGGTAACGATCTGTGATTATCTAATTGCTTGGCATCCTGGTTTACGTGGTAGAAATTTTGAATTATTGCTATCGTAGCCTACCCGTATCCCTACAGTGGGCAGTCCAAGACTCCAAGTATATCAAATTTCCTTCTATTCTTGCTCCCTTTCAATGGATCTACTTCTACAGGATCAGGTTCCCAACTGTAAAAGTTGGAACCACAATGATTGCTGCCTTACTAATGTTCCCCGCCTTAGAATTCAGGGAATAAGAGGCATTATAGTGAATGTAATGAATAAAGCATACCTTTCAACATTTAACCATGCTTGCTTCTCTTCAATGTTTGTATGATCATCATAGTCAGCATTTTGGCACTCAAGATCCGCCAAAGGAAGGCATTTAATGACTTTGAAACCACTAGAGAAGAAGTCAGCCCCGCGGAAAAATGCCCTCTCAAGTATGGTGATGCACAGAAATTGTACTAGGATGTATATAAAGTATGCATATAATGTACTAAGTTGTAGCAACAATTATACATATGTACATATTGTACATCATGAAATAAAGAGAAGAACAACATATGCTGAGTTGATGACTTGTTTTGATCCTAACATATATTTCTTGATGAATGTCTTTATTTGAAATTGAGAAACAACACCCTGGAAGTTGAAGAAAAAAATAGCAAATTGTAATGAACAAAATATTGATAATATGATATAGCAAGTAAATAACATAATTACAGGACAACAAGTAAAAAAATAGCATAACACGAGTTACATCACAGCATAATGGCTTGGGGAGTAGCTGGGACAAGCGGTGTCAGGGAGCAGGGACAGGTGGCATTGGGGAGAAGGGCGGCGTCGGCGTCGGGCAGCAGGGGCGTTGGGGTCGGGGAGAAGGAAGAGGAAGGAGCGGCGTCTGGAGGGAGGGGGTCGCCGCCAGAGCGAGAGGCGTAGTAGGGGCAAGTGGGCGGCGTCGTGGCTGCTAGCAGGCAGGGGTGGCGTCGAAGTGGGAGGGAGTGAGGCTCTGGATGGAGAATGCTAGGGTTAAGCCGTTAAGGGAATCAGAATTGGGCTGGGCTACCACTTTTGGGCCAAATGGACCGGGCCGAAATGGCCAATATGTGTCTGATTTTAATTTTATTTTTTTCGCAGATCTAATTTCAGACACGCCTAAAATACGTGTCTTAGTTGTGTTGGAACCGTGTTCGTGTCCGACATGGACTCGCCAACTTCTAGCCGTGTCCATGCATCAGAGACTATCATGTATGTTGCCGTGCAGTTGCGCACGGTCCGCGTGGCAATGCTGATCACTACGCGCATCTCCATCAAGTGTCACCCAAGAAGCCAGGTTTTTTGTGCCCATCTTGACATTTTTCCTCTGTCCTGTCGGTTGGATTCGTTGGAATTCTCGTTCCCTTTTTGTCCAATTCAGTATCTTCTTCCCCTCCACGGCTCTCGCGTTAATCATTTATCTAGTTGTTTTTAAAGTAGCAACAAAACTCTTCTGTACCACTCTCGGCGAATCCGAATAGCGAAGGAAAGGGACAGAGCATTGTCGAGCAAAACAAGTCGAGGGCTAATACTCTGAGGATGCTGATCAACTGGGTATGGGCCCACATCATGCAAAAACTACCGGGTTTCTCCTTGCTGGATCTTATATATATTCCACCTGAGTTGCTCCCTTGGCCTTCTCTCTCTCAGTTTCAAGATAATACTTCGTTTTGGTTTTGTCACTTCGGGTGTACCAGGAGAGGAGAAATGGCACGGGGAGAAGACGACTCTTACATGAATGGATCGGTGCATGAGTTGTCCGTGGAGGAAGGGAGGAAGAAGGATAAGGAGGTGGTGTATGATCACCAGTCTGATCAGGACGTGGTTTGCGGCATGCCCGTCTCTGTCTCTTTCGTTCAGATGGTGAGTTTATGTATCGATCGATCCCTTATGTTGTAGTTTTTTTTCATTCACCTAAAATTATCCACGTTGTGCTTGGTTGCTGGCGTGCAGCTCCTTGCCGAATTCTTCGGCACGTATTTCTTGATGTTCGCCGGCTTGGGCGCCATCGTAGTGAACCAGAAGAAGGACATGGTGGTCACGTTCCCGGGCGTCGCCGTGGTGTGGGGCATGGTAGTCATGGTCATGGTCTACACCGTCGGTCACATCTCCGGCGCGCACTTCAACCCCGCCGTCACCCTCGGCTTCGCCGTCTCCGGCCGGTTCCCCTGGAAGCAGGCAAGAGCCATTAATCGTCACATTCGTCACGTTGATCTCTTTAATTGTCCATATTTTAATTGTCCATACTTCTTGTGTGTTGTGACAACATTGCTTAGTACAGCAAGCAATCAGGAACACATGCATGACATAAATACTACGTACACTGTACATGTGCAGGTGCCGGCGTACATGTTGGTGCAGACGGTCGCGGCGACGATCGCAAGCCTGATGCTGCGGCTGATGTTCGGCGGGCGGCACGAGCCCATCCCGGTGACGCTGCCGGGGGGCTCTAACATCCAGTCGCTCGTGATCGAGTTCATCATCACCTTCTACCTCATGTTCGTCATCATGGCCGTAGCCACAGACGACCGAGCAGTAAGGCAGCCATGCCCAATTGCCCATGCACCACACACCATGCACATATATAAAAGAACTGAACTGAACTGACGAGACATGCATGCATGCAAGATCAGACTATGTAGCTAGGCGCGGTTGGTAGCAATTAAGTGAGGTGAATTTTGTGCAGGTCGGGCAGATGGCCGGGTTGGCTGTGGGCGCAACCATCCTGCTGAACGTGCTGTTTGCAGGGTACGTACGTACGCGCGCGCGCACGCGCTGTTACGCTGTTTTTTACGGCATGATCGATGTGTAGCTCCATTGATGTTTACACATACATCTGATCAACGTTTCCATCATTGCACACTCTTCATTTTGCTTGTGTACAACTGCATGTACGCGACAGGCCGGTGTCAGGTGCGTCGATGAACCCGGCGAGGAGCATCGGGCCGGCGCTGGTGGGGAGCAACTACAGGTCGCTCTGGGTGTACATCCTCGGGCCGTTCGCCGGCGCGGTGGCCGGGGCGTGGGCATACAACCTCATGCGCCACACCGACAAGCCTCTCCACGAGATCACGAAGAGCACAAGCCGGACCAGCAACTGATGAACGGCTCAACTTATATATAGCTACTAGTAAAGAACCGCGCGCGCGCGAATGTACATGTTCGGATCGATCGACGCGTCCAAGTGGAGCGAATAATTGGCCTGTGTAGATCGACCTTACGTACTAGAAGATAACTATTGTACTACGTACTTCATGGTAGTATGATTGGCATCTGAATCATTGTACAGCATTGCTATTATCGATCTACAGAAGAAGTATATACATGATTGGTATCTGAAGTATATACATGATTGGTATCTGAAGCATTGTACAGCACTGCTATTATCGATCTACAGAAGAAGTATAGACCAAAGGATTAAGAATATGATGTGTTTTTGGTTGTTCCATAGTGAGGCGATAATCGATATGCATGTGTCCATGTGCGCGTTTTTTTTTTGTTTATCCCTAGACTGTCATACGTGGATCGGTGCATGCTTCAGTAATTTCTGCGCATGCTACACACTCTTGGGACGATGTGCTGCTGAATTTGGGCTATGCTACGTTTAGTAGATGACCATTTTATTGTATTATGAAATTTTAGTAACAACTCTAAGATTATTGTCTCGTCAAAGTACCTTTGAAGATCTAATGGTACCACTTCAATAAACAGATTTGCTAATTTTTAGTTGCCTGAAATTTTCTTATCCATCAGTCACCAACAGTTACAAAGTACTAAGCCTAAAATTGCAGTACCAAGTGATGTGTAATTTTAGCACAGCTCTACTGTAACTTTTAGTTCTATTTTTTTTGTATTTTTTTTATTTGTAGGGTTCACCTAGATTTACTTTTGTCTACTTTAGTTTTTTTTGTATATTTCTTGTAACGTTTTTTTCGTGCCGTTAGATGAAATCTAAAGGTGGGAACAAGTGACTGAAAAATAACAAATTTTCAGGCAACTTACACGTTGACAGTCCCTTCAATAAAATATATCAAAGAAGCAACTGTTGGTAAAAGCGTGTAACCAAAAAAATTCATATATATCTTGCGTTCTTTTACCGGCCAGGAAAAGCCATCCAAATTAGATCACACCAACAATGAAAAATAACTCCCAATGAGAGTAGTTCTATTTGGATTATGTTACTTTGCTTTGAAAAAAAGAGAGCAGAATTGTTATACATCTGTCGCATAATTTCTTGGGGGAAAATCAGTCGAGTTTCTGATCTTGTGAGGGGGAAAATCAGTCGAGTTTCTGATCTTGTGATTCGCATGAAGATTTGTGTACCACCTACCTTCATCTCTAGCTCTGGTGAGCTGCTTTGGGGTCGGGGTTCACTGAGACCCCAACTTTAGATTTCGCCAGGGAGGAGATGGACCGGCAGTGGCTGTCACATCCACATGTTTAATAAATAGAATTATTATGCATCTCATGAGCATGCATATTGTTTTTGAAGCATTTGCATCATTTATTGCACTTGGAAAATCTTAATCAAATGTTAAACTTTCAACTCAAAAAGAAACTCCCAAAAGAAAACAGAAATAAAAATATGTGATCATCTCTAGGAAATAATTTATTCAAATACTATAATATTTATAATGAATAAATATAAATTTTTCCAAATTTTTGGAACTCAATTCAACCCACAGAAAATTCAAACTCTATTCGATAACCTATTCTAGGTTTGAATTTAAACTATACAAATTAAAACATGAACAGTGAGGTTTAAAAATTTATATGAGTACTAGGACATTCCAGAACCTCCTTGATTAATTTTAGATTTTTAGGATTTTATTTACTATTTTTAGACCGTTGGTCAAAGTAGAGGTTTGATTTAAAAATCACAGTCAACTGTTGGACTCGACCCTAACCCAACCGGTCGCACCAGACTCGAGTCCGACTTGAGCAAGTTGACTCGACCGAACCTCACTTGAAAACAGCCCGAGCCACACAACGACCCACGCCTCGTTTGAACCACTAACCAGTGGGGCCCACTGGTTAGGGCCTTCTTCTTCCCCGCGCGTAGGCCCGTTCAGGCCCTGTGTGCCACGCGCCTGTCGCATGCTGCGCTGCCCCGTCAACGTGGTGAGCCACCGCCTCTCCCGGCCACTCCTAGAGCTTTGTCATGTAATGCCACCTCCACTTCGTCTTCTCCCCGCGCTTAACCCTCCCCCAGCCCTCATAATTCCTCACTTCTCCTCCTGTTGGCCGAGGAGAGGGAAGCTCGTTTGAGCTCAATTGTTCAGTAAAGTTCCGGCCACCTTGTCCCTCAACTCCTACCTTCAATGTCGTTTCCATCTGGGCTAATGCGAGTTCTTGTATTCTTGTGTAGTGCTCATAACTCCATCGTGTCATTTTTTGTTCTATAGCGCGCCCGCGCCTACAACTCTTCTCAAGTTGTGTCTCTAGTGAGTATTATCTAACCCTGTAACAGCCCTAACTTAGGGTTTGTATTTCAAATGTAAAATTTTGAGGAGAAATAAAAACTTTTGTTGTCTCTTCAAATCATTTGAAAGTTTCTACAATTTTCCTAGCAATTTCCAATTTGTAGAATTTAATTCAGTGATTGGAAATTGTTGTTATCAATTCTTAGCCTTCAAATTTGTGATCATCCTCTGAAACTATTTTTCCTATCATCTTGATCATCCTATCTACCTCCTGAATTATTTCACAATTTTTAGATTTTATTTGCTATTTCAAATGGCCAAGTCAAACTAGTTGAAAATCTGGTCAAATCCTAGGTCAGCATGCTTGTGAATTTTCTGCAGAACTTTTCAGTGCATAAAAGTTCTTGAAAATTTATGAGGTGTTGTTCTCTTCCCAAAGTATCTACCATAAAAATTTCAGAATTTTGGAGCTCTGGAGCTACCTCTAAAAATTTCCCAAACCTTCTCGCCTTTTAAATCAAAACTAAAATCATCGTTCCTCGGGCTCGGACCCAACCTCGGGCTCGAGTCCGACTCGCACCGCTTGGCTCGTCGCACCGCACCGCCTGCTGCACTGCCGCGAGTCCAATCGATCGTAACCGTCCGATGAAGATCGAGCGATCCACGTCGCGTATGCAACCGACTGTCGAATGCATACACCAATCCCGGCCGTCCGTTTGAGATCCAGCGGTCGGTGTGTTGTTGATCAAATCAAACCACCGGTTCGCACGCTTCGTCGTCGGCGACATATGGGTCCCACCACCGGCATCAACCTCGTCTTCTCCGCACCTCACCGGAGCTCGCGGCGTCGCGTGCATGTTTGCCACGTACCTCGCGGCGCCACCTATATGCCCTCGTGTCCGTCTTTGGTGCATCGCGAGCCTTCTTTACCTCACCGCGACCACTCATCCTCGTTTTCCCGTTCGTAGCTCTCTCGCGGTTTCTTGATTTGGCCGGAGAAGAACCCTGGCGGCGCCGCCGTGTTAGCGCCGCCTTGATTCCGCAACCACGCCATCGTGATCTACTCTCTTCGCGCTTCCATTTTGCCCATCCGGACCCTCGGCGTCCGGTGTATCGCCGAGGCACCTTCGTCGTCTCCGCCTCGGTTCTGCGGCGGCCCGCGAGCTTGCTAGTGCTCGGTGAGTTTCTAGCCGACACTTGGTCCCTTTGGATCGCATCGATGCACTGAATCTAATGATGGCTTCATTTTGCGTCTTTGGTGCATCGGTGGTATGCGACCCCTTCTTCCCGAGCTCGGTTTCCGCCGCCAGTAGCAATTCCGTCGCCTCGGTACCTCTTCGTCGGCGTTATCTTGTGCTTATCGTTCTGGTGTCTCCGCGATCCGTGGCGCACCTTCTCGGCCGCTCGAAGTCGTAGCATCTTCTCTGCGAGCCGTCACTTTCTTCTCGCCTCCGGCCGTCGTGAGCTCATCTCCGTCGACCATTGGGCTCGCGTCACCGTCCACCGGGTTCGTGAGGTCTTTGCGAACCTTAAGGTACCACTCACTCGTCTTGAAACTCACCGTTTGATAGATCACTGCGCCGCGCGCCGCCGTCCCGTCGCGTCTTGTGCGACAAGCGCCGTGAAGCTTAGTTATCGCTAAACACGGTTACATAGGTCAGCGACTTGTGGGCCCTCTCGTGTTAAGCTTTGTTTTAGGATTCAAATCTAATCGTTTTAATTCTCGAGTCTCATTATGTGGGCGGAATGTCGATTAGGGATTGTGTAGTTTTGTTAATGCGTTTTCTCTTTCATGAAGCGTATTTTTCTTTGGGCATATGTGTTAGGATTACGTTACATTAAGCGAAGGCGTATTCTTTGAATACGCCGACGTCACCTTATCTTGAGCGATCCGCCTCGCGCCCTCGCGCGTCCCGCTGTCGATGGTAGGGCTAGCCGTGCGTCGGTAGAAGAAGTATTAAGAGCTTTAGTATTTCGAAATGCTTTTACATTTGCCTTTATTAAATCGATTAAACTTGTAAAATCGTAACTAATTCAATTTTATCCAAATTGCATAAAACCAGTCTTTATTAATTTTCATTTTAAATGTTCTATTTACTAAAATTAGTGTCAACCTTGTCCCTGTATCAAAAATCTGTTAATTAATTTAATGTTGTAGAATGTAATCTCCAAATTAGAAAATGCATATCTCTTTCAATAATTGTCCAAATTCAATGAACCCAATTCTGTAAAATTTCATTTTCAGTATACTAACTATTAGGATAGGTTTTACACATTGTTTCTGTTCATGAAAATTTGTTAAGTAATTAACTAGTGACTTGTTGTGTTTTTAGCTTAGAAAATTCATAGAAAATTGCTAATAACTTAAAATGATTTGTTCTCTGTTTCTAAAATTTTGTTATATCATGCTTAGGCTGCTGTGTGAGTTTTGGCTTGTTTGATGTTGTTGAATGTTTGAGTTTTGTCGGTGTTATTCGTTCTTATTTCTTTGTTATGTTCGATCGTTGAGGCTTCGATATTTGCGGCAACCACGAGGGCGATCCTCCGCACCATATTGAGCAACGTGACCGGGCAAGCGGTTTGATCATGTTTAATCCTTATTTTAAAGATTAATATTTTGTTCCATTTGTATGTATGCATTGCTTAATTTGTGTTAAATTGATTAGTTAAATCCGTAGTTGCATATCCTGTAGCCAAAATATTGATCTCTACTACCCGAGCCTAGGTTATTTCTTTGTGATTAGAGGTATTGGATGATCTCTTGTCACTTAGTAGATCTGATTTCAACTTGCTTAGACATGCTTAGCTATCGGTAGAAGCTGGCGGTTATCGACTTTAGTCGGTAACCTTGATCACACAAAATTTACTACAACTTTATGTTTGACATTTCTGCTTTGTTTAATTGCAAAACTAAAAATGAAAACAAAAATGATTTGGGCGCGCACAATGGTAAGATTGGTGTGATCTTTTGGGTGTGGTTGGAAAGGTGCCCGGTCAATTAAGGACCGAACATCTTGTGAGTGAATTTTTATCCGAGCATTTGGCGTGCTAACCACACTAGAGTATATGGGACCTCTCTTGACCTAGTACTTTGGCGTGTATTGGCTCAGGTCGCGAGGAGGTCGCGGGAGGGACGGAGGTGGGAGCATGGTAGTTGTCAAAAGCTTTATCTGAGTGGGTAGTTGTCTTTTGGCTTTACCATGTAGCGTATGGTGTTTCTACCCATCTGAGCGGCTCGAGGTTGATACACAATATTGGAAACAGTCTCGTAGGACTTAGTGTGGTAACATACCTTGAAGTGTGCTTTGGCTTAAAGGCGATGCGAGGTGTGGGTGCATGGTACACCTGCGAGTTAAAACTATTCGAATAGCCTCGTCTAGGTGATGGACACGCTTGGGTAAGCTTTTCAAGAGTTAGACTACAACATTTAAATTAAAACTTGATGGGTGAGTACGAATGCGGGATTCGTGCTATTGTTAATGGTGACTATTGGGATAGTCACTTCTAGGTTGTTTTATCTTTCGCTTTTGTTATTAATATCCGCATCTTGTTATTTCAATCTTAAAATGAATTGCAAACTTGCTTTTAAACTGTATTACATTATTGCAAATGAAAATTGGCTTTGTGCAAATAAAACATATGGCCTCCACTAAACAAGCTTTGCATGTAGCATATGAGCAGTGCGCTAGTTCACACGTCGGTCTTGCGGGTACAAAGACAATCTTTGTACTCGGTGCTTTGCTTAATGTTTTTGTTGCGAGAGGAAGAAGGTGAGCCTCGGGGTCCTCATACGTGAGTTTGTCTTTGTCGCCGTGGGTGGCGACTAGACTTGGCGGTCGGTCGGATGCCTTGTGGGTTGAAGGCACGCGATTGGCTTTGTTTATAGCCATCTTATGGCACTTTTGCTTCATTGTCTTTACATTGTTATTTGTGTATCTTGTGGCGATCGGCCATTATGCATAATACCTTTACTATTTGTTTATCTTCCGTTTGGAAGTGTGGTGTTTGGACTCTATGTGTGGAATGGAGTTGATGTCTAATTTTGTGCAAGGGTGTGTATCTTTGCTTTCAGGAAGTATACATATCTCGAGATCGATTTATTTGATTTGTGATGCTAGGGCCGGTGGTTGGTTAAGCATTACAAACCAAATAAATTGGGGTCCTCACAAAGTTGGTATCGAGCCATTCGACCGTAATAACAAGCATAGTCGTCCTTAGGATATTTTGAAAGTCTTATTTTCAAGTCATAAAAGGTTTATAAAAACCTAGGCGATTCTCGATTTTATTCCTTACCTATCTTAGCTTTCTACTCATCTTACTCTAATTTAAGTTTTGAAACTTGGTTTTTCTCTTCACCTTTCAAAAGATAGTTACTACCGGTGGAATTAGTTTGGGAGAACCATGAAGTTTAATCCAACTAAAACTTGTGGGGATAATAGGGTAAGATGTAAAGGAGTAGTTATGTGTCTAATTTTCTTTGGTCGAACTTTATCACCCTTGTGTTTGTTTCTCGATTGCTTTCATGAATTTTGGGCTTTCTTGCTCTTAAATTTGTTGCTAACTTGTCTTAGTAAAGCAGGATGGCCGGAGAGCAGCGTGGTAGTCGTGAGCGGGTCATGATGAGGAGCTTCCCTCCTCCGACCATGGTGAGGTTCTCGCTCGGTCGAGCGAAACCGCATGGACCGCAGCGCATCTTGGAGGTTATTGCTAGGAATACCTCCACTCCTGCCGGTGGTGGCGGCCACCGACTCGTGGGGACTTGCGAGTTCCTCCGTACCACCGCCGACTTTCTCCCGCTCGAGGACGCTCTCGATGCGGACGATTGGCTGCGCATGGTTGGCGAGCTCAACATAGCTCGATGCGAGCGCGAGGATAAGGCACTTTCGCGTCCCACCGGCGAGGCGCGGCACTCTCATGGTGGGAGAACTATCTCGCCATGCGCCCGGGCCATGTGGTCGCGTGGGAGGAGTTCGGTCGACTTTTCGTCGGGCCCATATCCCGGATGGCCTGATGAAGCTGAAGAAAAAGAGTTTCGCGCTCAAACAAGGGCGCAAGTGCGTGACGAGAGCACATGCGAGTTCAATCATCGGCTCGTTATGCTCGGGTGAGGTGGCCTCGGATGAGGCTAAGCGGGAGAAGTTTATGGATGGCTTGTCAGGAGCTGCGGGACAAGCTATCTGTTGTGGACTTCTCGGACTTTCGAGCCTTGGTAGATAAGGCCATTGTTGCCGAGCATAAAGCGGCGCGGCTGGCGAGTCCCGCAGCGCAAATGGGGCGCATCGATCTACTCACACCACCTCGTTCGTCCTCGGTGGGCGGCACGATGGCCCGTTCTTTTGCTCCACCGGCGCCGAGACCATCTGCACCAGCTCCTGCGCCCACGCGGGCGTGTTTCAGCCCACGTGCGCTGCGATCCAGACGGCGGCCTCGCAATCCGGCGGCGAGGTTACTTGTTTTATTTGCCACAACAAGGGCCATTATGCGAATGCGCCTCGAGTGTTGCGGCGACCTCTCGTCCTAATGGAGGGCGCGGCGAGAGTGGTCATCCACGACGAAGATGATCCGAAGCCCGAGTGCGGCGGCGGTCGAGTCAACCACCTTCGGTGAGGAGGCTCGGGGCGCGGATGTCGTGATGGGTACACTTCTTGTTAATTCTCGTCTGCTGCGGTATTATTTGATTACGGAGCATCGCATTCTTTATTTCAAGATCATTTGCTGCTGCTAGTGGTCTTCTTTGTGTTCCTTTGGAAGTTCCTTTGCTCATCCGCTCTCGGGTCGGAAATGAGAGGCGATTTCTGATGTCGGGATGTTCTGTCGTAGTCAAGGAGTGGGGTTTTGGCAAACCTTATTGCGCTCGATTCGGCGAGTGCGGATGTGATTCTTGGCATGGATTGGTTGTCCCAACACTTGGGGCAAATCGATTGTGCCGGGAAGGTTGTTTATCTTACCGACCCTTGAAAGCGGCGGTCGGATTTTCGCCGCATTGCGGGGCCACATCTATGTGTATTAGAGACAAAGCCGACCTTGCGGTTCGGGATGTTCCCATAGTATCGACTTTGAGGATGTTTTCACGATGACTTGCAGGATGCCTCGGTTCGAGACACAGAGTTTGTCATCGAGTTGCTTCCGTGCACCGCCCTATCTCGAAGGCGCGTATCGGATGCCTCCCAATGAGCTAGAAGAATTGAAGAAGCGGCTTGGGAGCTCCAAGCAAAGGGTTTCATCCGTCCCAGTTCATCTCCTTGGGGTTGTCCGGTGATCTTTGTGAAGAAGAAGGACAAGACCTTGCGCATGTGTGTTGATTACCGTCCTCTCAATGAAGTGACGGTGAAGAACAAATATCCTCTGCCCCGCATTGATGATCTTTTGACCGGTTATGCGGAGCTCGGTGTTCTCAAGATTGATCGAGATCGGGCTATCATCAAGTCGGATCGGTGAGGATATTCGAAGACGGCTTTCACTACTCGTTATGGCTGTCTGCGAGTACACCGTCATGTCTTCGGTTTGACCAATGCTCAGTATTGTTCATGAACCTTATGAATTCCGTATTTATGGAGTATTTGGACAAATTTGTGGTGGGTTTTATTGATGACATTCTTATCTATTCCAAGGCGAGGTAGAGCATCTTGAGCATCGAAGATTGTTTTGGGCAAATTGCGGAGCACCAACTATATCGAAGTTCGGCAAATGTGAGTTACGGTTGAAGGAAGTGGCATTTTGGGCCATGTTCTTTCAGTGGAGGCATAGCCATGGATCCCAGCAAGGTCGGCGATGTTCTATCTTGGGCCGGCCAAGTCGATCCAGCGATGTGCGGAGTTTTCTTGGTTTAGTGGCTACTATCGCCGCTTTATCGAGAACTTCTCCAAGATCGCAAGCCGATGACCGAATTGCTTAAGAAGGACAAGAAGTTTGTGTGGTCCTCTGCTTGTGATGAGAGCTTTGGGAGCTCAAGCAGCGATTGACTTGACTCAGGTCCTTACTCTTCACGATATCCACAAGAGCTTGATATTTATTGCGATGCCTCTCGTCGGGGACTCGGATGTGTTCTTATGCGGGAAGGCAAGGCGGTTGCCTATGCATCCGAGCAATTGAGGCCTCATGAGCTCAACTATCCCACCCATGATTTAGAGCTTGCTGCGATGGTTCATGCACTCAAGATTTGGCGGCATTATTTGATCGAAACCACGTGAGGTGTATTCGATCACAAGAGCTTGAAATACTTGTTCACTCGGCCGGATCTGAACCTCGAGCGGAGGAGATGGTGGAATTGATCAAGGATTATGACATGGGTATTCGGTATCATCGGGCAAAGCCAATGTGGTTCTTGATGCACTTAGCGAAAAGTGTATTGCAATACTCGATGATCCAAGAGCGACAACGGCACTTCTTGCGAGTTTCAGTCTCAACAGGTTTGGTTGAGCATGGCTCCCTTGTCGCCTTGGTTGTGCAACCAACCTTGGTGGATCAAGTCAAGGCGGCCGGCAATCGATGATGGTGTGGGTAAAATCAGCGAGAACATCGAGAATGGATCGGCCAAGTGCTTCACGAAGATGAGCACGGTGTCGTATGGTTTGGGCAGCGTCTTGTGGTCCCAAAGGTCCCGAGTTGCGGGATTTGATTCTTCAGAGGCCCATGATTCGCCTTTGTCCATCCATCCGGGCCCACTAAAATGTACCAAGATCTGCGTCGAGGTTACGGTGGACTCGCATGAAGCGCGAGATTGCGAGTTCGTTGCGGATGTGACACATGTTGTCGTGTCAAGGCGAGCATCGGCGTCCGCGGTCTCCTCGACCCTTGCCTATACGGAATGGAAGTGGGATTACAGCAGGCATGGATTTTATCAGCGTGCGCCGTACTTCTTGAGGAAGGATGCTATCGGGTTGTTATCGATCGATTGACGAAGTAGCGCACTTCACGCGATGCCACCACTCTCGGTGTCGATCGATTGGCGATCTCTACATATCCCGCATTGTGAGTTTGCATGGTGTGCCACGAGCGATTGTGTCGAATCGTGGCTCTCTTTTCACTTCGGCTATGGCACGATTTACGAGAAGCCATGGGGACCCGTCTTTCTTTCAAATCGACCTATCATCCTCGGTGATGGTCGGGAGCGGGCGAGTCAACCAAGTTCTTGAAGATATGCTCGTGCTTGTGTTCTTTCCTATGGGAAGAATTGGGAGAAGTGCCTACCGCTTGCGAGTTCTCCTACAACAACGACTTCGAGCTAGTCTCGGTATGGCACCGTTTGAGGCTTTGTATGGGAGGCGGTGCGAACCCCATTGAACCCAGTCGAGGTGGGAGAGAGCGGTTCTTTGGCGGATTCCATCAATGAGGTGAAAGTCAAGTGCGATTGATTCGTGAGCACTTGCGCGTGGCTCGATCGAGCGAGAAGAGCTATGCGGTCGGCGTCGCCGTGAGTTGAGTTTCGGCCCAATGACTTTGTGTATCTCAAAGTCTCACCTCTGAAGGACATCGTCGTTTCGGTGTCAAGGCAAAGCGGCTCCTCGATATGTCGGGCCATATCGCATCATCAAGAAAGTGGGAGCCGTTGCATACCGGTTGAGTTGCCGGCTACACTTGAGGGTGCATGATGTTTTCCATGTGTCAATTGAAGAAGTGCCTCAGTGTTAGGTTGAGAAACACCATTGGAAAATATCGATGTGCGGGAAGATCTGTCTTATCGTGGCGTCCGTTCGTATCCTCGAAGAAGTGAGCGTAGAACAAGGAACCGTGTGATCAAGTTCCTTAAAGTTCGGTGGTCGAACCACTCCGAGGATGAAGCCACTTGGGAGCGGGAAGATCGTCTCGGCGATTACCCATCCTTCTTCTCCCGGTGATCGAAATCTCGGGCGAGATTCTGTAAGGGGGAGATTTGTAACACCCTAACTTAGGGTTTGTATTTCAAATGTAAAATTTTGAGGAGAAATAAAAACTTTTGTTGTCTCTTCAAATCATTTGAAAGTTTCTACAATTTTCCTAGCAATTTCCAATTTGTAGAATTTAATTCAGTGATTGGAAATTGTTGTTATCAATTCTTAGCCTTCAAATTTGTGATCATCCTCTGAAACTATTTTCCTATCATCTTGATCATCCTATCTACCTCCTGAATTATTTCACAATTTTTAGATTTTATTTGCTATTTCAAATGGCCAAGTCAAACTAGTTGAAAATCTGGTCAAATCCTAGGTCAGCATGCTTGTGAATTTTCTGCAGAACTTTTCAGTGCATAAAAGTTCTTGAAAATTTATGAGTGTTGTTCTCTTCCCAAAGTATCTACCATAAAAATTTCAGAATTTTGGAGCTCTGGAGCTACCTCTAAAAATTTCCCAAACCTTCTCTGCCTTTTAAATCAAAAACTAAAATCAACGTTCCTCGGGCTCGGACCCAACCTCGGGCTCGAGTCCGACTCGCTTCCGCTTGCTCGGCCGCACCGCCTGCATTGCTGCCTGCGCGAGTCAATCGATCGTAACCGTCAGATGAAGATCGAGCGATCCACGTCGCGTATGCAACCGGCACTGTCGAATGCATACACCAATCCCGGCCGTCGTTTGGATCCAGCGGTCGGTGTGTTCTTGATCAAATCAAACCACGGTTCGCACCGCTTCGTCATCGTCGACATATGGGTCCCACCTGCCGGCATCAACCTCGTCTTCTCCGCACCTCACCGGGCTCGCGGCCGTGCGTGCATGTTTGCCACGTACCTGCGCGCGCCATCTATATGCCCTCGTGTCCGTCTTTGGTGCATCGCCAGCCTTCTTTACCTCACGCGACCACTCATCCCTCGTTTTCCCGTTCGTAGCTCTCTCGCGGTTTCTTGATTTGTGGGAGAAGAACCCTGGCGGCGCCGCCGTGTTAGCGCCGCCCTTGATTCCGCAACCACGCCATCGTGATCTACTCTCTTCGCCGCTTCCATTTTGCCCATCCAGGACCCTCGGCGTCGGTGTATCGCCGAGGCACCTTCGTCGTCTCGCCTCGGTTGCGGCGGCCCGCGAGCTTGCTAGTGCTCTGGTGAGTTTCTAGCCCGACACTTGGTCCCTTTGGATCGCACTGATGCACTGAATCTAATGATGGCTTCATTTTCATCTTTGGTGCATCGGTGAGGCTGTGCGACCCCTTCTTCCCCGAGCTCGGTTTTCCGCCGCCGTAGCAATTCCGGTCGCCTCGGTACCTCTTCGTCGGCGTTATCTTGTGCTTATCGTTCCTGGTGTCTCCGCGATCCCGTGGCGCACCTTCTCGAAGCTGCTCGAAGTCTGTAGCATCTTCTCTGCGAGAGCCGTACTTTCTTCTCCGCCTCCGGCCGTCGTGAGCTCATCTCCGTCGACCATTGGGCTCGCGTCACCGTCCACCGGGTTCGTGAGGTCTTTGCGAACCTTAAGGTACCACTCACTCGTCTTGAAACTCACTGGTTTGATAGATCACTGCGCGCGCGCGCGTAGTCCGTCGCGTCTTGAAACAAGCGGCCGTGGCTTAGTTATCGCTAAACACAGGTTACGTTAGGTCAGCGACTTGTGGGCCCTCTACGTGTTAAGCTTTGTTTTAGGATTCAAATCTAATCGTTTTAATTCTACGAGTCTGCATTATGTGGGCGGAATGTCGGTTAGGGATTGTGTAGTTTTGTTAATCGTTTTCTCTTTCATGAAGCGTATTTTTCTTGGGCATATGTGTTAGGATTACGTTACATTAAGCGAAGGCGTATTCTTTGAATCGCCTTCGGCGTCACCTTATGCGAGCGATCATACTGTCAGCGCCCTCGCGCGATCCCGCTGTCGATGGTTGGGGCTAGCCGTGCGTCGTAGAAGAAGTATTAAGAGCTTTAGTATTTACGAAATGCTTTTACATTTGCCTTTTAAATCGATTAAACTTGTAAAATGCGTAACTAATTCAATTTTTATCCAAATTGCATAAAACCAGTCTTTGTTAATTTTCATTTTAAATGTTCTATTTACTAAAATTAGTGTCAACCTTGTCCTGTATCAAAAATCTGTTAATTAATTTAATGTTGTAGAATGTAATCTCCAAATTAGAAAATGCATATCTCTTTCAATAATTGTCCAAATTCAATGAACCCAATTCATAAAATTTCATTTTCAGTATACTAACTATTAGGATAGGTTTTACACATTGTTTCTGTTCATGAAAATTTGTTAAGTAATTAACTAGTGACTTGTTGTGTTTTTAGCTTAGAAAATTCATAGAAAATTGCTAATAACTTAAAATGATTTGTTCTCTGTTTCTAAAATTTTGTTATATCATGCTTAGGCTTTGTGTGAGTTTTGGCTTGTTTGATGTTGTTGAATGTTTGAGTTTTATCGGTGTTATTCGTTCTTATTTCTTTGTTATGTTCGATCGTTAGGCTTGATATTTGCGGCAACCACGAGGACGATCCTCCGCACCATATTGAGCAACGGCGGCGCAAAAGCGATTTGATCATGTTTAATCCCAGTATTTTAAAGATTAATATTTTGTTCCATTTGTATGTATGCATTGCTTAATTTGTGTTAAATTGATTAGTTAAATCCGTGTTGCATATCCTGTGCCAAAATATTGATCTCTACTACGAGCCTAGGTTATTTCTTTGTGATTAGAGGTCATTGGATGATCTCTTGTCACTTAGTAGATCGATTTCAACTTGCTTAGACATGCTTAGCTATCGGTGAAGCGGGCGGTTATCGACTTTAGTCGGTAACCTTGATCACACAAAATTTACTACAACTTTATGTTTGACATTTACTGCTTTGTTTAATTGCAAAACTAAAAATGAAAACAAAAATGATTTGGGCCTTGGGCACAATGGTAAGATTGGTGTGATCTTTTGGGTGTATTTGGAAAGGTGCAGGTCAATTAAGGACCGAACATCTTGTGAGTGAATTTTTATCCGAGCATTTCGGCGTGCTAACCACACTAGAGTATATGGGACCTCTCTTGACCTAGTACTTTGGCGTGTATTGGCTCAGGGTCGCGGGGAGGTCGCGGGAGGGACGGAGGTGGGAGCATGGTAGTTGTCAAAAAGCTTTATCTGAGTGGGTAGTTGTCTTTTCGGCTTTACCATGTAAGCGTATGGTGTTTCTACCCATCTGACGGCTCGAGTTGATACACAATATTGGAAACAGTCTCGTAGGACTTAGTTGTGCTTGGCATACCTTGGAAGTGTGCTTTGGCTTAAAGGCGATGCGAGGTGTGGAGTGCAGATGGTACACCTGCGGGGTTAAAACTATTCGAATAGCCTCGTCCTAGGTGATGGACACGCTTGGTAAGCTTTTCAAGAGTTAGACTACAACATTTAAATTAAAACTTGATGGGTGAGTGCGAATGCGGGATTCGTGCTATTGTTAATGGTGACTATTGGGATAGTCACTTCTAGGTTGTTTTATCTTTAGCTTTTGTTATTAATATCCGTCTTGTTATTTCAATCTTAAAAATGAATTGCAAACTTGCTTTTAAAGTGTATTACATTATTGCAAATGAAAATTGGCTTTGTGCAAATAAAACATATGGCCTCCACTAAACAAGCTTTGCATGTAGCATATGAGCAGTGCGCTAGTTCACCGCGTCGATCTTGCGGTACAAAGACAATCTTTGTACTCGGTGCTTTGCTTAATGTTTTTGTTGCGAGAGGAAGAAGGTGAGCCTCGGGGTCCTCATACGTGAGTTGTCTTTGTCGCCGTGGGTGGCGACTAGACTTGGCGGTCGGTCGGATGCCTTGTGGGTTGAAGGCACGATTGGCTTTGTTTATAGCCATCTTATGGCACTTTTGCTTCATTGTCTTTACATTGTTATTTGTGTATCTTGTGGCGATCGGCCATTATGCATAATACCTTTACTATTTGTTTATCTTCCGTTTGGAAGTGTGGTGTTTGGACTCTATGTGTGGAATGGAGTTGATGTCTAATTTTATGCAGGGTGTGTATCTTGCTTTAGGAAGTATACATATCTCGAGATCGATTTATTTGATTTGTGATGCTAGGGCCGGTGGTTGGTTAAGCATTACAAACCAAATAAATTGGGGTCCTCACAAACCCCTTGTGCATCATCATGTGCCTTTATGTGTGATTTTGAGATCCCGTCTACTCAATTCCTCAATTCATCGCAGGAGCACACGGATCAAACCCTATTCATCGTCCCTATCTCCGACTAGTAATAATGCATTCTCCAATTCTTGGCCACTAGAGCATCTTCTAACAGTCCTTAAGCTATCCCGCACATTTATTTTTCTTCGTTTTGCTCCAGTCGACCCCTTCACGTTGGACATCTCCGCCGCCGTGGACCTCACCCACGTTAAGGTAGCTCTAGCCGTCTCTACTCCTCTCCAACGCTCAGGTAGCTTCAGTAGATCTCGTAGAAGCCTTGGCACCTGCTTGGTTGCACGCTGCGGAGCTTGAATGTTGCGTGCGCATTTGGCCATATAAGCACCACTGCCAACTCTGGCTAGTCGCTGGTACATGCCGTCCCAACCACTGCCACCACCACCATGAGGTCTACAATGCTTCAAGGGTTCCATTCCTATCCTTGGCCAGCTTCACCATGGCCAGAATCGCCGGTAGGGCTTCGGTCAAGATCAAGCTCAGTGAGCTCTATTTTGTCAGAAGCCCTGACAAATACTGTAGCTTCGTCATTAGGGTTTAAGTGCAATCATTATTCCTTAATTGCGGATCTTTGTCATAAAAACGTGTTTAGCCACGTTAAGTAATGGGCTCCGAGTTAATGACATGTGGGCCAAGTCACTTAAGTGCCCTGTGCACTGTGTTTGTGCGCCGGTGAACCAAGTTCATAAGTATGAGTCTATGACTATTGGGTCCCACCTGTTAGTTCGGGTTAACTCAGAGTTTAAAAGAAAAACGACGTTATACATTGGACCACACCATCAGCGACTAAGGGTAGGGTAGACTCTGGTAGAAAAAGTATAAAATACTTAAGAAAATCCAGAAATCAATTATTTATACATTGATAATTCGTTTAACTTCAAAAATTCATAACTAATTCAAATTGACTCCAAATCCAGTGAAACAAATTTTGATAATTTTCATTCTTAATGTATTTTAATTTGGAATAGGTTTTAAACATAGTTGATGGAATTTGATCCAAAAAACAAATTATTGCTACACTAGAAAATGCTTTTAATTTGAAAAATTCATAACAAATTCATTTTAACTCCAAATAGAGTTAAACCAATTTTGTTAGCTTGCATTTTTAATGTACTTCACCATGGTATAATTTTTGAACACGTTACTACCTCGGAAAATTTCAGGTTTGGAATCCTATTCGGTAAGACAATATTTTTACACTGAAAATTGATTTAACTTCAAAGATTTATAGAAAATTCATCTGAACTCCATATAAGATGTTTCAAGTTATATTGAACATAACTTTTTATTATATTTATAACCATGTAATCCTTATATCGACCACTGTTCTGCAAATTTTCACTAAATAATTAAAATAGGATGAATTTTTTTTAGAAATGGAAGTATAATTCCCGGCCTCTGCACCAACTAAGGATGCACACAGCCATAATAGGCACCCAAATTTGCCTCGAAGAGAACTTGAACCTGGGTTTTGGGGGTGTACATCCACACCTTCCCACCAACTGAGTTAGGCTCAGTTCAAAAAACAAAATCTGATTTTATGGATTTTCTCAAAATCTGATTTTCAAACTGCTATAACTCTCTCATATAAACTCTAAATGGAATAATTTTTGCACCTAAATTTATATAAAATCATGATCTTACTAATGTATAAATTTCATGCATTTTTTAGCATTTTGAGTTTTTAGAGTCCGAAGTGATCGACGTAGACTCCTTCGCCACCGAGAGCATATACGTCGATCACTTTGTCCCAGGTGGTGTGAGGACACTTGTGTTCGATCATTTGTTCGTAGGACCCGATACAATTTTCTATAATATGCATGGGAGAACTATTTTTCTTTCTTTATATTGTATCAGTATCTCCAACACAACTTGCGAGCCTGCTTAGCAAGCGCTATCCGTAGCTTGTACTAGGTTTGGGGTTCATCTCGCAAGGGGGACTCATCGCAATACGGTCTTCTTGCTGAAAAATACCAAATCTCGATCTACCCGGTCGGCATACCTTAGGAAGTGTGCTATTATCCGGAGGCTTACGGGTTGATCACGTCGTGTGGGTAAAGTAGTACACCCCTGCAGGGTTAAAAATCTATTCAAATAGCCATGTCCACCGTTATGGATGACACTTGGTTTTGAATGACTTCATCATTAGTCTTTTGATTAAAATTGACGGTTACAACTTGGTTTTCGGCATGAACGGGTATTCATGCTTGTTAGTTTACCAAAGTGGGTTGCCAGTTTGGTACTATTTGCTCTATTAGTATGTCAATGATTGTCTTTGTCACATGTTTTACCTTTGTTTTAAATCTGTTTTCAAAATGGCAATTGTAAATCTAGTATGTGTAGGATGAAAAATTATCACGTTTTCTGCAAAACTAAGCCACTAATGTCATTCTTTTGATATCCTCTATGCATCAATACTTTTAATTTGTATAAGACTTGTGAGTACAATTGTACTCTACCAGGCTCTGCAAATTCAGGTGAGAAAGACTTCGCGCCCTATGAGCTCGTTAGCGCCGAATTAGGCAACGCTAACGAGTAGTGTTATTCTTTAGCCCCCAGTCAGTTGCCATGGGTTATGGGGCACACCATGCTGGATCTCTTGGTTTATTTATATTGCTTTCGCTGCTACTTAATGCTCTTATTTGATTTTGACCATTCGGCCGCTATGTAATAGTTGTAGACTTAACTACTATGTTGTAAGTCTTTTGGATTATTAATGTATGTGTCACATCCCCAAATTAATAAAGAGGTCTATTATGCATCCCATTAGCATGCATCATGTTTTGAAACTTTTTAATTACATATTGTACTTGGAAAATCTCAAAATACACATGAAACATACACTTTAAATTGAACCCCAAACTTAAAACTGAAATAAATGCTACTAAAGATCCTATGGAAATAATTTATTTAAATTCTATATTAATTATCACGAATTAATATAATTTTTTCTAAATTTTTGGGACTGGTTTGAACCATATGAAAATTCAAACACCATTAAAGACCTAGCCTAAGTTTGAATTTTTATATTATAAATTATATCATGAACAGTAGGGTTCAATAATTTTTATGGACACTAGACCTCCCCAGGAACCTCTGTGATTTATTTCACATTTTAGGAATTTTATTTCTATTTTTAGCACCCTGGTCAAAGTAGAGGAAATGAATTAATTCCGAGTCAAACCCTAAACCCAAACCGGTGCACTGTTCCTCGGGCTTGAGCCGACTCGGCGAACTGACTCACCCCGATCGCCTAACTGCACCATCACATGCAACAGTCGGATCAAGGATCAATGGCCCAGATCGCGTACCTCTTCCGATCTGTCCGAACACCTCTCGATCTCGGTAGTCGGTAGAGATCAGCGGTGCGCATCGAATCACTTAACTCACGTTCGCGCGCGCCGCCTTGTCTTGCTGACGATGTGGGCCCGAGCTGTCAGCTTCGTCCCTGACCTCGCGCAGGAGCTCCACGCCACACGGCCGCGACACTCCGACGCGCTCAGAACGGAAACTCGACGCCGTCAATCTGCCGCTGCCGTTGGCCACTCCGGGAGCTTCTTCACCTCACGCCGCCTCCATCTCCGTCTTCTCCTAGGCATAACACCCCTCGCAACCTCCTCTTCTTATTCACTTCTCCTCTGTTTGACCGAGGAGAGGGAAGCTTGTTCTCGATCTCTGCACGGGTAAGCTTCCACCGGGTGTTTCCCCTCACTTCTATCTTCAATGCCGTTTCCATTTTGGCTTATGCGAGCTCTTGATTCTCCTTGTAGCACCTGAACCATCGTGGTGCCATTGCGAGCTCCAGAGCACACTCCCGAGGATATCACTCTGTGTTCTTCATCTCCGGCGGGTATTGTCTGAAATCTAGCGTGTCACTTCGTGCTTTTGGGCTTAAGTTTAAAAACCCCTAACTCTATTTGGGTAATGCATGACAAGGATTCGTGGAATTGAAGAAATTGGGTTTTTGGCCGAGGAACCAACTCTTCATCTCCCACTTAGGTCTGGTAAGACTTTGTCAATTCCTTGCTCCTATAGCAACCTCTTATGATCCTTGAACTTTTCTGATCGTCCATGGTTCGTAGGGTTGCTCAAGTAACCCTCTCCTCGCGAAGTTGTGTCGCCGCCACCTTTCTTCTCCAGCGTCGACAGAGCTCCCGCTACTCCAAGCCTTCCCCGAGCTTCCACCTAACTCATGTAACCTCCTAGTAGCCAGTAGAACCTCGGGCACCCGCTTATTTGCACTGCGGAGCTTCATTTTTGCTATTGGCATCGTTGTCGTTTTGAGCGCCACCGCTCAACTCCGACTAGCCACCGGTATAGGCCGGCTCAGTCGTCAAGACTACCCTCTTTAGAAGCGAATTGCTATTTTACACCTGTACCTGCCCTAGGTTGGCGCCGCCGTGGCCGAAATCGCCGGCGAGCCGCCGGTAAAGCGCGCGGGGCAAAAGCCCGTTGTCGTACCCCGACCAGCACTGTAGCTGGGAGGTTACGACAAATGGCGTTCTTTAAATACCTAATGATTGGTTAGCATTTAATCACTGTCTTAGCGACGTTAATGTTTCACTTACATGCGGGCCCCACGCACAGAAAACGGGGGCATTGAGTTTAAAGCCGCAGTGGCTGACAGGTGGGACCAGCGGCGTAAGTGTCGTGCACCATGCGCGTGTGTGCGTGGACTTAGTCCCGTGGACCAAGTCTCTGACAACGGGACCACCGGTCGAGCAGCGTTTAAATCGGATGTTAAATAGAAAATGGCACTTTGTTCGGGCCCGTGGTCGATGACACTGGCTAGCGTGGCTCGGTAAGAAAAGTATGAAATACACTTTAAAATTCGAAATCTATTAAATTGCACACTGAAAAATTGTATTAACTTCTAAAATGCATAACCAAATCATGTTTACTCCAAATTGAGGGAAACCACTTATGATAATTTTTGTTTTTAATGAACTTTATATTAAAATTGGTTTCAAACTTGTCTCTGTCTCAGAGAGCAGTATTTTGGAAAAATGAACCTTTAACACTATTATTTTTACAATACAAAAAGGCTGATAACTTCAAAAATTCATAAGTAATTCTTGGAAACTCCAAAAACAGTTAAACCAGTTTTGATAATTTCTATTTCAAATGAACTTAATTATAAAAATGGTTTCGAACTTACCTCTATCACAGAAACTATAGTTTGAGGAAAATGATCCTAAAGGGCATTATTTTTACACTATTAATGCTGATAACTTTGAAAATCAATAACTAAATCAAGAAGACCCCAATTGAAGCAAACTCAATTGTTTTGAACTTGTAATAATATTGCCCATTTAACCATGTAATCCTTGTACTCACCACTGCTCTACAAAATTTCACCTCATAATTAAATTACATAAATGAAGGCATATTGAAATCTGAAATTCAAACCACCATAACTTTCATATACTAAATCAAAATGAAATAATTCTTTCCTAATCAAAATGAAATTCAAACCACCATAACGTCTTGTGTTTCCTAGGAGCCATGGGTTGAGGGACTTAGCTCAATGGGATCTTCTTGCCAAAAATGACCATATCTTGATTTACCCGGCCGGCATACCATAGGAAGTATGCCATATTCGGAGGCATCTGGAGGCTTACGGGCTAATCAAGTCGTGTGGGTAAAGTAGTACACCCCTGCAGGGTATAAATCTATTCGAATAGCCGTGTCCACGGTTATGGACGACTGCTTGAAACCTATGGCTGCTTATTGTTAGACTTGGAATTAAAATTGTGGGTAAACTTTGTATTGTCATGAACGGGATGTTCATGCTTGTTGTTGTATCAAAGTGGACCGCCACTTTGTTTTTGGCATGATTCATCTATTATTGAATTCATCACTTGTTCACATGCTTTACTTCTACTTCAAATCTGATTTTGAAATGGCACTTGAAAAACTAGTATGTGTAGGTTGTTCAGTATTGCGTCGTTTTCGCAAAAATTAAGCCAATATGAGCCTTCTCTTGAATGACCTTATGCATGACTATTTTTATTTGTGTAAGACTTGCGAGTACTCTTTTGTACTCAGCCAGATGTTTGCTGGCTTTTACAGGTGAGGAAGATAATGAGACCGACGAGCTTGTCGGTGTCGATTTAGGCGACACCGATGAGTAGTGTGCTATCTTTAACTCCCAGTTGGTTGCCGATGGGTTGTGTGGCATACCACTGCTGGTCTTTTGGTTTATCTACTTATTTCCGCTGCTACTTAATACTTTCCTTTAAATTTGGCCGGTCGGCCACTTGTACTAGTTGTAAACTTGGAACTATGTTGTATGTCTTTTGAACTATTTATGTATGAATGTTGTATGGATGTGAGCAACGTTGTATGAGAGTATGATTATATTGGTCGCTGATCTTGGGAGCCAATATAAGTTGTACTCGCTGTTCATGGCTTCCTATTTAACTCACTAAGTGTAGCGCTTGACTTGTTGGAGAACCGACAATCATGTAGTGCCCGCAGAGGAGCAGCGCGCATGATCGTCGGGGCTCTAGTTTGAGTTAAACCTCTCATTTAGATGGATTTAAGTTGGAATCTATTCTCTGGAGATCTAGAGTTATGTCCCTAAGACCTTGATTAGTCTCGGTCTTACGGAGATAACTCCGGGGTCCGCATGATCGTCGGGGCTCTAGTTTGAGTTAAGCCTCTCATTTAGATGGAGTTAAGTTGGAATTCATTCTCTGGAGATCTAGAGTTATGTCCCTAAGACCTTGATTAGTCTCGGTCTTACGGAGATAACTCCGGGGTCCCCACAGTATGAATATTATATAATTGTGATTGACGTTGTTAAGAGTATGGATGTGTTGGTCGCTGATCTTGGGAGACAACACGGACACATACCCCACTGGTTTTGAATTCTCTCTTAATTCATTAAGTGTTGACTTGGACCGTTTGGAGAACTGGTCATCATGCAGTGCTTGTAAAGGAGCAGTACACATAATCATCGGAGCTCTAGTTCCGGTCGGGTCTCCTTAGTCGGAGTTAAGGTGGAATTCATTTACTTGAGGCCCAGAGTTATTTTCATAAGACCGGGAAAACCTCAGTCTTACGGAAATAACCAGGAGTCCTCACAGTGGCGCCGCCTCGACCGCGGGCTCAAAGGAGGGCGGTGGGTGGAGGAGCGCAGTGGGTGCAACAAGAAAGAGGTTAGGAGTTAGCGAGAGGTGGAGATGTGACAGAGGAGGGGGAGGGAGGGGATGGTGTGGGAGGGACTCACTAGTGACGTGCAGGGTGGTGATGGGAGTGGGTGGAGGCAGGGCGGCATTGGTGGAGTCAAGAGGAGGAGGGTGGGTTGGATTTTGTATAGGAGCTGAGGGGAGTGTGGACCGTTGAATCTAGATGTAGATATGATCTAATGGTACAAAAAATGAATGATTATGTGGAATAAAATCAGTCAAAATTTTTAACGATGCATAGATGACCCTAAAAAAATCATGAATATCACCATGTCGATTTGAATGATGCATAGATTGATTCGGGCCGACCTCTACGTAAATATCATCACCACTCACAATGATAGAGGACGAAAATGCAGTACATGGACTCCTATTGAGCTGCTGCGTCGCCTCATGAGGTGGGTTGCAACCTACAAGACTGTTAGGGACACTATGGGCTGGACTGTGGGCTCGGGCTCCTAATGTTCTCACTGCACTTTTGCTTCCGGTGTTAAGCCTCCATTCGAAACACCAATGTGGTATCTCTCTCCTACTTAGAATTCTAGAACTACTATCTATGGTGGTGCATTTGAGATATTCTAGAAAGTAGCCCTTGGGGACCTATTCTGATGTTACAATGTATTGGAACTAGAACCTTGTGCGCGCCAGGTCCGCGGGGTGAATGCATGGGTATCTATCAACTTCCTTTCCAAAAGTCCATAAGTCACATGGCTTATATATTGCGCCATTAATCCTAATTAAAATAACCATTTTATATGGAACATTAGATTTCACATGGATTTGAGAAGCCAAAAGAATACCACCATGGGTAACACATTAACGTCAATAAATGACGATGGATTAGAGAGATCATGAACGTGAAGAGAAGTACATTGCCATTGCATGTATCCTAAAAGTCGAACTTCATTTATATAAATGTAGCTTACGGTAGCATACCTCGATTATGCTTTCTGTTCCTCGTGGCACATACAAGGCTGCTGCTGCTGCTGTTTGAGGACGATGCAGATGTTCTAGGAAGAATCGTGCCCCCCTTTATGTCGCTTGAGATCGAGTCAGGAGTTTCCGCCACAGCATGTAACTCGATATGGGCTATCAAATCTTTTAGCTGTCATAAGAGGACGATGGACCAGTTAGCTGTGAGCCAAAAACTAAACATACTATAAACAGTATACAAAATTGTGCTCTCCTCAGATCAAACATAAATCAAGATCTATGTATTCTCACTTTTGGCAAGCCAATCCAAGGATTTACCTTTTGTTTGGAGATGGCAGACATCATCTATTAGGAATCTAGGATACCAAAAGTACCCGATGACCAGGAGATACATATGCCATATGGAAATAATTGGGAGCACATTATAACTCTAACTTTTCCCAAACGACAAGGGGATTATTATATTTGATAGTATGATTACTCGAAGCAGACTTCATGTTGATTAAACATATCTAAACAATGCTCTATTAAGAAAACACACAGTGCTATGCATATGCAAAGCTTTGGGTTGAAAGAATCATTTGCATATCCATGCTAAAGGTATTGTGCGAAGTATATCATACAATTTGAACAAAACAACAATTACTTTAACCATACTAACCTCCTCCTCCAGCTTCTCAATCTTTTTTTTCTTTCAGTCTAAGGGCAGCTTGTTCCCTGAAATAAAATGAATCCACTTTAGATCAAGCGTAAAGTAGAAACTCTAAATCAAAACTATGTTCTAAAATCTAAATTAACATGATCACTGTATTCAACACATGTGATAGCCAGAACTAGTATCACAAAGATAATTTGTGAAATGAAAAAAAGTTTTTATCACTCATGAGAACAATGGGAGGTAAATCAAACAATTAAGTTATGTGCCAAATTGAGTTGTCCATAGAAATCTTAACAGCTACAAATCCCATCTAAACTTCAGAGCATCAGTTGTTTGGCAGGCAATGAAAGCACTCTATGTCTATCGTACTAAACCGTTACCGAGCTGGAATAAGGATAAGGGTTTCTCAAACAACAAGCACAGATTAATTGATTGTGTTTGTGATAATTTGAAACATAATTAAGAAAGAAAATACATTTCTTGTTCTTTTCAAATCTTTTCTATCCACATCTCCTGATTTCTGACAAGACTGCCATTAATATGGAAAATATCAAAGTAATTATGAGTACATATGTTAACAAAGTCACTGACCACTAATTCATAAGCTCTAATATTCAGATTTAGCTTTAACAAATAGCCAAGTGCTTACGTCAGCTAGAAACCATTTCCCTTCTATGTGCTTATCAAGCTTTGCTTGAAACCTTTGTTGTTTTATACTCACAGCTTTCTCAGTAGTAGTAGAAATTTCCTTCTCATTCTCCTCTTTGACTTCTAGCAGAAGAGACTCATAGTACTACATTATTTACAAAACAAAAAAATCATAACTTAACATAATTACCTTCTCAAATACCACATGTCAATGATTTGATACACGGAGGTATTATAAATATAGAGGGCCACCAACGAGTGGTACATCATCATCTATGTCGGACCCTGGGCGTTGAATACCCGAAGTCCTCATATGTGTACCGTACTAATCCCATGATCAGTGGCTAGTACACACAATCACAACATTGGTATTCACATCCATACATTCACAGGTTCAAGGTAAAGTAAAATGGAACTTAACTTAAGCGATAAAAGTTATTACATTACTGGCCGACCGGCCAAATAAAAACAAGTAACAACAAAGTAAAAGTAGCAGTGGAAGTAAAAGCGATAAAGGTAGATAATTTCTAGAAGCATGGCCATCCAAACCCTCAAACAACCGACAAGAGACAAAGCCTAGATAGACTCGTCATCGAATCCTCTGGTTCTGAGTGCGAAGAAAGCGTCGTCTGGCGTAGGCTCATCCTCAAACTCTAAACAACAATTTAAGCAAGATTGAGTACAATGCGTACTCAACAAGATTTGTAGTGTATCACAAAATTTATATAAATGCAAGGCTAACAAGAGATGAGGCTCTAAGCTACAAGTTATTTTCAACATTAAACAAGTTTTGTTTGCCATATCAATATGTAGTATTTTACAAAGGAAATTGAAAGAGCAGTTAAATAGATACAGGATAGTAAGTAAGTAATCAAATAAATAAACTCAACAACTCGCAACTCTCCTCGGTTGTGAGCAACATTTCATTTTCAGCCATTGACATGGCACTTAACTCAATTATAAACCAAAAAAAAGTTTCACATGTATTCCAACGAAATCATTTTTGAGAAAATCAAGTCTATACCCGATGTGATCGCACTAGGCACGCTCATAACCGCAAACATGGCTATTTAAATAGATTTACACTCTGTAGAGGGGTACAATTTTACCCATAGCACACGAATTCTCTAGCTTGTTCAGTATCCATCGATACGACCACTCACTATCTTAGGTAAGCAGTCTAGAGCACGTGTCGAAGCCTTTATATCATCTAGTCCTACCATTGCACTAGCCCAGTGAATAAATACGCTCACTTCACCCGGGAACACCCCCGTCTCAGTAAGGCATTCGCCATTGTGTCGGAAGGCTTTGTGCCCAATTCCTCAGTGAAGGGAGCCCCTTTAGACATGCCTACACCGGTCATGCCCGCACTATTACGGCCTGCCAACGTGCAAGGCTAGTTTTCAATGACTTAATTAGCTGATGTCATCCCATATCAGCACATGTGGTTGTACACTTAGGCTTAGATTGATGGCACCAAGTTTGGTCCTTAACTGACCTGGGCAAGGATCTCCTCCTATCTACTAGTGAGTACACCTCTCACTCTTCTCAGAATATAATATAACTCGCCCGTGTCGAAAACTAGGTTTTGAATTTTTATTTTTTATAAAAAATAATAGAGGTACACCCCTTCGGACATTTTTTTAGAAATAATCCAAATTCATGTTTATCATATTGTCCTTTTATAGCTTTTGGGGAAAACTGCCGCTATATTAACCATTTGTGCAACATTCGCACATAAAAACTACCAATTTGACATTATATATTGCCTAACCCATAACCTAATGTTTACAACAGTAAGGGCATCAATATTTCAAGCTACAGCGGCGGTCGAAGATTACCATAATGGGTTGCTGGCAGCCTAACGAAGCTAAGGGCGGTGGCTTCAAGGCTTAAGCGGCACCGTGGTGGTGCATCGAGGGCATGCGATGGCTGGCCATGAGGAAGAAATGGTGCAACGCTGCTTGGGTGCTATAGGAGCTAAACTTGGGCGAGCATGAGCATTAGGGAATCTCATAAAGCTCACTGGAGCTCTTGGTGGTGCTCAAGAAGTTCTGAGGCAGTCGGGCAGCGTAGTCCTGAAGCGGCGTGGTGAGGGTCATTGTGGAGGCGATGCTACACACACACACACACACACACACACACACACACACACACACAGAGGGTGAGTGGTGGGGATAGTAGGGGATGTCAAGGGGATGCTCTAATTGTGAGGAATTTGGCTAGAGCTCACTAGACAAGAATTGGCGTTGGCGGCAGCGATTTTGGCCATGCGTGAGGAAGATAAAGGTGGTGATGTGCACTTGTGGGTGAGACTCAAAATTAAATGATGGAAAAGTTCCTTAGAGGCTAGAACATGTTATGACGCGATTCATTAGGGAAGGTCCTCACCCGTTTGGTTGAAACGACAAACAGGAGCGGTGGCTGTGCACTAGGCGTTGTCGGACATGAAGAAGAACCTCACGTTCTTGGTGGTTCAGCTGCACAGAAGGAAGAAGAGTGTGAGGGATGGCTATAAGACATCGAGGAGGTCATCAGGGACATGAATAGTAACAAGATATCCAGGAGGTCATTAGGGACATTGATATAAGGGTTGGGGTTTATCGAGGCAGCCGGGAGTCTCATGAGCGGCGGTGGCCATGGCCGGCACTAAACTTCCGATCTTAGGTTGAATGGAGCTCGGAGGAGGATAGAAATGTGAAGGGGAATGAGGGGAAAAGCACATAGGATGTTTTGACACAGGAGTGAAGTCTTTAAATAGCGAGATGACAGCGAGAAGGACGATGAAACCAAGGTGGCCGTCTTGGGTTTTTCTCGTGGCTCTCTCCGTCCGGTGGTAATAGCGGCTATCAATGGGGTAGGCGAAGACTGACGGAGGTGATGGGAGTGGTTGGGGTCCAAAATGGTGGGCGACGGGGCGAATTCGTGGGTGAGTGGTGAAGCGCTCACGAGCGTGCGCTGGTGAGGGTGAGCGGAGGCGGAAGAAAGGTTCTGGTGCATGGGTTCCACGCGTCAGTGTGAGGAGAGAAAGAGAATTAGGTTAGGTTTTTGGATTTAAAGGTTGAAGATTTGCTAAATTTTTCTACCGAGCAAACAAGGTCCAAAATTAATGAAAATTTTTGTGAGGGCTCCTGACCTAATATATTTACTTATGTAAATTTTTCAGAACTTTATCGTGTCTGTGGTTTTCTCGAAAAAGCCTACAAGCTTCTGTTTTTATGTAATTGCATATGTTATTCTTAATGAAAATTCACATAAGTTGTTTAATAAATTTTTCCTTGAGCAATTATGCCCAAAATAATTCACTCACCTATTTTTATTCTTTTTTATCTAAACTTCTTTTAAGTGCATGTTTGTGTGAATTTGCTTTTAATCAAAAGTTCAAAATCATGCATGATTAAATTTTCGTATGTAATGTGCTCAAAATTATTTTCCCAATGCATTTCTACTATATCTTACCAAAATGTGAATTTTGGGATGTTATAGACGTACCCCCCTTACAAAGAATCCCATCGATGAGATTTAGTGCACTCGGTAAAGAAGTAGGGGAATTCAGCTCTAAGGCTGTCTTCTCGTTCCCATGTAGCTTCGTCTTTGGTGTGGTTGCTCCATTGAACTCTTAGCCTCTTGATTGCGCGGCTACGAGTGTGTTGTAGTGCTTCGTCTAAAATTCGAATCAAGTGTTCCCGATAAGAAAGGTTCTGTTGGAGGTCGACGTTCTCCAACTAAGTGAGTTCGGTTGGAGTTTGAAGACATTTCTTGAGCTAGGATATGTGGAAGACGTCGTGCACATCCAAAGTTGAGGTGGCAATTCTAACTGGTATGCTACCTCACCCTTCCTTTCGAGGATTCGGTATGGACCGATATATCGAGGTGCCAGCTTCCCATGGACTTGGAAACGGCAGATACCTCGTAGTGGTGAGACTTTGAGATAAACAAAATGGTTTACTTCAAAGCTTAGTTCACAATGACGGTGGTCGGCATAGCTCTTGTGTTGCGACTGCGCTTCCTTTAAGCCTATTTTTATTGTATCAACTTGTTCTTGTGCTTCTTGGATAATGGTTGGTCCAAAGAATTGTCTCTCATCGACTTCAGACCAAAATAGAGGAGTCCTGCACTTACTCCCATAAAGTGCTTCAGATGGGGACATTTGGAGACTGGACTGGAAGCTGTTGTTGTAGAAAAACTCGGCAAATGCCAAACATTTCTCCCAATTCATGCTATAGGACTGCACACATGCTCGCAACATCTCTTCTAGAATCTGATTTGTTTTCTCGGTTTGACCTCCCGTTTGAGGGTGGAATGCTGTGCTAAAGAATAGCTCGGTTTCCAACAGTTCGTGTATGCTATCCAAAAATCTTGAGGTGAACTGAGGGCCTTATGATTCTTGGCACACCATACAGGCAGATGATATTGTCCATATAAAGCTCTGCAAGTTTGGCTTCACAGTGGGCGGTGCTAACCAGAATGAAATGCGTCAACTTAGTTAAGCATTCGACAATAACCCATATGGAATCATGTCCATTTCTAGTCCTCGGTAGCCCAGTTATGAAATCCATGCCAATTTCATCCCATTCCCACTCGGGAACTGGTAAAGGTTGAAGCAATCCCGCTGGACGTTGGTGTTCTGCCTTAACGCGTTGACATACGTCGCACATGGCTACATGCGCGGTGATGTCTCGCTTCATACCAGGCCACCAGAATTGCTTTCGGAGGTCTTGATACATCTTGGTGCTCCTGGGATGGATAGAGAGGGGAGGATCGTGAGCTTCTCTGAGGATTAGCTCCTTGATATCACAATTATTTGGAACACATAGTTGCAGTCCGCGCATAACCAATCCACTCACGTTCTCGGAAAATTCTGATTTTTTGTCTTCTTGTAGTTAGCGCTTGATCTCGGCAACTGCTAAGTCTTTGAGCTAAGAAGCTTGGATCTATGATTTGAGGTAGGTTGCGGTACTAGAGCAGTGACTTAACCTTCCTCAACCACTTCTAAGTTGAGCTTTTGGAACTCTTCATGCAACATCGGTTGATTTGCTTCGATCGAAGCGTTCATATAGTGAAGTTTCTGGCTGAGGGCATCAGCTACAACGTTGGTTTACCGGGGTGGTAATTAATGCCTAAGTCGTAGTCCTTGATCAGTTCAAGCCATCTTCATTGCCTTAGATTCAGATCTAGCATCTGGCTGTGTGAAGAAGTATTTCAGGCTTTTATGATCGGAATTGATCTCGCACCGATTGCTAATGAGGTAACGCCTCGAGATCTTGAGAGCATGAACCACAGCTGCTAATTCCAAGTTATGAGTTGGATAATTAGCTTCATGAGGCCACAACTATCATGAGATGTAAGCCACACTTTGCCTTCTTGCATCAGCACACATCCAAAGCTGTGGCGGGATGCATCATAATACACCGTAAAGTCTTTGTGTATGTGAGGCAGAATAAGTACTAGGGCTATTGTGAGCCATTTCCTTAACTCGTGAAAGCTCTTGTCACACAATGCTGACCATTCGAACTTCCTCTCCTTCTTTAGAAGTTGTGTCATTGGTCTAGCGACTTTGGACAAGTTCTTGATGAACCGGCGATATTATCCAGCCAGACCAAGAAAACTTTGAACTTCCAGAACAGTGCGGGACTATTTCCAAGATAGGACATCTTGTACCTTGCTTGGGTCCACGGCCACACCTCCTTTAGATAAGACGTGGCCTAGGAAACCAACTTCTTTTAGCCAAAATTCACACTTGCTAAACTTGGCGTACAGTTGATGCTCGCGCAGCTTGTCGAGCACCATTCGCGAGTGCTGCTCATGCTCTTCTACGTTCTTAGAATAAATAAGAATGTCATCGATGAAGACCACCATGAACTAATCCAAATACTCCATAAAAATCTTATTCATAATATTCATGAAATTTGCAGAAGCATTGGTGAGTCCGAATGACATTACAGTATATTCGTACAGACTGTAACAGGTGGAAAACGTAGACTTTAGGATGTCTTTTGGTCTGATCTTGAGTTGAAAATATCCAAACCTCAAATTGATCTTGGAGAAGACACATGAACCATTCATTTGATCAAACAAGTCGTCAATCCTTGGGAGAGGATATTTGTTCTTAACAGTGACTTAGTTTAGAGAACGATAGTCTATGCACATCCGCAGACTATCATCTTTCTTCTTTACAAACAGCACGGGGCTACCACATGGTGATGAGGTAGGGCGGATGAATCCCTTGTCCAACTGTTCATTGAGTTGTTGCTTTAATTCGGCCAATTCATCGGATGCCATTCGGTAAGGTCGCTTTGACATAGTTGTTGCCCTAGGTATTAAATCATTGAAAAATTCTATGTCACGACCGCGGCATCCCTAGCAATTCATCTAAAATCATGTCAGGATATTTGCATACCACAGGCCCTTGACTAAGCTCTGGGGTTGAGATGGAATTGAGCGTGGGCTGCTGCAATGGAGCGGCAGGTGTGGAGGTGAAAACGACACATTCCTCGTCAGAGTTGACCATAGAAATGACTCGTTTAGCACAATCAATTACTCCTTTGTGTTGGGTTAGCCAACCCATCCCAAGTATTATATCCTAGGTGTATCTATCATAATGAGATTTGCTTTAAATCCTATCCCATTGATTTCCATCGGGACTGCGAAACAACTAAGTTTTGTTCGCATAACTGATTTGGGGGAATAGACTACCATGTTAGTTTCTAGGTGTGTAGCCTTCATGTCTTGTTGTATGGCAAATGTCCTTGATATGAACGAGTGAGAAGCTCCATAATAAAATAACGCCAATGTAGGTACGGAGTGAACGAGAACTGTACCTATCACCACATCTGGCAATGCGTTAGCCTCCTCGGCGGTCGTGTGGTTTAGACAGTCATGTCCAAAGATATGCACTGGCTTGGGGGCTTGCTTCCCTCCTTGACCTCATGCAAGGCCCTAGGGTCGCTGCTGGATGCCAAGGGGTTGAGGTTGAGGCGCTGGAAACTTTCTCTTCGGGCAAACATTTGCAAAGTGCTCGCGTTCTCCATAGCCATAGCAGGTGATGTCTGCTGCCCAGTTTTGAGTCCCGGATGGTTGTCCCCCGTGGTTATATTGCTAAACCTTGGGCTTGGAACCTCGAAGGTGGTGGTGACGAAGGACATGCGTTTGAGGGTTGCCAAACATGCGGTCTTGGTGTGCTGCTTCTTGCTGATTTTTGCACAAGCCACTTGTATTTGCGGCTCTCCACTACCGTGCGGGTGCTATCCTCGACCCGAATGGCCTTGTTGATCAAGTTCTGGAAGTTAGGGATGTCGTGGGCAGCGAGTGATCATTTCATCTCATCGTTGAGGCACTCCTGAAATAGAGCAACCTTCCTTCCTTCGTTTGGTATCTCGGACACAGCATAGCGGGCAAGATAGTTGAAGCGATGAAGAAACACCATCACTGACAGGCTCCCTCGCGGGAGTTCATGGAACTCCCGCTTCTTATTGTCCATAAGGCCCAAAGGGATGTGGGCATTACGAAACACTTCCTTGAACACGGCCCAAGAGATGGTCTGGCCTTCAGGAAGGATGGCTTGATGGTTCTCCCACCAAGCTGTTGCTGCACCTTGCAGCTGGTAAGATGCGTATATCACTTTTTCTTTGTCATTGCACTGGTCAATGACTAACTTGATCTCGACGGTGCGGAGCCAGTCGTCCATAGGGCTGGAAAAATAGCTCGAGGATCGTGAGCCAGCTCGGCTCGAGCTCGCAATTGTTCAAGCCAAGCCAAGCCTTGCTTCTAGCTCGTAATTTTTTCAAGCCAAGCTCGAGCCGCTCGCGGCGCTCGCTGGCTCGTTGGCTCGTTGCCTCCTCTCATTATTTCTCTCGAGTCCTTGACTTATGGTTCTTCCCCATTCTATTTCGTTGCCTCCCTCTATTAGTTCTTCTCTATTCCATTTCTTCTTCCATCCCTCTTCCACTCCCAATCTCTTCCCTTGCCTTATCCACAAACCACCGGCCGAACATGCTTCAGGAGTCCACTCACTGCCTCCACCTCCTCCACCCGCCGCCTCCGCCTCCCCCAACTCCACTCGCCGCCTCCCCCTCCCCCTCCCCCATCTCCACCCGCCGCCTCCCCCTCCCCCATCTCCACCCGCTGCCTCCCCCTCACCCAGCTCCACCCACTTCGTATGTCGTACTCATATAGTTCAGTTTAATTGGTGTGATGAGTGTATATTCGAAGATTTCTTCAGAAACCAAATGAGTATTATTGCTAGTAAAGTAAACATTGGCGAGGAACTTGACATGGAGAATTGATAGCCTGTTAATGAACAACCAAAACTTGGCCACTTAAATGGATTCTTTGCAGGTGTTAAGCTCACTCTAAGCAACTGACAATGAACCCCTGTTAACTTTGTTTCTGGCTTTGTTTTATTGTTTATGATGATTGGATTATAAATTTAGGATGAATGGTTCACATAATCACATTCTGCCTCTGTTTCTGGACTTGGGGGGCTCACTGGCTTGAACGAGCTTTTTGAGCCAGCTCAAGCTTTTTTTCGAGCCGAGCCGAGCCTGCTTTGAAACAAGCCTGAATGAGCCGAGTCAAGCTGAGCTTGGCTCGTTTCCAGCCCTAGTCGTCCATGTCGAGAGGTCAATTGCTGATGCGAAGGTCGGTGGCCGAGTTTGCATGAACTTGCCCATCCTGGACAATGGTTGGTTTGCTGCAGTTCCATTTCCTTTGGCAACAGTGCCGAGGGCGGTGGTGTTTTGCACCAGTTGCTAGAGCAAAAGAGTGTTGGTCTGCCGTCCTTGCTCAATCATGGCCAAGACTTGTGCCATGGTGGGTGGTTGCAGCAAAACTTTTGGTTCATCGATAGGGGCAGGATGAGGTTGCTCAACTTGCGGTGTTCACAGATGGATGCAGTGGGTTAGGTTGCGAAGGAGTAGGGACCTTGTGTTGGTGATATACCCTAGAGGCAATCATAGAGATGATTGTATCACGTCTATGTTTGTGAATTATTGAATAAATGTTATTCTGTTCCTTGAATAAATCATCAGTTATATAGATCAACGAGTATGTGACTTGTTGGTGAAACGCTTTAACTTATATGATGTCGCTCTAAAAGTATCCCTGATCGAATGTCACTGGTCGGAACACTAGTGACTCTACGATCAGCACATGTATTGATTGATGACCATGTTTCACCGATAATGGATATGAGGATATCGAATCAATAATGTGAACGCATGTTAGAGAACATAGGGTTGGATAGACCCACCTTGAGACATTATTGAGATTGTTATGATTCTCTGTGTCATTAGTTGATCTCAAGCAATGATGATGTATAATTCTTAGACCTGAGATTAGCATGGTTCCCTACATGTGTAATAGCATTCTTAGGGGTTGCCAAACGCTACTCGTAACTGAGTAGTTATAAAGGTAGCTTTCAGGTATACTGAAAGACCGAAATGGCAATAGAGGGGGGTGAATGGTGCCTTCAAAACTCCCCAAGTATCCACACAAGAATTCTTCGCATGCGATACTAAAAAATTCAGCATAAGTCAAAGTGTAACCAGTGAAAATTTCAGCTGAAAATAATGTCGTTTGATCTGCATGCAAAATGGTCAAAGATCAGCAAACAAAAAGAAAAACACTGAACCGAACTGCACACAAACCATTCGGCACATCGGAAAAAACAGCAGAGAGCAAGCGTGAAAATCAAAACAAAGACAGGCCAATTGATATCCCTTCGACCTTTGAAAATCAAGCCAAAAGATGGTTTTCTTTCATTCTTTTGTACCAAAGCATTACTACTACATACCAAATAACAAGAGGGCTTTGGGAACAAATGATTTCATCAAAAGATCAAGAAATCGAATTTGAGTGAAATCTGAAATTTTACTAGACTGAACTAAAAATCGAATTTCTCCTCCATCTTTGATCTTTTGGCCATGAAACTTTGAGGATATATTAGCAATAGCCATAGGACTCTCGGATCAAATTTCATGCCATCTCTCCAAAGGAATCAAGAATTCCATCAAACCCTAGAAACTAAAAAACAAGAACAGAGGAACTCAAAAGAGGAAATCCGTGAATAAACTTGGTTTGCTCTTTGGATCAACTAGCCAGATAGCTTTTGAGCATCTCCCATGTCATAGCAACTCATTTTGGTACTTGTCAACAAGCAAGAACTCCAAACACAAATACTCAAAAATCCAACGTGAGACAAACAAAGAACAGAGACAGGAAAGAATGAAAAGATTTCAGATCTTCATTTCAGAACAAAAGAGTAGTCCCGATACCACGATTACATATAGAGGAATGATTATAAGACTCTCCACTCCATCCTCAACCTCTCCCTCTCTCAATCTCTCAACCATACATGCTAGAGAAGAGATGAACACCCTCTCAAAAAATACAGAACACTTCACAAAGGGGACATCAAGGAGACACGCACTGCTACCTCTTGCTCACTCTCACCAACTAAAGACACAAAGGTAAAACCACCTCCAAAGCCTCTTTTGACTCACAAAACCCTAACTCTCTCTCAAGTGCTCAGATGGGCATGCATCCCCTCAATCCTTTATATAGCCTTGGCTAACGGGTCTCCGCCCCGTTACGCCCGCTAAGTCCAACAGAGCCCGCTCCCGCTTGTGCAGCCTTGCGAAATTCCCGTTTCGCCCCTCCTGCACCTTCTGGGAGGCTTCCGCGCTCCTTGCCTCGCACGCCTCGCAACCACCTCGAGTTCACGTCGTCTTCGACACATCCCGACCGTTCTGACCTCAGCGCCACCTGCGCCTAGTCCGGTCCACCGTGTCTCGCCACGACTCCGCCTCGATGTCCTGCAGCCACACAGACAAGAAACACATCAAATAGCACCGCTCGATACATGAAGGCGTAAATAACATCACTTACCATGCCGAAGACCAAACCTGTCGAAATTATCAGAATATGCATCCTAATCCCATACGACCAATTTTGACCAAGTCCGATCGAGCCCGACTGCGCCACGCAACGACTCGACTCCGAAACACTTAAACCAAACTCGACTTACCTAAACCAATATTAATTACTCATCATACACATGTGGTCACCTCCACATGGTTCATCATATACTATGGAACATGCGGAGGGATGTGACTGGTCGGATATAGGATTTGCCCCTCCTAACATAACGGGAGAGATATCTCTGGGCCCCTCGAAGTGGTCGGATAAAGAAAGTGCATGGCCATGTCACTCGTGGTCGAAGAGTTCGACCACATAAGGTTATCCTATACTCGATTAAGAAAGTATTGAACAGTCCATGGATGACATATATCTCACCTGGAGTTCAAACCAGATATCGTGAGGCAAAGGGAGAATACACAAGTAGGTCACTTAGTTTGATCAGTTACAGACTGGTTGTATGGAGATACGAGCTGATCGTAGACTGATCGAACGTAATCACAGAGTGGTCGAAACCTGGTCGTAAGGAGTTACGAACTGGTCAACACTAAATACAAACTCGTCGTACACAGTTCCAGACTAGTCGTACTTAAGTACTAACTGGTCGTACTTAAATACAGACTGGTCATGATGAGATACGAGCTAGTCATAAGTGATGAGGACCTGGTCGTAGATCATATTGAATTAAGGTTCGTCCGATATAATTTATGTGTATTCGGGAATCGTTATGTCCTGCTACGGACCGCTACGACTCATGGTCGGAATAGGGTTTTCGAGTTACAAGCGATTACACATAAACCTAACGGGTCACACACTTAACGGGTTGGAACAAACCAGTACGAATACGATTCGTCACACACTTAACGGATAGGATCCGTCACGGGGCACTATATAAGGAGATGCTTGAGGCTATTATGAGGAGGCGAGAGACGTAAGTTGTTCTACCGAAACCCTAGCCGCCATCTTCCCGAGAGAGCCCCACCGTGCGACTTGGTGCTAGCACACCGGTGTCCAGTTGTTCCTTCCCTGGACGTGTGAATACCGTAGAGGCACTGCTGCGGTTGCTGTTGCGTTTGAGGATGATCCACCATCTTCACAAGGAACTTCAGAGGTTCCTGGAGGAGACGATCGATTCGCGAGGGTGCTAGACGATCGACTACAACCACTTCATCGACGCGCTCTTCGTTGGACCAGACTGCTCTGACTCTTCTTCCACTGCACTTGCGCGTCTGGTGGTAACGATCTATGATCATCTACTTGCTTGGCATCCTGGTTTACGTGGTAGAATTTTCGAATTGTTGCTATCGTAGCCTACCCGTATCCCTTCACCTTGCTCCCTGGTTGCTATGATCCAGATGTAGCTCCTGTCACCATGAGCTGACGAACAGAGCGCGTTACCGGCATCCTGTTCATACATCGCAAAAGTTTAACATATACACGCAAGGTGAGAGGGAATAAGCACAGGTTAAGTGGGCCGGTAAGTATCCTCATCCTAACTAAAATAACTTTCCTAATATGAAAATATGCATGTTTTTAAACCACCAGGGCAGCACACATGAATTTTAACATAATAGTCAAACATTACATGGCACATATGCCCGTTGCTTATCATTACAAAAGAGGGCAACTAAACCATCATATGTAGCAACTTACATCGAAGTTACAGTAATATTATATATAAATTCGACCTACAAAATATCCTAAAGTGGTCACACTAAGTCCTAAAAGTGAGCTCTAGACTATTTGCCCTTGTCTAGTCGTCGTAGTCACGTCATGCCGCTCTAGAGGACTCCGAGGCAGCGGTGTATGAAGGGCCAAAGTACTTGGTGATGTGAGTGTTGGCCCGATCTTCCGAAAGGTACTGATAAGTCGATTTGTGGAGGACACGACGTTGATGATCCAAAGGCTCCGACCCGAACAGATCGAACCCCTCGCAATCACTACACCACTGCTCTGTTTGTTATCAACCATGCCGAACGCGATTGATCTCGCCAAGAAGGCTATCTCCTGCAAGAGAATTGAGAACACAAGCAAGAGAGTAAAAGATGCAATCTGTATTGCGAATAAAAATGAAGTTCACAAAGTTGGGGTTTCTCAAACCGAACGAGCGGCAAAACTGCTATGCAGAATAATCGAAAAGAAAAACCCAAGCAAAACTAAAGGGCGACGGCTCCTATATGAGGAGGGTGGCCAGGAGGTGGAAACCCTAGGGTGTGGTACTATTCATAGTACTGTTCATGCATGAATAGTACCCACATGAACAGTACAGGCCTAGGGGTGGCCGGTCACCAGATGGCCCAAGTCATCCAACAGATGGGGCAAGTTGTCGACCAATACATTACATAGCCTGTAGGCCAGTAATTGGTGACGCGGCACTATAGCATGTAGACGTAGCACTATGGCATGTAAACAATGCTCGGCTCGTATGAGTAAACATGGCTTGGTCTAACTGGGGAATATAGCAGTGTAGTAGCTGAAAGTCCTATCGGAGAGGATGTGGTTGAAGTAGAGGATATCGTGCAGCGGCGGGTTGAAGCAGTGGTTGCATCCTTAGGGTTGATGTCCTCATCACTTGGTCTCCTCCTGCACGTCGCAGGGAAGATGGTGGCACTGCACCATCCGTAATGACACCTCTGTCCCTGAGCAAATGGCTATCACCCGACGGCGGTGACCAATCGCTGACATGTGGGGATGTCGAGCCCCTGACCGGATGCGGATGATGGGCTCCGGTAGCTCCTTGGTAGGCGCTAGTACGGCATCCTCCCCATACAGTAGCTCCTGTGAGAAAAGCCCCTAGGCCACCATCGGCGCGATGTTGTCCTCAAGAATGGAGATCCTCTAGTGGGCCTCCAGCAGCTCATGGGTTACACGGCAGAGGTAGCCATCGAGAGACCTCACAAGACCGGCGAGGTATACGTGGGGAGTGAGGAACTACCTCCCCTCCACCTAGTAGGTGTGCTCCTCCTGATTCGTAGTCTGTGCTGGGAAAGGGAAGAAGGGATCCCCCAACTCTGGTAGCTTGTGTCGCAGACGAATGATAGTGACAAAGGCCGCATCGTACAGCAACATCAGGACCGTAGAACCCCTCCCGTAGTAACGGAAGGCGGGGTCTCCGAAGTGACATCCCTAGATGAGCACCTAGGTGAGGTACTCAGTGGACGCCGCACTAGAGTGCGTGCTGAAGACTGTATAATGAGGCGTATGCGGCCACTCCACATGCTGAAGCATCACCCATAGGGTGTGCTGCATTATACCTTCCTCGAAGGCACTCGTGCGGTACTGCGGCTCCCAGTAGGTTGACATCTACATGTTTAAGAAAAGAAAAGTTAGTGAACTTGTAATAAGAGACATGGATAATAAATGATATTAGACAAGACAAGGGATTTCAACACAAGTTTTTACCCATTCTCTTTATTATTTAACCAACACCTATGGCTCAATTTCATATCATACTACCATTTGGTCTTTATATATAACTAGAATGCAACCCACACCAACTGGCGCGGCTGTTGTACACGTGTGGTAAGGTTCTAACCGAACTTATTTCTTTTTGAATATTAAGATTCGACGTGCCATAGCGCGTAAGACAAACCTTAACAAAACAAAAGATGCATATAACAAATATGAAAAGAGCATAACCAATAGAGTAATTTTAGAGATAGTGACATGTTGGAGCTACACATGTGTTTCTCATTTTAGGGACACAAAATCTATATCACAACAGAGTATAACTAACATAAGGGTCTGGCTAAGTAATTCTAAAAAAATGTAATTTGTATTAACAGAAATACCAAAACAGTAAAACCTGGGGCTAGAACACACCTTTGTTCAGAACATGCTCAGCGCATACAAAATTATGAATATGTTTTAGCATGCTGAAATCAGCAGATAACAAAGAAAAGTGTAAAAATATACACCAATGGATTTAGTGAATTCTAACACAAGCCAAGGAATCTATAATTCTTTAGTGTAGATAATCCTCCTATCAGCACACATTTTCAGCCTTAATGATGGTAGCATAATGAGCGAGTACCGGAGCACTACCGGCCTTCAAATGCAACAATCAGCTCATATAACTATGTCATGAACAAGAAGACTGGCATGCATACTAATGAATTTTCTTAACTCATACACCTCCCCTTCTTTCAGCAAAGGCCCGAACCGAGAAACGCTGTCAAGACTTATCTCCGCATATATATGATTGCCCTATAAGAAAAGGGCTTTAGTTAAAATATCATAAAACTAAGTATACAGGGAACTAAGCTAGTACTGTCACAGGGTTATTGATTGAGATCTGAACATGACCTGTTCATCAAGAAGGACTAAATCAGTGTGTTCTATAGGACCGGTATCTGATCCTTTGCAGTAATGCCAACGGCGAGAAACTCTGACAAAAACTATCCATTATTGGCTGCTTGGATTAATCTGAGAAAGTACAGTACACGCCATCTATTGTCCAGCAAGCTATCGCTGCAGGAAAAAGAGAGATTAGTGAGACAATGTATCTCAAAAAATAAAGATCTAGTGTGTGATAGGAAGTAAGTCAGGTACAACGAACATTTAGAAAAAAAAAAAGCAATGATCTAGTATTTGATAGGAAAAAGAGGCTGCAGCAATGGTCAGATTAAACTTTTAAATGGCGCAAATCATCGTAGTAATGAGTAAGTATCTAACATTGAAAAGAGGCTGTGGCAACTGATTTGAGTAATTTTCTGAATGGCGAAATTAACTATATATACATATGGTACGTATGTACCCATGGAAAAAAGGTAGGGAAAGCAAAGAGTCTAAAGTCGTAATCGACTATTTTTGCTCTGTGTAGGTCTGTATTATATATATGGCTCAGTTGACTGTAAGACAATATAAGTCGTGTTCTATGGCAGAGTTGTGTAGCTATAGAAAACATAGCAACAAACAGAGCAATCAATAGTAAACAAATAAAAAGGACAGCTTGCAGTAGCTATTGTAGCCTTCTCTAAAATTTCGTAAATAACGTATTTGTTGGCGATATATATACATCAGTGTCAAAGAGGTAGGATAACGCGTCTGATGGTAGTACGCACAGATCTTGTTAAAATGGACCACTAATATATAACGAACAGAAAGGAAAGAATGAGGTAATGTAGTGAGTAATTTTCTAAGTGCTGTAAGTATTCGTATGTGCCGAAAGGGATTGCATAGATGGAGTTTCTATACACAGCAATGTAAAAGAAGTAGGATAAGCAAAGCATTCGGAGGTGTAACACATCTAGTAATGCGGAGGTGTAGAGGTCACCAATTGAAACCTCAGTCTACAGCAGCATTTGACAAAGCGTAGCGAAAGAAACAGTATGTACGAATGATAGACGATACACATGGTGATGAACCTGAAGGTCTGATTTGTTGGCCCGATCTTTCGATGAGAACGATAAGTCCGGTAGGTGTCGCTCAACTCTCACGATCCTGGCTACGAACACGCAAGGCTCGAAACCACGCAATCGTTGAACTGATTGACAAGTCGTTATCAACCATGCACGAATACCCGGTTGACCTGACCACGAAGGTCGATTCCTGCATACACGAAGAAGCATGCAAAAACAAGATAATAAGCAATCTGAAATTGCAAATAGGATTGAAATATTTAATTGAGTTGGGATTCTGAAGCGGAATTATGGTTAGTCTAGTCGACACAATCCAATACACGAAGTTGCTATGAAGTTAACTTTTAACTAAACAAAATTCAAGGAAACTAGAGGGAGCACATCCTCCTTAAATAGGGGATGAGGAGCCACAAATCTAAAACAAATAGAGGGACGGGACTAAAACTCGTGGCTACTGTTCATTTGAACAGTAACCACGCCCCTAGGTGGGCCGCCGGCAGATGGGCCAAGTTCAGTATGATTACAAAGCCCAAATTGGCCCGAACAAGTGATATGATATCTTCTTTTGATGATTGCGATCAGCCCAGAAGGAATTTGGAGGTGAGGCCGGATCTGTTGGAAAGAGGACGAAATAAGCTTTCAATCAAGTACTTGTGGACCTCTAACGGACTCCGTATGTGAAAGTTATGCCTGTTTTAACTTGGTGTTGTCAGGCTGATTCTGGAGGCCGAACTGGATTCCAAAACGGGTCCAGCTCGAACTGCTTGCTTGTCTTGGACCAAAAGTAACATGGTGCTGCACATATATATATTTCATCATTAGGTAGCATCATATAATTCATACAATATAAAGACACTCCTAAAAACAAGCTCACCTGATAATTTAAGTGAAGCGTACGAGCTCTTATACTTAGAACAGTAAGCATAGCAAATATGGTTGTATCCATAGGGGTCATGTCCTCATCATCCTTCCTTTCTTGAAAACAAAGTCGTCCTCGGCTTTTGATAAGCTGAAAATAGGGTAACAAAGAAGCCAAAGTGTATGCATGGTATATGTATATGTCATCTATTTTAACGGTTCTTCGTTGTTACACAATTAATGTTAGACGACAGCAGTGATCATAAAAGATCATTGTATTATTACCCCAAGAATAATCATATATGTTAATGAGCAAAATAAAATTTCTCACATAGCAATTATTGCAACTAGTTTTGCAAATATAAGTGAAGTATTTATGTAATTCAACTCTCTGAAGTTGTAAACTTGCAGTGGTAGCACATATGGGCAAATCTACAACTTTTGGAATCAAACAAAGTTCATCCATATTATTAGATTTCAATGGAGCAATAGCAAATTCATCTAGCAAGGGTGAAAGGATGTGTAAATTCTTCCATACTTCAACATCTTGATACAGATTGTCCACACTAGATGGTGCAACAAGAGATAAACACATGGGCATTGAATGAATACTAAATTTTAATTTTCTCTCATAATAAACAATATTCTGCACATAATAATTGTTGTTCAAAACAACAAGCTTCAATTCATCCATGTAATCACAAGTTATGCATATTCGATAAACAAGAAATTGATTGTCTACACCATAATCTCCAATCAAATTAAACTTATACCCAGGGGTGTAGGCACTAGACAAGCATTTTGAACATGCGATTTCAGAAACTTTCTCCATACCATGTGACAATTTCACAGGTGGATCCAACATAATATAACATAAAGAGTCAGTAGGAGAAATTCTAGTCAAAACGTCTTTATGTCTAACCAATTCCACATGATCATTGTATGTGATTAAATCATCACATGACTCATTCAAAACAAAGATGCAATTCAATTATTTCAGACATGGTGCACTCAACTCTGTTGGCAAATCAATCAAATTATCACAAGATTCATGCAAATTCTCAATAATATCAGATTTTGTAGCTAGAAATTAATTTCTACCTTCTCAAAGACTAGATTCATCCACCTCATGTGATGCGATGGTTTCTACTACAATCTGATTTTCCCTTTGCTCAATGATACTAGGCATGAAATCATGGTTATTGTTCTTAGGTTGAGTGTTCAAATCGGTACCTTTGGTATTACCTTGTAGGATCGCCTCGGATGATGTTGATACTGAAATTGTTGAGTAGTTAAAAGCTTTTCCTTCCTCTTCTTGCTCCACTCAATTAACAATGAGCGAGCCATGGGTGCAAGACAATGAGACGAGTAACGCCCACAGCAGAGGGGGCCATCATGGTAGATGCAAGCAGCGGGAGAAGCAACCGAAGATGATCTTGATGCGAGGTTTGAACCGTGCGCTTATTTGTTTCATGTACACGTGAAGGTGTAGTGGAAGTAGACAAAAGAGCACGAACGGTCTTGGATTGTCGTCCACGCATTTCTTTTTAACTTGGCAAGCAAGACGAAACAAACAAGTGACAATGGGAGGTTTATAAACAAGATTATTCGAATTTGATGGTTTAATCCTCCTAGAAATCTAGTTATCTTTGCATCTTGATTTCTTCTAAACCACAACGAGACAAAGCGGTTTGCAAATCTTGATAATAATCCTCTCGAACTACTACCTTGTCTTAAGCGTTGCAATTTATTAAGCAATTCACGAGAATAATATGAAGGTACAAATCTATGTCTCATTGCTCTCTTCAAATCATTCCATGTTCTAGGTATGTTCTGATTAGTACGACAATATTCACTCCACCAAATAGATGCAAAATCATAAAACTCACGGGTAACAGCCCTAACTTTTAGATGACCAGGAAATTCATAGCATGCAAATAATTGTTGTAAATCTAATTCCCATATGAGATAAGCATCATGATCATAATTCCCAGCAAACAAGGGTACCGTGAAGTTAATTTTATGAGACATACTATCACTATCATATACCTCCCGTGGTGAAAAAACTTGTCTCAAGTGTGCATCTTCCTCATTCACTATCTTGCATTCCCATCCAACAGTTCGAAGAAGAGGTGGATATATCTTACAATCTTTCCGTGAACCTACCATAGTTAGTAGAAAACAAGGAAACAAATCACAAGTATATATTTCTATCAACTACTAGGTTCTGGAGGCTCAACCAAGTCACTCACACTCAAGCTTATACCTAGTTCTTACAAGTTCTTACCAATGCAGCAAGGAAGTGGTACAACCGGTGGCTGGTTCGTGATACTCTCACTTGCGATCAGCCCAACAATAGCGAGGAACGACACCTGCTGAGTTAGTAGGAAGTGGAGCTTGGAAGGCTTCAATATGGTAGCAAGGATCAGCAATAATCAAAACAGTTAATGCAAGTTGAAAGATTGTTCAAAGTACTAGCCAATGTTGCTGATCCTAGCCTAATCAAAGCTAGCTAATCAAAGCCCTATGCAAAGAAGTGTATGTACGCACACGCAACGATCAATGTGACTTGATGCAAGCAAGGGAAAGCCTCACAACAAGTGCTAGGAGAGACGCTAGCCAACTACTCAAACTTCTTTCTAAGGGCACGGATTGTTCGCGTGATGTAGAGCACAAAAACAGCAATATCGATGCACGCAAACAGCCCTCTAGATTGAGCAGAAACAATAGCTAGTCTCAAATGATGAAAAAAACAAAGTTTTATATGGCTCATATATGCTTTTCTGAAAGGTTTCGACGATATCTACAACTTTTCAGTTGAGGCGAACTCCAAATTCCGAAAGAAAGATCGAAGGAAACGGCAAAAACAGAAATTGAAAACTTGCGACGCGAAATCGGGGCCGAAGATGGTCGATTTTGGGGCACCTGGATGGCGACTAGTGTCTTAGGTGGGAACGATGCGCCTCATCATTAGCTTCGAAACGAGCACAAGAACGTCGAAAACGGACACTGTATGCAAAAGTTATGCCTGTTTTACTGAAGGTGTCTCGGATACGGAATTCTACTCGGACTCGAATCCGTCTCGGGTTTAAATTTGAAATTGCTATATCTTTCAAACCCTTGAGCCAAACTTGCTGAAATTTTTTGTGAAAGCTTTTGGTTATATGTAGAAGGTCTCCACCAATTTTCATGCACTTTTCTTTTCTCTCTCTCTTTTTTTTTACCGCGGCTTTTGTTTTTATGGTTGCCTCTTTCTCCTTCTACTATTTGGCCGACCCTAGGATTTGCCGCAATTTGCAAATAACATCAACTCTCCCAAAAGATCACAGCAATCCTCTCTTTTTTTTGGATTAACAACAATACGAATTTTCTATTTTTGGTGCGGATTAGAGGAGTTCTAACCCACGAATTTCTATTTTAGATGCAAAAACTAAGAACCCTGAAAGAGCGATCAAGCGACGCGAAAGAAAACACGAAATACAAACTAGACAACGACGAACTAGATTCTAACTAAACTAGCAATTAGCAACTTGAACACGACAATGCAACCAATGATTCAACGAACAAAAACTGAAAGAAAAATTGCAATGGCTCAAATTGGTTCGGTATGGATGATAGATGCGAAATTTTATTTTTTGGGCAATTTTCTGGACTCTAGGTATGAAAAACAAATCTACTACTAAGGGTACTGATTTCTCACCGAAGAACTGTAGCTCTGATACCACCTGATGAACCCAAAGGTCCGATTTGTTGGCCCGATCTTTCGATGAGAATGATAAGTCCGGTAGGTATCGCTCAACTCTCACGATCCTAGCTACGAAACGCAAGGCTCGAAACCACGCAATCGCTGAACTGATTGACAAGTCGTTATCAACCGTGCACGAATACCCGGTTGACCTGACCACGAAGGTCGATTCCTGCATACACCGAAGAAGCACACAAGAACAAGATAATAAGCAATCTGAAATTGCAAATAGGATTGAAATATTTAATTGAGTTGGGATTCTGAAGCGGTATTATGGTTGGTATAGTCGACACAAGCCAATACACGAAGTTGCTATGAAGCTAACTTTTAACTAAACAAAATCCAAGGAAACTAGAGGGGGCACGTCCTCCTTAAATAGGGGATGAGGAGCCACAAATCTAAAAGAAATAGAGGGACGGGACTAAAACTCGTGGGTACTGTTCACGTGAACAGCAACCACGCCCCTAGGTGGGCCGCCGGCAGATGGGCCAAGTTCAGTATGATTACAAAGCCCAAATTGGCCCAAACAAGTGATATGAAGTCTTTTTTTGATGATTGCGATCAGCCCAGAAGGAATTTGGAGGTGAGGCCGGATCTGTTGGAAAGATGACGAAATAATATTTCAATCAAGTACTCGCGGACCTCCAACGGACTCCGTATGTGAAAGTTATGTCTGTTTTAAGTTGGTGTTGTCAGGCTGATTCTAGAGGTCAAACTGGATTCCAAAACGGGTCCAGCTCGAACTGCTTGCTTGTCTTGGACCAAAAGTGACATGACGCTGCACATATATATATTTCATCATTAGATAGCATCATATAATTCATATAATATAAATACACTCCTAAAAACAAGCTCACCTGATAATTTAAGTAAAGCGTACGAACTCTTATACTTGGAACAGTAAGCATAGCAAATATGGTTGTATCCATAGGAGTCATGTCCTCATCACATGGTATGTGTGCACTGTTATTAGAGAGGCTGTCGAAGTAAATAGCTCAGTGGGTTGTACGAACGTAGTCGCTAGGTGTAAGAATAGTGCTAAGTGTCCAGTCGTCATGAGGGTCAGAAATCACATTGCAAAAAGATAAACAGAATCACTTCAGGCATCAACAGAGCCAGTCATCACAGTAGCAAGTTAAAACAACCGAAACGAAACTAAAAACTCACCACAGCAACTCTCAATGTGGACAGATCTAGTCCAATTGGGGACTTCTGTTTTGATAAGCTGGCTGCATTTATTCCAGGAGGTGGAACCTGACATCGTGTAGGATCATTTGACCACCCACTTCAACTTCCCTCTTCAGTGGCTAAATCAATTCAGGAGACAGTTAGCCAACCTAAAAAGACCTAGTCAACCCACGAATTAGTCAGATAAAAACACAATAGAAACAACAAACGAAGATTTTGCAAACATGCCGTAAGTAATAGTAATACAACAAAAGAATGCTGTTGAAAATTCACCTGCATCGGGATGTATACCATGATTTTAAATTATTTGCAAGAGTATATTTTGGAAATGTCTGATACGGAAACAAAAAAATGCCTTGCTTCCTACTTAAATATTTTACGGTAGTTATTGTCATTTTGTAATCACCAATTGGTGTCGCAGCTCATTTTGCATCAAGCATCCGATCCTAATACTATTTCATCACATATCAGTGTCTATAATTATTGATGATATTTGTAGAGAAATAAGCAGCTATCATCGCATCGATCACAAGCTAGACATACCTGACTGTCTGTAATTATTTGCTATCGGAGTCATCCCAGAGCTTTGTCCCGCTGGTGCAGCGTAAAACAACCGAGCATGAACATACATCAGATACTCATCCATGTAGTGAAGTGCAGAAAGAGAGTGATTTGAGTAGTACTGACAACAGCACGTGGCGGAACACCGGTCATTTGTGACTGCTGGTACTTAAGGAGGGTCCAGTCGAAAACATAATCAAACTGGAAGGCTACAGACAGAAGGAATTTGCCATCAGAAGTCTCAAAAATAGCACTTTTTTTTAAACAATGCTATGCAAAACGTTAGCTAGCAACATATAAATAGAAAAACAACCCTCCATGCACACTGGACACATCACAAGATAGACATGTCTGTCTGTTATTATTTGCTATCGGAAACATCCCAAAGCTTTGTCCCGCTGCTGCGGCCTAAAACAACCGAGCATGAACATACATCAGGTACTCATCCATGTAGTGAAGTGTAGAAAGAGAGTGATTTGAGTTGTACTGACAATAGCACGTAGCAGAACACTGGTCATTTGTGACTGCTGGTACATAAGAATGGTCCAGTCGAAAATATAATCAAACTGGAAGCCTACAGACAGAAGAAATTTCCCATCAGAAGTCTCAAAAATAGCAGATTCAAATCTAATACTCTTAACATCAACACGTCGTCATTCTATTCGATACTCTTACTACCGCATCAGAGCTATGTTCTAGTATTTGGTAGTAGAGCAAGATTGATAAGTATAAGACAACGCGGCAGGCAGTCCATTTCTCTGGAATTGGGGGATGTTTTATAATCCATCTCCTCTCCAACCTCTATTTCCTTTCGCCTCTTTTGTCAAAACAAAAACAGAGCACTGATCAAACAAACCACATGCGCATCATCTATTCATAGCCACCCAAATCCCCTAGTACAATGCTCGAAGGCCATCAAAACCCATTTTGCGTGATTCCAGCGACCCATTCGTGCACCCAAAATGAACAATCCGCCCTCCGGCACGGCTGCGTCAGACCATGAAATTCGAGGGCCTGTGCGCAAGAGAAGCGTGGGCGATAGGGGGAGATGGGGGGTACGATACCGCGAGGTTGTCGTCGGAGTAGCTGCCAAGAAAGCGGGGGAGGACATCGGCGACGACGGCGTGGAGGGCGGCGGCGGCCGGCGAGCACCGATCCATTGCGTAATGACCGCTCCTCGGTGGCGAACACCCGTCGGGCCCGACGCAGAAGGGGCTCATCCGCATCCACCTCCCGCCCCATCGCCTTTCGGGGGAGGGGACTGTGAGAATCTTCTAGTGGCTACTGGCTCCCCTGTTTGCGCTATGTGTTGACCTCCATGCGTGCGTGCGACTGCGAGGGGAAACACCTGGAGGCGAATCGCCGCGAGGGTTAAGGAGGCAGACGATGCGCAGCGAGGCTGCCGGACGCGCGCGTGGAAGAAGAGTCATGGGAGGCAGGCGAGCACCGAGGACTGGGGACGGTGGGCTAGGCGAGCGCAAGGCGGGGGGCGGAAGGGGAGCGAGGCGCCGAGCTAGCAGGTGAGGAGGAAGACCGAAGTGGAGGCAAGGGAGGAAGAGGGAGGGAGCGGCGGTGGCTGTGGAGGGAGATCGAGGGGACGAGCGAAGAGGAGAGCAGCGAGGGGAGGAGGCGGCGCTTGACGGAGAAGGCGGGAGGAGAGAGACCGAGCGAGATTAGGGGCTAGGGCTGGTGCGTTGGAGGTCCTCCCCACCACGCGTGATCTGGAGCGCCAAGCGAAGATCCGATGGCCGAGCTCCTCAGGGCGCGCACGGCCAAGTCTTCCCATCAAGCGCAAGAGCTCGATCCGACGGTCTGCAGCCGTTCGCGGGGCGATCCAACGGTCAAAAAAAATTTGCCGACGTAGAGGGCCTGGGAGAGCCCCAATCCTAGCAGCCTTTAATGTTAGTAATTAAACCTTCATAATATCAACCAACACCAAATGAGGGTAGGAGGGGTTTAAAACATAGTACATTACATTATTTTTTAGCAAGTACTAGGTTCTGAAATTTTTGGGGGAAAAACTCATCTAAAGTGACATCCTTATTAGTTCAATGATGATTTCCCAAAAGAACTTTATATAGGATATTTTAAGGACTTTTTCAAAATATTTTGGCTTTGTTTTAAAGTTCTAAAAGTGATTAAAAACCTTTATTTTTAGGGAACATACTCTTTCTCAAAACTAGAGTTACTTTGAATGAGATAAGAGAAGATGACCAAAAGAAGGACGTGGATAAGAGGAGAATGCTAAGAGAGGTAAGAATTAGCAAAACTCCTAAATTTTTAGAATTATTTTCATGATTAAAATGGGTTGCATTTTGAAAATTAACTCCTAATCTAACAGCCATTCTATCTAAAGCTTGTCCTACCGACAGTATGACTCTGATACCAAGCGTTGTCGGATCGCGGGTGTTTAATACCCAAAACCCTCATGTGTGTACCGTACTAGTCCCATGATCTATGTCTAGTAGACACAATCACAATATTGGCATTCACATCCATACATTCACAGGTTCAAGGTAAAGTAAAATGGTACTTAACTTAAGCGATAAAAGTTATTACATCATTGGCCGACCGACCAAATAAAAATAAGTAACAATAGAGTAAAAGTAGCAGCGGAAGTAAAAGCGACAAAGATAGATAATTTCCAGCAGCATGCCCATCCAGACCCTTAGGCAACCGACAAGAGACAAAGCCTAGATAGACCTGTCACCGAACCCTTCGGTTCCAAGTGCGAAGAAAGCGTCGTCTAGAGTAGGCTCATCCTCAAACTCTGAACAACAATTTAAGCAAGATTGAGTACAATGCATACTCAGCAAGACTTGTAGTGTATCATAAAATTTATATAAATGCAAGGCTAACAAGAGATGAGGCTCCAAGTTACAAGTTTTTTTAGCATTAAGCAAGTTTTGTTTGTAATATCAATATGTAGTATTTTGCAACGGATATTGAAAGAGCAGTTAAATAGATACTGGACAGTAAATAAGTAATCAAATTAATAAACCCAACAACTTCCAACCCTCCTCGGCTACGAGCAACATTTCATTTTCAGCCATTGACAATGGCACTTAAATAAATTATAAACCAAAACGTTTCCCATGTTTTCCAACGAAATCATTTTTGAGAAAATCAAGTCTATACTCGATGTGACCGCACTAGGCATGCTCATAACCATGAGCATGGATATTTAAGTAGATTTACACTCTGTAGAGGGGTACAACTTTACCCACAGCACACGAATTCTCTAGCTTGTTTGGTATTCGTCGATACCACCGCTGATTACCTTAGGTAAGCAGTCTAGAGCACGTGTCTAAGCCTTTACATCATCTAGTCATGCCCTTGTATCGGAAGGCTTTGTGCCCAACACCTCGGTGGAGGTAGCCCCTTCGGACGTGCCTCCACCAGTCATGTACGCACTACTATGGCCTACGAACGTGTAAGGCTAGTTTTCAATGACTTAATTAGCTAATGCCATCCCATACCAGTACATATGGTTGTACGCTTAGGCTTAGATTGATGGCACCGGCGTTCGGTCCTTAATTGACACAGGCGAGGATTTCCCCGTATCTACTTGTGAGGTACACCCCTTGCTCTTCTCAGAATATAGTATAACTCGCCTACGTCGAAAACTAGATTTTGTATTTTAATTTTTATACAAAATAACAGAGGAACACCCCTGTGGATATTTTTTTATAAATCTTCCAAATTCATGTTTAACATATTGTTCTTTGATAGCTTTTGGGGAAAACTACCGCTCTATTAAGCATTTATACGACATTCACACTTAAAAGTACCAATTTGACATTATATGTTGCCTAACCCATAACCTAATGGTTACAACAGTAAGGGCATCAATATTTCAAGGAGATTCATGTACCGAATAGGATTTACAACTACCGGTATCCCAAACATAGCAATTTCATATCAAACATACACACATGCATAATATATTTTACAAAAATAAATACAATAATTAAAATACTAGGATCAATATTATCAAAAGGAGTGCACTGATCGTGAGAGTGTTCTGTTCAACTCTCACCAGCTGAATGGACTAGCGTTAGAGTGGTGGGACAATTTCACCTAGTCTCACGCTGATGCTCAGACCATCACTTGGGACGAATTTGTGCAGGCTTTCCTCCATGCACACATTCCATCAGGCATGATGACCCTGAAGAAAAAAGAGTTCCGCACTTTGCGCCAAGGCAACCGATCAGTGAATGAGTATTTGTACAAGTTCAACCAGTTAGCCCGCTATGCACTAAAAGATGTGGCAACTAATGAGGCCAAGTAAGAACGTTTCTTGGAAGGGCTTAATGATGATCTCTCAGTCCACCTCATTGCTTAAGACTACACTAACTTTTAGTAGTTGGTGACCAAGGCTATCCGTTAGGAGGGCAAGCACCTAGAAATGGAGAATTGCAAGAGAAGGATGGCAACCCAAAAGTTCAACTCTTGGGGTTTTCCCAAGCCCTGCACCACTCAGCCTCAACCACCTCAGCACAGGAAGTTCCAGTCCTCTCCATCCAAAGCACCTATGCCAGCTTCATGCCCAATCAACCCCAATTTTCGCAACACTTTTCCCGAATGCTAGTTTCATAAGAAGGCACCTACCTCAACTGCAGGAGTTACTTGTTTCCATTGCAATAAATTGGGGCACTATGCCAATAAGTGCCCGAAAAAGCAAGAAGCAGCAATCCCAACCCGACCTAATCAGGGAATTCCAGCACCTGGCAGCACTCCAGTTGTGAAGCCATCAGTTCATTACATAAAAGGACGTGTGAATCACGTCACGACAGAAGAAGCTCAGACTACACCTGATGTGGTCCTTGGTATGTTCCTTATCAATTCAGTACCAGCATCAGTTTTATTTGATTCAAGAGCTTCACATTCTTTTGTTTCAAATATGTTTGTGGGAAAATATGGGTTATCTATCTCTTCTTTAGTTAACCTTATGTTAATCCATTCTCTGGGCTTGAAAATGAGACTAGTTCCCTATGCCCAAACCTTACCTTAGAAATATGAGGAGTACCTTTCTTGGCAAACTTAATAGTCTTGTAATCCCAAGGACTAGATGTGATTCTCAGAATAGACTTGCTAGTTAAGAATCAAGGCCAAATAGATTGTGCCAATAGGTCTATCACCCTCACCAATGAACAAGGAATTGAAGTGAAATTCAGACCTGAGACCTCTGTTAGAGAAAGTCATATCCTGACCAGTCTGAAGGAAGTGAAGTTGGAAGACATTCCAGTGGTAAAAGAATACCCGAATGTATTTCTTGGGGAACTACCCGGTATGCCACCAGATAGGGACATTGTGTTCCTGATTGACCTAGCCCCAGGGACGGCTCCAATTTCAAAGATACCTTACAGGATGTCTACCAATGAGCTAGCATAATTGAAGAAACAAATTAGAGAGTTGCAAGACAAGGGTTATATTCAGCCAAGTTCATTACCTTGGGGAGCACCGGTACTGTTTGTCAGAAAGAACGATAACAACATGAGGATGTGTGTGGATTACAGATCACTCAATGAAGTGTCAATGAAGTTACAATAAAAAAAAAGTATCTGTTGCCCAGGATCGACGACCTCTTCGACTAGTTGAAAGGAGCAAGTGTTTTATCAAAGATCGACTTAAGATCCAGTTGTCATCAGTTGATGATCAGACTAGAAGACATACCAAAGACTGCTTTCACCACAAGATATAGACTGTATGAGTTCATACTGATGTTATTCGGTTTGACGAATGCACCAGCTTATTTCATGAATATGATGAACAAAGTATTCATGAAATTCTTGGATAAGTTTGTAATCGTGTTCATTGACAACATTCTCATCTACTCAAAGGATGAAGAAGAGCATGAGAAGCATCTTAGGGTAATTTTAGAAAGACTCAGGGGGCAACAGCTCTATGCCAAATTCAGTAAGAGTGAATTTGGGCTAAGCCAAGTAGCTTTTCTCAGACATGTTGTGTCGGTAGGAGGGGTTGCAGTAGATCCTGCCAAGGTTGAAGCCGTAATGGATTGGAAGCAACCCAAGTCCGTCACCGAAGTAAGGAGTTTCCTTGGATTAGCTGGGTAGTACCAAAGATTCATTGAAGGTTTCTCCAAAACCGCTAGATCTATAACTCAGCTCTTGAAGAAAGAGAAGAAGTTTGAATGGACAGATGCTTGTGAGCAAAGTTTCCAGGAGTTGAAGAAAAGTCTAGTTTCTGCACCTGTGTTAGTCTCACCTGACATCCATAAGGACTTTGAGGTTTTCTGTAATGCCTCTCGTCAGGGCCTTGGATGTGTGCTGATGCAGGAAGATAAAGTTGTAGCTTATGCATCTCGACAGCTGAAACCTTATGAAGGAAATTATCCTACGCATGATTTAGCACTAGCCGCAATTGTGCATGCATTGAAAATTTGACAGCATTACCTTATCGGTAATCGCTGTGAGATTTTCACAGATCACAAAAGCTTAAAGTACATCTTCACTCAGTCATAACTCAATCTCAGGCAAAGGAGATGGTTAGAACTGATAAAAGATTATGACATTGGAATCCATTATCATCCAGGCAAAGCCAATGTGGTGACAGATGCCTTGAGTCAAAAAGGGTATTGCAACACTATGTTGGTTCAAAAGAATCAGCAAAGATTGTATGAAGAGTTGAGGCATTTGAATTTGGAGATTGTTAACCATCGTTATGTAAACACCTTAGAAGTTCAACCGACTGTTCAGAGTCAAATCAGAGAAAGTCAGAAATAAGATGAAGAAATTAGGGAAATCAAGAAGAACATGAAAACGGCAAAGCCCCAGGATGTTCCGAAGATAAATAAGGTACAGTTTGGTTCGGTAACCACATTTGTGTGCTTGACCACCAAGGAACGAAGCAGCTGATTCTAAGGGAAGCTCATGAATCACCTTACTCCATTCATCCAGGAAGTACCAAGATGTACCAGGATCTGAAGAAAAAATATTGGTGGGTCAGTATGAAGCGAGAGTTTGCCTAGTTTGTTGCATACTGTGATGTATGCCAAAGAGTTAAGGTGGAATATCAGAGACCAACTGGGTTTTTACATCCCTTACCAATTCCCGAATGGAAGTGGGAACAAATTGGCATAGATTTTATCACTGGTTTGCCTAAGACCCAATCGGAATATGACTCCATCTGGGTCGTGATTGACCATTTGACTAAAGTGGCACACTTTATACCAGTCAAGACAACTTACAGAAGCAGTAAATTAGCAGGGTTGTACATGGCTAGGATCGTTTGTCTACATGGAGTACCCAAAAAGGATAGTGCTCGACAGAGGATTGCAGTTCACTTCTAGATTTTGGAAGAGCCTGCATGAAGTCTTGGGAACTCGACTCAACTTCAGTACCACATACCATCCATAGATAGATGGGCAAACAGAACGTGTGAATCAAATTTTGGAAGACATGCTTCGAGCCTGTGCTATAGACTATGGGAAGAGTTGGGATCAAAACCTCCCTTATGCAGAATTATCATACAACAACAGTTATCAAGCCAGCTTGCAAATATCTCCATTTGAAGCATTGTACGGCAGACAGTGTAGGACCTCTGTCCTTTGGGATCAAGTAGGAGAACATCAGTTCTTTGGACATGAATTGATTAAGGATGCCGAAAGTAAAGTAAGAATGATAAGAGAACAATTGAGAGTGGCTCAATCCCGACAGAAGAGTTATGCTGACAATCGTCGCAAAGATTTGTCTTTTGAAATAGGAGATTTTGTTTATCTCAGAGTAACTCCACTCAGGGGAGTACGAAGATTCCAGATCAAAGGAAAACTCGCACCAAGATTTGTTGGACTATATAAGATTCTGGAAAGAAGAGGCAAAGTTACCTATCAGCTAGAGCTGCTAGTATCTTTGTTTGCAGTCCATGACGTCTTCCACGTTTCGCAACTGAAGAAGTGCCTTTGAGTTCCAACAGAGCAAACACCACTGGAGAGCATTGATCTTCGAGAAGACCTCACCTATGTGGAGCAGCCGATCAAGATTCTTGGTGTCGCAGAGCGCGTTACCAGAAGTAAAATCATCCGTTCATGCAAAGTCTAGTGGAGTAATCACTCAGAAGAAGAAGCTACCTGAGAATGAGAAGAAGATCTGAAGACCGAGTATCCCCACCTCTTTGATAGCTTTTGGAGAAAACTACCGCTCTATTAAGCATTTATGCGACATTCACACTTAAAAGTACCAATTTGACATTATATGTTGCCTAACCCATAACCTAATGGTTACAACAGTAAGGGCGTCAATATTTCAAGGAGATTCATGTACCGAATAGGATTTACAACTACAGGTATCCTAAACATAGCAATTTCATATCAAACATACACGCATGCATAATAGATTTTACAAAAATAAGTACAATAATTAAAATACTAGGATCAACAAAGGGATTGCTTGCCTTGCTTTGGTTGTTCTGAATAGGAGGATGGATGGTCGTCGAAAATATCGTTCGAACAATCGACGTCAAGTCAAAAAGAGTTGGGAATGAATTAAGTAAAGCAAAATAATTTCAACAGTAATCAAATCCAAATATTTTTGCATATTATGAAGATCATGATTTTAGATACATTTAGAAAAAAAAGAATAATTTCATTTGAAGTTTTTATGCAAAAGTTATTAAGGTTTCAATTTGGTTCAGTTTGAAAAATCCTGAAAAATAAAATATGACGTCGACGGCATATTTCCATGTTTTTACGCTTTCCAGCAAAGAGAACGTATTCTCTCATACGTTCTACTGATGTTTACGCTTTCCCATAGAGAAAACATATTATCCTCTGAACCCACTAAGGTTTATGTTTTCCAACAAAGGAAGCGTATTTTCTAAGAACTAAAAGTGTATTTTTTTCATTTTCATCTGAATTTCATTAATTTGACCTGTGGGGTCCACATGTTAGTGACTCCTCTGTTAATAATGTTTTGGATTTGATTTTATTTAATCTTTTGGCTTGGTCTGACATGTCAGTGTAACAGAGGGGTATTTAAGTCAATCCTAATCATTGCTTTGTCCTAATCAACCCTAATTTGGTCTTAATGACCTAGCTACAGTGCCGGTCAGCTCTCGGACAAGTAGAGCAATGAGCGGGGCTCTCTGGTGGAGCTCAACCTACGGCGGCAGTCGGAGATTACCAAAATGGGTTGGTGGCAGCATAATGAAGCTAAGGGTGGTGGCTTCAAGGCTTAGACGACACCGTGGCGGCACGACGAGGGTATGTGGTGGCCGGTTGTGAGGAAGAAATAGCGCAACAGCGCCCGGGTGCTGTAGGAGCTAAACTAGGGTGAGCATGAGCATTAGGGGATCTCATAAAGCTCACTAGAGCTCTTGGTGATGCTGAGGCAGTCGGGCAGCGTAGTCCCAAAGTGGCGCGGTGAGGGTCACTGTGGAGGCGATGCTACAGAGAGCGGGAGAGAGCAAGTGTGAGTGGTGGGGATAGCTAGGGGATATCAAGGGGATGCTCTAAGTGTGAGGAATTGGGCCAGAGCTCACCCGATGATAATCGGCATAGGTGGCGGCAATTTTGGCTATGCGTGAGGAAGACAAAGGTGGCGAGGTGCTCCTGTGGGTGGGAGTCAAAATTAAATGAGGGAAAAAGTTCCTTAGAGACTATAACATGTTATGATGCGATTCATTAGGGAAGGACCTCACTGGTTTGGCTAGAACGGCAAATGGGAGCGGTGGCCGTGCACTGGGCATCACTAGACACGAAGAAGAACCTTGCGTTCTTGGTGGTTCAGCTACACAGAAGGAAGAAGAGTGTGAGCAATGGTAATAAGACATCGAGGAGGTCATTAGGGACATGAATATAAGGGTTGGGGTTCATTGAGGCAGCTGTGAGTCCCATGATCAGCGACGGCCATGGCCGGCACTGACCTTCGGGTCTTAGGTTGAATGGAGCTTGGTGGAGGAGAGAAATGGGAAGGGGAATGAGGGGGAAAGCATAGAGTATGTTTTGACATAGGAGTGAAGTCTTTAAATAGTGAGATGATGGTGAGAAGGACGACGAGACCAAGGTGGTTGTCTCAGGTTTTTCTCGTGGCTCTCTCCATCCGGGCGGGAACATCGGCCATCAATGGGGTAGATGGGGGTAGGCGAAGACCGGAGGAGGTGATGGGAGCGGTTGGGGTCCAAAATGGTGGGCGGCGTGGCTAATCCGTGGGTGGGCGGTGAAGCGATCACGAGCGTGTGCTGGCAAGGGTGAGTGGAGGTGGAATAAGGGTTCTGGCACGTGGATCCCACGCGTTAGTGAGAGGAGAGAGAGAGAATTAGGTTAGGTTTTGGATTTAAAGGCTGAAGTTTTGTTGAAGTTTTGTACTGAGCAAACTAGGTCCAAAATTAATGAAATTTTTTGTGAGGGATCCTGACCTAGTGTTTTGCTTATGTAAATTTTTCAGAACTTTATCTTGCTTGTGATTTTCTCAAAAAAATCCTAGAATCTTCCGTTTTTATGTAATTCATATATGTTATTCTTAATGAAAATTCACATAAGTTGTTTAATAATTTTTTTCCTTGACGAATTATGCCCAAAATAATTTTCTCACCTATTTTTATTCTATTTTATCTAATCATGCCCAAAATAATCTTCTCACCTATTTTTATTCTATTTTATCTAAACTTATTTTAAATGCTTGTCTATGTGAATTTGCTTTTAATCAAAAGTTCAAAATCATGCATGATTAAATTTTCATATGTAATGTGCTCAAAATTATTTTCCCGATGCATTTTTATTATGTCTTCCCAAAATGTGAATTTTGGAATGTTACAATCTAGGCGATAATAAATATCAGATAAGCACAAGAATGTATGAACTTACATTTCTTTGTTTTTCAAGCTGACATGTGAGGAAATCATTGTACTCTTCAACAATCTAAAAGAAAGGAAAGTACAAAGCTGTCAAAAAAGTCATACTGATTTATCGGGATGGTATAGCTAATAATTTCCATGAAGTTACTTTACTTAATACATTACAGCTTCAACTTTATCGTTCAGTAGAGCCTCATTGATACCCGCATTAGCACTGCATATCGAACACATACAATCTGCTACATGACCACCATGACTATTGTACTCAACCAGCTTCCCTATAGTTTTCGATTGAATCAGATGATGTCATAGTTGTCCCCAGCATAATCCCAAACCTTCTGTGTTTCTAATTCAAGTGAACAACACTGTTGTTTTTCTTTCCAGTGTTCAATAGCACGACCACCTTTGTACCTGTGAGAATGTTATACCCATTAATCAAATCAAACAAGTTATTAGTAAAATTTGCATCCTTCCACAACCAACATAACCACAGATTACACAAATCCAAAGATTTTATGAAGTCCCACAAATAGAACACATGGATTTCTCCGGTTGCTGTTGACAATACCTACAAACATGTATGTTATTTTCCAACATAAACACAAAATGAATTTGTTGCAATGAGATGACAGGAATTGCAGAATTTTTCTGAACTCAGAGAAAGAAGAACTAATGAAGGTTAAATCCTTAAAATGCCAGTTGATCTCCAAGTATATATTAATTAGGAAACAATATGGCTTATTGTTATAAATTTTAGATGGTCTTGGTGCAACAAAAATTCCCATTAGGTGTTCCTAGTACAGTTAGGTCCTTATATTTCCATTGTGAATTTTGAATCTAGAAGATAGTTGGATATAAACAATATAACATTACAGTTAGCAAACTAAAAAACATTAACTAATTAAGTAAGTCATCTTAAGCTCTTATTGGGCACAAAGAGTCTTGGTCAAGTCGTTCAATTTAAAAATAGGAAGAAAAAACAATGCAATCAATATAAATTTCAATTCCTATTGTTCGGGCTAAAGTAAGAAAAAATATGCTAGAAAACTAATAAGTAGCAATGGAGTTAAGCCTCTACATCATGAGCTGAAATTTAAAAAGAATGATAGACACTTTTACATGTAACAGCTATAAAGATGCGCCTAGTACCCATTGTCAATGCAAATCAATCATATAATAGCAGCCTAGGCATAAATTTTTACCACCTTTGCCTCCTATATGTGAAGTCAATTCAAATGATGATATTTGCAACACTCCCAAAATTACATATACGTGCATGAATCTTATATTAGGGATTAACAGCAGGACAAATACATCAGGAGGCTAAAAGCAATGCATATCTAGTATAAAATTCAGTAGACACAACATTATTACTTGCAAAATGAATACAACCTAAGTTCTTTAAGGAAATAAAGAGATGGCAGATTCACATGTTTTAAAACCAGATTTCACTTATGTGGCTTATTTTTCTTATGTGATGCCAAGTCTATATGTAATCGTCATACATCCTAAACATTCTTAAGTTATGAAATGTGTAATGCTCTCTTTTTCATCACTAAGTGAACATACCACTATACCAGTTTGGAACTCTGACATAATCTAAAAAATGTAGGTAGGTGAGCATTTCTAAGTTTTAACCATTTTAATACAATGCTAAAACCTGTAGAGATATTCCAAACATCTAATTAACAAATGGAATAAGATATTCAAAATTTTTGATAAATATTAAGAGTAAATCAAACCACCTCCACATACCAAGACATATTGGGCACATAGGTTGCTCAACCAAGCTCATAACCGAGCTATGTACATGCTCAATCAACTGAGTGTAGTGCACATCTTCCAAAGAATGGACACAACAGACATTTTGCGTGCAGCACATCAACCTCCAATCGATCATCATGTTATAGGACATACATTTACAGATGTACTCACAGTTACAGAAAGTCAAATGGACTAAGAAAACTCAAAAGAAGCCAACACCTCCAGTGATGAGAACTACTTGCTATTGAAATGCTTGTAGAAGCTATCTATGGAGCTCTACGCATCGAACTTTATAAGAACACTGTACTGGTCCTCCACCCTATCAATCCTACAACATGAGTCCAAGACCACCAATTAACACTTTGATCCACAAATACATCGAAGCAACTCAAAACATGTAACATCCCAATTTTTAGGTCTTTTTGAAAATTTTCAAAACAAAAATAACCATTTGGTTTTGTTGAACTTCTACAGCTTAACTTGATATTTTGAAAATTAAAAATAATTTAAATGACTAAATCAAAATTCAACTAATTAAAAAAAAATGGTTTATTCTGAGTTTAGTAGAGTTTCCTGGTTTTAAAATTCCCCTTCATCTGTTTGTTCCGAATTCCCCTCAGCCCATCTCTTTTTCTCTCCCGGCGCATCGACCACCTCTTTGGTTTCGACCACCCCTTTGGTTTCAACCAGCCCTTTGGTTTCGACTAGCCCCGCCTGTCAGCCCCTGCTCACCTTCTCTTTCTTCCCTCTTTTTCCGCAGCGACGTACACATTAGATGTCATCGTCTCCACAACGACGTGTGCATTAAATGCCATCATCTCCACAGCGACGTTCGCATTAAATGTCGTCATCTCCACAACGACGTGTGCATTAAATGCCATTGTCTCCGTCGAGCCCCACCACGCTGCATCTTGTCGCCCGGTTCCCCCTTCCTCTATAAATAGAGCACTAGGGATCCCTTTTGCCCTCCTTTTTGTTTTCCCCTCAACACTCTCTCCCTCTCTCTCGCCCTCGTTTCGCCGAACTCCAGGTTTCGCCACCGCCTCCAACGCCGCCGTCAAAGCCTCTACATCGGCGTTGTCTTGACCTCTAGCTTCGCAAGACCGTGTGCTACCCGAGGCCCCCCTTGTCCTCAGCGGGAGTTCATCAGGGTGCCCGCGACTTCTTTGGCCGTCGACCTCCTCCAGCGTCTCTCTCGGTCTTGGTGAGCTCTCCACACCCCATTATCTTTTTATTCTTCTTACGACCACGTTGAGTAGTCGTATCTTTCTTGTATTCTTCTTACGGCCACGTTGAGTAGTCATATCTTTCTTGTATTCTTCTTATGGCCACGTTGAGTAGTCGTATCTTTCTTCTATTCTTCTTACGGCCACGTTGAGTAGTCGTATCTTTCTTGTATTCTTCTTATGACCACGTAGAGTAGTCGTGTCCTTCTTAGGACTTGGTAGTCGAAGCCTTCTTCCGACCCCTTTCTGACCAAGTAGTCGAACCTCGTTCCGACCTTGTGATTTTAAAACTTCTAAGAGCCCATTCTCCTCTGTCTGAGCTCCGATTCGAGATATTCAAATTTATGAATTCATCAAAATCCGGATCTAGCTCTCTTTTCTAAAATTATTTAATTTGGAGTTCATTTGGGTCTTATTTGGACTTTTATCTGAAGTTGTTTCGCTCTCACGTGTAGATTTTGACAACTCCGGGGAACCTGAGTATCTCAACGAAGTAGATGCTCAAGCTTTTGAGCAAGGTAAGTTACACCTTTAGTCATATCGAATCCTAGTATTTTAAATTATTTAAATCATGTTTTAAATTATTACTGCATGCTTATTTAAATTCAAGTAATTTAAATTCCTGTCTTAAGCTTTATAGTTATTTCCAATCCCTTGTATAGCCAAACTTCGCTACTAAATTAGTCATTCCCTTGTCACCTTAGTTAAAAATCTGGTCGATAAGCTAGTATGACTAGAACATGTTAGAAAATTATGATTAGCCAAAGCTTAGACCAAAAATCTTGATTCGGGAGATTTACAACCAAAAGAAAATTATGATTAGCCAAAGCTTAGACCAAAAATCTTGATTTGGGGGATTTACAACCAAAAGATCAAGTGCTGTCGAAAACTGGTATCCTTGACATTGGTTTGTCGTGGAAGTTTGCAAATGATTTTGAAAAGCAAAATAAAATAAAAATTGGTTCGGACTTGGCGAAATGTTTGTTTGGATAGGTGCGTGTTTATGCATGGGATTGATTCATTTCTACGATCGAGGCCTAGGATTTTACTAGAAAGTCACCCAAGTCAATCAAGGATCGGTCTTCGAGCCGCATCTTGCTAAGCACCATCGTACTACCACATGTCCTGAGTGGGCAGAATCTGGCTAACTAATTTGCAATGTTTCACCGTAGTCGTGTCATCCGGTTGCGTGGGTGTCTTTACGACCTCCTTTTATGTACTCCCACCTAGTGCAAGAGGGGGCCTGAATCTGGCGGATTTCTATCCAAAGGAGGGAAACCTTAGCGAGGCAGGACTACGGTGGGATGACGCTTTGTAAAGATCTTGTCACGTGCTCTAGACTGATCACCTAAGGTAGCAAGTGGTGGTATCGACGGATGCCAAACAAACTAGAGAAGTCGTGTTGTGCGGGTAAAGCTGTACAACCTTTGCAGAGTGTTAAAAACTATTCGAATAGCCGTGTCCACGGTCATGGACATGCTGGAAAAGCCACTTCAAGTTAGATTTTGGTTTTTGTTTTCAAAAGACTTCACCAAATGGTTTTGGATTTCTTTCCAATCGGGAAATTGGACGGGTAACCTTGTGATAGGAGGGTATCCTTCACCATTCTTGTGTGAATGTTATCTAACTATAAAACTTGAGATTTAGAAAATAAATTTTAGTTATGGAATAGACTGCTTTGGAACTTAGAACAAGTATTTGGAAAGAAACATGGCTTTATGCAAATTAACTCTATAAGCCTTCCATTGATATATCCTTGCATACATTATAATCTGTTTATTGGATGTAACTTGCGGGCATGGTTGTTGTGCTCACCTTGCTTAATATTTGTTGAGCAGGATAGGAGGTCTACGAGGAGACTGAGATCTTGGACAACTAAATTGCGCCTCCAAACGATTGCCTGTGGCGAATCGTGTGGTCTACTTTGCTGTTTTTGCTTCCGTTGTAATATGTCTGTTGGCTTTATGCCCCCTTTTGTAGCAACTCAAATTATTTTGTTTGAATTGCGTTGTATGATTATGTTTTGTACTATTGTTCATCTGTATACACTAGTTGTTCCTAGACTAGTGTATGAAACACAGCGAATCTGGGATCCTTCGCTCCCAGGTTCGACAAAACACATCAAGTCGACTAAATTTGAGATCTAAGCCTAATAATGCACACCAAAAGACTGGATTGAGGAAACTATGCCGACAAGTTAACTCCAACCTATGAAAACCACTAGATTGCATCGAGTTGACCAATTGACGCCTAAGGAAGCGAAGCACGCAATGGTATGAGGCCATAAAGAAGCAGTGATCAACCGAGGTACCTGACGATGCGCATCTCGACCATGTGAGGCACGAAGGCACTGTATAAGCAGCAGAAGTCGGCGAAGGTCATGTGGTTGGGCACGATGGGCACACCGCGCTGGCAACCAATCCTCTAGAGCTAGAGCTAGATCAGAGGGGCGTACCTGCGCTGAGACCATGGCGGGAGGGCGTAGGGGTTCTAGTAGGCAGCATGGGCAGTGAAGGAGAGGTAAGGCGGTGTTGTGGCTTGCGACGGTGGTGGTGATGAGCGTGACCGCCGAGAGGACTGTGAGCACAACGCCGTCCCCGACGGTGCGGCAGAAGAGGGAGGTTGGCTCATCATAGAGTAAGTAGAGGAGGAGCCATGCGACCATGAAGGTGAGGAAGACGATGAGGGAGATGGGGTGCCAAAGCAGGGAGATAAAGATGACACCGAGGACGATGATGGCGTAGTTCATGGCGAAGTGCGCAAGGTTGGTGATGGGGGAGGAAGAGGGTATGTACCGAGAGGGCGACGGGAGGGAAGAGGGAGGGAGCGGCGGCGGCTAGGGAAGGATATTGAGCGGGCGGCGGGGGAGGAAGAGGGAGAGACTGGGAGGGGAAAGGAGATTGGGCGGAGCACGGCATGGGATCAAGCGAGTGAGGAGACGGGAGGAGAGGGATGGTGGGGATTATGGTTTGCGCTGAGGAGCTGGAAGACCGTCTGATCATGATCTGCGCGCATCTAGAGGGACTCTTGGCCATCCGGAGATGATCCGACGGCGCATGTTTTTATGGTGACATGGCCACCTTGACGGGAGCCCAATGCTACCTCCTTTTATATAGAAAGATTAGGGGTTTTAGGCTGTAGCCTCAACACATGTGTCACTCTGTTGAATTAGGGGTTTTCGACGGTAGCCTCAACACATGTGTCACTCTGTCTTTCTAGAAAAGCAAAACTGGCAACAGAACCCTAATATTTTGTGTGTTCGCTTTAGAACAACAGTTTTTTTTTTGTGTTTTTACTGACATACACTACAAAATTGTGACTATTTGCTGAAACACACTAGGGCCACTAAAATATAATATCCGACTGAATATGAGATAGAATTTGCAAAATGACTATCGGTGCCCCTGGAACTATCCGGTCCTATCGAACCGAGTAGGCTGGATTTGGATCCAACCGCACACACTGGTCTTTGTTCTTGCGCCTGAAGTAGAGAGCCAGACGCGCAACCATAGGAGACGGGAGCTGAGCTCGGCATTGGCGAGCTTCCTTCCTCTGCCCTCGGCGAGCTCACTGGCGACCACCACCACCCGCCTCCACCCGCCCTTGCCGTGGTCGGGGGAGGCCATGGGCTTCTGGATCGGGAGGCAACAGGGAGGCGTCGGTGAGGACAAGGGCATCGGGGAGGCATTGACGGGCGCGTCGTCGCTATCCATTGCGTCGGATCGTGGGTGTGGGCGGTGTGGCTATCCAATCAAGCTAGAGGAGCATCGCAGCGCTGCCACACCGTCATGTGTTTGTCCCATGCATCGTTCGCCATAGATGGCCACGCTTAGAGCACCTCACACCGAGTGAATGTTGACCCTAGGCGCCTATGCCCCATAGAAGCTCACGACACGCTTAATTTTTAGCATCGAACACTGTTTAGCCGTAGTCGTCGTCGCACGTGGTCGCTGCCACCGTAGCCTGTCTCATGGCCACAGCCACCCAGAGACTTTCCCTGGCCACCGCATCTCGTTTTAGCACTCTCCGGCCTCCTCCGTGGTCACCCTTGCCGACGCTGAGCTCGGCTCAAGGCCATCCATGGCTGGCCCTGTTCCTCCCCTCCCTCTGTGTGTGAGTAGGGGAGAAGAAGAGTGGCCCCACGTGGTTAATTAGGGATTAAACCCAGGATTAATAATGTCTCCCTACTATTGGGCTCCACCAACTAACAGGGGCAAAATAGACTTTGCACCCGTCTTCTCTCTCCTCTCTCAACCGGATATTATATTTTAGACAAAAATGGCTATATGACATCATAGTTTTGTGTCAGTGGCTATTAGACACCCAAATTTCGTCTCTTTGCCAAAAGACGCTACAATTTTTGTTGTTTTTTTGCTGTAGGATACTGAGACCATTAAAATATTATTTTCTGGTCAAATGACGAGAGAGAAGGTTGGTGAATTATCAGTTTTGCCCTTTAGGTCACTTGGCGGAACCACACTGGCGCTGGGCCATTGACTCCTTTCCCCGCTAGCATCACTGTCGGAAATCACATTGGCGCTGAGCCGCGCCACTGGCTCCGCCACCACGCCCAACATCCCACCGCCTCCAATCTCCCCACGGTCCAGATCATTCTCTCCCCACTCTCTCTCTCCACCCAACATCTCTCTCCTCTCTCAAACCGACGACCGAATGAGACGCTGCAGCAGTTGATAGGTGGAGAAGGTGTTGGACCGAAACGGTGACTAGAGGGGGTTTTGAATAGGAGCACTACCTATTTTTCACCAAGATCGGATTCAACCCAATTCTTACTCCAATAACTATGAAAGCTATAAAGATCAAAGTATAAGCACAGCGGACGTCTTGTATTGAATCCAATCGAAACTCTGAAACACAACAACCAAAATCACAAAAAACTCAAAGAGAGATGAGTTGGGCGGTCAGACCTCTCAGGTTGGGCGGTCTAACCGATGGCCAAGTTGTTAGACCTCTCACAGGGGGCGGTTTGACCTTCAGCACAATAAATAGTAAAATCAGCACGAATTTAAAATTACAAATAAACTCAACTTTTGATCCGGTGATCCAAATCCCCTCAAATTTAAACTATAGCTCATCAAGAAGGTCAGAAACTTATTTCAATCGACGATCGGGAAGATCAAGGCCAAAGTTCCATAAATTTCATAGATGGGGGGAAGGAGGGCACAAGAACCTAGGAAAATCAAACTTTTATCCTAAAACTTACTCATGGGTAAAAAAAGATGACTAAGATAATCCTAGATGCATTCCCACATGTCACAACAAGCAAGAACACAGTAAGAAACCAAAGAAAAATCAAAGGATCACCAAAATCCCAAAAGTCACCAAAGAGAGCAAGAATAAGAAGAGACTCATCTTGAAGCTATCTTGCTTGAATTGATTTGAGATAGATGTTGGTTTACAACCACTGCACCATGGAAGACAAAAGGTCAACACTTGAGCACATAATCAATCTATCTCTCACAAAACCCTAGCCTCAACTACTCCGAAATCGCCAAATTAAAAATTAGGGTTTTTCTTTTGGAAAGACTTAGGAACTCCACATCTGAAGATTTTCTTTTATAGTGGATGCTAGGTTTAGAGAGAAAACTCTAACAAGTACCCGTTAAGTCCACACATAAATAAGTCTACACTCATGCACACTTCTCAAAGCGGATGACGAACCGGGCTTCTCGAATCCATTTCTTCGTTATCTTTATATTCACGTGACCTAAACCACCTCTTCTTACGCCGTCTTGCACTACGGTTTTGCCAAAGATCACCAATGCGGTATTTTAGTGAAGTTACCAAAATACCCCTTCTCGATCTGTCTCCAAAGACCGAGTCTAATCTTCTAGAAGCAATCCCATGCTTCACCACGTGTAGGTTGATCAACAGTTCTCTTTATGTCGGCAAGTCCCTCCCATCTGGCTTGCACCGAATCCACCATGGCACTTGCATTGACCCCGCACCGCTTGATGCAACTTGTCGCACCGAACATCTCGTTCGGTCATTCTTATATATTTTGCGTCATGCTTGAGTCCACTGACTTCACCCGACGTCCTCGATTGTTTTGTACCTCAGTTCTCCAAGCATAGTCCTGATCATCCTCGCCGTTGACCGTCGTTGACCTCTAAGTCTCCTGCACAACAATAGACAAAGAAATCAATTCCGGACACAAGTCCTTCGAAACTTGATCGATATTAGTCAAAACATGCATCATGCAACATATATGCACTGACAACCATGAATTTGACCTAACTCACAAACATCGCTGCCTTGCTGGCTAGCGGGCAGGGCAAAATCAGTTAGACCACCACCCCTCATGACTGGTCTGACCGCCAGCATGGCCGGTCGGACCACCACCTGTGGCCGATCTAATCGCCAGCCCTTTGTCCTATCCATGGACTGGACTGACCACCAGAGGTGGACAATCAAACCACCAGCAAGCCCAGTCTAACCGTCGCCCTGGCCGGTCTGACCACTTACTTCCTGACAACATTTGAATTTTACTAAAAACGAGTGTTTCACCAAACTCTCTCTACCATTACCAATTGTATCATCATCCTAAGATCATGAGCATATCTCCATGATATGTACAAAGGGCGACGACGAGGAGTTGGTGCCCGTGCGGAGAAGGTAGCACTGTCGTGCACCACTGATGAGGAGGTAGCACGACTGGCCTTCTTCCTCACCTCCGGATGAAGAGAGGAACACTGGTGAGGCGACCGTGTGGTGGTTGGCGAGGGAGAAGAAGGCGGTAGAGCGCTCGACAAAGGAGAAGGAGGCCCGACACCCAGGAACGGACAAGAAGGCAATCATCCTCAAGCCTACCACCACTGGATTTGGCGTCATGGAGCTCGCTGCCGATGGATTAGCTCACCGAGGTCGTCGTCACCTGATTCGGTGTTTTTGAGCTCGCCACCCACGGATCCAGCGCCAGCGTCCCCAAGCTCGTCGCCTTTGGATATGGTGTTCTTGAGCCCACTGGCGTCACACTTCTTCCTCAGCTCGAGCGGTGTAAACTGGTGCCACTGCCTTCCAGCGGCTTCAAAGCCAGGGGCAACAGTTGAGGGGATACGGGTAAACTACGCTAGCAACAATTCAAAAATTCTACCACGTAAACCAGGATGCCAAGCAAGATAGATGATCACAGATCATTACCACCGACGCGCAGTGCAGCGGAAGTAGAGTCGGAGCAGCCTGGTCCGACGATGAACGCGCCAATGTAGTGGTCATAGATGGTCCTCGTAGTCGATCGTCTTCTCCAGCAGCCTCCGCAGTTCCTTGTGAAGATCGCGGATCGTCCTCAGCGCAACAGCGACCGCAGTAGCGCCTCTACGGTATCCACACGTCCAGAGAAGGAACAACCGTACGCTGGTGTGCTAGCACCAAGTCACACGGGAAGGCTTTCTCAAGAAGGCGGCTAGGGTTTCGGTGGAAACGACTCATGTGTCTCTCTCATCCCCCAAAAACTAGCCTCAAGCATCTCCTTATATAGTGCCCCGTGTTGGATCCTATCCGAACACATTTAATGAATCGTATTTGTACTGGTTTGTTCCATCCCATTAAGTGTGTGACCAGTTAGGTTTATGTGTAATCGGTTGTGACTCGGAAACCCTTTCCGACCACGAGTCGTAGCGGTCCCTAGCAGGACATAACGATTCCCGAATACACACAAATTATATCGGACGAACCTTAATGCAATATGATCTACGACTAGGTCCTCATCACTTACGACCAGGTCCTATCTTTATACGACTAGTTCGCACTCGGTCACGACCAGTTCGTAACTCCTTACGACCAGGTTTCGACCACTCTGTGATTTCGTTCGATCAGTCTACGACTTGCTCGTATCACCATACGACTTGTCTGAATCTGATCGAACTAAGCGACTTACTCTAGTATTCTCCATTTGCCTCACGATATCTGGTTTGAACTCCAGGTGAGATAATGTGTCATCCGTGGACTGTTCAATACTTTCTCGATCGAGTTGTCGGACAACCTTACGTGGTCAAACACTTCGACCACTAGTGGCATGGTCATGCACTTTCTTTATCCGACTACTTCGAGGGGCCCAGAGACATCTCTCTCGTTATGCTAGGAGGGGCAAATCCCATATCCGACCAGTCACATCCCTCCGCATGTTTCATAGCATACCCGAAAGCTACCTTTATAACTACCCAGTTACGAGCAGCGTTTGGCAACCCCTAAGAGTGCTATTACACATGTAGGGAACTATGCTGATCTCAGGTCTAAAGATTATACATCATCATTGTTTGAGACCAACTAATGACACACAGGATCATAACAATCTCAATAGTGTCTCAAGGTGGGTCAATCCAACCCCATGTTCTCTAACATGTGTTCACATTATTGATTCGATATCCCTATATCCATGACCGGTGAAACATGGTCATCAATCAATATATGCACTGGTTGTAGAGTCACTGGTGTTCCGATCAGTGACATTCGACCAGGGATACCTTTTAGAACGACATCATACAAGTCGAAGAGTTTCACCAACAAGTCACATACTCGTTGATCTTCAGAACTAACGATTCATTCAAGGAACATAATAACATTTATTCAAGAATTCATAAACATAGACGTGATACAATCATCTCTATGATTGCCTCTAGGGCATATCACCAACAGCAGTGTCCCTTCCTTTTCCTCTCCCCACACCCACAACCAAGCCCACAACCTTACCGATCCCATCATCATCCTCAGCCCCCGTGGAAGCACCACCCTGTTCTGCGACCTCACAGGTAATCATTTGTGATCTTGCCGAACCTCTCCATCCTCATCCTCATCACTGGGAGACCATGATCGTCAAAGCTGCGTTGTGGACATGTCCTCGCCGTGCCACCTCGCTTGTGTCCCCACAACTTCGAGCTTCCCTGAGCCTCGCTGATAGCGTCACCATAGCCACCTCCAACTCCTAAACCTTTCCCCATTCATTCCTGAGCCTCCCCATCACCATAGCTCCTCACAGCCGAGCTCCATTGCTACCCTATGGCCGTCGCTATCGCCTACCCTGCACACGCTACGTCGGACCAAGACGCCACTATGGCGGTAATCTGCCAAGTCCACGCCATGCTTATGCGCTAACCAATTGAGGCTAAGGTCGCTGGAGTTATTGCCGGTGAGTCCATTCCTCTTCCGCGGCCGTTGTCTTGTCTCGTTCTGGCCGATGCAACCGCCCCCGTCACCGTCCGTCCCCAAAAATGGAACCGCCATGTCCAGGAACGAGTTGATGTCCCCTCTCCGCCGTCCTCCTCCACGTCGGCATCAACGCCGTCCTCAGTGAGGAGTTGGGAGGAGAGAGAGAAGCAAAGGACATGAAGAAGGAACAAGAAGGAAGAAGAAAAGGAGAAGGGTTTGACGGTCATTTTGAACCGTTTCTCTATCCAAAACAATTAATAATATTATTATAATAGTCTTAGTGTTCCACAACAAATAGCCATAAAATTGTTGTCTTTCGACAAAGACACAACATAAAATTATGCTGTCATGTAGCCAATTTTGCCTGTATTTTAATGGCTCAGTGTGTTTCACCAAATAGCTATGATTCTGCAGTGTGTTTTAGCAAAGACATAAAAAACAGTGTCCTAGAGAAAATGCCATAAAAAAACAGTGTCCTATAGCCAATTTTGCTTTGTAGAAACTACTATGTACTGGAGATGCTCTTAAATTGCTTGGTTTTCTAAAAATTCAAAAGTCTATATCTTTTAAACCGAGCACCAGATTCAAATTCCATTTGAACCCCTGTGTTTCTTATAACAAGATTAGCCAAATAAGACACGTATCGCACATCTTCCAAGTTTGGTGAATTTTCCTTTTTTCGAGGGAACATCTTTCGTTCCCATAGCATGTTTGATGTGCCCTCCATTTGTTCCGATAACACTTTACATTAGCTTGGATTAGATTTATTCCGATCTCTCTGTCAGGAACTACAGTTTGACCATCCAGGCCAGACAGCTGCCAAAGACATGAATTGACCAGATACAGGAAAACTCCTAGGCTCCTAGCTGGTTGCTGCACATTATTCTCCATGGCAAGTCCTGGTGAGTGGTTTCCAACTTCAGACAGAATCCACTACCAACCATCGTATTGCACAGCATCATATATATGTTGTCGACACGACAGCCAGAATCACACATAGAACTCGTGCTTCGAGTTTCTTATTCAGAAAAGTGATCCAGATAGCCAATGACAACATTGTCCACAAGCTATTCATCGAAGAAAAAGCAGATGCCATAATGTAAACATCCTCTCGATAAAATACTCATATGACAGTGCTTCCTTCTCGAAAGAAACAGCTACCTTAAAATTGAAATGTAAGTTCACATTTTTTTTTTGAAGTGTAAGTAAAGGCCTTTTGTATTTAGTACTTTTTCCTAGAGGTTGTATTTGGTACTTTTTTTAGAGTTGTATTTGGTACTAAACATTACATTCTATACAGTATTTCATAAAGATTCAGAGACACAAATGGACGTCAAAATGCTCTTCTGATATTTTATCATTTTAGCTTGGAATAATTAATTGACACAATGGAATGAGGAACAACATCACAGTTAAGCTCCTGTGCCGTTGCAGCAATGCCTTATTCTACAGTCTCAAAGATGCAGCAATGCAGGCTGCAGCAAGCGGGAAGACGCACTTACGGGTAGGGCACCGTAGGAAAGAGTGATGCCTTTGGCCAACTCCTCCATTGGAACAATCGCCCCATCATAACGCATCTACGCAGCAGCATATGGAAGAAGACCTTGTCAGTTGTCAACTTTTCCAATGGCAATGTCGTAAGGGAGTATGGTGTCATGGGGATATCAAGGGAAGATGTTTCCATGAGGCCCACTAGGCCACTATACTATGCAGGTCATTTGCCCTACCAATTGTTTCCGTGGGTTTGTTTGGTTTGTGCCAAAATTTGCCCTACTAATGTGCTAAAATTTGGAGTTATCAAAATTCAGACATGAAAATAGACGCTCACGATTTGACTAATATTTTTCAAGAAAATGAATTAGGATGGCTAAGTGAAATGATCAATTGCCAAATTTTTGGTAGCAAACCAAACATAGTCAAATCCAAGCAGAAAAATCTTGGTAATTTTTATTTGTTAGATGTTAGTTTGTATAGGGTGTTTTTTGCAAATTTACCTACACTGTAACTTATATATTTGGCCTTTGGCCCATTAGAATAGACAAGGTCTCATTCCAACATGGTACCAGAGTTAGGTTTAGGGCTTCTTCCCACTTGATTGCCGCCGGCCGCCGCCGCTGCCACTGCCGAACCTATGCCAAACTCCTCTGCTTCGCGCCCAATGCTCACCTCTGCTTCTTGCTCTACTTCTCTACCGCCGCCGATCTAGCTCTCGTTGCCGGATCCCTGAGCCCCCACCGCTAGATCCGTGGCCCTTGTCGTCGGATCTGGGCTACCTACCATCGAATCCAGGCTGCCCGTCACTGGATTTGAAGTCCCGAGAGCCCCAGCTCCGTCGCCCCTCCTCTACTTCCGCCTGATGTTCCTCTGCTTCACGCCGCACGAGTTCTCGCTGGATCTAAGCCCCCGCCGTCGGAGCTCTCGCTGACCCCCGCGCCCAGCGCCCCAGCTCCACCGCTGCTCATCTACTGTGCCTAACGCTCTCCTATACTTCGCATCGGTGCTACACGAGGAAGCTCTACTTCGCGCTCGGTGTTTCCCAAGGAGGCTCTAGTTGCGGCCGCCGCCCTAGGTAGCCGCTAACCCACTCTAACCATCCCGGATCTAGATCCGGCCTGATCCGCTGTAGCTAGCCTTCCCGATCACTCCATCGCTCCGAATGGCTACCGCTGGTGGCTCCTTCGCCATCCCGCTCCCCTCAGTTCGTTTCGATGGGACGAACTTCCAGGAGTGATTGTGTAATACCCAGATCGTTGGTTCGGCGTAGGTTTTAATTTTTTTTTATAAGTGGTGACGCAGAGTCGCCGGTTAATCAATTTATCGCGGGAAAGAAAGAAAGAAAGATTATTAAAATTGTGAGTCAGCTTTAGGTTGAATTAAACAATTAAATAGCTATTAATTAATTAAAAAAACAGTAAGGGAGTGTGGGCTTATCACCTTGGGCCAAGGGGGGCCCAAGGGGTGGCCACACCCCTTTTTCTTGCCCTAGCCGCCCCCTTACCCCTTGGCCGACCCCCCTTCCCCCTGTTCCCCCCCCCCAAGCCGCCACACCTCCTCCTTGCGCCTCCCCTCAACCCAGGTTGTTGCTCCTTGCGCCTCCCCTCTGCCAAGTTGCTGGCCCTTTGCGCAAGAAGGAAAAAAAAGAAGAAGGAGAAGAAGGAGAGGAAGGAGAAGAAGGAGGGAAAGGAGAAGAAGAACTCGCATGGGGATTGGTTCAGCAAGCTAGCGGTTCTACAAGGGTAACGAGTTGCCTTCCCCGCTGTTTGATCCATAGTAGATGCGAAACCGATTAGAATTGTTGGATAAATGTTGGATTGCAGAAGATTCGATTCTGTCCAGTACCTTGCGTGGGTATTTTCGTGTATTTAGAGGCTGAATTTTAAGATTCCATCTCCTAGAGTTATGTGGTATCTGTCGTTATCTTTCAGTAGTAGCGAAAATCACTCAATTCTGAGGTCTGAGTCAAAAGTTATGATCATTTTAGTATCTGCTGCCGAAATCGCGAGAATAATCATGCAGTTATTTCCTAAAATATGAAAGGGAAATTGGTAGAATCTGAAAGTTCACACAACTAGGTTATTGTAGATAATTCGATAATTTCAGATTGATAAAGAACGATCAATTCGGAGTTACCTATTAAAAGTTATGGTCATTTTAGTTTTGCTGTTCGATTGTGTAGGCTGTTCTGTATGAAAGTTCAAACTATGGTTAGCCTAATATTTTGGCCGAATTGGTTTATCGTGTCAACTAGAGTATTGTAGATTAGTCAGTTAAGAATCTACAGAAATTGGGTTTACCTCTTTTGACTTCCAGTTCATGAGTTATGTCATTTACCGTGCTGCTGTCCGAAGCGGTATATGGCAGAAACGTTGTTTTTCGGCCAGCTTTGTAAACTCGTTTTGAGTCGTCGAGTAAGCGATGTAGAATGCCGATTAGTAGCGCTGGGTATATTATGTCCTTATTGAAATTATTTTACTGGTTTAGGAGGTGAGGCCTCAGGTTTAGGAGTATCACCTTTGCCGGCTAACGCGTCGTATCGTGGAAGGCAAGTACATTGCTAACCCTAATGCTTGTGATGGATGAATGCTTATATGATCATGCAAGTAAATGTAGCGGTTGTGCTACGGTTTAACTCGTTATTCTTACTACTTGCAATATACATGTTTTTCATAACTTAAAGTTGTGCCATGGTTGCATATTTTATGGATGAGGTCGTGGTGGAAAATTAATATTCATTTTTGCGATGCGTTGGAAGGGTTGTTGGTAGTCATGTGGTAATTTGCTTAATGAGCCAAATGCGGAATATGAAAGTAAACTCAAGGTGGACATATTGATAATTACTTGTGGTTATTTTCATGATGATCATGTTGTGGTCTATGTGATAGAGTTCCATTTAGATCGATTGATTTTGATCTTGGTGAATCGGGTGTGGGTTATGTGGTAATGGTCTTATGACACATTGGTATTGTGCTTAATGGGACACATGTGGATTATGAGAAAATATTCATGATGAGTATGTTGTTGACCTTCGTGGTTAAATTCTTGTGGTTTATGATTATCATATCATTCATGACATATCATGATATTTGCATTGTGGATGTCGCCGCTTATAGCCGCGACCGTACCGGTACAACATCGTGCATTGCCGTAGCACGATGCATACTTTTACCTTGTTGGGTAAAGGTGCAGTGGAGCATAGCATACATATGCATTACATTGTGGAAAGATCATTTGCATACTTATGCACGATATTGTGGTGAAGTTATATTACAAACAACTGCAACTTTATAGTTGTAATGTGGAATTGGCTCATGAGAGTCACTTGTGGTGTGAGGAAAGTGGCTATGGTCGTGGTTTGGGGTTCATCCCTTGTGGTATAGTAGTGGTTGTGATTGTGGCATGAGATTCTACTCTCTTGTGGTAATTGTTGATAGCAGTTGTGGATGCGAGAAATGGTAAAGTTATGAGGTAAAACATGTTAATACTTTATTGTCATTGGTAGTGGTAGTGGTGAATAATATAAAGCAGTTGATCAAGATTCAATTGTTAATATTTTACTACCTTTGGTAGTAAATATGGTTGAGGCTATAATTGTGATCATTATGGGAATTGGATATTGATGCTTAATATCTTTGTAGTTAAATTAGCTTGTAAATAAATGTGGATTCACATTATGGATGTGGACTTATGGATACTTTAATGATGTTGTAATTTTGTTTGTAGTCCAATAGCACATTAAGCGAAGGTGCTTGCTGAGATTTTTATCTCACCCTTGTTTCCCCCCCCCTTACAGGTGATTGTTGAGCATTCATGGGATGGGTAGAGCGGCACCACAATAATGCACTTGGTTCATCAACTCATGTTGTAATAAAGTCGATGAAATTCTAGCTAAATGCTTAACTATTTGTGGATATGTTATTTAATAAGGATGGACTTGTGAACCATTCTTTGATTAATCTGCTAGAGGTTGTTTAATTATTGAACTTGTTACCGTTATCTTTATTCCCTTAGTTGTTTATGCTTCCGCTTAATGCTTCTTGTCTAGAGTTGTTGCCGAATTAATTTATCTTGAAATTATTGGCTAGTCAGAGTGGATTAGTAGCATTCGAGTAATGTGGATCTGGGTGTTACGGTTGGTATCGAGCGGGGTTTAGGTGCTGTGGTAATTAAAAATATTAAATTGACACACTGGTGCACAGTAGGATGGGATGGGACAAGCATTGCATTCATGCTTTGACATGTTATATTGATGATTCATGCTTGGAGATAATCCTGTATGTTTATGATTTGTTTATATGACTGCTTTGAGTGAGGATAGTCAATGAGAACCTTATAGTACAAAAGAATAATAGAATCAATTACAACATCATTTAAATAGAACCTTATAGTACAAGGTTGCATAAGAGGGCCGATCGACCAAATCTAAACAACACAATTAAATTGCAGCAGAAGATAAACTTAAATGAAAAGGGAATAACCGAGTTGGCATGCCCACAATCCCACAAGCAACCAACTGGAGTTAAAGCCGTTGCGCCCGTCGTCCTGACCTGATCAAATAGACACTTTTCAAGTACAAAGTTGTACTCGCGAGACTTTTCAAGAAAAATAAGGATGCAGGTAAGTATCAATGGAAGGCTACTACATTAGTCAATTTTCAGCATAAAGCAAGTTTTGCATATAGATAAATAATAAAGATTCTAACTTGCCATTTGTAAAACATTTAGAAAACAATGTATAGAATTAAGTAATGATCATCTAAGGTATAGTCTCCAAATATAATCAACACTCGAACATCCCATTCATGACACCATTCATTCCTCAACAAAATTAACGCGCAAAGTACGCATTCATGATAACATTCCAGATATGAACAAACTAACACAATGACATAACATTTTCAACCATAACCCAACCAATTTCCCATAAGCTAACTGTGCCTACTTTCCCACAAGTGATGTCTATGACCTAGGACGAGGCTATTCGAATAGGTTTAGTTCTCTGCAGAGTTGTACAGCTTTACCCACACGATATGAATACCTTATTGTACAGCTTTACCCACACGATATGAATATCTTATACTGTTGCCATGCACTCTTCCGAAAGAGTGTGACTAAGATATCATAACTAGGCCGTTACAATGTCATGTCCTAACTATCAACCCACCTGAGGATAGGAACCATAGCAGGCTATCGTACGCGCTAGAACCACGGTTCACCCCGTTGTGTAACTAAGGAATTTTGGACATAATTGGCCCCTTAGAGCACCGTAATTCCTAAACTAGCCCCCTAGCTCCAAAATTCCATTTTTAGCCCCCCCTTCCCTCACCTGCTGCGCCTCCCCACCGCAGCACCTAGCTGCTGCCAATGCACACGCGGCGACCAAGGTCTTGCTCTCCCCATGGTAGCGACAAGGTGCCGCCTCCCACGGTAGCTCCTTGCTGCTCCTCCCCCGGCCGCCCAAAGAGGAGAGAGAGAAAGAAAAGAAAAGTGAAAAAAGGTGCTGCGGAGTACCACTCTCGATCACACTCGAACCTTCGTAAACTATCGAATGAATGAGAACATCGAATAAAAACGAATACACCGAAAACATCCAAAAAAATCAATAGCATCCAAATTGCATGAAATTTATACAATAGGTATATTATGATTTTAGATGAATTTAGGTGAAAAAATTATTTCATTTGGATTTAGTATGTGAGAGTTATAGCAGTTTGAAAATCAAATTTCCTGAATATTCAATTCGGTTACTGTTCATCCGAAATTATCTTTTTCGCAAACAAAAATGTAGAATAGTGGTGGAGATAAGTATTATAGGGATGGGTATATAATGATATCATAAGATCAAAATAACTTGGCTCATCTTATTTGGAGTTCATAAGAATTAGTTATGAACTTTCAAAGTTAAAAACATTTTCTAGTGTAAAAATAATTCGATTTTGGATTAATTTTCATAAACTATATTTTTTGGTACAGGGACATATTTGAAACCAATTTCAAAATAAAGTTCACTTAAAATTAAAATTATTAAAATTGGTTTCACGGGATTTGGAGAATAAAATTTATTTGTTGCACTGAAAAATCATTTAATTTAAAAAATGCATAACTATTTCTTTTTAACTCCAAATCCTGTGAAACCAATTTTTATAATTTTCATTTTAAGTGAAATTTATTTTTAAATTATTTTCAAATATGTCTCTGTACCAAAAAATATAGTTTTTTGAAAATTGATCCAAAACCGAATTATTTTTACACTAGAAAATGCTTTTGACTTTGAAAGTTCATAACTAATTCTTATGAACTCCAAATGAGATGAACCAAGTTATTTTGATCTTATGATTTTATTCTCTATCCATCCCTATAATCCTTATCTCCACCATCATTCCACAATTTTTTGCGAAAAAGATAATTTCGGATGAACAGTAACCGAATTGAATTTTCAGGAAATCTGATTTTCAAACTGCTATAACTCTCACATACTAAATCCAAATGAAGTAATTTTTTCATCTAAAATCATAATCTACCTACTCTATAAATTTCATGCAATTTGGATGCTATTGAATTTTTGGATGTTTTCGGTGTATTCGTTCTTATTCGATGTTCTCGTTCATTCGATAGTGTACGAAGGTTCGAGTGTGATCGAGAGTGGTACTCCGCAGCACCTTGAAATTTTCTGATTTTTTTAGGTTTTTTTTTCCACTTTTCTTTTCTTTCTCTCTCTCCTATTTTCTCTCTCCTCTTTGGCGATCGGGAGGAGCGGCAAGGTCTTTGCCAGTGGGAGAGGCAAGACCTGTCTTCGCTGCCGTCTGCGTTAGCGCTGCGGCTAGGTCTTTGCGGTGGGGAGGCGCAGCAGGTGAGGGCGGGGGCTAAAAATGGTATTTTGGAGCTAGAGAGGCTAGTTTAGGAATTACGGTGCTCTAAGGGGCCAATTGTGTCCAGAGTTCGTAAGTAAGTCCCTTAACAAACAAGAGACCTTTAAGGGTAAGTAAGGAAAAAATTTAACATGCCCCCATGAGATTGACAAAAGAACAATTAAATACATAACAATAACAATTGTCAATCTCATTGTGTTTTCATAGCTAACACACAACAAATTATTAAGCCAAACCTTCGCCATTATCCCGGCGTGTGGTTGCACGTAAGACTTGGTTCATCACACCACAGACCGGTCCTTAATCACTCGGACGGGGCTACAAAATTCTGGAACAACATTTCCTCGTCACCATTCACCCGTCCAAGTTATAAATAAATAAGACCCATGCCCAACCAGTCTGTAATAACAATATTTGAAGATATGGACATATTCCTCAAATTCAACATAAATCAATCCATATAATCCTCAAATTTCATCAAGATTCAATTCAACCCATCAGCCGATGGACTAGTTCCATCAACTGCTTTCGACTACAACTACTAGCATGACTAAGCATCGTTCTACAAATTGGCAAACAAACCCATACAACATATAACCTTAATCATTCAAGGTAAAATGGTAATCAACATTCAAGGATAGGCCAATGCAGCAAGTAGGGATTTAACTACTTCTACCCATGAATATACTTTTCAAAATAGCATGCAATTGCGATATTAAAACTCACACAAAACATTTTAAAATCACTAGGAGAAATATGATCAAGAGGAGGGTGCTCGCACCTTTGCTGGTACCACTTGTTCAATCTCAGGTTATACTCATAATAATTTCACAAATATATCGTTATCGTCGAAAACCTAATGAAAGACGATATTGCAATAAATATCAAATAAAGCTAGAAATTCAACATGCTCAAAAATGTATAAAATTTACACAGTAGGTAGATTATGATTTTATATGAATTTATGTGAAAGATTCATTTCATTTGGATTTAGTATGTGAAAGTTATGGTGGATTGAATCTCAGCTTTCTAGAAAATCCAATTTGGTACTATTTATCCAATTTAAATGTTTGGTCAAAATTTGTAGAGCAGTGATGGATACAAGGATTACATAGATAAATCAAGGATAAAATTATAAGACCAAAATAGTTGAGTTTACCTCATTTGGAGTTTTCATGATTTAGTTATGAATTTCTAAAGTTATCAGCATTTTACAATGTAAAATAATTCATTTTGGGATCAATTTCCACAAAATATATCTTCTATGCATAGCGAGCAGCACAATCCCAACTCAGTCAAAGCCTAACCCGTACATGCATTCCGCCGAAGCCCTTCTTGCCTTTCATCCAATCACCTCCCGCATGTCCAGATCTTCACCTCTGTAGACAACCAAAACAAAGAAAAGCGATTAGTACCACCGAGAGCAGCTTCCCTTTGTGAGCAATAGAATTTAGGGTGGCCGTCAGATTTCCCCAAAGTGCAGTAGACTACCCAAAGCAACCTCAGTAGTCGGTCCCTTGACCATCAAGATACCCAGACCAACCGGAGTTAGTCAGCTCCTTGATCGTCAAGATATCCTGACCACCCGAAGTCATTCGGTATCTATCACTTCTGTGGGTCTCCTCACCCGGCATTAATAGAATCCGACACCCACGTATACTGAATTACTCAACAGCGGAAAATCACTCACATAGTGATTTAGTAACCAATGGACCAAAAGGTCCTTAGCCCAATAGTAACATGAGAGAGCATAAGAGATAGGGCAATGAGCATAGTGGTCATTTCGCATGCCACAAGGAAAGCCAGCCGAATGTAAACCCCCCCCTGTAAAACCTCTTCCAATCTCACAGCCGAAGCCATCCCCCCTGATCAAACACCGCAGCTAGCTCACCCTCAAAACGCAGCAAGTTCATCCCCCCAAAGACCAGCCAGCACCATTCATTCTCCCCAACTAGCAGCCACGCTCCCATTCAACCGAAGGCAACCACAAGGGAGGCAAGAAGTCCAGCAGGAAGAAGAGCGAAGGCCGGAGAGCAAGGGCGGCAGAGGCGACGACGTTGAACCATCGACGACCACCTGAACCCCACACCACCCGACAAGACAGGAAGGACCACAAGAGCAAGAGGGGAGCACCAGCGAGGTTGACACTGCCACCCTCAACCCAAAAATCGGCATAGCCCAAACAAAGGTAAAACCCCTTTTCATGACCTCCTTGTTCTCGCTGCCCAAGCCACACCCACCACCATAACACCACCTTCATGCATACACATCATTCACACATAACACTAGATCTCAGTAGCATCATCATATAGACTTCTCAGATCATCGCATATGCATCGTAGAGCAAAGGGGGGGGTAGAGAGAGGGAGTAGGGTGTAGGTTAACCTCAGTAGCAGCTGAGCCGTAGTGCGGGCAAGTGGGCGAGGCGGCCGTAGGCCGGGCCGATCCAGCAAGAGGAGGTGAGTAGGCGAGGCGGCGCTGGCCTCAGGCCGCGCCGAGAGGAGGTTGGGCCGCGCTGGAGCCGAGGGAGACCTAGGGCGCGGCGGCGCCATGGCGCCGGTCGAACCGAAGGGCGGCTGCCGGCCTCGGCCGCGCCGCAGGAGGAGGAGGAGGAGACCTAGAGGTGGCGGCTGAGCCGGTAGGAGCCGGGGCGAGCTGAGAGGAAGACGAGTCCAGGGGAGCGGCGTTGGACCCGGGCCAGGCCGGGCACGCTTGGGACACGAGGGCACGGCGGCGCAGCTGATGGCGCCGGGTCGCGACGGTGGCAAGGGAAGGGGAGAGGCCGGTGGAGGCAGCAGGGCCGGCGGCGACCGGGCGAGTAAGCCCCGGCGGCGGCGTCGGGTGGAGGGTTAGAGAGAGGAGAAGTTTGGGGGAGAGTTGGGAAATAAGGGGAAGAAGGTGAAAGAGGGGGGGCTGTGTTGTGTGAGTTGTGTGCGTGTGTGTGTTTTGGGGTCGGCCGAGAGGGAGGAGAGAGAGAGAGAGAGAGAGAGAAGAGGTTAGGGTAAATTAGAGTTTAGGATTGGAGATTAGGATAGGAGTTGGGTTTAGGAAAATTTTATTAGGCGAATAGATTCTAGATAATAGCTGTGATTAAGGTTTGTTTCAGTAACTTTAGTCTTCGATCAAGTTGTTGGTTAGCTATCTAGTCTCGCGAATGAATATTTTAGCTTGGGCCTTGTCGAGTTAATCCAACTTAGGGTCAATCTGTGGTTTAATTACTAAAATCAGTTGAGTAGACCATAGAGCGGCTATAATGGGGAGTGCTAACTTAGCTCAGGTCTTAAAAGCTTTAATTAAATTAACTTGTGCTAACTTGTAGAAACCACTAGCTTATATATATCCATAATATCACTCAAAACTCAACTATGTATTTATTTATATTATTACTCGTGTTGCCGCTTTGCTACAGAAGACGAACCAGCACCGACAGGGGCAGCGGACAAGAAATTCATCGACACCAATCTCTCCTACCTTTACGAAGGCAAGCGACCCTCTTGAACATGAATATAGTTACTTTAAAAATATACCCTATCTTGCACTATTATAAGTATTGCATCAAAATGGTTTATCAAAACCTAAAGAAAATGATTGAGATGAGATGATTAAGATGATTGAAAAAAAATGAGACTTACTAGGTGGGTAAAAGGGGGCCCTGGCAAGGGAAAAGCGACGATGATGACGATGAGGTAAGAGGTGGTCCCCTTTTTACATATGGTTATAATATAAGGACCAACAAAACTCTTGCTCGGTCAGATGCCGTACATTCAGTGCCAACCATTTTCCTGTTTCGACGGGCAGAAAATGCTACCTTGTTACGTGACTATGCTCTCCACATCGGGTAAGTAATAGGTGTGAGTGAATGGGATGGAGGAACCCAGGACCGGTGGGGGAAAGTTCGGAAGTGGGGGATCCAAGGCGCTATAGCGCTAAGGTGGAGTGTTGAGTACAGGATAGAAGCTGCCTCAACCAACCTCACCAGAACTCGGTGGATGATGAGGTCAGCACCGTGACTAAATCTGCACCGACGGAAGGTGATAGGTGGAGAAATTAATTCATGTAACCTGGAAAATGTTCTGTACTCTGATCTCGAACCCGCATCTAAGGCAATGCGGTGGACCCTGTTCACGGAGAGTTCAGAATAGCTATGGGTAAAGTGGTACAAAGCCTGCGCAGTGCTAAACTAAATCATGAATTCATGCCAGTCTCCAGGATTGGAGTCTACGGGAACCACAGGGGGTCTATCGTCTCTCCGAGTGACTAGTAGAGTTTTCAGTATTAAAACTTGCCACCTAATTGTTGCGATCTATTTTCTAAAGTGAGATGATTTAGAAAGTGTGATAATGAACAGAGATAGTGCATCATGTGCATCTTTTGCTATTAATACTTGCTGAGTACATTAATTTGTACTCAACCTTGTTAGTATTCTCCTTTGTAGATCCTAGTCCGGCCGGGACATATCCCGAGTGGGACGAAGGACATGCAGGTACCGATGCCACTACAGGAGGAGGAGGCACTGACTATGAAGACCGAGGCAAGATGGGTGCCATCCTTGGCGCGTGGGACGGATAGAAGACCGGTGGGGGCAAAGAAAGGCTAGCGAAGGGACTTGGTCCCATTGTTGCAGTTATAAATTACTCTGTAAGAACCATAGCCTTGCGTGGCTAACTGGAACAAAAGTACAGTTTCTATCTTATTGTTCTGCTGCGTAACTCTGGTAAAGAATTACTATTCGTTGGAGCAGTGTTCTACTGAGCAAACAAATAGTAATCCATGTGCCTAAGTGTTATTACCCCTAGGGTAATGACACGGGGCGTCACAGAGGAGCACTAGAGGTGGCTCGACGTCGATAATGGCCGCGGCGGCGTACAGCTTCTCGTGGAGAGTAGGGCCTGAGCCAAGTAACCAAAAATCAAATATAAGGAAATCTTCAGTGAGGGATCTAGCTGGTGTGAGTGCAAGGAATTGGAAAATGTCTTACTCAAATGACAAAGGATTGTGAATAGGGTTGCCGGCCGATAATTGGGGAGAGCTCCAAATCCAAGGGTTCCTGCGATGCATTATGAAAATTGGTTGAGGGGAAAAGTTGATTATACCCCATGGCACAAGGTGACGTGCATTGGAGATGATAATACCTACCGAACACGATGTTGGCACGGCGGCGGCGTCGGGTGCACGCTCCAGAACGGCTGAGAGCACGAAGAAGAACTGAAAGCTACACGGCAATACAAGAGTTGAGATTAGCTAAAATGGAAATGGCGAAGAACAAGAAAAATGAGGGAACCACTCGGTCGAAACTTACCGGAGTAGAGAGCACAGGAGAGCTCCCTTCTTCTCACGGCCGAGAGAAGAAGTGAGTGATAGAAGAGGTGAGGAAGGGGTGTTATCCCGGCGAAGGTGACGGAGCGGAAGCGGCGTCACTAGGCGGAGCTCCAGGAGTGGTCGGGAGAGGCGGTGGGTGATGGCGTCAACGGCGCGTGGACAGAGGTGCTCAGAGTGAGCCGGGCGCGTGGCGCTTGAGCTCTGCTCGCACCCGCCCGAGGTGGAAGAAGGGACTGACCGCGTGGGGGCCAGGGTGGCAGCGACTGCGAAGAGGTGCGGTGCGATTAGGTGGTCCGGTCGAGTCTAGTTACGTGGGGCTCGGTCGGACTCGAGTCTGGGTCTGGTTCGAGCCCTAAGAACAGTACTCGGTTAGGTCTGAGGTTTGACTGAGATCATTTAAATTGATTCTACTTTGACCAAGTGTTTAAAAATAGGAATGAAATTCCTAAAATCATGAAATAATTCAAAGGGGTTCCTGGGAAAGTCTAGTACCCATAAAAATTATTGAACCCTACTGTTCATGACATAAAGTGTATAATTTAAATTCAAACTTGATGTTGATCTTTAATTTTTGTTTGGATTTTCTTAGGGTTTAAACCAGTCCCAAAAATTTGGTAAAAATTATATTAATTCATGATAATTAATATAGTATTTGAATAAATTATTTACAAAGGATGATCATATGTTTTTGTTCTTGTTTTTATTTGGGGTTTCAAATTGAAGTGTATGTTTAAATTTCAATTAAGATTTTCCAAGTACAATAAGATATGCAAATGTTTCCGAAACAACATGCATGTTAATGAGATGCATACTAAGTCTCATTAATTAATTTGGGGATGTTACAAGGATTCACCTCAATATCCAGCATCTCTGGGATCTTCTCACTAACGAGCATCCCTATCCGCCGCGCCCTATGCTGCTAGTTCTTCCAGCTCTTCCTGCTGGTGCGGATCAGGTGGCAGAAGAAGCCGTCAATGTTGCACTAGAGTAGGCCCTATAGCTTTACCAGTCTGAGTTGCACGCCTACAAGAGATGGCAGGATGCTGAGAGATGCCAAGGAGGAGTTCTACCCTGCTATGTTCCTTGTTGTGCATGCGTGAAACAAAAACACAGCCCCAACAACCACATCGCCCCATGCTTTAAACTCTAGCCTCTTGCTGTCACATGCTAGCATAGCCCCTACCGCACAACCTCCTTGTGGCACCCCTGCCTTGCCTGTCACACGGCTGCCGCACACCGTTGCTACCTTGTCGCGCCGCATGCCTGCTACCGTAGATGCCATGCCGGGCTGCTGAGCCACTACAGCTTACCACCTGCTGCCATGATGATTATTTTTGCCCTAGCCGCTAGCCCTAGCTACCGGTGTTGCTGTGATTGCTGCTGGTGCTGATGTTGCTGCAACAAAAGGGAAGGAAGGAGAAGGCAAGCAAGAAGAAGGAGAGAAGGAAAAGAAGGAAAGATTAGGGTTTCATGATTCGATCTCGTTCGCTGTTCGCTTTCGAGGGGCAATGACGATCTAGAAATCATCGCTATATTATTAGATTGTTGTTTATTCAAAGGTTAGGGTAGATCAATAGCGGGAATTTTTAATTTGGTGATGCCCTATTTTGGTTAATTGTGCTGCTGAGCCTTACGAGGGAGTTTTGTGTTATCTACGTCATGTTTCATAGCATTTCCATGTTAGGAAAGTTGTAGGTGACTGTCTAAGCTTTCTTTAGAGTGCAAGATCACTGAATTTGGTTAAGCAGTGTAAACGTTATGACTTCTGGAGTGCTGATGTCCATAATACCATCACCGTTAGTATTACGTGTAGTAGATGGTCGAATTAATTTATGGTCATAACCAGAAATAGTTAGATAATTTTCCATAGTTTTCAAAAGTGGTAGGGTTTTCTATTTTTCATGTGGTAGAAAAAAAGATATAAAATCATTAAGTCTACTGTTATGTAATGTTCCAGATTGACCTTCGGGGTTAAAAACGAGGATTTATACGACGTAATCAGAGAATTTGTATAGCTAGGAAAGTGTAGAAAATATTGTGTAGATTCCAAAAAACACAGAGTTTACTTTGTTTGGATTCCAGGAGTAAAAGTTATGCTTGTTTAATCACCGAGACAGCGGGTGGGTTGTCAGGTGAAGAGGGGTCAATTGTGTCTAGAGCTGGCCAAATGAGCGACCCGGCCCGGGCCGACCCAAGCCCATGCCAACATAGCCCATTCTGGCCAACGAACTAAATGGGTCGTGCCGTGCTGACCCACGTGCCGGCTAGGCATCCCGAGCATGGCACAATGGCCTTTCGGGTCGTGCTGTGCCGGCCTGAGCCTGTTTAGCACGACAGGCCAATTCCGGCCCACTTAGCCTGTTAGGCCCGAAAATCGAAAAAAATCATAAAATATCAAACAAAAATTTAGAAAAATGTGTAGAATCCAAAAATACATATGAAAATTATAAAAATGAGACAAAGATATTGAAAATGTAAGATTTTTATTAATATTCAAATGGCTCCCTCGATAAAACCTTTGTCATTTATCCCATAAGACATGAAAAATTGAAAAAAAAAATAAAAAAGTCCTTGAAAGTATATGTAATTTTTTTATAAAAACCCAAATAAATTTATACATACTTATAAAATGAACTATATAACATTAAAAAAATAAAACAATATAAGAATTAAAAATAAAAAATAAAATCATATATATATATATATGTATATATTAAAAATTAATGGGTCGTGACGTGCCTAGGTTGTGCATGTCAGTGGCGGCGCATAGCTGTTGTTGTGGCTAGGATGGCAACGTCATGTCGAGTGGTGGAACATCCCATCCCGAAAAATTCCCGTCCCCATCCCCATCCCCGCCTCGGTGCTATTCTCCCATATCGGGTTATCGGGGCCACGGGACCCATACATAAGTTGGATCTGAAAGAGGATAAAATAAGATTCATAATGTTATAAAATGAGTATGAACATTCGCATGCAATACTAAAATGACAATATTTTGTTATTAATTAGCATCCAAAAGTGCAAATAAGATTATCGCCCTATCGCCTTATCGGGTTGTCGATTAGTGGTCTACATGTCTTATCGGGGCTAGCGGTAATGGGGATGGGGAGTAGGGAATATCCCCATCCCGACATGCCATGCAATTCGGACTTGCCATCCTTAGTTGTGGCGTGCGTCATAAACTCGGGCATGCTGCGGACTACGACAACGTCATACCTGGCTCACTCTAATTGTGTTAGGTTTGCACGTAGGAGCGTTGTTGAGTTGTTCATATTCATGTACTATTGCATATTTTTAGATGAATTATTGGATTTGTCTGGGGAATGTTGCTTCGATTTTAGTGCCACATTTGCATTGTTTTGATTTCCGTCACAAAAAGACAAGTGCATGGTAGAGTGGTAGACATCGTTTTGTTTGCCACTTGTCTTTACAATTAAATTACCACGAAATTTATTTATGCTTATTTAAATATCATAATAATGATGATGGTATGGTAATGATGATGATATGACAATGGCAATGACGTTGCAATGATGATAATGGATCATATTAATGGATAATGTAAAATGTTGCATCATTTGTATTCATCATGACATCACGTCATGTAACTATTCTGGTGTGGTCGGTGAAAACTGTTACATGGCTATTTCGGAGAGCTCTTGATAAAATCCTACAGATGTAGGGACTCCACTAGGATGGAGGCTAGAGTGCTTCACCGACAGGAAATCAGTTCGCTTTACCGGTATTAGCGGTTAAAATTGCATATAGATATAGAGTATACTTGAGAATTGCATACATGAAAAGAGAATGATGTTAAATGATTACATGAAAGATGATGATATTAAATGAGTATATGATTGATGATAATAATGATCTAATTTGAACGACAAGTTGTTTGTTTATTATTCTATTGTATACTTGTTGAGTTTTGAACTCACCCTTCTTTTGTTGTTTTTAGGTGATCAATGAAGGCGACATGCATAGGATGCAAGTAACACATATACATCACATGCTATCAATCACAGACATTATTAATTAGTTGCTATCATTCAATCTAGAGACTTGGTATCTTATCTAGATTTGATTCGTAGATATGGTTATCATTAGCTTAATGATCGGAACTTGTTTAATTTAATAATGTCTTGTTTATCTAGTTGTTGTTAATTAATGTTCCCGGCACATATGGTTCCGGGCGTTCTCGGACCTGTGGCCCCAAGTGCTCTTGGGCATGTGGTCCAAACCGTGTAAAAGTTAATCATTTACACATTTATATTGTTACGACTGTTGAAAGATGACCATTGTGGTTTTTATTACATGCATTGCTCGCTGGAATTATAGGTAATTGGGGTTCAAATTTAGAATGAAAAAGGTATAGGTGATATTTTGGGCTCAGTATTAGGCTAGGGTGTTACACCTTTTGGCAATGATGAATTAAAAAAACCTTCGTTTCCATCTTTCCTTGGAAAGCAAATAACGATGTTGCATTTCTCGTATGTAAATATCTATTTTTCTCCCTTGGCGGATGCTTGGATGCTAGAATTTATAAACAGTTGTTGCTAAAACGTCTTTTAATACATTTCAAAAATAAATTCTAGTGGGAGTTTTCACAAAAAAAAAACTATATCTCTGCAACAAGCTAACTGTATAAAGAAAAGGAAACTTTAATTTGTCTCTTCTTCATGTTTTAATTTCTTGCTCTGGAGTAAACTAACTCATTATTTAAGGGCTGAACTCATTTTGTTAGGCTGGTTCTGTCAGCTAATAGCAACAAAGCAAAGCATTTTGGTAGTTAACTGAAGTCCAAATCTAACACAAGGTAATATTAATTGAATAGTTTTGCTGAAACTCAGGAACCAAACAACCGCATATCTCTTATTACCATGGTGTGACTAAATGTCACGTCTCTATACTTGATATTAAACATCTATTAATTATATGACGTTTATTGCAAATTAAAGCAGGCATCCTTGTGAAGGCACACTTAAGAGCCTACATGTACAACAGGTACATTTATTCTAGCCTTTCTAGCTAAGTACCATACGATGCGGCTATGTATTGGTAAGCACGCATATATATATATATATATATATATATATATATATATATATATATATATATATGTGTGTGTGTGTGTGGTAATTAAGCTCAAGCTTGCCTTCGACTTGAACATGACCGATCAATTAGATCAGGTGAACCTTCTCCCACCTGTGCCCGTAATTAAGCTCAAGCTTGCCTTCGACTTGAACATGACCGATCAATTAGATCAGGTGAACCTTCTCCCACCTGTGCCCGTCGGCCGCTGACAGTTGAAGTACATCGCGGCCACAGGCTTGCCGAGGTTGAATAGGCGTGCGAAACTGCGCAAGTTGAAGTTTTGACGCACTTGCGGCGCAAACACCGTCCCCCGCCCCAGTTGTCGGTACAACACCAGGACAATGCGGTGGATGCCCATGGTGGGGCTTGGGCTCTCGTATGTTACAATCTCTCGGCCTGCCATTTAATTGAAAAATAAAGGTAAGATACATATGCTCTGTGATCTTAAATATTCCTTCTAAGTTCTACTGTCTCTCTCTCTCTCTCTCTCTCTCTCTCTCTCTCTCTCTCGGTCATTAATCACGCTTGTTCATATATCAAATTAGCTTGAAAAAAAATCCACATCCAAATTCGACAGATGTTGGGCGAGTGAGAGGAGTTAGTTGTCGATAGTAAGTACTGTATTTTCATTTTTCCTTCTTGAAATTATTTTGCTTACCTTTAACACGGGTTGAACATGTAGTTGAAACTTTACTATGTACAAAAATTCCAGAGAACCTCAAGTACTTTGATACGTGTGTCATAAAACCTAGATTTGAAACTAATTTTCAGTTTACTCTAGATTTTTTTTTAGAGAAATACTATGAAACACTGTAATGTCTCCTTTGCACACCCCCCCCCCCCTCTCTCTCTCTCATTTCTCTCTATCTCTGTCTCTAGCATCCCTCCCTTCTCGATCTCTCACTCTCCCGTGTCCAGCCAAGAAGTGTGCCGATGAGCCGACAAAGGCAAGTGGCCACCCCCTTGTTCACTTCCAATGCTGCCCCTCCACCTCCTTCAATTCCAGCTCTGGATTTGGCGCGGCGTCGCGGTGCTTCACCTCCAGCTCCAGATTTGTCGACGAGCAGTGGTTGTGCGGCTCAGGACGGCCGGATCCGATGGCAGCGCGGTGTAGAGCTCCGGGCCAGAGCTAGGGAGAGAGAGAGAGAGAGAGAGATGGATGCTCAGCACAGAGCTCGAGCATGGATTCAGTGGCTGGCGACGTCGTGGCGGCGTCGGTAGTTGGGGTTGGAGTCGGGGAAGAGGGTGCATCAGCGGCGGACGGTGTTGAGCGGCTCCGTGGCGGTGCATCAGTGCCATCGTAGCCATGTGAATTGGCCGAAACTAGCCAAAACTCGTTGAAACCTTGAAACTCTGATTGAAACTTGTTGAAACTTCTCAAAATTCTCTAGCTGAAACTTGTTGAAACTTTGGTTCCATAATCTGAAACTCGTTGAAACTTAGATCAAAATTTTTATTTGAAACTTCTAGAAACGTGCGAAACTCATTGAAACATGAAACTTTTAAAATGTTCTCATGAAACTTCTTGTAACCTCATGAAACTTGTTGCTACACTATTGTAACGCTATAGCGTTCCCTAGTCACTTCCTTCTTTGTGAGATATTACAATTTATGGTCACTTCCATTATTTGATCGTTAGATTTGACAGTTTTGTCACATGGCTATCATGTGCTGACTTGGCAAAGTCACGTAGTATTAAATATCTAAAATTCAAAAAAATATTAAAGGAGTAATTACATATTAAAATTTAATTTGAAACAACATGAATATGTCGTCTCGTAGTTATACTTCGAATACAAAAATAAAATATTTTTTAAAGTTAGAAGCATATATAAATATTAAGTGTAACACCAAATACAATAGTTATGTCTATTATATATTTTAGTTAATCGTTAAAATAAAAGCTTCTAGTCAATGCATCTCATTATGTGCGAGTAACTGATGCAACATTTTGTTTACACGATTGCAACACCAATACCAATAGTGCACTAGCTGAAGAAAAAAAAACTGCCTCTGGAAATATTCTTCCAAATACAAATACAAATAATACAGGTTACAACCAAATGATAGAAAAAAACATAATTTAGGACTGAATAAAAAAATGAACTCAAATGTATGAACTTCTAATTAGTGCACACATTGAAACATTTTGATTGAATAGCTATAACATAACGCCCATTCGCTGCTTTGTTAACTAAATATATATTAGACGCCTAGTGGAATATCGTATAAAAGATCTCCAAATTAAGAACTATAAGTTAAGTTGGCATGACTATAAAACTTCACCAGAAAGATTATCTAATATGAACCTTTTGGCAACAAGAATAAATCAAACTTGAGCATTTTGCAAACTTTATGTATTCACCACAAGAAGGAACAGTCGCATATAACTAATAATGTTTTGGTAGGTACATATGAATATAAGTTGTAGCTGTGTATGTTTGCATACAATGTGAATATGCTCACCAAAGCTATCGTCTGTTGATGCTGGGATATCAGTAACCATCCTGTCAAATTAAAAAGTAGTTAGATCAGTTGATCAAAGTGACAAAAACAAGCATGCACATGCAGTAGAGTATTACAACAAATGCAAGAGTTATGGCTCACCAATGCAGGTATTCCCTCAGGGTTGGGTTGCTGGGATTAGGCGCATCAGGATCCACCATAACCTAATAGATTTGCAATTAACACAAGCACATGGTCAACATGTTAGGGGATTAAAATAAACCTGAGGGCTGGGCACCAAACTAGTTGAGGCAAACACGTTGAGTTTAAGCTTGGCTGGGTGAAGCCATTGTTGTCGATCTTGGCTAGTCCAAGCTCAGGAGTTTAGGCCATGCCTAATCTTCTCTATGATCCTTAGATTAAGAAAAGTACCCGATACCATGGCCATACGGCCTACCATCGATCAATGGACTCTTTTGGGTGCAAAGTGATCGGCTTACTAGGGTATAGGCCACTCGAAAATCATCACCTCCAATCTCAACTCTAGGTTTCACAGAGACTGCAGATGAGCGAAACTCCATGCCATTAAACACAGGTCTCCCATCATACATGACAGTTAGAGGCACTGAGCTAGTGTACTGGTCTAGAACATCTCCAACTATCTGTCCTCTTGTCAAGGAGTCATTAGCCATGATATATTTGAGTGTGAGAGATAGTGTACTAAGAACTACAAAAGCGAACAGGCCTTCAATGGCTTGGGCAAATTACAAGGTTTTTTGGGCTATTTATAGTGGCCTAGAGGACGACACTCTCATTGCGCACACATGTGATTCCCGTTTTAACAATTTCAATAGAACTCTATGCATCTACTTTCCACAAGATGCTCTTCTACTTGTTTGATGGGATTTCAAACATTATTTGTCGTTCATTTTGCTGTTTTTGAGCATCACAAATGTTTGGGAATCTATATATCTCTGTCATATCGATCAGTTATATCACTACTACACAAAAAGTCATCACAGACGGTTTCTGAACCATCTGGATTTATGTGTCTGTGATAACAGGCGGTCATCATAGACGATTTTCAAACCGTCTGTGAAAAAAGCTATCACAGACGGTTCTGAACAAGAACCATCTGTGATAGTAATTTTCACAGACAGTTCTTGTTGGATTTTGAATGTTTCATAGTTGGTACCATCACAGTTCCTAATATAGAACTTGAACATGGAAGATAAAATATGAGGTGTCTTAGACTGAACAAGATACTAAATGTATATGTGAGCTTTCCATCTTCCGAGACTCTTGAAAATACATGGAAAAGGCATCACTCCCATACAAAAACCTTCCTGACCTCCCCCTTGCGGCCTATGAGCACCCCAATGCTGCCCATCTTGACCATGGCATCAGCAAAGTCCTACCAAAAGTAGGGCCCGAAGAAAGTGCTGAGGAGGCCCGAGTAGGAGTCGACGATGTCGACGGTGGAGGTGTTCACTACTACACACAGCCTCATCACGAGCGGTTCGAGCAGTCATCACGCGCATTTACAACCGCTCGTGTTTTTATACGCCTGTGATAAGTTGCGGTTATCACGCACGGTTAAACATCCGCTCGTGATAAGTCACAACACGAGCGGTTCTAATTATAAAACCGTCGTGATATCTAATTATCACGCACGGCTCTATTCAAGAACCGTCATATAGACGCATATCACGCACGGCTCTATTTACGAACCGCTCTATGATATACACATATCCCGCATTTGTTATCATTATATAACCGTCGTGATAATACACATATCCCGCACGGTTCGTAAATAGAACCGTCTCGTGATAAAGGATATCTCGACGGTTATATTTACGAACCGCTCAGGATACGTGTATATCACGCACGGTTATATAATAGAGCCGCAGGATTATACATATCACGCACGGTTTGATTGATAAACCGTCTGTGATAGTTATTTCAGCATAACTATTTTTAAAAAATTTCGCTAGCCTCGGATTGCTAGCCATGCCCTCTCAAAATAAGCAGTGAGAAAATAGATACATCACGTATATCAATCGTTGACAACCCAAAGTGATCATTGTCATACAAACGAACATATATCAAATACAACAAACATTGTAATATCAACTCGTTCGAAAATATTGTCATACAACCCAAAGTGACAACCCAAAGTTTACCATTGAATCACAACTATTCAAAGTGAATTTCAACTATATCAAATATATTAATTGTTTCAAGGTCGTTCAAGTGAAACTCTCCGTTGGCATAATGATATCCGTCGTGATGAAGGTGCAGAGCCTCCTCGAACATCCGAGATCTCTTTCTGAACGAGTGAATCTAAATCTATATTCAAAACCTACAAACAAGAGTAAAGTGTTACACATATATATTTAAATTTATAATTAGCAATTATTGCGAGATTGACCAACCTCGGGATCCGGCAACCTAGCACTCATGAGAATCGCATATGATGGCAAACGTAGAATGCACATTCTTCTGCTTTTCTGCTGGCGGCACTCAAAAAATAGAATTACATATATAGGTATAGTCAGTTCGAGACGCATTATTACGAAGTATGATATAGGATTATTGTGTTGTAGCACGTCATCGGAAATCGCGTCCGTGATTAAGTGTGGCGTTCGTTCCTTGTATAGCCCTCCTCGGCAATATAGGAGATGAACGACCTACATGTTTCAAAAAGTTAACCTCGGCCATTTCAAACGAAGGAAGACTACAATAGAGTTATGTATGGAGGAAATGAGCACACACATCGACTACTTCTTGCACAAGGGTGAAGTCGTGGCCTTTTTCATTAGGGAATCAAGGTATAGTACCGATTCCTCTTTGGTATAATGACTAGAAGGATCCGATGATGCCTACTCATGTATGTCGCTATAGTCATTAAACCTAAGTTCATATCATATAAAGTACAAATGAAATTTGTATAGCAAGTAGTGAAGCACTTACTTCGGTTGTAGGGCACCATTATGTAGTCCACGTAGTTTTGAGCAAGCAATCCTGCCGTTATGTATTTCTCGACGAGGATGCGCTCGCCAAGATGGTTTGCTCGTGAGACCACGTGTGGGTCGAGGAAACCCACCGGTTCTTTCAATCGCCGGGCAGTTTTAATCATGTATCTATACATAAGCAATGAGTTGTTATATTACGTGAATGTACGTGAATGTAGAACTTGATTGTACACACTTACAGTGTCCAGCATCGTAGAAGTGAGGCATCGAGGGCTTTGAGGTTGAATAGGTCGAACAAGTCGTCGAAGCCCACGATGAAGGGGGCCGGCTCGTGGAGGAAATAGTCCTCCGTGTATCTGACGGTGATTCCATCAGCGCACCCTTTCTCTTTGGTCTTCTTCAAGTACCAACTATGCAAATTCTGACAACCTAATCCAGCGTAGGCTAATACTGTGCTCGTCGCCAACGGACTTCCGAAAGAGTATTTCTTAGGGTTAGGAGGCGGAAGCGCCTTAATGTTCTTCGATTTCGATTTGTTCTGAACGACTTGCGCGCTACGCGTCTTCCTCCTGTCAGACGACTCGGGAACTGATACGGCGGCACGCTTTTTTTGTTCGGTGTCTTCTCCACGGAACCGATGAGGCGGGCTTCGAGCGAAGGTTGAGGTGCGATCATGGAGGGCCTGTTGGAGAGACATGGTCGTGTCGAGGTGGTTGGGGTAGAGTCATCAAAGGTTGAGGCGGCACTGCAGGGTCCAGGACGATGTCCTTCAAAAGTTTAATTGGAGGGGCATGGTCGTGTGGAGATGGTTGGGGTGGAGTCATCGAAGGTTGAGGCGGCACTGCAGGGTCCAGGGCGATGTCCTTCTTTGGCCACTGAATAAAACTGTACATGGCATCCCCTAGTGTTATGATTTCGTCGTTCGGGCGAATCTCCAGCGGGACGGCCCTAAAATTATCATGTACCATGTCCACCTGGACCCTGGCGTAACCCTGCGTCACCTGGGCACCGTGCTGCACTATCCCTTCATTGCATGGATACACCACCCCCCGCCCAGCCTCAATAGACATCCCAACCATCCTCACTTGGAGTGTGCAGTGCGTCGGCTCCTACAAAACGATACGCAATTAGCTAAGGCGTCCTATAGGTCTATCTTTGGAGCATTCCAGAGATGTACATTACCTTGATGTCGTCGATAGGTAATTGGACATCATCGTGTTCACAATTTTGCGTGGACGCGACGCTACTCCGATGTTGAGGAGGACTGCCTACCAAAACAACGGGGGCGGCCTGCGACTGGTTGTTGAGGAGTAGTAGTTGATTCACTTGGTCCTGCAATCTTGCTATCTTTTCTTCAAATTTTGCAGTAAGCACCGTTCTCTTCCTTCAAATTTTGAAGTAAGCACATGTTCCAACACTGTGTCGTACTCGGCCTTGGATCTCTTCCTGCTCCTATACGTGCAGTAGTCGTCTCGGAATCCATCCCTCCAAGATACGTTAACCCCTTTGCCTCGCGTGCGACCCGGGTGCTCCTTGTTTCCCAGGGCCGTAGTTAGTATATCATTCTCCACGCTCGCTTGGAAGGAGCCTTCGGAACATGCGGAACTCAATTCTTGCTGCAAGAGGTCATCATGTTATTATATACATTATGAAGTTATAGACTTATTAACAACTAGGTAGTTCGAAGACATTTACCACACGGTTGGCCACATCCCGGTCTGCCGGGTTTGTGAAAGAGATTTCGCCAAGACGTGGCGATGCCTCGCTCTTAACCGGAGAGAGCGCGCTGTCCGTGATCTCAGCAAATGGCCTTGTTTCGCTCGCGTCCTCCGCGCCCATTGCGCGGTTTTACCCGCGTACCAGCCGTGCCGAGTTTGTGGGGTGAGTGTTAAGTGTCCGGAGAGCCTTGTGCGTCGCACTTTCTCACGAAATTGGCGTCGTCTTCATTTGCACAAAGGCGTCCCATATATCCCGCGACAAGAATTTATACGCCGTGAAGGGCGTTCGACCCGTGTTCACGCACCTTGTGACAAGCACGCTCTTGAAGGTCCTCCACGCTTCCGATCGAGAGCAACGCTCGCTGCTCCACGCGCGCCAGTGTCTGCGGTGGGAAAGTGAACGATTTTAAAACCGTCCCACACCGGCTTCTCCGAACATCCGACCACGGTGTCCCACCGGTGTGGTGATGGGGACCCGTTCCTTCCAAGTATCCCGCACAAGGTTCGAATCTCGCCGCTTTGGGGGACTCACGGGATCCCATTGGCATTGACCTCCGTGGCGGTCATTATGCCCGAGGAATTCTCGATGTTCCTCTGCCATCTCGCGTCACGCACCACTTTCCTCGGAGATCCGACGGCGGCGAAGATGGTGCGGACGCCATGTCGCCACTTGCTATCTATATATGCACGAAGCAATATGCGTAAGCTCTAATCGACCGATTCAAGCGATTTACTCAACTTAACCAAAATGATGCACAAACGTATAATTTATAAAGAAGGATTGATGGTAGTTTGTGCTCTCGAAGGAGAGTTGCAAAAGAACAAGTCTTTGCCATCTCAATCCTATTGTCTATACTCTTCATTAAATGAATATGATAGTATAAATTCAAACTATGAGCTCTAAACAATACTTTGCTTAATCACAAATGATCTCAATCATATCAAAATGATCTCTTAAAATATTCAATCTCGATAAGAGAAAAGTTCATCACAGAGCGAACTGAACAAAGCCCATCGATCAATTTCGGTTCACATTATCAAAGACTATCAAAGTCACATCACGGAGGGTTCATCAATACAATAGAGCTCATGAATGAACTAACAAGATATCAAATTGACGGATGCATTCAACCGTCTGTGATAACTAGCATTCAACCGAAAGTAACAAATTAACGAGATATGAAATTGACATAGCAAGTAATTTGTACAATAGAGCTCAAAAATCAACTAACTATCACATTCAATCTCAGTATAAGATGAGTTCATCACGAGCATGTCAACAAAGCCCATCGATCAATTTGCCGATCTTTAGGAATACTCACGAGAGATGCCGCACAACAACTCACGGTGCAAGGAGGAGGCCGGTGCGGGGAGGAGGCCGACGCGGGAGGAGGGAGAGGCGCGGGAGGAGGCCGACACGGGAGGAGGACGGCGCGGGAGGAGGCCGGTGCAGAGGAGGAGGCCGACACGGGAGGAGGCCGGCAGCAGAGGAGGAGGCCGACACGGGAGGAGGCCGCGCCGAGGCGAGGCAGCGTCGCCGATGAAGGGGCGGCGGCGCGGGTCTTACGGACGGGAGGTGAACGGCGAACCCTAGAGGAGCGAGAGAGCGCGCGAGAGCCTAAGGGCGCGGGAGACGAAGTGACGAGTAAAGAGCAAAACCCTAGGGTGCGCCTTTTGATAAAAAAGAATATCACAGACGGCTCTATTAATAAACCGTCTGAGATATCATAGGGTATACATGTTGGACCAGTCACGGTGAAGAGCAGATTATACAGGAAGTTAATAATGATGACATCGACGAGGAATTCAACGATATGCCGGATGTGGACTGTGTTTTTGATGACGATAGGTCGTACGATGACAATCTGGATCAGATGCTATGCGATGCAGAAGGAAACTACAGTGAGAGAGAGTTTTGTAAATTCGAGCGCTTAATGGAGGACTCGGGGAAACCTTTGTTCCCTGGCTGCAAGCCGGAATACACAAGATTGTCAACCGTACTTGAACTGCTGAAATTGAAGGCGAGCAATGGTTGGTCCGACAAGAGTTTCACGGCGTTGTTAGGTCTCCTAGCGGACATTCTTCCGGAGGGAAACGTGTTGCCCAAAGACCACCTACCAAGCCAAGAAGGTTCTTTGTCCATTGGGAATGGAAGTAGAAAGAATACATGCATGTCCGAACGATTGTATCTGTATCGTAAAGAGTATGCAGACTTGCATGTATGTCCGTGTGCAAAGCATCCCGATACAAGCGTAAGAATACTACTAAGGTGAAGCAAGGACCTCTGCTAAGGTGTTGTGGTATCCGCTCGTGATCCCACGTTTGAAGCGTTTATTTGCGAACCGAAAGGAGGCAAGATTGCTGCGTTGGCACTCTGAGGAGCGTAAGAAAGATGAAAACTAAGACACCCCGCCGATTCTCGCAGTGGAGAAACTTCGATCGGACCTTCAAAGAGTTCGGTGCGGAACCGAGGAACATAAGGTTAGGTTGAGTACGATGGAATGAATCCTTTCGGTAACATGAGCAAACGATATAGCACATGGCCCGTGAACCTATGTATGTACAACCTTCCTCCTTGGCGTGTATGAAGCGGAAGTACATTTTGATGTCACTACTTATCCAAGGGCCAAGCAACTCGGGAACGATATTGATGTGTACCTAGCACCATTCTCGGATGATCTTGTGACATCGTGGAACGAAGGGTACAAGTATGGGATGCGTACAAACGAGAGAACTTCTCTTTCACGCGTCATGTTGTTCTCGCACTATCAATGATTTTCCTGCCCTTGGTAACCTGTCGGCTTGATGCGAAAGGAGCCAAAGCTCGTCCGCACCGCTTAGATGCTACGAGAGTGTATGGCTGAACAACTCGCAAAAATCGTGTATATGCGTCACCGTAGGTTCCTTCCCAGGAATCACCCATACCGCAAGATGAAAAAACAATTCGACGGAAATAAGGAGGACAGCAGCTCCAAGGGCTTTTAGAGGGAAAGAGGTCTATGATATGGTTAAGGATATCCATGTTGTGCTTGGGAAGGGATGTAAATTAAAAACCCGTGAGAAGAACATCCGAAGAAGCGGTCAATTTTTGGGACTTGCCTTATTGGGAGCACTTAGAAGTTCGTCATCGCATCGACGCCATGCACGTGGAGAAGAATGTATGTGAAAGCTTGATTGGTCTCTTCATCAACATTAGTGGCAAAACAAAGGATGGTGTTAACGCACGACGCGACTTGGTTGATATGAACATAAGGACCGAGTTAGCACCGAAAGAGACCGATAAAGGACGAACATACCTTCCACCAGCTTGCTACACTATGTCCAAGGCCGAGAGAAATGAATTGTGCCAAAGCTTGCATGGTGTCAAAGTCCCGTCTGGTTACTCCGCTAACATTAAGAAACTTGTTTCTATGCAAGATTTGAAATTAATTGGTATGAAGTCTCATCGTGAAGGACTATATTTTAATTAAGAAATTACTCCATTGTAATTAATTTATTCCATAACATCATGTGTTATGAACTTGTAATATGTCGTACGTATATTTTGATGTCAACGTGGAATTGTAATCGCTCCTGTCCTTGTGGACCGTATATTTTGGTGCATTAAAAATTCATTTCATTTGGAAAATAGTCCAGCTGCACCACCTTTCTAGAAACCTAAAAAACTAAAATTTTATGGCAAATAGTCTAACACCTTTGCAAAGAAACTGGTATACTCATGCCTAATCCTGCAGATGCCATCGCAGAAGACGACGAGTCGCCCCACCCTTCCACACCGCAGCCAATGCTCGTGCACCGTGGCCATCCTCCGACAGCGCCCACACCCGCCCGTGGCGGCCTTCTTCCCACGCGCCGCTGGACCATGTCCGCGGCGAGCCTCTCGCACCGCCGCACTCCGGTTGGTCTTGGCCGCTCGCACCCGCCGCCGGTCGCTCGCCCTCGACTGGCTGATGTAGTGCTTCCCAACGTCGCGCGTCTCGCCGGCTGTGTAGAGGAGGAGACCGAGCACGTAGGCCGCGGCCTTGTGGCCGGCCATGGCCGCCCGTTCAAGGAACATGAGGCCGCGCTGCATGTCTTGGGGCGCGAAGACAAGCCCGAGGCCGACGATGAAACAAGCCCCCGGGTTGCCGGCGGCGGCCAGGTGGTTGACGACGGCGAGGTAGCGCTCGTTGTCCTGCCACTTCATCGCCTCCTCTCGCTCCAGCGCCACGCGCCTCCCCACGGCGCGTTCCTTGGACACCTTGTACAAGGCCTTACAACTATACGTACATACATTCAAGATGTTAGAATAAATAGTAGTATGTACGTACGTATATTGTAGACATAAAGATGTACGTACGTTAATCGTAGGCTGCATAGGTCCTCCATGGGCTGAGGAGAGCTCGCGGCCACACGGCCGACGATGTCGACGACGACATCGTGAGAAAGAGCGCGATCACCGACCTCCTCGCCTTGGTGCCGGGCTCGATCGCTCGCATGCTAACCTTGGCGATTGACGACTCAAAACCGTGAGACGAAGAGCGATGGGAGGAGTTTAATCTTCGGTGATTATTCCGTCTTATATCAAGAATTAGGAGTAACTGGCACGTGAGACGAAGAGACGCATGTATCGTCGGCGTGCGAGACGAAGAGACGGTTGTGCGATGGTGAAGAGACACATCGCGCGGGAACGGATATCACGACGGCTCTATATGGGAACGATGCGTGATAATAATATCACCGACGGTTATTTAATAGAGCCGTCTGTGATACTAGTATATTACAGACAGTTCTCAAATTGAACCGTCTGTGATATTTCACAGACGGTTTTATTTCCAAACCGCTCGTGATAAGCGCCCTCCTCACAGACGGTTCATATTACCAACCGCTCGTGATACTTCCTGACGGTTGGTAATATGAACCGCTCGTGATATGTCCTCATCACAGACGGGTCATATTACGAACCGTCTGTGAAGTATCACAAACGGTTGGTAATAAGAACCGTCTGTGATGAGGACATATCACGAGCAGTTCCCGCACGTTCCAAAGGGAACCGTCAGAGAGCTCAACACGCACGGCTCCTTTGGAACCGTCTGTGATGAGGTGTCTGCTATTGCCTGTTTTGTAGTAGTGGTTGTTGTAGAGCACGGTGTCGAAGGCGATGACGGCGAAGCCGTTGCGGATGTTGCGGAGGATGGAGGTGTCGAAGGCGCGCTCGCTGCCGTGGTCGAGGGGGAGGCGCGTGTTCAGGTCCCCCGACATGCACTGGGACTTGAGCTCCGCGAGGAAGCCCTCCGGGATCGACGGATCCGAGCCCTACCAGCAGCCGGGGAGCGAGAAGTTGTACATGCGGTCCTGGATGAAGAAGCACGTCGTCGTGCCCACCGTGTGAGCCGCTACACCCATTTACCATTTATGTACGTGCACCCATAGGTTAGCTACCATGATCAATCAAGTCATCAAGGAAGAAGAAGTTTGTTAGCTTACAGCTGAGGAGGACGAGGTCCTTGTCGTTGAGACCTGCGGTGGTGAACTTAGACCAGAGCACTTTGATGGAGCCGGGAGCATGTCGGCATCCCACAGGTTCAACACCCTCCCCAACGCGTCCCACCCCAACTCGGTTATAATATATAAGGACAACGCTAAAATATTTTGCCTCCTACGCACGCGTTCAAAATTTTTCGAACTCCCATGCTGCAAATCACAGATGGTTTCATACAAAAACCGTCTGTGATAACATATCACAGACAGTTCGTGTCATGAACCATCTGTGATACTTCACAGATGGTTTTTGATACGAACCGTCTATGATAAGCACCTCATCACAGACGATTTGCATTAAAAACGATCTGTGACTTGGAATTTTCCTTACTATGTGATTTTACCATGGCTTGGAATCTTTCCTGCGTCAAACTCCACATGGGGGACATACAAAAGACCTCTTCTAACTTTACTTAAAATCTTCTAGTGTTTTGGAAATTGGCTCTTTCGTTCTCCAGGGGTAGAGGGATAGGATGCACGCACTGTTTAGTTGGTGTCGATGAATTACTATCGATCTTACGGAGTAAATGCGGGAACATGGCTCTCGAGATCACGCATGAAGAGACATGGTATTTTCTAGATAGGTTGAGTTCTTCTACATGGAGAATAATAACCATACTCTTGTGTTCTTATATTAAGCGAGATTACAATGCACAATGTGCCACTGAAACTACGAATGCTATCAAAGGCCTCCTCTCATTTCCTCCATTTGCCGACACCGTCCCTTATAAAGCGTCGAAGGGGTGGCAGTTGTTGTCCATCAATAGATGCCTTGACAGTTTCTAGAATTTGCATGTGGATGACGGTTGTTGTTAGTGGGACCCCTTGCACGTTGACCAGATGATTATTGTCAGAGACGGAGAGAGATGTGTGTGGTTATGTCAGAGACACAAAGGTGCACGTGTTGTATTTGCTACCACAAATAGTTGGACATGGTGTACAAGGCCCCTAGTTAATAAGATAGGGCCCACATATCTTTCTGTGAGACTTATCGGCCATAGGTTGGTCATGATTTGACCTGGCCATAATAGACTTTTCAACCAGGGGGTGGTCATAACCTAAACTAGTCATACCACATATCTCCGACCAGGGTATACTGGAGGCCTATTAGAACCCTATTATCTATAATAAATATTATAGATAAATAGCTTTATTAATTAAGGATTATTCAATCCTCGTCATCTAGCCCCCCCAACTTCAAGTGAAAATAACTTACTCGGGAGGAGGTCATAGAAAAGTAGTCAGAAGGAGATTTTTCAAATAGTATTTCTTTTGACTAGAAATTGACTTGGCCAAGAAAATCTTTTTACTTGAGTTGTAAAAATAACACCTTTATTACCATGTGAACGGAAAAGGATTGTGAACTGCCACTCATGATTTTGTCCGTTGGGAGCAGTTACCAAGGGAATTCCGACCGCTGGTTTCCCCACGATTTCCACCACAAGCCGATGGGTATAAGTAATTACTAAAGGGGTAAAATTAGGAAATTTACTTTTCCCAATCATTTTGTCTCCCTTGAGCTCTTGCCTTTCTCCGCTGCCACTCAAGCTCTAAATCCTTCCTCCCAAATCTTTCGAATCAGAGCAAATTCCTCAGAAGAAATGGCTGGATCCGTGTGAAAGCAGGAGAAATCAGAGATGGGTGTGGAGAAGATAACCTCCTTGGTCGTCACCGAGAAGATTCCTCCAAGGTCTTTGGTGAAGTGGAAGAATGCAGAAGGTGAATGATGGCCATCGGGCTAGGATGGTAGGATTGCCGTCTTTCAAGCTTATTGCGAGTGTGGATTCATACAACCATCACACCCTTTCTTAGATGAAGTACTCGAGCATTTCGAGGTGGAATTGGCAAACTTGTTTCCTAATTATATCACAATGTTGACTTTGTTCGTATAACTCAGTGAGGTGTTGGGGAAACCCGCAAATCTAGAGCTCTTCAAGTACTACTACAGGATGAGCAAGCAGACACGTGGGATTGTGGGGAGCTACTCGATCCAACTCCATGACGGTAAGTCGAATGAGTACATCCCCATGTTCACTAGATTGTCTTGGTCTGGTTGGAGGAAGAAGTGGTTCTACATGACAGTCACCCACGAGGATCGTCTATTCTTTGCAGGCAAGGCCGCAAAGAAGAAGACATCATGGGACACGACCTCAAGTGGTCGAGGCTGGATCACTCCATGGATCCAGGCCATCAAGGACCTGAGGTATAAAGGGCTGACTAGATGGCATGTGGCGACAAATTTTATGCATTTAATTATTGATGGTACAAGTGATAGTGAGACTAAAAGGTACAATATTTGAAGTTGTTGAAAGGATCCCGATGAGCAGGTGAGCACTTCACTATCTCTGATGTGTAACTTCCGATCAAGACTAAAGTTCATATCGCAAGAAAGGGGCATACTGAACAATTGTTTACCAGTCCATAGAGAACCTTGAGGAGGCTAATTCTGTAGCTGTCCAACTTTGAATGCACCGAAGAGGAAGCCTAGAAACTGATCGAAGAGGCTAGACCAGTCGAAAGAAGGGCTCCAGAAGAGATGTAGTTGGGGTCTCCTTCCGATAGCCAAAACAATAGATATTCTTCAGAGTAATTTGTAATGCAATGTGCATGTAATGAAATATTTGACCTTTTGGAATGTATATAAATCTTTATTTTCCTACAAGTTGTCTTTTCGAGTAGTTAGTAACTCATAAGACAAAACTAGAAATGAAAAACAAAAATAAAGACTAAGGTATGGAAGTTATAATTATAACTTCTCCCTAGCCCCGATTGTTTGGTTAGTTAAAGTAAATATACTAACGAAACATTGAAAAATAGCTTGTTTAAATTCTTTTGACCATGTTTTTGAACCTAGTCTCATATTGACAACAAGAGTTAGTGAAAGATCGACACTTCTAGTGGACAAGACCATGTGCAGAGAGAAGAGACTTCGACTAGGTGACATTGCCTTTCTTCGATCAGTGTAAAGAAAACCAAGTGTTTAAAGTGATCAGAGAAAGAATGGAAACTTGGATCATCAAGTAATTATGTAAGACAACAAAGAATGAATAAAAATCATAAACTTTATTGAAAACATAAGAGTTTATACATAGAACTTTCTAATTAGCTAGTCTATGTTCCAAGAATTGGAGAGAACTCCTCCATCTTACATCGCCAATCATACCGAACCCAGTCATGTCACTTCGACCACTGTGTAAGGGCCTTCCCATTTGGGGGAAAGCTTATTTCGATAAAATTAGGTCTAAATCTTTTTCAAGACCAAGTCATAGTAAGGCTACGAGGTTGGACCTTACGGTCTTAGTACTTGTGCAGCGCTTGTTGTTAGATTGCCGATCAGATTAATGCTTAGTTTCTCCTTTCTTCGAGCAGGTTGATGTCATCAGTTTGGTGTTGTTCATTACCCTTGCAGACTTAATTTTTAGTTCTGATGGAAGCATCGCCTCAGCACCAAAAACTAAGAAGAAGGGTGTTTCATTAGTAGCCCAACTAACGGTCGTGTGAATTGCCCAAATTACTAAGGATAACTCTTTCACCCAAGCCCTCGAGCATTTTACAAGTTGATAAAAAAACTCAAGTTTTGATCCCCTACATAATTTGGCTACCCCATTACCAGTTGTCAGGCATTTTCATCCAACCTCCGTGCAGTTCATTGGCTAGACAAGTTTTGATCAGCAAATATGGAGAAGTTCGATGGGATTCAAAACCCCCTTGAATTTCTCCAAATCTATACCACTGCGATCCGAGCCATGGGAAGAGGTGAGCATGTCATGGCGAACTATCTTTCGACGAACTATCTTTCGACCTGCTCAAAGGTTCTACTCGGTCATGGCTGCCCAACCAGTCCCTCGAGTCGATCTACTCGTGGCAACATCTCTATGATTTGATGCTGGCAAACTTCCAGGGCACCTACAATCGCCCTAGAAAGGAGGATGATATGCATCACATGAGGTAGGAGTTGCATGAGACCCTGCATTAGTTCATACGATGCTTCAGCCAGGTTCAAAATACTATTCCTGAGGTATTAAACTCATATGTTATTTGAGCCTTTAAGCAAGAAGTGAGGAAACGGAGGTTCATAGAAGATATTGCCTTGAACCCTCCATCCACTGTCACTGAACTCTTTGAGACGACCGACCACTACTCGACTACAACTGAGGTAGTTGAGTGGAGCCAGACTACAGACCATGACGATAAGGATTCTCGAGGGGTGAACGACAGAGACATGAAGAAGGAAAAGCAAATTGGCAAATCCAAGAGCAAGTTCAAGGCTAAGAAGCCACAAGCAAAAAACTCGAAGGACGTGCTAACTGTCAGCGACAAGGAGTCTTGAGGCTCCAAACAGTACTCTGATTGGGGCAAAGTCAAATGCCCCTAACAAAAGTTAGACAAGCCGAGGTGGAGCCCTTTCCATAAAAAGGAAGGGCATGACCTCTGCAATTGCCGAGTCTTCCAATGGAAGCTTGAGGATTGCTACTCTGGCAAGGGTGCACTTCCGACCATCAAAGAGATGGGATAGGCAAGTGGCAAGAAGCATTCAAAGGAGGACAAGGAGATGTTGTATCAAGACCCTAAGCACACGATCGACCACATCTATGAGGGCTCATCGGCATATGAGTCAAAATGATAGCTTAACATTGTCGAACATGAGGTAAACTCTATTGATCCTCTTGTTGTGCATAAGTTACCTAAGTGGTCAGAAGTTTCTATTTCATTTGAAAAGGAAGATTGTTTGATCCCTTCCACTCGGCCTGGTCGTTTTTCGATTGTGGTCGAGCCTACCATCAATAATTGCCGAGTCAATCAAGTTTTAGTTGATTGTGAGAATTCTCTTAACATCTTGTTTACGAGTGCTTTGGATGAGATGCAAGTACCCAGGACAAAAATAAAACCAGTGTGATATTCATTTCACGATATCGTACCTGGGTCTTCGGCCAAGTTTCCCTTCCTGTTACGTTCGGGAACAAGCAATTTCAAGACGTAGAGAATCTCCTTTGACGTGGTCAATTTTGATACTGCATATAATGCTATTCTTGGTCGATCTACTTTGGCAAAGTTTCTAATGGTTATCCATTATGGTCATCAATGCTTAAAGATGTTAGGTCCCAAAGGAGTCATCATAGTTCGATATGATAAGAAGATGATGATCACATGCGACCGCAAGTCCCTTGAGTTAGCGGGTGAGATCCCAACTCGAGAAGCTCACAACGTGCAGTACTCGGCGAAGCACACGAAGCTGAAGGTTTCACCCAAGCCGAACGACCATGTCAAGGAGATTCTGCTCAATCCAGCCGAGCACTGCAATACTATTCGCATCGGGGTCGGCCTCGACCCCACATAGGAAGACACGCTCATTGCCTTCCTCTAGGCAAACATGAATGTATTTGCATGGCAGGCATCCGACATGCCCGAGATCCCCAGGGAGGTAATCGAGCATAGGCTAGCTTTACGGCCTGATAAGAATTCCATCAAACAAAAGTTGCGACGCTTCGCCCCCGACCGACAAGAAGCCATCCAATTGGAACTGGACAAGATACTTAAAGCAGGTTTCATAAGACAAGTCGACTACCCCGAGCGGTTGGCAAATCTAGTGATGGTTAGGAAGTCTAAATGTAAGTGGATAATGTGTGTAGATTTCACTGACTTGAATAAAGCTAGTCCAAATGGTGATTTTCTCCTTCCATGTATTGACCAATCAGTAATTCCACTTCTGGTTATGAGATGCTTAATTTCCTATATGCATATTCTGGATATCATCATATTAGTATGTGTTTAGATGATGAAGAAAATACTGCATTCATTAGTCCATTTGGAATTTATTGCTATGTCAAAAAATGCCATTTGGGTTAAAGAATGCTAGTGCATCCTTCCAGCGCCTTATGCAAAAGATATTGTATCCTCAACTAGGTAGAAACTTGGAAGCCTATGTCGATGATTTGTTCATAAAAGGCATAAGGCACAGAGATCACATCTACGACCTCCAAGAAACTTTTGACAATGTTGGAAAGCACTACTTGAAACTCAATCCTGAGAAATATGGGTTTGGAGTTTCTTCGGGGAAGCTACTTGGGTTCCTTGTCTCTACCCGAGGTATTGAAGCTAATCCCCAAAAGATCACAACCATTGATCAGATGTGCCCTTCGACCACAAAGAAGGAAGACTAGAAGCTCGCAAGGTGCATGGCAGCGTTAAGCTGCTTCATAGCCCGTCTAGGAGAAACCCTTTCTTTAAACTTCTTAGGAAACATGAGGGTTTTGAGTAGTCTGAAGAGGCAAACAAGCCTTCGAAGATATTAAGATATATCTTACAAGTGCTCCGACCTTGGTTGCCCCACAACCAGATGAACCACTCTCATTGTACTTGGCTATTACACCACAAGCGGTAAATGCAGTGCTAGTCGTTGAACATGAAAAATACTCAACGACCAGTATACTATGTAAGCGATGTCTTACATGGGCCGAATGAGCATTACCCTCAGGTTCAAAAACTTTTATATGATATGCTCATGTCTTCGAGGAAGCTAAGGCATTATTTCCAACTGCATAAGATTACTGTGCCATCTAGATTTCCCTTAGGAGAGGTCCTCCATCACGGGGAGGCAATGGGATGCATTGCTAAATGGGCAGTCAAACTCGGGGAATTCAACCTCCATTTTGTGTCTCGAACGACCATCAAGTCCCAGATCTTGGCAGACTTTGTCGCCGAATGGACAAACCCTGAGCCAATTCAAGGTCAAGAGCACAACTTTCATGACCAGTGGACTATGTACTTTGACAGGTCTTTAGCTTTAACTGGCTCGGTGCTGGGTTGTCTTGGTTTCTCCACTCAAAGAGATGTTAAACTACGCTATCCACTTAAACTTCCCTGCTACTAATAATGTGGCAGAGTACAAGGGTTTATTGTCTGGCCTCCGAGAGGCGAAAGCACTCAGAATTTGCTGATTATTTATGAAAGGTGATTCTCAGTTAGTTGTGAATCAGGTCAGAAAGGAGTGCCAGTGCTCTAATTCGACCATGTCTCAATATTTATCGAAAGTAAGGAAGTAAGAAAGGCACTTTATTGGTCTTAAGGTACAATATATCCCTAGAAAGGACAACTTTGTTGCCAACCAGTTAGCTCGAATAGCTTCTTCCCAATCACCAGTTCCACGAGGAGTCCTATTGGAATAACTCCAAAAGTTGGCTCTAGTTGAAAATCCAGAGACATCTCCGAGAGAGATAGCTTCTCTATAATACGAGGATACTTGGATGAATCCCAACTATGAGTATTTTGAGAAGAGTACAATACCCAGTGATGATCTCAAGGTTGATTGTCGATCCCGAAAGGCCAAAATGTATACTTTGGTCAAAGAAGTCCTCTACAAGAGAGGTACTCAAGGGGTGATCATGGGTTGTATATCGCAGAAACAAGGAGTGGAACTTCTTAACAAAATACAAGGAGGTATTTGTGGGGCACATGCCTCTTGCAGAACCCTGGCCGGTAAGTCCTTTTGACATGGTTTTTACTGCTCGATAGCCCTCCACGATGCTAAAGAGCTCGTTACTAAGTATGTACAATGCCAATTTCATAGCAGGTAGATACACCGACCGACTCAAGTGTTGCAAACTATTACTCTATCTTGGCCTTTCGCAACCTAGGATCTAGATATCCTAGGACCATTCCCAAAGGCACAAAGTGGCCTTGAGCACCTTTTTGTGGTAATCGATATGTTCACAAAATGGATCAAGGCCGAACCTATTTCTGGGATAACCACTAAAGTGGCCAAAAAGTTTATGATGAAAAGTGTGATCTGTAACATCCCAAAAACCGCATTTTGGGAAAATATAATGAACATAAATGGAATAATAATTTTTAGCATGTCTTTGTGTGGAAAAACTATTTTTTAGCATGATTTTGAACCTTTGCATAAATCAAATAGTGAATTACATGTAAACAACAACTTGTAAGAATTTTCAAAAAATTCATAGAACAGATAAAATCTTGAACAATTTTTATAAGGAACCATACTATGTCAGGAGTCTCCACAAAAATTTTCATAATTTTTTGATCCAGTTTGTTATGTTTAGAAATTCGAACAACAATCAGTAAGTTTAAAAATTCAAAACTTAATTTGAATTCCGGCCGAGCCATTGGGACGAATTCACCCAGCCCAAATCCACTACACTCGCTCTAGCCTATGCCAGTGCCCCGTGTCTCCCTCTCGCGGACACAGCTGGCCCACTTGTCCAAGCTTGTCTTCCACCTCACTTCGCCTTTGCGCGCCAGCGCGCTCCACTGCTCGCCCGTTGGTTTTGACCGACGCCCAACATTTTCATGCCTCAACTGCCCCCGTCACCTCTGCCTACCATTGCCCAAGCTAGTTGCCCCGTTGACATGCCGTTATCGCATGCAGGCGATGAGACTAAAGCTTGGTAGGAGAAACCCGTGCACTGCACCATTTTCTCACCGCATCTGTCATGCCATTCTCGGCCGTATTTAAGCCCCCCACCGCGTCACGAGCTCCTTAGCTCGCCATTCTCACTTCCCGCAAACAATCAAAGCTTCTTGTGCTTTGCTTCGCCGGAGATGAGAGCATCATTCTCGATGCCGGTGAACAAGCCTTCCACCGCCATTAATTGCCTCTGGTGAGCTTCCTTGCCCTCACCACCTACGTCACCATGCACCCCTTACCTCATTCATACTACTTCTTTGCTTGATGTAGCTCCAAGAACCCTGTAGCATGATAGCGCCGTCATCTTGTTCATCTCCAGCGCAAACCCCATTTGAGACCCCCCACATTCCTAACGCTCTGGTGAGCTTGAACCTCACCTAACAGCGTCATATCGTGTTCCATACTCCACTAATGATTCTTCCTTACTTAATGTGGGCCCAATCTCAGGGAATCGCCGAAATCGAGCTCTTCCCAAAGCTGGCCGCCATTGACTCCTTTTCCATTCACCATCGCTCTGGTGAGTCCCCGTTTGATTCTTTGCTCCTACACCATTCTAGGGTCTCCAGTGAGCTAATGCTACACTTATTGTAGCATCTTCATCACCACAAAGCACCAGCATTGAGAGCGTGCCACCACCGTTCAATGTCGATAAGCTTCTCAGGCCATCCCCCAACACCATCGAGGACCTTGGTGAGCTTCTAGTAGTCCCCTAGAGCTTTTGCACGCATTAGTTTAGATGATTAGCTAGCATAGCGTGGAGTTCACCATGGCTGCCTATGGCGCTACCATGAGAAAGGGTATCGCCGTCGCTCCAGTGACCATTGGTCCCTGAGCCGCTGCCTATAGCATCGTAGTTGTTCCTTAGAGCCAGTGCGCACCATCTTTTGTCGCTGATTTTCTCCATCGTGAAAGCCATTTCGGACCCGAGGAGCTCCGTCGCTTATCGTCGGCATATCGCCATCTTGGCTCATCTCTTAGGCCTCCACCACCACCCGGTGGGATCGCCGTCGAGAGGGTAGCCCATTTTGCCCCTCCCCCGAGCCTCTCCATGCCCGCTTTGCCACCGGCACCATGGTGCTCGGCCGCATGCAGCTATGCTCCCTTCTCTTCTCTCTCGTTGATAGTGGGACCCATAGGGGTTGAGTATTAGCTTAACACTAATGATAGTGATTAAGTGAAACTAATCAATGACATGTGGGCCCGGCTGGAAACTAAATTGAAAATCTAATTTAAAACACATTTAGTATATGAGTCACTGACATGTGGGACCACCCACTATTTTCTGTTTTAAAACATGTTTTTAAAACTGAGAGACTGACATGTGGACCCCAGCCATCAGTTAATTAAAATAAAAATAGGTTTAATCTTCAGTTAATAAATAACAAGTCTATGACATGTGGGACCATGTCTATTTTTATAAATAAAATCAATAAAATAGAAATATGAGTCACTAACAAGTAGGCCCCACATGTAAGTTAGTAAAAAAGAGAAAAATCGCTATCAGTTCAGAGGAAAATACGCTTTCCCTGTTGGAAAGTGTAATCCTCAGAAGAACTCAGAGGAAAATAGGCTTGCGCTGTTAGAAAATGCAAACCACAGAAAGTACACTTTCAACTTCACCCTTTTTTTCTGGAATTTTCAAATCGAAACAAATTAAAACATTAATAACTTTTGCATACGAACTCCAAATTGAATGAATATTTTTTATAAATTAATATAAAATCATGCTTTGTCTGAATATACAAAAATATTTGGATTTTATTGCTGTTGAAATTATTTTTCTCTAATTAATTTACTATCGACTTTTTTTGAATAGACGTCGATACTTCGAACGAAATTTACAACGATCCTCCATCCTCATACTTTAAGATACCAAATCAAGGCAAGCACCTCATTTTACCATATTGATCCCATTATTTTAATTATTGTACTTCTTTTTGTAAGATTTATTATGCATGTGTGTATGTTTGTTTAAAATTGCTATATTCACGAGTAGCGGTAGTTATATTCCTATTCAATGCATGGTCCTCCTTGAAATATTGGTATCCTTACTATTGTAGCCATTAAGTTATGATTTAGCTAATAGATGATACCGATTTGGGTATTTCGAGTGCAGATATCACACAAGTACTTAGCCAGGCTCTAGATTTACTAAAATTGAAAAATGGATGAAATGTTGAATATGAATTTAGGAGGATTTGAAATGATGGTCCAGAGGGGTTTACCTCTATTATTTTGTATAAAAATAAAAATAAAAAACTTAGTTTGTGATGCAGACGAGTTATATTAGAATCTGAGGAGTGTGAGTGGTGTATCTCACAAGTAGATAGGAGGAGATCCTCTCCTGGGTCAATTAAGGACCGAACACTGGTAAGTCCTATTTAAACCTAAGCATACAACACATATGCTGGTATGGGACGGTCTTAGCTAATTAAGTCATCGAAAACTAGCCTTGCATGTTGGTAGGCTGTAGTAGTGTGAGCATGTGTGATGGTTCAAAGGAGCTCCCTTCACCAAGGCATTAGGAACAAAACCTTCTGACACAACAGTGAATGCCTTACTAAGACGGTGGTGTACCCGGGTGAAGTGAGAATGTTCATTCACCGGGCTAGTGAATGGCTAGGACTAGGTGATGTATAGGTTTCGTTGTATGCTCTAGATTGCTTACTAAAGATCGTGAGTGGTGGCATCGACGAATGCTAGATAAATAAGAGAATTCATGTATTGTGGGTAAAGTTGTACATCTCTGTAGAGTGTATATATATTTAAATAGCCGTGCTCACGGTCATGAGTGTGCTTAGTGTAGTCTTAACACGTATAGTCCCTATTTTCACAAAAACGGTTTTGTTGGAAAAATTGGGATGGATATTTTTTATGATATTTGAATTGAGTGCCATGTCTATGCCTGAAAATAAGGTATTGATCACAACCAAGGAGGGTTGTGATTTATTATTTATCAAGTTACTTACTTGTTGATTCTTTATCTATTTAACTGCTTTTAAACTTCTGTTGCAAAATACTATGTATTGATATTGCAAATAAAATTTGCTTAATGCTGGAAACAACTTGTAGCATAGAGCCTCCTCCCTTGTTAGCCATGTATAAAAAGAGGGGTTAGCATAACCAGGAGATCGTACATGATGATACCCAGTGGTAAAAGGACTTGATCAGTCATAGATGTTAGTCCTGCAAGGGTAATCCTCCTCACGTTCCATCTGTTGATGTATATTCCTTCGAGGGAGTCATGGTTGCCCACTCCTCTAAGGATCTTGTCGACCACCGGTCGTGGGATGTATACGTTGGTCCCTTCTTCACCTACCATTGTGGTCAGGAAATCGACTAGGAGATGGGTTAGGCTGAGGAAGGTCTTGTTCTCCCCTACGCTGAGAGTTGTGCGACCGGCTGGTGATCGACGGGGTCGTCCCAGTGTGATCTCTAGAACACTGCTGTCGGTACCACTCGACTCTGGCCATTGTATCCTAGAGCTGTAGGGTGATCTCCTTGGCAAAGGCATCATATCCGGGTCCTCTTCCGAGCTCTTGGTTTGGATTCTCTATGAGATCATTAATCTGTTGAAGTTCTTGAGAAGTTTCCAACTAGTACTGACTCAACTAGGCAATTGGTCCTAGGCTACAACCCTTCTTCTCCTGGCAGTCTCGGGATCATCTATGTCTGAGCTGGTCGGAGCATCTCTCAGCGAAGTGCAACTACTTCTAGGACATCGACCACGCTCATGAATGTGGAGATCTCCCTCGTTGCTAGAGTTCTTGCCATTCGGACGAGTGCTGGGAGGGGGTGTATATCAGGCAACATTTTCAGCACCGGCGGGTGGAGAGCAATTAGGATCTGCAGAGAGGGCAATGACCTCCTGGGTGCTATTGGCACCACTAGTGGTCGAACCCCCCTGGCTTGACATGTAGTCAAAAGACAATGCCTCACGACTCAGAGCAATATGTACCAAAAAGGGGAATTATGGGTTATAACTATCTCTAATGGAAGGCATACACTTCGCGTGTGTGGTTGGACTCGCAATTGAAGAGTGTTCGATGGTTAGTAGATGGTGTCTAAGCCCCAGAATTGTACGTTCCAAGACTTCCCGAAGGTAGTTGGCCATCCTCAGATGAGCTTGCATGCTCAGAGGTGGGGGCCTCACCGTGTTTGGAGCCCGTCATTGGTCGGCATTGGTCATGGTCATTTGGACCCTTGCCTGTGAGGATTCTAACTCCCCATCTGGGCGTAGAGGTGCTGGTGAGAGTGTCGGTGATAGCACGCTCTTTTGCAGCATGTCTGTGGCACAATCACCTGGACCTGGCGATAGGTTCCAGGAGTAGGCGCTGCCCTCGGGCGAGTTGATGCTCGACTCGTAGTCGTAACAGGCATCCATGTTGAGTTCTGCGCAATCTGCAAGATTGAACCAATTCTCCTCATTCCACTCATTTGTCATGGAGGCATCTGAGCAGAACGAATGAAGATCACCACCGTGTTCCCCAAGGACGACGCCAACTGTCAATGAATTACTATCAATCTTACAGAGTAAATGCGGGAACATGACTCTCGAGATCATGCAAGAAGAGACATGGTGTTTTTTAGACAGGTTTAGACCTTCTCTGGGGAGAATAATAACTCTACTCCTGTATTCTTGTATTAAGCCAGATTACAATGCACAATGTGCCATTAAAACTATGAATGCTATCAATGGCCTCCTCTCTTTTTCTCCATCTGCTGGCACTGTCCCTTATAAAGCGTCAAAGGGGTGACAGTTGTTGTCCATCAAGAGATGCATTGACAATTGCTGGAATTCGCATGTGGACAACGATTGTTGTCAGTGAGACCCCTTGCACATTCACAAGAAGGTTATTGTCAGAGACGGAGAGAGGTGTGCGCGGTTATGTCGGAGACACAAAGGTGCACATGTTGTATTTGCTACCACACATAGTTAGACATATTGTACAGGGTCCTTAGTTGATAAAATAGGGCTCACATATATGTCTGTAAGACTTATCGACTAGACAGTGGTCGTGATTTGACCTAGTCGTAACAAACTTTCCGACCAGAGGGTGATCGTAACCTGAACTAGTCATGACAAGTATCTCTGACCAGAGGTATATTAGAGGGCTATTAGAATACTATTATATATATAATAAATATTATAGATTAATAGTTTTATTAATTAAGAATTATTCAATCCTCGTCAGTGGCTAGTGTGTCGATCAGTCGGAAGGCTTGCTATATTGTCATGCATCAATAGATAGTTCGCTCTGTGCATAATGAAAATTTCGAATTACTAACTGTTGTCTAAATATTTTTAATATATCATTGCTCTATTGTAGTATTGGTTTATATGTCAATTCCTTTATCGAAGTGCCCATGCTTTCACGCACCTATCTTTTCAAACTTCCATTGATATGTGAAAATGTGTAGTTCATTTCCTGATGAATCGTATAGCTATAACAAAAGGAATGTTTAGTATGCATTATCTCCAAAAAAATCACTACTGTCGAGAATAGATTCCATGAGGTATGTGCACATGAGCACACCTTTGATGCTTGAATGCTTCCCTATTTTCTTCGAATAATTCTCCAATGTGTCATAGAAAATTATTTAAAAAACATTATTTGAGAAGGCAGCCAGTATATATGGAGAAAGTGTGCCATTCTGTAAATAAAATAAAATAAAATAAGTTTAGCCTTACTATCTAGTTTATTAAAAAAAACATAGTTGGTATTCATTATAGTTACCTTTTGTCTCTCTTGATATTGGAGCTATAACAAAAAGAATGTTTAATTAGGATGCATTATCTGCAAAAAAAAAAAAAAGGATTTGGGTGATTTTTTTTTTTGGAGATGTTACACATAATAACAGCCCGTTTAATGCGCCCCAGCTGTGGTCAAGCTTGAGAAAATGAGAGGATTGCGTTTATTTCCTACACCAGCACCTCACGCACAAGGCAGTTGAAGACCCACTCGACGATTCCGGCATGTATGACATGAGGGACAACACATCCACGCCATGCTGCAGAAGACCCGACGCTGCTGCTGTGCCTACAGCCAATCTGATTGCCGTAGTATTTTACCTGAACCAATCATGTGGTGGAGCTCAACAAGGTTGTTATATCTATTCATACATTAGGACATCAGCAGAAACAAGTTTTACGTCAAAAAAAAAAAAAAAGCAGAAACAAGTTGAGCGGCCTCTTGGTGATTCCAACTCGAAGTACAGTGTTATGTGAAAAGTTCGCTTAGATCTGGTGTTTTGTGTACCTCAAGTCAAAATGGGTGGTGTAATGTGCAATTTACTCATAAAATTCATTAATGACATATCTAAACTTGCTATTCAGATGTCTAGCATGCACAACTAGTACCCATGAAATGATTCACCTTTGAAAAGTTTCCATGACTAAAATGCCAGTAAAATATTGCTGCTTAGTTTTGATGCTTTCCCCTTATGATTGATGTTGACACGACCTCACCCAAAAGAACCAAGGAACCTCCATGTTTGGCTCCTTTTCCTCACGTTTTGTATTTTTTGTATAGACGCTAGCCCCTAGTTGCTAGTGTCTTGGATTAGCAATAGGTAGATCAAGCCAGATGCACATCTAGCTAGCTAGACCTTGGTACCACCACTGCTGCAGTTGCACTGCAGCCCGATGTTCTCATTCCACCCAAAGATCGACCACAAAACCTGACCACGTGGCTGAATGAAGAACCATGCAAATCCATACATGTAACTGCAGGCCTAATATTAACGCTATGTAGAAAAGTTATTCCTATATACAAAGCAGGGTGCGTATCATTCTTCAAAGGCCTTACGCCATGCATGTAATTTTCTGTCCGCATCTCTTCGTTATCTGTCCGTGACCTAATTCTAATTCCATCTATCGTAATAGAATAATCTCACCTCCACTACTAACTTCCATTTCTATTCTCCCGTCGACATGATATGACACGCCATTATCACTTGCAGCTCAACTAACACTTGTCCAGTAAATTTGCCTAGAGTTTGTTTGGATATGAAAAATTAGAGTTAATCTTTTTAGACGAGCAGGGATTTAATTCACTTTTCTATTTATCCCAAGTGATTGAGTTTAATCCCTATCTATCCAAACAAGGTCTTATGATGCTCCGACTACAACATACGTAGTTGTTTCAAACTATATAGGGCTAATTAGGATAGTTAACACTTCTCTAATAATTCCGCATATTAGGAGGATGTTAAAATATATAACATCGAAAGAAACATCAAAGATCAAGTTGAAAAGGAACAAATTAAATTCTAAAACTCGAGAGTGACTATATTTTGATTATAGTACGTTTTTTAGCCACCATCAGATAATCTTGACAAGTTGTGCCTGTTTGGATACGAGGGATTTGGATCTAAATCCTTAGGATTTAATTCAAATTTAAACTAAATTCTAAAAATTCCTAGAGTAATCCTCCTCTTCAAAACAGACCCTAAATGGTGATACACACATACTGCGTGCTCCCCACCACCCAAAAAAATCATACTCCGTACTTAGCGAAAGGAAAGTTCAAAGAATCACTAGTTTGTACATCCATTTGAACTGAATGCACTTGATCATCTGTCGAACTAGTTACACAGTATTGAGACCGGTCTAACTCGATGATCATCTTCGCTTGACCTTTCATTTTTGTTAATCTCATTGATTCTTTGATCTGATGTGTCGAGCTAATTGAACAACATAAAGAATATATTCTAGCCCATACTATCGCCTAATTGGACATATACTTTATATTATTCCCATTTTATCTAAAAGCATGCACTCTTTTTTGCAAAAGGATGAAGGAAAGAACTTGAGGGGTACAATCAAGACAAAGACAATGTAACATCTAGCCCAACAAAGAGCCCAGAGCGTCACCAATATATTTTCACTCTAAATTTAAACGACAATTATTTATAATTACAGCAACATATGCATGAATAGAAATCTACAACAGATTATCTTACAACAACAATATCAAGATAATTGCAATAAGGATAAACGATCACATATAACTTGGAACCTCGCGCCCGAGAACGCCCAGAACCATGCATCCGAGAGCATTGACTAGCAACATTACTAACAATTAGGCCATTACCGTAAACGTATTCATAACTCATCTTTACCACAAACTAATACTACTCATAATCCACGCAACTACCATAGATTATCCAATGTCCACTAATAAAATTCCAAATAGATGAGCTATTTCTCTAAGATAATTGAGGTAACTAAATAGTGATGTATTCATGATTGATTCATGTAATGTGTAGGCGCTACTCTCATCTCATACATGTCGCCTTCAATGGTCACATAAAAACATCAACAAAGTAAGAGTGAGACAAAGACTCAACATGTGCATATTAGAACTATATATATATATATATATATATATATATATATATATATATATATATATATATATATATATATATATATATATAGGAAAAATACTTTCTACTCCCGGGAGTAGTTACTCCCACCTTTGATATACCACATAAAAGAACTTGACATACTCCATTATCACTTTGGGTATACTCATATACTAATTATAAGATACTCCAATGTGAACCACACGAAAAATTTGCAAGAGAGTCATAGTTTTTAGCATATTTTGTAAATACCTTCATATTGCACATAAAAATAAGTATGTCTAAAAAATTGTACATACCACCACTGAAAAGGTGTAAATACCACATATGTGGTCTTATATACTTGTATACTACACATACATACTCTCGGTTGCATAAGATACTCCATACGTTGTGAGATATGTAAGATGCGGAATAGGGAGTAACTACTCCCGAGAGTAGGAAAAATGCTTCCTATATATATATATATATATATATATTGATCAGGACATCACTAACCTTGCCACCCATGACCTGCCACGTAGTACACCGTCATCGGCTACACCACCATCTAAAGCCACAAAAGCATATCAAGGACCAATTACAAGAAGACGAGATAAACAAATATTTGATCAGGTAAATGCTAACTTAAGACTTATTCCAAATCTCAATAACTTAGTAGTGCTTCCAATATCCTCTTCTTTGATTGAACTCATGTGCATTGGAGAGGAACAAGGAGGTCCAGAGAACCAACGAGTTTTGTGTGAAGTTTCTTAACCAATCTGCATGAATGAAAATTATTCTAGCCAGCATACACTAGACCAATGGATAGCTTGTCAAGTCTATTTTCATACGCTTCAAACCGTGCATCATTTGGAGTTGTGTAACAAAAGTTATGGTCATTTTCGTGACAGCCGCACAAGTTGTTAAATGTTGCGCGAGGACTGAAGAGTCAGGCTCGAGTTCCACTCAAGAAAACCTTTCAGTTGCTCAAGAAAACTGATGAACTTCTATTTGCTTTCACACCTAAACTAAGAGAGCTATTCCTAGTATAAATATTTCTGTACTCCAACTATTTTGGGGCTTTTGGATCAATCTATGAAAGATAGTACTTTGCAATAAGACTGCTAGTGTTCTTACCCCTATGTTCTTATGAGTTCTCTTGGATTCGCGAGAAGGATCATCCTAGGGTCCCCCTAGTTCGTGCTCTACAGTTCCGGCTGTTTTGTGTGGATTAGTCCTGGTTTGTGGTTCTGCGATTGTTCGGATAGCGGGTCGGAGTTCTTATAGCTTTGGATTGTCTTCCCCATCGCACGGGTCGTAACCAACCTTGGTAGGTATAAAGCTAGTTATTCCCGTTGTTCTTCTGCAATATATCCTCAATATCTTACCTACACCATGAAGATCGGGCCACCCATATAACCGTGCACCCATCTTACATCATATGGTATCAGAGCTTTCGTTGACACGGTAGGTTTCGCCATCCACCTATTAGCCCCTTTGTTCCATCGTGTGTTCTTGTTGTTTTGTTCCCTTCCTAGAGTCCACAAATCACCCACAAAATACCTAGAGCCCTTGTTTGGTACTGCTAATCTTGTGTTTCTCGTGTTCATCTAGTTGCTGGTTACAAACGTTATCTTGCACCATATTTTTTTTCCTTGTGCCCGCCCCCTTAGAATCAAGTGGCTATCCTATAAAAAGGAGGAAAAAAAGAGAAATAGAAAAAGGATAAAAAAAGAAAAAAAAAGTAGAAAAGGGTTGTGTTGCAAGTTTCAGATTCATTAATTTGAATTGTGGTGCTTTGGACCTGCAACATCCACTGTTCTTGGGTTGGTTTACGTCACTTGATTTCAGTACCATAACCCTGTTTGAGTAGCCCACCAAGCTCCACTCAAAACCGAGGCTAGTTCTTGTGACTCCTGTTGTTCAATCGCTGAATCACTTTTGGATAAACTATCACATTGCACAATCGCGGTTAAACGAGAAAGCATAAGAGCATTAATGAGTAGGAGGTGAGATTGTGTAATTCCACAAATAGTACCTATACCACTATATATTGGTTCTGACTAACATGGCAGGATCTCAATCAAGTGTGCGTGGAGAAAATCATGGAGAAGTCGATGCCCCTGTAACACGAGCTGAAGTGCAGCAAATGCAGAATAATCTTCTTCAGGCTATGGAGAGGAAGCTCAATGAACATCGTATAGCAGCTGGTGGTATGGTTCAACAACCACCAAATCTTGATGACCCACTGGCTAAGGTCGGTGATGAAAATTCGGTGGGTGCTTAAGTCGACCGAGAACTCAATGACCTCCACCCTGGGGCTGGTCATGGCGTAGGCGCCCGGGCTGCAGCTAGTGTGCATGGCCGAGGAGTGGTTGCACAAGCTTTGCAGCAAGGAGGAGGAGCACGCGGGCGAAGCCAAGGCCCATGTGTGTGCTACAACGATGATCAAGTGTCGGCTGCTCAAGATCAATATGACGAGTTTGCTGATTATGGTGACAATGAGTTTTATGGTGTGCCGCTGCCACCGCGCCGTGGTGCTGCCCATGGTGATAATAACCGTTGCTCTGTCCATCGTGGTTGTGAAGACCCTGATAATGCTACTCGAATCAAGTTGAGTGTTCCAAAATTTATAGGGAAAGAGGACCCCGATGCTTATTATGATTGTGAAGAACAATGTGATCAGATTTTTGGAGTGCACAATTTTTCAGATGCAAAGAGAGTAAATCTAGCTTGTGTTGAATTCTTTGGCTATGCCTTGACTCGGTGGAACCATCTATAAGAAAACCAACTTCAGTTGGGATGAGATCATATAAACACATGGGAAGAAATGAAGCAAGTAATGAGACGACGTTTTGTTCCATCTCAGTGGATGAGTACTATAAGGAGATCGAAACCCTTTTGATTCGTGCCCAGATCAGAAAAGATGAAGAGTCTAAGATGGCTAGATTTTTGCATGATCTTAATGAAGAAATTTCATATTTTATCGAGATGTTCCCCTATAATACTATGCAGGAACTAGTGGACCAAGCCAAGCGAATTGAAAGGAAAGTTTAGCACCATGGACATACTCATCCTTCTTTGAGCCACCCTACTGTGGCACCCTGGCGACGTCCACAACAGGCCAATCTCATGCTAGTTTCCTAGTCTCAAAGCACAGTGCAGCAGCCAGCATTGCCTGCTGCTAGTGGAAGGCAAGTGGCTTCATCAACATCTTCTCCTACTACTCGTAATGGTGATAGACGTCCTCCTACATCCATGGGTGCATCATGTAACATTCCAAATCTTAGCTTGTGTTTCAAATATAAGAAAATGAGAAGAAATTAAAACTTTTTCTTACGTCTTGTTGTTGTTTGAATGTTCTGAAATTCTTGTAAAGGAATTATGGAAATTCAAAATCACAAGCCTCTTTTGACCTAAGTCTTGAACATTTGAAACTTTTCTAGATAATCTTGTGATCATCCTCTGAAAATATTTTTCCTTGGTTCTAGGGATGTTGTGTGACTCCTCTGAAAAATTTCACAATTTTTAGAAATTGTTTGAATATTTTAAGAGGCTAGTCAAACCAGTTTGACTCTTGGTCAAACCCTAGATCAATACTTTAAGAAATTTTTGGAGAAAAATCCTCTTCATAAAAACTTCTAAAAATTTTATACAAGGTCAATCCCGGAGTTGAGCACCTCTTGTAAAATTTTTGGAATTTTTGGAGTTGTGTAGCTTCATTTAAAATTTCCTCAAAGTTTCAGTTCAATTCTTAAACCCTAATCAAAGCCACTGTTTGGGTCTGAGTCAGACCCGGGTCCTTTGGTTGAACCCAACCAACTAAAGCACACCAGGGCTCTTTAAAGAGGCACGTTCATTTTGGACCATTGATTTCCTTTTCAATGCTCCATATCTAAATGAACGTTCAGACCTCCCTATCGTCCACTTAAATCTGAGCCGTTCATTTTCAATCGGACCGCTGAAATTACTTTGAACTTTCAGACCTTCCGAAAGTTCCTTTCAATCGTGGCTGTTCATTTCTAATCCAACTGTCCTGACCTTTTGTCTTAACCTAACCCTCTCATTCTTTTTCGACCTGAGCCAACTTAGCCTCTCTCACTGACTGTGGGCCCCCTTGCTGGTCCTGGTCATCTTCAACCTCTAACTCGCGTACGTGTGACAGAACAGGGCATGGGGGAGAGCTCTTTGTCAACCTTCGTGTGTCACTCTCAATGGCTTTTAGCCCTCGTTTTCTTCACCGTGTGTGTTTTCGCACTCAAAGTTGTCACTCTCACTTGCTCCCATCGTCTCCATTTTGTCCTGGACAAGCTTTAGGCCATGTCCGCCATTAAGGCTTGTCCTTGCTCACCTTTGACCTCAGGCTATTTGTAAAGCCCTAGAGCTCCTCTTTGTGTTCCTTTACAACACTCCTAGCTCCCTCTTTGTTCTTTGAGCTCAAAACTCGAAGAACACCTGAGAGTCCCTTATCACCATTGTCGACCGTGGAGCTCCTTCGTCGCCGCCAGTGCTTCGAGGGTTCCTTTTCAATTCCTTTCACGTCACTTTGCACTTCTCATCACCTTCATCAAATCCCCTAATCCAATTTTGTCTGGCATGCACGGGATTTGCCAAATTTTGGATTTGATTCGTTGTGGCCGAAGTTCATCCCCTTTCTTCCTCAACTCCAGTAAGGACCTCCTCTTGTCAATTACTTGGTTGTGTGCTTTCTCTAAGCATTATTAAAGCTACCCATACCACGCGGTCTCTTTCTTTTGCTCAGGCCACCATCTCCACTTTATCTTCCTCGTCGTCGACACTGGTCTTTGTCGCCAACACGACTCTGACGAGTTTTTCCTCTCCAGGTCATTCTGGTAAGGTCCTTGAGCCCTACTGTTGCTAGTGCACACATTAGCTGGCTTAGAACCTCGTCATATCGCTGTTGTCGTTTTTCCCATAGCTTCACCTTCGCTCCACCTCGTCGTGCCACCGTGTGAGCTCGTCTTCGGCGATGCTCCGGCCACCGGTGAGTGCGCAATAGTCTTAGGGTTCCGTTTTGCCCCTTAGCTCACGCTGCCTTGGTCTTCTTCGCTGGCGATTTGCCAGAGAAAGTCGCGGCCGGAAGCGCTCTGTGTTGCTGGATTTGGACATGCACTGTAGCTTAATGAGTAGCTTTTAATCGCTGTCCTAAGCACATTTAACTGTGTAAATCCTGTAGCGTTGTCGTTAGGACATTGATTTTGCTCATTAATTACTTAATCATTGTTGAGTAATTAAAGACTATCCTAAAAGGTTTCCGTGTCACTTACGTGTGGGCCCGCACACTTAAAGCCCCTGCTTTTGTGTGCGCAGCGCTAGTTGATCTTTGGATCGTTCATTTCTAAATCTACGATCCAGATCGAGTGGGACTTTCGGACCCCCGAACCCTCCCAGTCCTTGTGGACCGTCCATTTTAGATCAGCACCTCAAATCGCGTGAACGTTCGGACCTTCGAACCTCCTCGCTCTGAGTTGTCCATCTTTAGATCAACGCTCTAGATTGATTGAGGCATTCGGAAGTCCGAATGGCACCATCATTTTGGACTGTTCGATTTGATCCAACCGCTTGGATTTGTGGGCCGCTCACGCGCCCGTTCGTCCCTTGCGCTTGGGCCGTGCGATTTGATCTCAACGGCCCAAGTTTTTTCGCTTTGAGTTAGTCTAAAGTAAAACCCGAAGGCTTTTATTTGTGAGCTATAAAATGCTTTAAACTTCAAAACTGCTTAAGTAATTCATTTTAACTCTGTTTTAAATGATTCAAATTTTGTTAAATCCCTGTTTAACTGAAATTTAATCTAAAAATGTGTTTGAACCTTGTTCTGTACCAGAAATGATTGTGTTAGTTATATTATCTTGCTTAGCATTAATTATTGCTCTAGAAATTCATTAAAACTTGAAAAATGCATAAGTTATTCTCTGTAACTCCAAATTGAGCAAACTAAAATTTGTTAGGTTCCTATGTTAACATGCTTTAGTGTAGAGTAGGTTTTAATTATGTCCTTGCCTCTGAAAATATTGTGCTTTACTTTCATAACTTAGAAAAATCATAAGAAAATCATTTTAACTCCAAACGAAGTGAACTAATTTTTGTTGTGCTTAGAATGTCATGCTCTGCCTACCATAAAATTTTCATGTTCAAAAACCCCCTGGAAATTTGTGTGGTGAATAGTAATAGAAAGCATTTAAATTAGATTTTCCAGTAGATTGAAATTGTTTAGACTATAACTTTTGCATGCTTTATCCAAATCGATTGATTCTTGTTGCTAAATTCATTTGAAATCTTTCCCTACATGCTATGTAAATTTTGTGGATTTTGGTTGAATTTGGATTTTGAGTCTTTTTCGGTGTTCGTCGTTCTTATTGGATTTTCTCGTTCTTGCGATAGGTTCCGAAGAAATTGTTGAGTGCGAGAGTGATCCTCTGCAGCAAGATTGTGATCTCCAGCAAGGCAAGCAGATGTACCATTCATTTGATCATATTGCTCCTATTATTTTCAAAATCTAATATCTTGTTTGCAAAGTTTATGTATGCATGTGTTATTTTGTTGTTAAGCTACTGTCGATTAGTTGATCCTTTAGATGCATAATCAGTAGGCAAATGTTCATTTTTCTACTACTGAGCCTAGGATTATGTCCTCTGTGATTTAGGGTTCGTTGGATGAGCCCTTATCACTTAGCTTGTAGTCCACGAGTTGTCATTGCTTAGAAATGCTTAGAACGGTAGAATTGGGCGGTTATCGACTTAGTCAGTAACCTTGATCACACAAAAACTTATTATGACTTTATGTTCAGCACCTTGTGCTATGTTAATTTGAGAAAACTAAAACTGAAAATAAAATGTTTTAGACTTGGGCACAATGGTAAGATGGTGTGCTTTTGGGTGTGAATGGATGGTGCCCGAGTCAACAAGGACCGAACATCTTGTTATACTAAACCAAGCATTTTTGCGTGCTAACCATATGGGAGGAATATGTGACCTCTCTTGACTTAGTACTTTGGCGTGTGTTAGCTCCGAGTCGTAGGAGGATGTGTGTGTTGTGTTGTGGTAAAATAAGGATGGTGTTTATGTGTTGGGTGCACGGGAGTGGAATCCTTTCTAGGTTCTCCACACCGAGGGGTATTGTAGTTGTCCCGGTTGCTTTACCCTACATGGGTAGCTGACTCCCGGCTTTACAATGACTCTGATGCAACGTATGAGTTTCTATCCATACGGGTGACTCGTAGTTGATACACAATATTGGAAAACGTCTTGTAGGACTTAGCCGTGCCGGCACACCATAGGAAGTCTGCTAAATAGCTTGGCAAAAAGGCGGTCTAACATGTGGGTACATTGGTACACCCCTGCAGGGTTCAAACTATTTGAATAGCCAAGTCGTTGGTTATGGACACTTTTGAGAGTTAGACTATAACCTTTTCACTAAAACTTGAATTGGGTGGTACGAATGGGGAATTCATGCTATGTTGTGGTGGCTATTGGGTTAGTCACCTGTAGGTTGTTATTTATGCTACTTATTATTGTCTCGCTGTTATTTCAACAATTAAAAACAGATTTGAAAAATTGCCTTCAATCTATTACATTATTACAAATGAAAATTGCTTTATGCGTCCAATGAACCATATGACCATCTCCTTTGTTTCAGCTTGCATGTAGCTATGTATAGGCTTGTTACTCACAAGTCTTGCGAGTATATTTTTGTACTCATTTGCATTGCTTAATTGTTGCAGAGGAGGTTGATCCCCAAGGGATTGACTTTTGTGAGTTTTGCTGCGGTGTGGACGACTAGCTTGACGGCCCGGTCGGTTGCCTTGTGGGAGGTTGGCAAACCGGTTGGCTTTTGTTATCGCCATCTTATGGCACTTTTGTTTCCGCTGTTTATTTTGTTACTTTGATGTCATTTGGTCGGTCGGCCCTTGTGTAATAACTCTATATTATGTATGTCTTTTGCTAGACTTGGTACTGTAAGTTTGTATAAAAATGATGCATGATTTTGTAAATGTGTATGTGTACTGCAATTCTAGGAAGTACATGTCCACCGAGGCTTAGGATATTTAATTGGTAAAACTAGAACCATTTGGAGGTTAAGTATTACAAGTTAAATACTCCGGGTCCTCACACATCATCCGCAATACCAACTCCTAAATACAGCCGTGACATCGAGTACTTCAAGTGCAAAGGAAGAGGGCACATTTCTTCAGAGTATCCTAGTAGAAGGACCATGCTCACTAATGAGAAAGGTGAATGAGAATCTAAAAGTGACCCTGAGGAAACTGGGGTACATGACGAAGGATCAGTTGATGAAGAAGAGAAATCTGATTGTGATATTCAAGCTGATGAGGGAGATAATAATTGTTTTATTTCTCGTCGTGTGTTAAGCGTTAATGCAGTAAAAGAGGATAAGGGACAGCAGCATAACATCTTCCATACTCGTGGCACTATCAAAGGGAAGGTATGTCAGATCATTGTTAACAATGGAAGTTGCAATAATATTGCTAGTTTAGATTTAGTGGAAAGATTGTGTTTGAAACAGCGTCGTCATCCCAGTCCATATAAGATGTAGTGGCTCAATGATTGTGGTTCATTGCGGGTTAACAATATTGTGACAATTCAATTCTCTGTTGGAAAATTCTATGATCAAGTGGAATGTGATGTGGTTCCAATGCAAGCATGCCAATTGCTATTGGGATGTCCTTGGTTATATGATCGTGATATTCAGATTAGTGGCCAAGCTAATAAGCTTACTTTCCAGTACCAAGGGAAGCCTATCTCCTTGCTTCCTTTAACACCGGAGGAGATAATGACGGACGGTCTAAAATGAAAGGAGAGGGAGAGTGAGAAACACTTGAGTGAGAACTAGCAATATAGTAAGCGAGTGAATCTAAAGACAAACAAAATTCCACAACCAAAGTTAACCAAGCCAAGGGGAAAAGAGGGTTTAGTGATGATGGCTAGGAAAGGGGACATGAGGGAATTGAGAGAACCCAATTCTATATTTTTTGTACTCATATACAAGGAAAACTTTTTATCTGCTAATGACTTACCCTCTACTTTGCCTAGTTCTATTCTTGACATTTTGTAGAACTATGAGGACATATTTCCCGACAAAGTACCACCTGGACTACCACCCAAGAGAGGCATTGAACATCAAATAGACTTGGTATTTGGTGCCCCATTGCCAAACCGACCACCATATCGCATCAACCCGACGGAAACTAAGGAGATCCAACGCCAAGTTCAGGACCTCCTCAACAAAGGTTATGTAAAGGAAAGTCTTTCTCCTTGTGTTGTACCCGTTCTTTTAGTTCCAAAGAAAGATGGATCTTGGAGAATGTATATAGATTGTAGAGCCATTAATAATATAACTATGAGATATAGACATCCCATACCTAGACTTGATGACATGCTTGATGAACTCGGTGGTTCTACCATCTTTTCAAAATTTGATTTACGAAGTGGCTATCATCAAATAAGAATGAAAGAAGGAGATGAGTGGAAAACAGCTTTCAAAACCAAATTTGGCTTGTATGAGTGGCTAGTTATGCCCTTTGGTTTAACAAATGCACCTAGTACTTTTATGAGACTAATGAATCATGTGCTTAGAGCTTTCATTGGCAAGTTTGTTGTAGTTTACTTTGATGATATTCTAATTTATAGCAAATCTCTTGAAAAACACCTCGAACATATAAATTGTGTGCTTACTGTCTTGAGGAAAGAAAAATTGTATGCTAATCTTGCCAAGTGCACTTTTTGCACTAACAAGATTGTTTTTCTTGGCTTTGTTGTTTTAGGTCAAGGCGTGGAGGTGGATGAGGAGAAAATCAAGGTAGTTCGTGAATGGTTGCCTCCACAAAATGTAAGCCAGATAAGGAGTTTTCTTGGGCTTACGGATTCTATCGACAATTTGTGAAGGACTTCAGCACCATTGCTGCCCCGATCAATGAATTGACAAAGAAAGATGACCCATTTCAATGGGTGAAGCACAAGAGAAGGCATTCGTAGAGCTGAAAGCTAAGTTGACATCAGCACCACTCCTTTCACTACCGGATTTCAGTAAGACATTTGAGATTGAATGCGATGCAAGTGGTATAGGAATTGGTGGAGTGCTCATGCAAGAAGGTAGGCCTATTGCATACTTCAGTGAAAAATTAAGTGGTTCAACTCTCAATTATTCTATTTATGATAAAGAATTGTATGCTTTAGTGAGGGCTTTACAAACATGGCAACATTATTTATGTCCCAAAGAATTTGTGATACACTCTGATCATGAATATTTGAAACATCTTTAGGGCCAACTAAAACTGAATTGAAGACATGCAAAATGGAGTAGGTTCATAGAATCTTTTCCTTATATTGTAAAGTATAAGAAAGGGAAGGATAATGTTGTAGCTGATGCTTTGTCTAGGCACCATGCTTTGCTTTCTCAGCTTGATGCTGAAGTTCTTGGTCTAAAAAGTATCAATGAATTATATGTCAGTGACTCATATTTTACTGAACCATATTCTAAGTGCAGTAACGGAAAGGGTTGGAAAAGGTTTCATTTGCATGATGGATTCTTATTTAGAGCTAACAAGCTATGCATTCCAGATTGTTCTGTTCAATTACTGTTATTGCAGGAGGCTCACGCTGGAGGACTAATGGGACATTTTGGTGCAAAGAAAACTGAGAGTGTTCTGGCCAATCATTTCTTTTGGCCAAGGATGAGGTCTGATGTTGAGCGTTATGTGCTGCGATGTAAGACATGCCACAGAGCTAAGTCCCATTTGAACCCTCATGGATTGTATACATCTTTACCTATTCCTAATGCTCCATGGGAGGATATCTCAATAGATTTTGTTCTAGGTTTACCCCGAACTAAGTGGGGGAGAGATTTAGTTTTTTTTGTAGTTGATAGGTTTAGCAAAATGGCTTATTTTATTCCCTATCACAAGAGCGACGATGCTTCACACATTGCTGAATTGTTTTTCAGGGAAGTGGTACGACTTCATGGTGTACCACGCACGATAGCTTCAGATCGTGACACCAAGTTTTTAAGCTACTTTTGGAAGACCTTGTGGGGAAAACTTGGGACCAAACTATTATTCTCTACAACATGCCACCCCCAAACAGATGGACAAACTGAAGTTGTGAACCGAACATTGTCTATGTTGTTGTGAGCTATTCTAAAGCAAAATTTGAAGATGTGGGAAGAGTGTCTCCCATATGTGGAATTTGCATATAACAGGGCAGTACATTCGACCAAGATAGTTAGAATCACGATCCTACTGTTAGAGTCTTACAATTCTACGAACCCATGACAGCCTGTCGATCTAAATCATACTGTGAATCGGAATCAGGTAGAATCGTGGTAGAGTCATGATCCAAAGAGTAGAATCGCGTAGAATCATGTAAAATCGCAGAGTAGAATCATGGTAGAGTTGTTTGGGAAAAAAATTGTAATTTTTTTTGCAATTATTTTTATTTGTTTAGAGGCCAAGGTTTGCTGATATTTTGTTTTAGAGCAAAATTTGTTGATATTAATTTCTAAGGATGAAACTATAAATATCAGTGTGGTAATGCTAGTACAAATATCTCTATTATGACATGAGCAATCTTGAGCTTGATAATGATAAGCTATTTTTATTCCTGGAGTATGTCTAGCTGCTTTTAAGGAACATGCAAGTGTTGCAATTAGATATTGATTTACAAAAGTTGTGAACATTTCTCATGTAATTGTAGTAAACTAGTCATCGTCATTGGTTGTTCTCCTGTAGTTCAGAACTATATCACCCATCATGTCAGTACCATTATGCTTTTCTGTTGTGCAATAAAAAGTGCTTTGTCCCTTTTTCGATTATAAGTAAGTGGTAAACCATATAAGAATCATACAAACTTATAGTATAGATGTTAAATATGTGTATTTTTACAATTCCGTAGAATCGCCAATTCTACGATTTGATCCTACCATAGGCAAATCGATCCAACCTGGGATCTCGACTCTGACTACCTTGCATTCGACCACTAAATTTTGTTCATTTTAGATTGTATATGGTTTCAAACCCAACAATCCCATAGACCTTTTGCCTTTGCCTTTGTAGGAATAAACCAATTTTGACGCAAGCAAGCGTGCTGAATTTGTAAAGAAGTTGCATGAGAAAGCCAATGAAAATGTTGAGAAGATGACCAAGTAGTTTGAGAAACAAGCAAACAAAGGTAGAAGAAGATCTTGTTTGAACCAGATGACTTAGTATGGGTACATCTTCGTAAAGAGCGCTTTCCAAAGCAATGTAAGAGCAAACTTCATCCACGAGCAGATGGTCCATTCAAAGTGCTTAAGAAGATCAATGATAATGCCTATAAGATAGATCTTCCTCAAGAGTATGGTATTAATACAACATTCAACGTTTCAGATCTATCTCCCTATTTTGGACCATTAGAGTCGAGGACGACTCCTTTTCAAGAGGGGAAGGACGATGAGGACAACACTAACCTTGCCACCCAAGACCTATCTCGTAGTACACCGTCATCGGCTACACGACCATCTAAAGCCACAAAAGCATATCAAGGACCAATTACGAGAAGACGCGCTAAACAAATATTTGATCAGGTGAACACTAACTTAAGACTTATTCCAAATCTCAATAACTTAGTAGTGCTTCCAATGTCCTCTTCTTTGATTGAACTTAGGTGCATTGGAGAGGAACTAGGAGGTATAGAGAACCAACGAGTTTTGCGTGAAGTTTCTTAACAAATCTGCATGAATGAAAATGATTCCAGCCAGTATACACTAGACCAATGGATAGCTTGTCAAGTCTATTTTCATACGCTTCAAATCATGCATCATTTGGAGTTGTGTAACGAATGTTATGGTCATTTTCATGACAGCTGCACAAGCTATTAAATGCTGCGCTAGGACTGAAGAGTCAGGCTCGAGTTCTACCCAAGAAAACCTTTCAGCTACTCAAGAAAACTGATGAACTTCTATTTGCTTTCACACCTAAACAAAGAGGGCTATTCCTAGTATAAATATTCCTATACTCCAACTATTTTGGGGCTTTTGGATCAATCTATGAAAGATAGTACTTTGCAGCAAGACTGCTAGTGTTCTTACTCCTATGTTCTTGTGAGTTCTCTTGGATTCGCGACAAGGATCCCCCTAGGGTCCCCCTAGTTCATTCTCTACGGTTCCGGCCGTTTTGTGTGGATTAGTCCCGGTTTGTGGTTTTGCGATTGTTCGGACAGCGGTTGGAGTTCTTGTAGCTTCGGATCGTCTTCCCCATCGCACGGGTCGCAACCAACCTTAGCAGGTATAAAGCTAGTTATCCCCACTGTTCTTTTGCAATATATCCTCAATATCTTATCTACACCGTGAAGATCGAGCCACCCACATAACCCTGCACCCATCTTACATCATATATATATATATATATATATATATTTCATATTATCATTAATGTATTCCATCATCATCATTCATGTTTTTCATCATCATCACCTCATTGTTTCATTAATGTAATGCTTGGCTATACAGCCTATACTACATGTCCACATGCACATCTCATATCTTATACTGGTATAGTGGTGTAAGCACTCGTCAATGAACCACTCTTGCCCTATCCTCTTTCATACGAGGTCCAACCTCCACTCCTGTGGAGTGCCTACTGAAGTAGGTCTTTCTCTATAGTGCTCTGGACTAATCATATAACTTTCTCACCGACCTAGCTCATGCACTCCGGATTAGTTATATGACTTCATAGTCGACCTAGCTCAAATACACTCCGTTCATGATGCGAATGCAAGTGATGCAATGTTATCCATTATCCATTAACATATTCCATCATATTACCATCATTATCTTATCATCATGATCATTATCATATCCTTATCATCATCATCATCATCATCATATCATCACCATCATATAGACATTGTAATAAGCACGGATAAAGCAAACAGATAGCATGGCAAATTAATCATTAAAGACATCTGACAAACAAACTGATTACTACCGCTCTAGCATGCACTTGCCTTTTAGCCTCGAAAAAAACAGAATGATACGAAGGTGGCACCGAACCCGAAGCAACAACCCTTGGACAAAGCCAATACTCACATAAAAACATGTAACAACAGTACATACATATAATGCAAATTGACATCGCTCCTACACGCAAACCCAATAAAATTAACACCCTTCACTGGACAACCCACCCGCTGTCTCGGTGATCACACAGCCATAACTTCCTATTATGGAATCTAAACATAGCAAACCATATGAGTTCTGGGATCTACTCAAAATTTTCTACACTTTCCTAGTTATGCAAATTTCCTGATTAAGCCATATAGTCCCTCGATTTTTACCCTGAATGTCAATCTGATGCATTACTGAATAGCACGCTTATCAATTTCGTATCTATTTTTCTACAACATAAAAAGTGGCAAACCATACAACTTCTAGAAACTATAAAAAATTAACTAATGTTTCCTAGTTATGACCATAATTTAATTCGACTATCTATTGTATGTAATAAGGAAACCAACACAGCTACTACCAATGGCGATGGAATTCTGGACAACAACACTCTCGAGGCCATAATTGTTACACCACTCAACCAAAGCCAATGTTTTGGCACTCTGTGGAAAGCTTAAATAATAACCTACATTATTCATAATATATCAAAGCTATGAAACAAGATGTAGATACTCAAAATCCCCTCACAAGGCTCAGTAGCGCACTAAACCGAAACATAGAAATATACAAACCACTTATCTCGCTACCGATCTACCGTAAAACTCTAATAAACCACTATTCTAATATCTCAGTAAAGTTCCTAGGTCATTACCCTTGAAAACAGACGACAGAGACAACACGAGCATGAAACCCTAATTGTCCGTTCTCCTTTTATTCTTCTTATTCTACCTCCTTCCTTCTTCTTCCTTCCTTCCTTCTTCATTCTTCTTCTTCTCTGCTTCCTCTGTATCTTTCTTCTTATCTTCCCCCTGCCTTGCCTCCCTTCCTCATCATTGTTGTCTTCATGCCCCCAGTTGTAGGCCTGGGACAACACGACACGACAACAACGCTACCTCGACACGGCATCAAGCGGCAACGGCAACTGCAAGGCAATAGGTGGCGGCGAACAGCAATAGTGACGGTGCACAAGAAGATTAGCAGTGGTGGCCTAATCCCTAAGCGATGGCGGCACTTGGCTTGGGTGGCAGCGATGCTTGGCTAGGGCTAGGGCTAGGGTTAAGGTAGGAGTGATGGTTAAGGATAGAGGTGGAGCGGCGCCCTCCTTGCTGTCCTATATATGCACGAAGCTTGGGGATCGCACGGCACACACACCGTGTCTGGCTTGGACTCATCCCGAACTTCATCGAGATGGTCTCGGGCAGTCAAACCGCCATGCTTGGCTGGTCTGACCGATCCAGCCTTGTAACATACCAATTCTCCAGAGTTTTTGAAAATTTCAAAAATTAAAAATTGTTATGAATATTGTGTATATTGAAGAGGTCCAATGGGCAATATATATAGGAGTACAAGAGGTGTATGTCATATACAGATAAGGCAATACAAAGGTAGATAAGGAAATATAAAAGAGTTCCTATTCTATCTCTAACATATCTCTAACACCCCCTCAAATGTAAGGCGTATGCAATAGCATTGCATTTGAAGATGGTTGACACTAAAATATGAAAAATCTAAAGTCCGGGTCTTGATAATGTCGTCGTAGCATACAGCTCTTGGAAAATATGTCGAGTATCAAAAGATCTCCTCCCATCCGGGGTCGTGCAACAGCCCATAAAGCACAAGGTGTAGGGGCTGAGAAAGTCGACCGCGGCAACACAACGAAGAAGATGAAACTGACATGAATAAAGAGAGCTATCAAATCAAGCCGAATAGGAATAGGTAGAAGCATAGTGGCGCAGATTGAAGCCCAAGACGGCGGCGATGCGAAATAAGCGTGGCGGCCTTAGAAGCTCGGGGCAGCGGCTAAGAAAGCAGCGGCATCATAATGACTTCTACGATCTGCACGCGGCTCAGAAAGAAGAGCGGGAGTAGTGGCTGCTACCATGCAAAAGGCAATTCCTATGCTTCTATGACTGCTAATAAATTTTATGGACTCGCATGGCTTAGACGAACTCAAAGATTAAATAGTGCAGACTTGAATGGACACAACGGAAGAAACAGACTCAAAAAATAAAAGACTCAAACGATAGCTAGCAGTAAATATTGGCAGTAGCAGAAGACCCATCTCCTCGTCCAACCAAGAAGCACCAATGCAGCTCTTCATCTTGAAGCAACACCACCATCAGCAGCCCCCAAAACAACAAATACGAGAGATCGCAAGACACACACACACACACACACACGTGACGTGATCTCATGTGGAAGCCATCAACTAGAAAATATGCACATCTCACGTGGAAGATGCAACACCGAGAGAGGCAGCACATGCGTGAGAAATCCAACTAGATATATAAGAGGAAACTCGTGGACGGCCTCGTGGCCCGTAGGCGAACACGAGCACGTTGTCAAGGCCCTCATCGACCAGCCAGTGTGAAAGGCCAGGGAGACAGCGGCGGCGCGGCAGGCATCGCACGGCGTGGTGCGGGAGATCGCCATTTAGAGGAGCCCCAGCGATCTTGCAGGCGGTGGCCCGATCCGATCTGGAGCTTGAGGACGGTGCGGTGTTCTCCAAGATCCAGATACACCGGATCCGGTGGAGGAGGCTTGGGGAGATAGCGTCGGTTGTCGGGGCTCAGGAACGAGCAGAGGCGGCAACAGACGGCGAAGACCACGCCGTCGTCCACCAGGAAGCCGAGGGCCGAGTAGGACCAGCCGCCACCAAATCCCGACGCGGGGTAGAGCAGGTGGAGGTAGTCATACTCGAGGACGAGGGGCTCCAGATCCTTGTCATCGGTGAAAGAGATGAGCGCGTCGAGGTCCTCGCCCCGAGAGCTGGTTCTTGACGCAGAGATCCCCTAGGGTGCCGGCGAGCATATTGCTGATGCCGAAGAAACGACTAATGTGGCCGCCCCCGGGAGCGGAGATTGCTCCTCCCGGGGGCAATCCAGCGGAGGCAAGTAGAGCCTGGAAGGCGGTGGCGCTACAGTAGCCCTAACCCTAACCTTTGCTCTGATACAATGTTATGAATATTGTGTATATTGAAGAGGCCCAATGGGCAATATATATAGTTGTACAAGAGGTGTATGCCATATACAGATAAGGCAATACAAAGGTAGATAAGGAAATATAAAAGAGTTCATATTCTATCTCTAACATATCTCTAACAAAAATAATCATTTGATTTTATTAAGTTGCAAAAGCTTAACTTAAAATTTAGAAATCAAAAACCATTTAATTTGAATTAAGCAAACTTCAATTAAATTAAAATTAGTTTATTTGAGTTTTCCTGGATTTAAAAGTCAAAATTATTATTTTAAGGCTTTTATTGTATTTTCTAGAATTCAGAAATGGTTTTTCCTTTTTGTCCCAAAATTAAAATCTATTTTAATTACAAAAATAAAAGCTAAAATATAGTTAAAGTATTTTTATTAAGTCCTAAACAATTCCAGGATTTTCAGTGCATTTTCCTTGAATTTTTGGACTACTCTAGCTATTTTCTAAAAAGGTTTCTAGGTTTCTGGTATTTTCTTAAATAAAAAATGAATTTAAAATCTCCTTCGGCTTTTCAGGCCGAATCTCTCGGCCTGTTTCCCCTTTTCTCCTGGCGAGGCCCAGTCCATGCGGCCTGTCCTCGCTCGCGCAACCTGCTCCGTGCCTCTGCTCCCACTTTCGCTGACAGGTGGGACCCACCTGTCAGCTCCTTCTTCTCCCCCTTGTCTTCTTCCTCATGCATCCATGCGCACGTTCGCAATTTTTGCGTCGTGTTCCTCATCGGTTCCACCCACCGCCATCACCTCCGCGTCTTCCCTTGTCCACGCCACATCACCTCCCGCCTCCGCCGCGCCCACTACCGCCACCAGCTCCCCGTCCCTTTGCCTCTTTTTCCCATGCCTTGCTGGTACTCGCCGCCGCGAAATCCGCCGCACCCGTACTCCTCATGTGCGCCTCCCCAGGCCTATTTAAGGCAAGCATCGGGTGCCCCGCCTTCTCCTCTCTCGTTCCCCTCTACTCACTCTCTCCCTCTCGCTCTCCTCCGCCCCCATTTCGAGCTTCTTGTCATCGACCACTGCGAGACGCCGCTGCCTCTAGCGCCGCCTCCGAGCCTCCTCTGGTGCCTTCGACCCTGCTTCGGCATCGCAAGCTCTCCGCCATCCCTGTGCGCCCCTCCGAACAGCCGCCAGAATGTCGCTGTCATCTTCACCCGCCGCCGTCGTCGTTTCTTCCCACCGTTGACAGCCTTCCTACGCCGCCACATCATCGGGACCACGCGCACTAGCGTCGCCGTGAGCCCCTCTTCCTCTAGACACCCCCATCACCGGCCAGCTCACCACCAATCATCAGCGAGCCATCGGGCTGAGCGTGCCGCCGCTCGCGTCCAACGTGGCAGCCCCACATGGCGCCCAGTTAGCGCCACGTCAGCCCGTGGGCCTACGTGGTTGCCTCGTCACCGCCGACGTGGCTTTTGCTGGGGTTTTCCTTTGAAAAATAATTCAACCAAAATAAAAACCCTAGGGCTGATGTCAGCTGATGCAGTAAACCGGATTTCCCTTAGAAAAATAAATCCAAAAATCAGAAAAATCCGGTTTTCTTCATTTTATGTGTTTTCAAACTTCCGGAAGTCCGTTCTCCTCCGTTCGAACTCCGATTCAAGTGATTAAAATTTCTAAATTCATCTAAATTAATTATATATTTGTTAGTGCTTATTTGGTATTTATTTGAGATTGTTTTATTTATTTGGCTCATTTCACACGTATAAATTCCAGCATTTCGGACGAATTCTTGGACCCGACAACTGAAGCTCCTCAACACTTCAACGAAGGAAAGTCATAGACCTTTGATCATGTCATACCCACTTTACAAAATTATATTGTTTGATATAAACGTGCATTGCTAGTTGTATAACAATGCTTTCTGGAGTAGTTAAATGCCTAATTGTTGTATGCCTCCTTAAATAATTGCTATCGACATGTACCCTTGAATGACATAAACCCTTGAACACAATAGGATGATTTATTTTAGTTGGACATATTGTAGAACCAACTTGGGTATCGTATATGCTTAGCCATGCTTTAGCTATCTGTTGGGATTCATGATCACATGCTCCTATGTATGAATTTGACTTAATGAATTATGGAATTGTGGAGCGGCCACTATTATTAAAAGTTGTTGTACCATGGCAAGGGTTGCCACTTGGTCGAGCTGAACCGAAAATGATTTTGTACTCAAGAGAATGATCGTGCAGTAAAGGGGGAGAATTTTGGGATGTGGTTGCCTCGCCTGAGTAGCCAATAAGGACTTAACTTTGTGCGCCATTGATCTGGTCCATACCATGCAACCACATGTCTAGGATGGGGTGGACCTGGCAACTAATTAGCAATATTTTGATTTGGTTCTATTTGGGTTGATGAGCGGCACAAGAGGGGGTCTAGAATGACGAATCCTTAGCGAGCAGAACCTAGTCAAAACAGAACTTTGTAAAGGCCTTGACACGTGCTCTAGACTGCTTACCTAAGGTAGTGAGCGGTGGTATCGACGGATGCCAAACAAACTAGAGAAGTCGTGTTATGTGGGTAAAGCTATACAACCTCTGCAGAGTATAAAACTATTTGAATAGTCGTGTCCCCGGTTATGGAAAATGCCTGGTGATTTCACACGAGGGGTACATTTTTCTTCAAAAATTATGGAAATAATGGTTTGGATGGATTGGTTTGGGAAGCGAACAGGGTGTTCACTGGTCGTTGTAAAAGAACTTGATTACTTATGTATTAACCTTTTAAATTGTACTTTTCAATCTACTTATTGTAATTACTGTCAATACGGCTTTCTGCAAAATAATCATAAAGCTATTCTTGTTCAAGCCTTGCATGAATATTATCTTCATACATTTTCCTGCGACTTGCTGAGTACTTTAAAGTACTCACGGCTTTACGCTATTTGTTGATCAGTCACCGAAGAAGAACCAGGGAACACGGAGTTCTACGAGGAAGATTACTTTGAAGATTACGCGAACTAGGTCACGTCCTCCACTCGATTGCCTGTGGGCATGTCGGTTAGTCACCACGAGATATTTTGGTTCCGCTGTAAGCTCTCTTTTGTTGTTAAGCCCTGTGTGGCAGACTTTGTAAGACTTGACCATAAGGTCCTTTTGCTACTAATTAATATTAATTTGTCTGCTTCATCTTTAATTCGTTGTATGGTTGTGATTACATCAATGTTGCAACTGTGCGAGCTAGCTACTGATCTGGGACTAGTTTAGAATGCACAGAGGGTCTCGGGGTTGCATACTCGGGGTCCTGACAAGCCTAGAGCTTTATAAAAACGGGGTATTACAGACAAATAAACCCTGCCATCATGAATCACCACTTGTTCAATCTATTCAACTTATCAAGATGATTGTTCTTTTTAAAAAATACCATGATCAATATAATTACTTTAGAAATGCTAAAAATGTGTTAACAAAAAACATTTGTTGCTTAATAGTATCAAAATAAAATATTTGCTGCCAAGTGAAATAATGAGCGGTGGGGTACAAACAATTTGATCAACAAAGACATGTTCACAACCATACAACGAATTAATAGTATGTAGACAAGGGACATTTCCACTGCCCACTAAGTACAGTGCTTGTGTCCTTGTTGGCGAGTCTTATGCCTTACAATCTGCAAGCGCACAGACACCGCTGAGAGCAAGGATGATGAAGGAAAGAGCGGAAAATTGGTCCGAGGGGAACAAAGGTCAAGCGATCTTCTTCTAGTCTCAGTGTTCCAAATGACCGTCTATCCCTAAATTGTCCAGCCTTCGAGTAGCAACTATTTAAGCTTTGGGAAAGAATCCTACTAGGAGCTTTGCGCAGCACTGACATTCACGCTGTCACCGTACATCCCCCGGCATTATCATAAAGCTCCTAGCATTCCAAGGCAACTTACTAAACTATGCACCACGCGTACTTTAGGTTGTTGCTACCCTCTAGCATGTATATACTTATGCAAGGGGAGAGCAAACAAGCGAAAAGCAAGACTAGGAACTAGCTAAAATAAGTAGCACTCGCTTAGCTTAACATAAAGAGATGGGTCACACTAGGGTTACCGGACTAGAAGAAAACTAAGAATTTACTCCGTAGTGAAGAAGAAAAGCTAGAGCTCGTGGAGTCCCGACGTTCCGGTCTCCATGCTTACACATCTAGCTACTTTCCTAGCTATGAGTACGTACAGGAAATGAAAAAAAAGATGGAGGGGGTCCCTCTTCTCCAAGGGGTTGCTACCTCTAGCCTTGGTCGGCCAGTGTACGTAAGTTTGGTCGGTCGACCAGGTGGCTTCCATGCGCATGGACTTGTTCCTCACATCAGTGGAGTGGAGGACGTAGACGACATGCCTAGCCCGTGTTGATGGAGCATTGTGATTTGTTGAAATTGGCGTGAAGACTGGTTCGCCATGCAGCACGTTCGCAGTGGGGCTGGACTGTGTGGAGCGTGTTCGCTAGGCGGCCGAGTCCACGCTTGACTAGGCAAGGGGGTGGGGGCACTTGGGCCTTGATGAAGTTGGGCCGACCGGTGGCTCACGGGACTTGGGCAGTTAGGCTGACTTAGGGTGGGGCCGGCTGTCGTGGAGTTTGGGATGGCAGGCCCATGGGGAGTTTCTCCAGTTAAGTCAATTTTGTCCAGTTTCCGCTCCTTTTGATGTAATTCCTGCAAAACAAGTTGACACACTACCTATGGGGACATATTAGATTTGAAGTCCATTATCTTAGGCCAAAACCTCGTTTTATTCGACCTTTTACATGGATTTCTGGGGTGAAATATGGTTGTAAGATGTGTCAATAGCCCCCCTACTATTTTATAGTTAAATTACACAGTAGGGGCCTCCCCCTACTATTTCAATTCAAAAAAAAATGTGCACTGATGTAGATCAAGAAAAAAATGTGCACCGATGTAGATCTAGAGGAGATGGTGGTGGTGGTGGTGGTGGTATAGGAGATATAAGGAGATGGCACTTATTCATAACAAAGAACAGGATGAAATGTGGTGAGCCACAAGCATGTTGATGAGGTTGTTTGAAGAACAGGAATTGTTGTTTCAATACATGTTTAGGAATACTGCAATAATTATTAAAATTCTTGCAAATTGGTCTAAAACATTAATATTATTGGAAGTATTAATTTAAAACATTGAAATGGCTATTGATAAATTTTACAATATTTACACATTTTTAGGAACATTGTCATTGTTAATTTAATTTGTTTCAATAGTTATTAACAAAGGGGACATATCTAGGAAAATAAACAAATAGATGTGACCCTGCAATCAGACAAACAACTTTGGCTTTGGTATTAAAATAACACAAAAAATTCCAAAGAAATTAAGGAGTTGGTATCTAAAGGGTTGTAGCACCCTTGAGAATTTCAAATTCAAATATGAGAAATTTGCTACTCGAGTAGTAAGTAGTAACCTTTCAGTATTTATTTTTAATTATCATTTCTCGAGCATTTTTCTAAGACATTTCCTTTTTCTTCATATCCCAAGATAGACTTAATTTCAACTTGAAATTCTATATGAAGAATTATCAAGTTGAGAAGTGCATTCACAAGCTTTTTTGGAATATCTCATGTTGATCTATTGTCAGAACAAAAGTAGTTCGAATGATGACACCTAGGTACTATTCTCCTTAGATCTGCATGACCTACTGATAAATATTGCAACATTCATATATGATCAATAAATGTGTTGTAGTTTGTTAAAAATGTTGCAAAAATCATGAAAATTATTTTAAAAAATGTTCCAACAATTATTCGCATAAATTGTAGAGAGGTGGACTTGTACCTCATTTGTTTTCTGGAGGGGTTAGTGATCTACAACATGTAGATGACGCAGTCATATTGTTTCAAAAGGATTATGAGTATCTTATTGAAGTTTCTGCTTTACTGCTTTGAAGCCATGTTTGATCTGAAAATCAATTATCATAAGAGCGAAATTTATGTTTAGGAGTGGATGTGGAAAAACAACAAAGGGTGGCTAATATATTTATCTATCAACTTGGGCAATTGCCTATGAAGTATTTGGGCTTACCAATCAGTGATCATGTTTCACCCAATGATGCAGTAAAACGGGTTACAACAAAAATGACAAAAAGAATTGAGTCTCATAAGGGCAAGCAACTTTCTACACGAGGGAGGTTGATTCTTCTAGAATCTTTCTTGAGCAATGTACTTATCTATAGGGTTCTATCTCCTAACCAAAGGTTTACACCACTCTTTTTACACCATCAGGTCAAGGGCAAATGGAAAGTTCAAACACAATATGGTACGTTAAGAGGGGAGCTTAATTTATGTACGCTCATGAAAATTGTATCGGCGAAATTTCACCGGTAACTGGCGTTATTGGTGGGTCTGATAAAATTTAGATTAATTTTGTCTTTACAGCTAAAAAAATCAAAATTCAATTAAAAAATTTTGCCGAAATATCCGGTAACCGTCGGTTACTAGTTCTATCAGGGGGGTCCAATAAATTTCAAATTTCAATTCAAAAACTCTACCATTCAAACCTCTGTCGATTTAAGGGCATCGTCAGCACATCTGCGAACTATTCCTCGGTGCTAACATACTCCACTTCAATCTCAATTTTATGCACACAGTCATGAATGAAATGGAACTTTGGGTCCATGTGCTTACTTCTCTCATGGTGCACCAAGTTCTTCGTGAGAGCAATGGCAGACTTGTTGTCTAACTTGAGCAATGCCTTGGTTGATTTATCCCCAGTCAGTTCACTCAGTAAACATTTGAGCCACACCCCCAGACATGCTCCAGTCGTAGCTGCCACGTACTCGGCCTCACAAGAAGACAATGCTATTACCCTTTGCTTTTGTGACAACCAAGTGATAGGATGATCACCAAGAAAGTATATAACACCGGTTGTGCTCTTCCTATCATCAATATCTCAAGCCAAGTCACCATCACTATATCCCACCAAGAGCTTTGCCTTCTTCTTCTTCTTCTTGTCATAACAACACCCAAAATCAATTGTGTCACATACATAACGAAGTATCCGCTTCGTAGCTGTCATATGGGTTGTTGTTGGAGCCTCCATGTACCTACTCATAACCCCAACGCAGTAAGCCATATCTAGTCTCGTATTGACCAAGTGTCTTAGGCTCCCAATCACACACTTCTATACAAAGTAGCATCAACTGGGGGGCTTGTGCTCACCTTGCTCATCTTCTGTCTTGGCTCCACAGGGATTTGGCATGGGTTGCAGTCAACTTGATAGCTTGAGAATCTTGTTTCACTTCTATTACCACATAGTAACTCAGTAGTCCGAGATCACTCATTTCAATCTACCTTTTCATTTGTTCTTTGAACTTGGCAACCTCTTTGACACTTGATCTAGTGACTATTAGATCATCCACATATACACTGTCACTTGAACTACATCCCCTGGTCTCCTATTGTATATAGAATGTTCTTGTGGACATCTGTCAAAGCCGAGTGACCACATGCACTGATCAAGATTTGCATTCCATGCTCGAGGGGCCTGACGTAGCCCAAACAATGCTTCTCTTATTTTCAGCACTTGTCCTTCATGTCCTCTCTTCAAAACCGGACGGCTGCGTCACATACACCTCTTCTTCCAACTCCCCATCTAAGAACACGGATTTGACATCCATATAGTGTACTTCCCAATCCTCCCGAGTCGCTAGGACCAACAGTAGTTGTACCATCTCCATCCTTGCAACCGGAGCAAACAACTTCATTGAAATCGACTCCTCACCATTGCACATAGCCTTTTGCCATTAAATGGGCTTTGTGCTTCACAATCTCACCCGCTTGATTCTTCTTCACCTTATAGACCCATTTAAGACTAATGGCATGGTATCCCTTTGGCAAATCTGCAAATTCCCATGTGTTGTTTCTTCGGATAGCTGCAATTTCTTCCATCATTTCTTGTCTCTAGTTTTCATTTCCCTCTGCTTCCTCAAAAAGCTTGCTGGTTCATCAACTGACAAGAAACATAGTCATGCCTCCTCATTTGTTTCTACCGTGTCATTGTACACATGTTGCAAGGATCAGTACCTCAGTGGCCTTCCTGAGTTGTCCATGGAACTTAGTGTCGTCGATGTATCATCATGTCCTTGGTGAGATGCAGTTGGTGGGGGATCCAAGTGTTACATTTCCCATAGTTTGAGGAACCGTTCACGAGTTTTGATGCCTTCCATCTGAAGTGGATCAGATGGCCAAGAAGGGAGGGGTGAATTGGATATCTTTTTTGAACTAGACCAAATTTAATAAATTTAGAGCAGCCAATAGACTATTCCAACTTAAGTGCATATGGTTTACTAGTGTGCTCAATCAACTCCTAAATATGCTAGTGAAGTTTTACAACCTAAGTTCCAATCCTACACAAATCTAGTAATCTAGGAATTGAAAGAACAAGAATTTAAATGCGGAAATGTAAAAAGGGGACATGAGACAACCAATTTTTTAACCGAGGTCTCAGAGATTCAGCAATATCCCCTAATCTTTGTTGAAGCACTATCGCAAGAGTGTAGCTCCTACTTGAACCTGCACAAGGATCCAAACAATCAACTCATGGCAGTCCTTCTTCTCTCTGGATAGGTGGACTCTGAACCTTCACAATCCTCCTGGTGCCTTCCACAGGCTCCTCCTTGGATGGTCACCTAGAGCATGCCTTGAAGCCATCTAGGAATCACCAAATTCCTAGACTAATAACCCCAAGGGTGTCACTTGGATACAGCAAGGTAAAATAACTAAGAGTGATGCACACTAAGGCCTAATATACTCTCTTACACTCTCAAAATTTCAACTTGACGCTCTTGAGTGCCCTTGAACTCTTCAATATGCAAGCCATTATTTTGGAGTCACAAGAGTGCTAACTTGAACGACCATGGTCCACTTATACAGCCTCTCCATTCAAAAACTAGCCTTTTGAAATATTTTCTAAAAAGTGCGTGTAGGCCCGAATCATCCGCCTCAGTTCAATTTTCCTCAGCTCCAATGGTTGAAAAACTAGTGGTTATGCTGACTCGAATCATAGGCCTCGACACGAATAATCTGAGTGACTCGGATCATCTGCCTGAGTCGTATTATCTGCCTCATTGTATTCACCCTGTGGAGCCTGTTTGGAACAATGGTACATGTCAATAATACGCATTGACCCAGACCATTTGCCTTAACGCTTCACTAAAATTGAACCCTTCTAGACCAATGGTACACCTCGGGCCGTATCATCCACCTCTCAACTTATCCAAAAACAACCTCTTTGGATAGATGATACACCTCAACCCAGATAATACGCCTCTGTGTAAAGTTCCATGGGCACCAAAAACACCGTATATGGACTAATGGTATGCTCCAATGGTACGAGTTGCCTCAGATTATCCACCTCCGTGTAAACTTCTAAAAACACATAAAACGCCCTCTCTAAACAGATGGTATGTCTGGCCCAGATAATCCGCCTTTGTTGATTTTTCTGACTTGGCTGAATTTTGATCTAAACTTTGATATCCTCTCAACCATAATTTTATTCTTAGCAATCTTTGACTATAACCGAGCTAGAAAGACCTAGTGTGCACCATAACTAGTTACTCATCCTAACCAAGCTAAATCTACTAACCTTGAACCCCCCTTAATAGTACAACCAAAGCAAAAAAAACAACAACTTATCAACTATAGTGATCCAGACTTGAATCATTGGATCATTTCTAGCGACAAGATCCTTAATCTTTGTGAAGAACATGATTTACCATCATTTGCATACATAGGTTATGAGGACATCCCGATTGGACCAATTACACAAGCAAAAGCTAAATTAATTAACCAACAGGTGAACTCGTTCTTAAATAATTTTAATCTTGATTCTAATGAGAATATGTTACTACCTAATAGTTCTATGTTGTGTGTGTGCAGTTTTACATGTATAGAAGCATGGGAGCCCAAGAGCAACGGAGAAGGAAGTATTGTACAAGATCTTTGCTTGCTGTTGCTGGAAGGTATGAGGAGTACAAGGAAGAACCAGGATATTCGGTTTGTAAGCAAGGGGAAGACAGCCACTCGGCCAAGATCAAATAGCCATGCAGATCAACAATTAATGGAGGAGGTCCATGTGATGCGCATGGCCCAAGTCCAAGTCCCAACAGAAGGCTCATCTGCATGCACCTGGTCCTTGCGTGGGAAGTCCAAGGCTACATCTAGTCCTTGCGTGGAAGCCCAAGGAGATCAAGGCAGTGTACCGTGAGCCATCCAAGAATGCGTCAAGTCTGGCCAAGCCATTATATCCGGCCATGTAATCAACTTAGCTCCAATCGAACCAATTAGGTCTTTTAGTCCATTTTCTTTTTGTTTGATTGAACCAAGGTTTGATTCAGCCTTGGTCTTATGTGCACACGGTTTGTTGGCTATTAAAGCCGAGGCTACGCCTCCATGCAAGGGGGACGACCACGAAATCAACTTATTATTTTTCAGAGAGAGCTTTACGCTTGTTCTTCTTAGGGTTTGACATACAGTTGCAACTTAAACGGGAATTGGACATTCTCAACCTCGTTGTTCTTGTGATTCCTTGTGTTTTGCAGGAGCATCGACATGTCTACTTTGTGTGATCGGGTAGACGAGATCATGAGTGTGTGGTTGGGCGAATTCTTTTGTCGTAAGTTGCTGTTTTGATAGTGGTTGGCGCTATCGGTTCGCAGGTTGCACGGATCTAATGTCATCATCGATCCTACATCGTGAAGATCAGGCATCCCCTGTATCATCTTAGTATCAGAGCACGGTTGCCACGGTAGGATCAATTTACTTATAGTTAGATTTATTTTTCTATCCTATACACAAGAAGCCAAAAAAAAACCCAAACCCTAGTTTCAATCTGTTATTTCTTGTGTGTTTTGTCAGGTTCTAATCCATTAGAAACTGTGTTTAGTCACTGATCATAGTATTTCCTTTGCGTATCTTGATCTTTGTGTTTAATCCAAACCTTCAAAAAACGATCTGCATGTACATGCTAAAGTACGCAACAGCAATTCGCTCGCGTGTCTACAATGCGCAATACAGTACCTGTACAGTGCTGCGCTACAGTGTTTCGCTTGCATATTTACAGAGCACGCGACCACGGTGCGCGATACAGTACTCAACTGCTACAGTACCTGAGACTGCTATCTTAGAAATTGCAATAGAAACAACAGGGTAGCAGGTGAGGCAAAAACATATACAGTGCGAAAAAAAAAAAAACACGTATATCTTTTGAGAGCCAAATCAACTCTTTACGGATACTTTGCTCCTATTGAGACTAGCTATTGATATTGCTCTAAGGCTATTCTAAGTTATTTACACCTTGCTGAATTTTTGTGACTTGCGGAAACAAGGGAGAAGAACAAACCTTATTTTGGCCGGACCCAGAAAGAAAAAAAAAGAAGGAAAAAAGGCTGTCGTATGAAATAAAAGCCATGGCAAAAAGAAAGAAAGAGAAAAAGAGAGAAAAAAGAAAAGAGAAACAAGTTTCGACCACTAGAGAAATTTGTGAAATTCCCTAGTCAATAAATTTCGGATCGTGTAACTAATATTTTAGAGCAATCTTGTGCCCTTTTCATCAATTAAGCAATTGGCTAGTGTCTCTTTATAACTTGTGCAATAAGAGCTAGTTATTATTCACTTATATTTTCAGATTAACTCATTCCTTTGATTGCATCAAGTTACATCATCTTTGTGTGTGTGTTGCTGTCCTAAACACCTCTTATATCTTTTGGATCAGCAACTAGGCATTGAATTCTAGTTTGGATTGTTACCTAGCTTTACAATATCTAGAAATTTCAAATTGCATAGGTAAATACTTTTTCCTCCAAACTCCACAAATAGGCCATTGTTTAACAATGTTTGTGCAATTGAATTCGCTTAACCTATCACCTTATGTTCTCTACCATCACCAAAGTGCGTGCAACTCTTCAATTCCATCAAGAACACATAAGAACTCCGGTTGGTAAGATAAGGTGAGGTTGAGTGATTTTCACAAATAAAAACTTCCACACCCACATATATAGTTTTTCTTTGTTGTTTGCACTAACCATGTCAGGAAAAGAAGGAGAACAGGCATATGTTACACAAGTCGACCTTAAGAAGCTCACAAATGATTTCAACACTCAGTTGAATGACAACATGAGCATCTTGAGGAGGGAGATACTAGAGGAGCTTCGCAAAGAGCGGAGTCCAGTTGGTGTCCCTGAAGAAGGCGTTGAGCTTGCCGAGACCGATGAGGAGAGGGCTACATGATTCGCTAGAGAAGCTCAAGCGGGTCGAGCCGGTGCCAACGCAGTTCGACCACCCTTTCCCGGGCGCGGGGGAGGTGCTTTGGGTGCTGACCATGAAGGGAGAGGCCGTGGTCGTGGACACGACGGTGCTGTCCACATTGAGGACTTCGGCGACGACGTTTGGTTACACTGCAATGATAACTACCAATACCATGGTTGTCGTCATGATGAGCAGCACGTGAAGGAAAAATTTGGGAAACTCAAGTTCAATATTCCCAATTTTGAAGGCGCTTCCGATCCAGATGCATATCTCACATGGGAGCTCAAGGCAGAGAAGATCTTCCGGATGCACAACTACTCAGAAGAGAAGAAACTACACATGATGTCACTTGAGTTTGATGGGTATGCATTGATTTGGTGGGAGCAAGTGTTGAACCAAAGAGAAGATAATGGGGAACCTCCAATTGCATCATGGACTGAAATGAAGAAACAGCTGAGAACACATTTTGTTCCTAACACTTATAAACGTGATCTTTTTGATAAATTGTAGAATTTGAGGCAGGGAGGTCGTTAGGTGGAGGAATACTATAAGGAGATGGAGTAAGCTATGATTAGGGCACATGTGCATGAAGATGAAGAGCAAACCCTGGCGCATTTTCTGTTTGGCTTAAATAAAAACATTAAATGCATAGTGCAATATCAGTCCTACAATACTGTTGTTGATTTGGTGCATCAAGCGACAAAAGTGGAGAAGCGGCTATTAGAAGATGTAAAACTAGCACCAAGGACAGCATCTTTCAACTTGAAAGTTCCATCATCCTCATCTAATGCCACCAAAGCACGTTTCAGTTTGGGACGAGGTACATTTTCAGCTAGTACTAGTCCAAATACTAATGCTCATTCTTCCTCGATTGCAAAATCAGCACCTACATCAAGTGAGAAGAAGGTGGCTCCATCCCCTACCTCCTCAATTGATGCTATAGCAAAGAGTAGAGAAATTCAATGCTTCATGTGTTTGGAGTGTGGGCACATAGCTAGGGAGTGTCCCAACAACCGAGTTATGCTTGTGATGGAAGATGGAGAGTATGAGTCTGCAAGTGAAGATGAGGTTGAGCCCAGTCATGAAAAGGGAGATATGAAGATGCATCAGATGACAATGATGAGATTGATGTGTTGAATTATGAAACGGGAGAGGCACTAGTAGTCACTAAAATTTAAGCATGCTTGCACAAGAAGGAGATGCACATCCGCAGCGATTCAACTTGTTTCAAACACAAGCCAAGGTAAACAACAAGGTAATCAAACTTATTATTGATAGTGGTAGTTGTCATAACTTGGCTAGCATTGAATTGTGTGAGAAGCTTAGTTTAAAGATGTTGAAACATACACGCCCATATCATGTGCAATGGTTTAGCAAATGTGGGGATGTGAAGGTTCAGTTTGTGGTGCATGTTACTTTCAATATTGGTGATTATGAGGACACTGTTGAGTGTGATGTGGTGCCTATGACCGTGTGCCATTTGTTGTTGGGAAGGCTATGGCAATATGATAGAAGTGTGCAACATGATGGCTGTTCCAATAGATATACTTTTAAGTGGAAAGGGAGGACAAATGAGCTTAATCCAATGACTCCTAGTCAAATACATGTTGAATTTCAGTAAAAGAAGCTTGCTAAAAATGAGGGTAAAAAGAAAGAAAAGAGTGACTTCCACACATCGGTGAGTGAGAGCCACAAGCCAAATAGAAGAAAAAAAGTAAGAGTGGGGGAGGGTTGGTTATGTTAGCCACAAAATCATATTTGAGATATGTGAGTAATAACCCATCGAAGATGCACTTTGTGCTTGTGTACAAAGATGTAACTGTTTTGCTTTCAACTAATGACTTAATCTCTCTTCCTAATGGTGTTTCCTCTCTTTTGAAGGCATTTGAGGACGTGTTTCCGGACAAGATACCAGCGGGACTTCCGCCATTGCGCGGAATAGCGCATCACTTCCAAACAGTCCACCATACCGTACCAATCCGGAGAAAACCAAAGAAATTCAGCGCCAAGTGCAAGGGCTACTTGAGAAAGGGTATGTATGCAAAAGGCTTAGTCCTTGCGCTATTTTTGTAATTCTTGTTCCTAAGAAATATAGTACATGGAGAATATGTGTTGATTGTCATGCCATTAGCAATATCACTGTTAGATATCATCATCCTATTCCTAGGTTAAATGATATGCTTGATGAACTTAGTGGTGCTGTTATATTTTCTAAAATTGATTTGAGGAGCAGATACCATGAGATTAGGATAAAACTTGGTGATGAATGGAAGACTGCTTTTAAGACTAAATTTGGATTCTATGAATGGTTAGTCATGCCTTTTGGTTTATCTAATGCACCCAATACATTCATGCGATTGATGAATCATGTTTTAAGATCATTCATTGGTAAATTTGTTGTGGTATACTTTGATGATATTTTGATCTATAGCAAAATGATGGATGAACACATTGATCATACTAGACAAGTGTTAGAAGTGCTTAGAAATAAAAAAAATTGTATGCTAATCTTGATAAATGCACTTTTTGTACTGATAAAGTTGTGTTCTTAGGCTATGTTATTTCTGGACAAGGCATTGAGGTGGATGAATCTAAAACTGAAGCAATTAAGAATTCGCCTACCCCTATGAATGTTAGTCAAATCAGAAGCTTTCATGGTCTTACTAGTTTTTATCGTCGTTTTGTTAAAAAATTTAGCACCATTGCTGCCCCATTAAATGAGTTAACTGAAAAGGGTGTTGTGTTTGAGTGGGTTGCACCACAAGAAAAAGCTTTTCAAGAGCTAAAGAAACATTTAATTGAAGTACCATTGCTTGTTTTGCCTAATTTTACTAAAACTTTTGAAATTAAATGCGATGCCAGTGGAATAGGTATTGGTGGTGTTTTGATGCAAGAAGGAAAACTCATAGTATACTTCAGTGAGAAACTAGGAGGTGCTCAATTGAACTATCCTATGTATGATAAAGAATTGTATGCTTTGGTGCATGTGCTTGAAACTTAGCAACAATATCTTTGGCCAAAAGAATTTGTTATTCACTCTAATCATGAAGCTTTGAAATATTTGAAAAGCCAAGCTAAATTGAACCGTAGATATGCTAAATTGGTAGAATTCATTGAAACTTTCCCATATGGTGTTAAGTACAAGAAAAGAAAAGAAAATATGGTAGTTGATGCTTTATCTAGAAAGAATGTTCTTTTAACTCAATTGAAAATAAAAGTTCTTGGATTGGAGAATTTGAAAGATTTATATGTTTCTGATAGTGAATTTTTAGATCTATATTCTAAATGCAAAGATGGGAGGATGGGACAAGTTCCATGTTCATCATGGGTTTTTATTTCGTGCTAACAAATTATGTATTCCAGATTTGTCCGTGCATTTGCTTTTATTCCAAGAATCTCATGCAGGAAGATTAATGAGACACTTTGAGAGAGAAAAGACATTCATGATGTTGAGCGATCACTTTTATTGGCCTAAACTGAGGCGTGATGTCGAAAGGTTTGTACAGCGATGTGTGACATGCCACAAAGTGAAATCTAAACTTAATCCACATGGTTTATATACTCCACTTGATGTTCCTAGTGTACCTTGGGAGGATATTACTATGGACATTGTTTTAGGATTGCCTAGAACTAAGAGGAGAAGGGATTCAGTTTTTGTAGTTGTGGATAGGTTCTCTAAAATGGCAGCATATTTTATTCCTTGTCACAAAAGTGTCACAGCCCCAACTAATTAAATTGTATTAATATGTATTTCACTAACAAGCATTATCAAACTCAAATCATTTCATAATATATTGTACTTGGAAAATCTAATTTGAGGTGAACAAACACATCAAGATTCAGATTCCACTTCAAATCAGTAATAAATAGTTGTGATCATCATCTGAAATCAATTTATTTAAATACTACATTAATTATCAGGAATTAATATAATTTTTCCCAAATTTTTGGGACTAGTTTGAACCTCATTAAAATTCAAACAACATTCATAGACATACAACAAGTTTGAATTTAAATATCACAAACTATTTTATGAACAATAGGGTTTTATAATTTTTATGGGAACTATATCATCCCAGAACCCCACGAATTATTTCATGATTTTATGAAATTTATTTCTATTTATGAGGCTCGTCAAAGTGGTAAATCTAAATTAATTCTCAACAAACTCAACCCCGACCGGCTAGCACTCGTTCCTCGGACTCGAGTCCGACTCGCCACATGACTCACCAAACCACCTAAACGCACCGTCGCATGCAACCGTTAGATCCTCATCCGATGGTCCAGATCTCGCCAACTCGTCGACCCGTCCGAATGCCACCACCAATATCATCCGCCCGATCTCGATCTAACGGACTCAAATCAGCCACGAGTGGTGCATCACCTCCGCGCTCGAAGTCGCCGCTGCCGCGGGCCCGCCTGTCGCCTTTCTTCTTCCTCAGCCGACGCCGCGCAGAGCTCCTCGCCACGCGGCCGCTACGCCCCGAGCCGCCATCACCTCACCGCACCCGCTGGCCTATCCCCGAGCTCCCCTCGCACACCGCACCCACCCCCAACGCTCTCGGTTTTTAACACCCTCGCAACCCTCCTTCTCCTCACTTCTCCTCGGTTGACAGAGGAGAGGAGGCTTGCTTGAAGCTCTCTGGGGGTAAGTCACCTCCGCGTGATTCCTTCCGGTTCTAGTTTCCATCCGTCTCCATTTTTGCTCACGCGAGGTCTTGTTTTTGCTTGTAGCACCGGTTCATCCTCGTGCTCTAACCCACCTCCGAGCACGCCCGAGTGGCATCCGTAGGTCTTTTCTTGTCTCCGTGAGGTATGGTCCTCGCTCCTCGTGTCACTTTGTGCGCCTTAGCTCTCTAATCGAAACCCTCAACTTATTTCAGGTTGCATGGCAAGACCTTCTGGATTGAGGATTGCACCATTTAGGCCGTGACACAACCTTTCCTCTCCCACTTCACTTTGGTAAGCCATCCTTCGATTCCTTGCTCTTATAGCTTGACCTTGAGTCCCTGGAGCTGATCCAAGCACTCACTAGTCTTGGTTTTGCTCAGGGTTGCCTCTCCTCGCAAAGCCGCATCGCCGCCAACTTTCTTCTCCGGCTCCGACGAGTCTCCTGCCGCTCCGAACCTCCCCAAGCCCTCTCCTAGCTGCAGTAACTCCCTAGGCCCTTAGATAGCATAAGCAACCGCTTGTTTGCGCTGCGGAGCGAAGTGTTGCCATTTACGTTTTTGCCGTATAGCTCACCGCCGCCCAACTCCGGCTAGCCGCCGGTGCAGTCCACCTCGAGCACTCTAACCACCACCCTTAGACGCGCCTTGCTATTGCGCAGCTATTCTTGCCCTTATCGGCGCCGCGTGAACCGCCGCTCCGCAAGTCGCCGCAAGCACGAACGACGCCGCCGTTGTCGTCGTCCAAGAAAGCATCGCGCGCAATTAAAGTCAATAACGTGGTTAAGTCTGAGATTAAGTGTTAACTGCCGCCACATGTGGGGCCTCATTTAGAAAACGGTTGGGATAAGTAGAGGTTTGTAGAGTATGACATGTGGGCCATACGCCATAAGTGGATGCGTAAATTACGAGTACGTTTCGTTAAGTAGAAAACGATCCCAACATGCTTAGAATGGTTTTACGCTTAGAGTTTTGAAGAAACGTGTCGAGGAATACGCCTTGAGTGTTGCGCCGGACCGAAGTCGTGTGATCGGTCAACAGATGTTGTCCCCGTCCCGCAAGTCGCTGGCTTTGGCTGGAAGCGCTCGTAAGAAAAGTAGTAGATACTTTAGTAAATTCGAAATCGTATATTTGTACACCAAAATTGATAATAACTTTAGAAATGCATAACTATTTCATCTCAACTCCAAATTTAACGAAACCACTCGAAATTTACATTTTGATAGACTTAATATGAAAAATAGTTTCAAACGTGTCTCTGTAGCAGAGGGCTTTAATTGGGAATACATTCATTAAAATCATTACCTTTACAATCGAAAATGGCGTAAATCCTTAAAATGCATAAGTAAATATTGGAGCATCCAAAACAATGAAACCAACTCGTAATTTTTATTTTCAGTATATTTATTTCTAAAAATGGTTTCCCTGTTGCCTCTGTCACAGAGAATGTGTTTTAGCAAAATATATCTTTACTCTATTATTGTTACACTATAAAAGGCTGATAACTTTGAAATTACATAACTAAATCATAAGAACTCCAAATGGGACAAACTCAACTATTCTGAACTTGTATTAATGTTACCTATTTACCTATGTAATCCTTTACCCCACCACTGCCCTACAAATTTTCACTTCGGTAATTAAATTACTCAAAACGGCATATCGAAACCTGAAATTCAAAATGGCATAACTTCCAATTCATAACTCCAAATGGAATAACTCTTTTACCTAAATTCATCTAAAATCATGACCTAACTATGTAGAAAAAAATCATGCATGTTTGAGCATTTTGATTTTTGAGTTGTTCTTCTGTATTTATTGGATGTTATAATATAGATCCCGAGCATATTGATATCGACACTTACGCGATCGAGAGTGAGCAGCTCGTACCAGCAAGGCAAGCATCATTTGAACTTTCTTTTGCATCATATTTGATCCCGCTTTGGTTAAGATAGTGCAATGATAATTGCTTGCATGCTATTTTGATTATGTCAATATTTTTGTGATGTGTAGTATAGTTATGTCCTATGCTTGAGGTTAATCTTGAATTATGCCAACTCCTATATGCTTAGGATAGGATGTGTGAATTATGGGTTGTAGAATTGCTTAGCCATGCAAGTCTAGATACGGTAGTTCGATCGTCGGAATAACCCGCGGTTTTGGGATACACACAACTCTTACGTTATGTTTTTACTTCAGATCTTTGTAGCTGTTTTATGAGTTAAACTTTGTCATTTTTAAATGAGATTTGGTCCGACAAGTGTTGGTTAGTGATGGTGCTTTGTGCACGAGCATTGGGTAAGTGGAAGGACTTGTCCGGACAATTGAGGACCGAACTTTGGGTACCTCATCGTTCAAGCAACACTCGTGTGCCACACGCGTGTATGGGTGCCGTATGGTTAAGTAGGGGAGGGTTTTATTGTGTTAAGTCCTTGGTGGTGTAAGGGCATAGCGACCGTGAAATCCTATGTTCTTTGAGGAGCCGATGTAATCCTTATAGTGTGCAAGGGAGCACCAATTCTTTTGTTTTGATTGCATCAGATTTCCAATATAACTTGTGAGCCCCTAGCAAGTGCTATCCGACGCTTGTACTAGGCAAGGAACCATCTCACAAGGGGACTTAGCTCAATAGGGCTTTCTTGCTGAAAATGATCAGATCTTGATTTACCCACCGGCATACCATAGGAAGTGTGCTATTTCGCAGGCCTCCGGAGGCTTACGGCTAATCAAGTCGTGTGGGTAAAGTAGTACACCCTGCAGGTATAATCTATTCGAATAGCCGTGTCCACTGTTATGGACGCACCGCTTAAAATTTGTGGTCGCTTATTGTTAGACTTATAATTAAAATTGTGGTTGAACTTGGTATTCGCCATGAACGGGATGTTCATGTGTTTAGTACATCAAAGTGGGCTGCCACTTTGGTCTTTGTATGATTCAATTGTTTATTATCAAATGCTTTACTACATGCTTTACTTCTACTTCAAATCTGATTTTGAAATGGGCACATGAAAACAAGTATATGTAGGATGTTAATTGTTGCGTCTCTTTCGCAAAACTAAACCAATATGAGCCATCCTTTGAATGACCCTTATGCATAACTATTTTTATTTGTGTAAGACTTGCGAGTACACTTGTACTCAGCCAGATGTTTGCTGGCCTTTTCAGGTGAGGAAGGTTATGATTATGATGATCTCGCTAGTGTTGACTTGGGCGACACTAATGAGTAGTGTGCTACCATTTAACCCCCAGTCGGTTGCCGATGGGTGATGGGCATACCACTGCTGGTCTTTTGCTTTATCTATTTACTTCGCCTGCTACTTGATACTTGACTTGAATTTTGCCGTCGGCCGCTTGTAATAGACTGTAGACTTTAACTATTATGCGATGTCTTTAATCTCTTGTTGTATGTGTTGTATGGATGTAACCAACGTTGAATGAGGGTATGAGTATATTGGTCGTTGATCTTGGGAGCCAATATATGTCATACTCGTTGTTTATGGATTCCCATTTAATTCGCTAAGTGCAGTGCTTTGAATCAAAAGAGAATCGAAAATCATGTAGTGCTCGCAAAGGAGCAGCGCGCATGATCGTCGAGGCTCTAGTATTCGGAAAAGCCTATCACTTGGATAGGATTAAATTGGAATTCATTCACCGAGACCGCATTTATGTCCCTAAGACCTTGTCTAATCTCGGTCTTATGGAGATAATTACCGGGTCACCACAAATACAGTATCGAGCCATACCGATCAGTAGGTTAGAGGTAGCACCAGGCGTTAGAGTTAGTGAGCCTTCCGAGTCAAAATATTTTGGAATTATCAAATTACTTTGAAAGTTTAAGTTAAGAATATCTTTTATTCCTTATCCATCTTAGTATCTTTCCTCTCCGATCCTGCTTTTGGTTTATGAAACTAACTTACCTTGCCTTCTTGCCTTTAGATGAACCCTCGCACCTTGTCCAGAAACTCAAGTCAAGGAGTGGATGGATACCAGCGTTGTCGCGAGACATGATGTGGAGGGCGAACTTCACATATCAGCCCACTTATTCCATCTACCGCCGTGATCGAGGACCAGAATGGAGGAGTTTATGGCGTTGATAGATATCATTGCTAGACAAGTCACGGGAGCATACCTTACCGCTTCGGCGCGCACTTTTCCGAGGCCATGGCGTTACAAGAAGTAGCTTTGGTGGCCATGAGTCGCCTTCGCTATGACTGACAGAGTTAGCCCACCCGTATGATCACTTTCCGATGCGCGCGCGCGCTAGGGACGTGAACTCATTTGCTAGGATCCAATTTGGGAGGACCCCAAGTCGAGCGATTAGCGAGATTGGTCCACATAATGGACCAAATGCATCGCCAGTATGGTGCATGAGTTGTGGGAAACGCGACGGCGTCTCATTGAAGCTCAGAGCACTTAAGGCTCATGCATGACATGAGGCTCATTCATCCTAGTGTGCTATATGGCACTAATATGATCTCCTTATCTTCTCGCGCGCCAGAATGTCGCCTACCCGTGGTAGAAGGTCATATTAACGCCATAGGATCACCCTTGCGCCTTCCTAATCTAGGGACCACGATGATACTGGATCCCCGGGCACATCTTTCGACGAATTTCCGTGAACTTTGACCGAATAATATCTAGGTCATTAGGGCGTGGAGCTCTATGTTGAGCTTGTATCCTTAGGTTTATGTAATAGGGTAGTAGATGTCGAACCGTTATGTTTCATTTGCAAAAACTACTATTTCGCTTGTAATCTTGGTTGCGCGCTTATGTACGGTGTTGTACCACTTCGGTTTTATGTTGCTTAAGGTTTGGTGTTCCATTTGATGTTACATTTTTCTTGCTTTTTGATATTGATTGTGCTTGTACAGCCAAGTAATGGCTTTTGTCTTAAGTTACTAACCATCCTTGTCGAATACAGGATGACAGGACCGACTACGCGATCAGGAGCCCTGCGCGGCAGAGGCTCCCCATCCCCATCTAGGGCACCGCATCTAGCACCTCTGAGCGACTTCTACGATCAGGGACAGTCATCCCAGCAGTCGTCTGGGCATGGAGAGCCCTCTCAGCAGCCGTCCCAGTAGGGTGGACCGCCTGAGGAGGTGCTCCCTCCGCCGCCGTCCATGGTTGAGTTTATGATGATGATTGAGCGCAACCGGATGGACCAGACCTGGATGCTTGAGGCGATCGTGCGCAACACCGCTCCAGCTCCCGTTCCGACAGGAGGGGCTGCCCCGCATCGAGCGTCCGGAGGTCTCGCTGAGTTCCAGCCAACCAACCTCCGACTTTTGCGCGGCAAGGACCCGATGGAGGCGCAGGACTGGCCGCACAACATTGAGAAGAAGTCGAACATAGCGCAGTGTGCCGGGTTGAGAGAGTCTTGTTTGCCGCCTATCGGTTGGTCGGTGCGGCGAGCGCATGGTGGGATAGTTATTCGCCATGCAGCCCGCCGTCACGCCCCGACTTGGGACGACCGAGGGACGCGCCGGAGGCTCATATACGGAGGGAGTGCCGCTTATCAAGCGGCAGAGTTCCTGCCTTGAAGCGGGACGGCGGACCGCCACCGAGTACCGCATGACTTCAACTACTTGGTCGTATGCTCGGACGACGCCTCGACAGACGCCGTCGCGGAATGTTTCTTCCATGGGCTATCAGAGGAGTTGCGGCTTGTTTTAGGCTTTTAGCTGCACATGATTTCAGGAGTTTCCAGCATCTGGTCGACAAGGCGATCGTGGTGGAGCATGAGAGCATGACAAAGGATGAGTCGAGGAAGAGGAGGAAGGCCTTCCGCAGCGAGCGGCGAGTGGCGCTTTCCCGTGCCACGCCAGACTACCTCAGGCACCTCGTGCCCCAGCTTCAGCACCGTCGAGGTCTCCTGTGGTACCTCCACGACCTTCTCCACCGGCAGCTCAGCAGCACAGCGGGGGCCAGAGACCACAGACCGGCGGGGCATACAAGCCCGGCGTCATCTGTTTCCACTGTGGCCGTCAGGGCCACTATGCTTCGCAGTGCCTCGCCAAGCAGCGAGGGATGCCCCGGACGTACTCTGCTCCAGCACCACCAGCCCCAGCTCCAGTGAGGCCACCGCCACCACCACAGAGAGCAGCACTTACTCCACCCCAGCATGCACGTGGTCGCGTCAACCACGTCTCGGCAGAGGAGGCGACCGACGCACCTGACGTCGTGCTAGGTACACTACTTGTTAATTCATGTCCTGCATCCGTTCTATTTGATTCTGGAGCGTCTCATTCATTTATTAAAAACGAGTATGCTGAAATTAACCAATTCAAGATACATACACTGCACCCACCTTATCATATTCAGTCCCCAGGGTCGGTTTTCTACGCCGATCAAGTCTGTAGGGACGTAAAAATTGAAATACAAAATGTTAGCTTTTCAGCAAACTTAATAGTGATAAGTTCTGTGGGCATCGATATTATCTTAGGAATGGATTGGTTATCCAAGAATCAGGGGAAGATTGATTGTGCCCAGCGGTCTATCTCAGTGACTAGTGAGGACGGCACCCAGGTCGTCTTTGCGCCTGTTGTGGGTAGTTCTCACCTATACGCTTTAGAGGCGAGTACCTCTCTCGCGCTAGAGGAGGTACCAATAGTGAGTGAGTATCCTGATGTGTTCCTGAAGAACTTCCAGGCATGCCCCCTGACCGAGAGGTAGAGTTTGTCATTGAGCTTGCACTGCATCGCGCCCATCTCAAAAGGTCAGATCGGATGCCGCCCAATGAGCTAGTTGAATTAAAAGAACAACTTAAGGAGTTGCAAGACAAGGGTTTCATCAGGCCTAGCTCCTCGCCTTGGGGATGCCCGACTCTCTTTGTCAAGAAGAAAGACAAGAGTCTACGGATGTGTGTTGACTACCGTCCGTTGAATGAGGTCACCATCAAGAACAAGTATCCGCTCCCGCAGATCGATGACCTATTTGACCAGCTTAGTGGAGCTGTGTGTTCTCCAAGATTGACTTGAGGTTAGGCTACCATCGATTAAAGTTAGAACCGAGGATATTCCAAGACCGCCTTCTCTACTCGTTACGGCGGTGCATGCAGTACACGGTCATGTCCTTTGGTTTGACCAATGCCCGACTTATTTCATGAACCTCATGAATTCGGTGTTCATGGAATACTTGGATCGGTTTGTAGTGGTTTTCATTGATGATATCCTTGTCTACTCTAAGTCCGATCTTGAGCACGAGCAAAGACTTGAGACTTGTGTTAGAGAAGCTTCGCCACCATCACCGTGACGCCAAATTCAAAGAAATGTGAGTTTTGGCTTCGAGAGGTTAGTTTCTTGGGACATATCCTATCTAAGGGCGGTGTCGCATGTTGATCCTAGTAAGGTACGAGATGTCCTTGAATGGAAGCAACCTAAGAGCGCCACCGACATTCGTAGTTTTCTTGGACTTGCGGATACTACCGTAGGTTCATCAAGAATTTCTCAAAAATCGCAAGCCTATGACCCAACTTCTAAAGAAAGAAAAGAAATTTGAGTGCACAATGAATGCGAACAAAGTTTCCAAACCTCGAAAGAATGCCCGACGGAAGCTCCGCATTTGTTCTCGCTGCACATTCACAAGAGCTTTGATATCTCGTGATGCATCTCACCACGGGCTCGGTTGTGTGCTTATGCAAGATGGCCGAGTGGTGGCCTACGATCGAGGCAATTGAGGCCCCATGAGGCCAATTATCCCACACACGACCTAGAGCTCGCAACTGTAGTTCATGCCTTGAAGATTTGGCGACATTACCTCATCGGTAATCGCTTGCGAGATCTACACCACCATAAGAGCCTTAAATATATTTTCACCCAAGCCGACCTGAATTTGAGACAAAGGAGATGGCTTGAGTTGATTAAAGATTATGATATGGGACTCCATTACCATCCGGGAAGGCTAATGTAGTGGCCGACGATTGAGCAGAAAATCCCAATGCAACTGTTTGTCGGTAACTCCTTTTCTCGCAGCTTATGTGCCGCATTGCAAAGCCTACACCGGAGATAGTTGAAGAAGGTTCGCTTGCAGCCCTCAAGTGTGACTTGCACACTTGAGGACCAGATTAGGAAGCCCGAAAACCGATGCGAAGTGGCTAAAATTTTAGAACTATTGAAACAAGGCAAGGCTAAATGTTTTAAGCAAGATGCACAAGGTACTCTATGGTTTGGAAACCGTATGGTGGTACCGTTTGATCACCACTTGAGAGAATTGATTCTCAAGGAGGCTCATAACTCAAAATTTTCTATCCACCCCGGGAGTACAAAAATGTATCAAGATTTGAAAAAGAAACTGTGGTGGAGCCGAATGAAGCAAAACGTTGCGCAGTATGTGGCCGAGTGCGATCTATGTCAAAGAGTTAAGGCTGAGCACTTGAAACCAGCTGGTACTCTAGATCCCCTGCCCATTCCCCAGTGGAAATGGGAAGAAGTTGGCATGGATTTTATCACCGGCCTTCCTAGAACTAAAGCTGGATTCGATTCTATATGGGTAATTGTAGACCGTTTGACGAAAGTTGCTCACTTCATTCCTGTCAAGACCATCTACCGTGGGGACAAGTTAGCGGAGCTTTACATTGCAAGGATTGTTTGTCTCCACGGTGTTCCAAAGGTGATAGTTTCCGATAGAGGCCCTCAATTCACGTCCTATTTCTGGGAATGCTTACATAAAGCGATGGGGACCAGTCTATCTTTTAGCTCCGCTTATCACCTGCAAACGGATGGACAAACTGAAAGGGTGAACCAAGTTTTGAAAGATCTTCTTCGGGCTTGCGTGTTGTCCTACCGCGATAGTTGGGAAAAATGTTTACCGTTTGCCGAGTTCTCATACAACAACAGCTTCCAATCGAGTATTCAAATGTCACCCTTCGAAGCATTGTATGGGAGAGCTTGTAGAACACCTTTGAACTGGTCCGAAGCCGGGGAGAGGCCATTTTATGGCCCAACCTTGGTGGAAGATGCTGAAGAACAAGTTCGTGTCATTCGCGAACGACTTAGGACGGCTCAAGCACGTCAGAAGTCATACGTCGACCGTCGTCGTCGCGAGTTGAGTTTCGATGTGGACGATCATGTATACCTTAAAGTCTCTCCCATGAGAGGAGTTCATCGTTTCCAAATCAAGGGTAAATTAGCACCTCGCTATATTGGACCTTTCCGTATTCTAGCTAAGGTGGGATCGGTGGCATACCGCTTGGAGTTGCCACCATCACTTTCGAGACGCATGACGCCTTCCACGCCTCCCAACTCAAGAAATGTCTTCGAGTCCCAACGGAAGCAACCGAGTTGGATAAACTCGACTTGCAACCCGATCTATCTTATCGAGAGAGCCCGATTCGTATCCTTGAGGAAACCGAGCGTAAGACTAGGAATCGTAACATCAAGTTCGTCAAGGTTCAATGGAGCAACCACACGGAGGATGAAGCAACTTGGGAACGTGAAGACCGGATGCGGCGCGTATCCGCACCTCTTCTCTACCTGAAGTGCCTTTGTATCAAGAAAAGAAAGGTAAAACATAGCAATATAAACAAAATTATTCTTATGGCATAATTATAGCATGTCAACACTATCTTTGAAGGAAATCAAGACAACATAAATTATAACTTCTAATGAAAACTTTCTAATTCTTCTCCACCCAGATCTCGGGCCGAGATCTTTTGTAAGGGGGGGAGGTTTGTCACAGCCCCAACTAATTAAATTGGATTAATATGTATTTCACTAACAAGCATTATCAAACTCAAATCATTTCATAATATATTGTACTTGGAAAATCTAATTTGAGGTGAACATACACATCAAGATTCAGATTCCACTTCAAATCAGTAATAAATAGTTGTGATCATCATCTGAAATAAATTTATTTAAATACTACATTAATTATCAGGAATTAATATAATTTTTCCCAAATTTTTGGGACTAGTTTGAACCTCATTAAAATTCAAACAACATTCATAGACATACAACAAGTTTGAATTTAAATATCACAAACTATTTTATGAACAGTAGGGTTTTATAATTTTTATGGGAACTATATCATCCCAGGAACCCCCACGAATTATTTCATGATTTTATGAAATTTATTTCTATTTATGAGGCTCGTCAAAGTGGTAAATCTAAATTAATTCTCAACAAACTCAACCTCGACCAAGCTAGCACTGTTCCTCGGACTCGAGTCCGACTCGCCACATGACTCACCAAACCACCTAAACGCACCGCCGCATGCAACCGTTAGATCCTCATCCGATGGTCCGGATCTCGCCAACCCGCCGACCCGTCCGAATGCCACCACCAATATCATCCGCCCGATCCCGATCTAACGGACTCAAATCAGCCACGTAGTGGTGCATCACCTCCGCGCTCGAAGCCGCCGTGCCGCGGGCCCGCTGCCGCCGCCTTTCTTCTTCCTCGCCGACGCCGCGCAGAGCTCCTCGCCACGCGGTCGCTACGCCCCGAGCCGCCATCACCTCACCGCACCGCTGGCCTATCCCCGAGCTCCCTCTCGCACACCGCACCCACCCCAACGCCTCTCGGTTTTTAACACCCTCGCAACCCTCCTTCTCCTCACTTCTCCTCGGTTGACAGAGGAGAGGGAGGCTTGCTTGAAGCTCTCTGCTGGGGTAAGTCACCTCCGCGTGATTCCTTCTGGTTCTAGTTTCCATCCCGTCTCCATTTTTGCTCACGCGAGGTCTTGTTTTTGCTTGTAGCAGCCGGTTCATCCTCGTGCTCTAACCCACCTCCGGAGCACGCCCCGAGTGGCATCCGTAGGTCTTTTCTTGTCTCCAGGAGGTATGGTCCTCGCTCCCTCGTGTCACTTTGTGCGCCTTAGCTCTCTAATCGAAACCCCTCAACTTATTTCAGGGTTGCATGGCAAGACCTTGCTGGATTGAGGGATTGCACCATTTAGGCCGTGACACAACCTTTCCTCTCCCACTTCACTTTGGTAAGCCATCCTTCGATTCCTTGCTCTTATAGCTTGACCTTGAGTCCCTGGAGCTGATCCAAGCACTCACTAGTCTTGGTTTTGCTCGTGGTTGCCTCTCCTCGCAAAGCCGCATCGCCGCCAACTTTCTTCTCCGGCTCCGACGAGTCTCCTGCCGCTCCGAACCTCCCCAAGCCCTCTCCTAGCTGCAGGTAACTCCCCTAGGCCCTTAGATAGCATAAGCAACCGCTTGTTTGCGCTGCGGAGCGAAGTGTTGCCATTTACGTTTTTGCCGTATAGCTCACCGCCGCCCAACTCCGGCTAGCCGCCGGTGCAGTCCACCTCGAGCACTCTAACCACCACCCTTAGACGCGCCTTGCTATTGCGCAGCTATTCTTGCCCTTGGCTGGCGCCGCCGTGAACCGCCGCTCCGGCAAGCCGCCGGCAAGCACGAACGACGCCGCCGTTGTCCGTCGTCCGCAAGAAAGCATCGTAGCGCAATTAAAGTCAATAACGTGGTTAAGTCTCGAGATTAAGTGTTAACTGCCGCTTACATGTGGGCCTCATTTAGAAAACGGTTGGGATAAGTAGAGGTTTGTAGAGTATGACATGTGGGCCATACGCCATAAGTGGATGCGTAAATTACAGAGTACGTTTTCGTTAAGTAGAAAACGTATCCCGAACATGCTTAGAATGGTTTTACGTTTAGAGTTTTGAAGAAACGTATCTGAGGAATACGCCTTCAGAGTGTTGCGGCCGGGACCGAAGTCACACGATCGGTCAACAAGTGTTGTCCCCGGTCCCGCAAGTCGCTGGCTTTGGTGGGAAGCGCTCGTAAGAAAAGTAGTAGATACTTTAGTAAATTCGAAATCGTATATTTGTACACCAAAATTGATAATAACTTTAGAAATGCATAACTATTTCATCTCAACTCCAAATTTAACGAAACCACTTCTGGAAATTTACATTTTTGATAGACTTAATATGAAAAATAGTTTCAAACGTGTCTCTGTAGCAGAGGGCTTTAATTGGGAATACATTCATTAAAATCATTACCTTTACAATCGAAAATGGGCAGAAATCCTTAAAAATGCATAAGTAAATATTGGAGCATCCAAAACAATGAAACCAACTCGTAATTTTTATTTTCAGTATATTTATTTCTAAAAATGGTTTCCTGTTGCCTCTCACAGAGAATGTGTTTTAGCAAAATATATCTTTACTCTATTATTGTTACACTATAAAAGGCTGATAACTTTGAAATTACATAACTAAATCATAAGAACTCCAAATGGGACAAACTCAACTATTCTGAACTTGTATTAATGTTACCTATTTACCTATGTAATCCTTTACCCCACCACTGCCCTACAAATTTTCACTTCGTAATTAAATTACTCAAAACGGGCATATCGAAACCTGAAATTCAAAATGGCATAACTTCCAATCCATAACTCCAAATGGAATAACTCTTTACCTAAATTCATCTAAAATCATGACCTAACTATTGTAGAAAAAATCATGCATGTTTGAGCATTTTGATTTTTGAGTTGTTCTTCTCGTATTTATTGGATGTTATAATATAGATCCCGAGCATATTGATATCGACACTTACGCGATCGAGAGTGAGCAGCTCTCGTTCCAGCAAGGCAAGCATCATTTGAACTTTCTTTTGCATCATATTTGATCCCGCTTTGGTTAAGATAGTGCAATGATAATTGCTTGCATGCTATTTTGATTATGTCAATATTTTTGTGATGTGTAGTATAGTTATGTCCTATGCTTGAGGTTAATCTTGAATTATGCCAACTCCTATATGCTTAGGATAGGATGTGTGAATTATGGGTTGTAGAATTGCTTAGCCATGCAAGTCTAGATACTGTAGTTCGATCGTCGGAATAACCCGCGGTTTTGGGATACACACAACTCTTACGTTATGTTTTTACTTCAGATCTTTGTAGCTGTTTTATGAGTTAAACTTTGTCATTTTTAAATGAGATTTGGTCCGACAAGTGTTGGTTAGTGATGGTGCTTTGTGCACGAGCATTGGGTAAGTGGAAGGACTTGTCCGGACAATTGAGGACCGAACTTTGGGTACCATCGCTTTCAAGCAACACTCGTCTTTGCCACACGCGTGTATGGGTGCCGTATGGTTAAGTAGGGGAGGGTTTTATTGTGTTAAGTCCTTGGTGGTGTAAGGGCATAGCGACCGTGAAATCCTATGTTCTTTGAGGAGCCGATGTAATCCTTATAGTGTGCAAGGAGCACCAATTCTTTTGTTTTGATTGCATCGGTATTTCCAATATAACTTGTGAGCCCCCTAGCAAGTGCTATCCGACGCTTGTACTAGGCAAGGAACCATCTCACAAGGGGGACTTAGCTCAATAGGGCTTTCTTGCTGAAAATGATCAGATCTTGATTTACCCGCCGGCATACCATAGGAAGTGTGCTATTTCGAGGCCTCCGGAGGCTTACGGGCTAATCAAGTCGTGTGGGTAAAGTAGTACACCCCTGCAGGGTATAATCTATTCGAATAGCCGTGTCCACGGTTATGGACGACCGCTTGAAATTTGTGGCTGCTTATTGTTAGACTTATAATTAAAATTGTGGTTGAACTTGGTATTCGTCATGAACGGGATGTTCATGTGTTTAGTACATCAAAGTGGGCTGCCACTTTGGTCTTTGTATGATTCAATTGTTTATTACTGAAATGCTTTACTACATGCTTTACTTCTACTTCAAATCTGATTTTGAAATGGGCACATGAAAACAAGTATATGTAGGATGTTAATTGTTGCGTCTCTTTCGCAAAACTAAACCAATATGAGCCATCCTTTGAATGACCCTTATGCATAACTATTTTTATTTGTGTAAGACTTGCGAGTACACTTGTACTCAGCCAGATGTTTGCTGGCCTTTTCAGGTGAGGAAGGTTATGATTATGATGATCTCGCTAGTGTTGACTTGGGCGACACTAATGAGTAGTGTGCTACCATTTAACCCCCAGTCGGTTGCCGATGGGTGATGGGCATACCACTGCTGGTCTTTTGCTTTATCTATTTACTTCACGCTACTTGATACTTGACTTGAATTTGGCGGTCGGCCGTTTGTAATAGACTGTAGACTTTAACTATTATGCAGTATGTCTTTTAATCTCTTGTTGTATGTGTTGTATGGGTGTAACCAACGTTAAATGAGGGTATGAGTATATTGGTCGTTGATCTTGGGAGCCAATATATGTCATACTCGTTGTTTATGGATTCCCATTTAATTCGCTAAGTGCGATTGCTTTGAATCAAAAGAGAATCGAAAATCATGTAGTGCTCGCAAAGGAGCAATACGCATGATCGTCGAGGCTCTAGTATTCGGAAAAGCCTATCACTTGGATAGGATTAAATTGGAATTCATTCACCGGAGACCCGTATTTATGTCCCTAAGACCTTGTCTAATCTCGGTCTTATGGAGATAATTACCGGGGTCACCACAAAAAGCGACAATGTGTTGCATGTAGCTGACTTGTTTTTCAGGTAAATTGTAAGATTGCATGGCATGCTAAGGACAATTGTTTCAGATCGTGATGTCAAGTTCATAAGCTACTTTTAGAAGACTTTGTGGGCCAAGCTCAGGACAAAGTTGTTATTCTCAACAACTTGTCACCCACAAATGGATGGACAAACGGAGGTGGTGAATAGAACACTTTCAATGCTACTACGAACGATGATCAAGAAGAATCTAAAAGAGTGGGAAGATTGTTTGCCGCATGTGGAGTTTGCGTACAATAGGGTGGTACATTCTACTACTCAATTGTGCCTGTTCGAGGTGGTGTATGGTTTTAAACCAATCACGTCACTTGATTTGCTGCTATTTCTGCTACATGAACATGCTAATATGGAGGCATCAAAGCGTGCTAAATATGTGAAGAAATTCATGTCAAGACTAAAGAAGAAATTGAAAAGAAGGCACGCTACTATGCTGAGAAGGCGAACAAGTCAAGAAAGAATATGCTATTTCGACTGGGTCACTTGGCTTGGGTGCATCTACGCAAAGAACGCTTTCCCAGCAAGTGTAAGTCCAAGTTGTTGCCTCAAGGAGGTGGTCTATTCAAAGTATTTGAGAAGATCAATGACAAGGCATATAAGATAGAGCTTTTGGGTGATGATTATGTTGTGAGTTCTCCATTCAATGTTGCTGATTTGTCACCATTCTTTGGACCGGAAGAATTAGAGTCGAGGATGACTCATTTTCAAAAGTGGAAGGATGATGAGGACCTCTCGATTGGACCGATTACACGAGCAAGGGCTAAATTAATTAACCAATAGGTGAACTCACTCTTAAATAATTTTAATCTTGATTCTAATGAGAATATGTTACTACCTAATAGTTCTATGTTGTGTGTGTGTCGTTGTGCATATATACAAGCATGGGAGGCCGAGAGCAATGGAGAAGGACAAGATCTTTGCTTGCTGCTGTAGGAAGGTATGAGGAGTACAAGGAAGAACCAAGATATTCGGTTTGTAAGCAAGGGGAAGACAGCCACTCGACCAAGATCAAATAGCCATGTGGATCAATAATGAATGGAGAAGGTCCATGTGATGCGCATGGCCCAAGTCCAAGTCGCAACAGAAGGCTCATCTGCATGTGGTCCTTGCGTGGGAAGTCCAAGGCTGCATCTGGTCCTTGCGTGGAAGCCCAAGGAGATCAAGGCGGTGTACCATGAGCCATCCAAGACTTGCGTCAAGTATGGCCGAGCCATTAAATCCGGCCATGTAATCAACTTAGCACCAACCGAACCAATTAGGACTTTGAGTCAGTTTTCTTTTTGTTTGACTGAACCAAGGTTTGATTCAGCCTTGGCCTCATGTGCGCACAATTTGCCAGCTATTAAAGCCGAGGCTACGCCTCCATGACTCCATGTAAGGGGGACAACCATGAAATCAATCTATTATTTTTCAGAGAGAGCTATACGCTTGTTCTTCCTAGGTTTTGGCATATAGTTGCAACCTAGAGGGGAATTGGTCACTCTCAACCCCATTGTTCTTGTGATTCCTTGTGTTTTGCAAGAGCAGCGGCACGTCTACTTTATGTGGTCAGGTAGATGGGATCACGAGCGTGTGGTTGGACGAATTCTTTTGTCGTAGGTTGTTGTTTTGATAGTGATTAGCGCCATTGGTTTGTTAGGTTGCATGGATCCAAAGTCATCATCAATCCTACATCGTGAAGATCGGGCACCCCCCGTATCAATAGGTATCCATGAAAGTCCAAGAACAACCCATATTCATCATCAAGACCTAACTAATCTTAACAACACTCAAAGCAAAGTTAGTGTCAATGATTTAGGGATCATTAATCACCAAAACAACATAATCAACAAATTAGGGGCCTAGATACTTACACATCGACACCTTGCTCGTTCTCACCTTCATCTGGTTCAAAATGTATAGTGAGCACATCACTCGATTTAACTCCATTGCTTCCTTTTTTTGTCCCCGGTCCCACTCCTTATCTTCCTCAAATATAGTGTCTCTAGTCACATGCAACTTCCTGGCTCATATCCATGAAACACCATTGGCACACTTCGATCATCAAGTTTCTTCATATTTGTACCTGTGACTTTCACATGCAGTAGGCTCCCAAACACTCTTAGGTGATGGACATTTGGTTTGTACCATTTCCATCTTTCATATGGTGTAGTGTCTTTCACACTTTTAGTTGGGGTCCTATTGAGCAAACATACGACTATTCTCACTGCTTCTGCCCAGAACAAAGCTAGCATGTTGTGCTCTTCAAAAGACTTCTGGCCACTGCCAACACTATTTGATTATGCCCCTCCGCGACACCATTATGTTGAGGGGAATAAGGTGCAGTGAGATACCTAGTGATTCCCTTCTCTGAATAAGGTGCAGTGAGATACCTAGTGATTCCCTTCTCTTCACACTAATTGTTGAAGGTAGCACTCCTGAACTCTCCACCACGATCCGTTCGCAACGCCTGGAGTTGTAGGATCAAGGATAACCGACTAGAGGGGGGTGAATAGGAAGTTTTAAACTTTTTCACAAATGTACGAGTTAAGCTAATTAACAATTTAGTCTAAACAAGTTATACTTCTAGCTAAGCAAAAACAAGCACAATGATCAAGCTAGAAATATAAATGCGGAAGAGTAAAGACTAGAAATAACCACAAAGAGACAACGATGTTTTTCCGTGGTATCGAAGACTTACCGGTCTTCACTAGTCCACGTTGAGGGAGCTTGAACCAATCAAGCCGGCTCCACGTATTAAGCCTTTCCTCGATCACTATTGGTTGTTCTTCCTCCACTCCGGAGATGGTGAACACCAAACCACTCACAATCTTGGCACCGGGCCTCTTCACAATCTTCTTGAAGAGATCACCGTGCAATCACCGCCAAGCCGTCTAGGAGTTCGGCAAAACTCCAAGAGTAACAAATCAAGACATTCGCTTGACGACACTCAAGTGCAAGAGGATCAACTAGAATGATGAATGCACTTGAATGAGCTCAACAACCTCTCAAAAAGTGAACAAATGAATTTGAGGAGTTGAATGAATGCACAAGTCTCAAAAGATGTTAAATGTGGTCTAGCACCCTGTCCTTGAGCAGGTGGGGAAGTATTTATACCCCCCAACAACAATTATAGCCGTTGGAGAAGAAAACCCAACTTTTCAGCCACATGCGGTACTACTGCCATGTATGGGGCGGTACTACCGCACTTCTCCAACCACCGCTGCAACGGCTAAAACAGACGCATTAAATGACCTGATATAGTCGTTTTATCTGGCAGAGCGGTACTACCTCCAACTGTCGAGCGGTACTACCGCAGAGCGGTCATACCGCAAGGTGAGTGCGGTACTACCGTTTTCAAAGAGAGACAAAAGGGGTGCACTCTGGAAAATACATACCGCCAAGTAACAATCGGAATAACCGGCCTGCGGTACTTCCGCTTATCAGAAACGGTACTACCGCATTCCGGTCATACCGCAATGATACCTGCGGTACTACCGTGATGAGGGTTTGGCACCGAAACCAAAAAGAGACTCTTTGTAAAAAGCATACCGCCAACAATCGATCGGAACAACCGGTGTGCGGTAGTACCGCACAAACAACGCTGGTACTACCGATTGTCCTGACAGTGCACAATATGCTGATAAAAGGAAATCCATATGCATGCATGATCCTAAATTGATCCATAAAGCACAAGATATGCCATCAAGCTACTGGACTTGATCCCTCTTAATAGTACGACATTTAACCTATAATCCGGTCTTCCACATATTTCTCCTAAGACCGGTAAAAGAAAATATTTTCAAAACCACTTGTACCTTATGCTTGAGCTGTACTTGATCTTCATAAAACTTTTAGCATGCATCTTCAAGATCATATTTTCCAATGAGACTAGGCCTTGTAAAAACTCAACAAACCAATAAGTCTCATTCTCACATATTATCATAAATTACCAAAACATATTTTTAGGGGCCTAAATGCTTTTCAATCTCCCCCTTTTTGATAATTGATGACAACCTAGTTAATATGTGTGAAGAAGAGTTTTGAATATACCCAAGGTTGTGACACAAGTGTATATTCGCTCCCCCTAAACATGTGCATGAAATAGATAGAACATTTTGAGAGCACATGTAGAGAATTGTGACAAATTTTTGGCAGAGTTTCTTTTAACTTGTTGGAACTGAGGAAAACTTGCAGTGATAAGAAATTGTCATAAATGAAATTTCAGTAGAGATAATATCACATTAGATTATTAAGACAACCAACAAGTTCTGAACAAGGTAATACAAGTTATTACAAGCAATATAATATCAAAAGACTATAATGTCTGACACCCCCAACCCTTAGAACTACTTCTCCCCCTTTGGCATCAAAGTACCAAAAACAAACATCAAGAGGCTGGATCCTGAGGGGAAAAAGGCGCGGGATCCTGAGAGGCAGGGGCCAGAGGAGGTGAAGCCACTGGAGCCGGAGACATTGGAACCCCACTGGAGTGAGAAGTCCCTGCTGCAGGAGTTGTGCGACGTCGAGTGTAGCGCTGAGGAGTCGATAGCATTTGTTCCATAGAATCAATCTGCTCTCTGTCGGATCGCCAGTCTATTTTGAGTTTCATCAAACTCCTTTTGTTCTGTCCTCATTTCCTGCTGGGTGACCTTAAGTTGTAGAAGGTTGTTTAGGATCAAAGATTGATTTCTGAGAATTTGAGCTAAAGAGTCTTGACTCTGAGAAACATTTGCAGCAGCAACCTCTGGAGCAGCTTCTTCTTGCTGTACTTGCTGTGCTTGAAAACGAATGGGGGGATTTTCTCTGGGTTTGTAAAACTTATGGGGTGATCCCAAACCACCCTGATACTCAATCTTACTAAGAATTAGGGCCATGATGTAAGGAGCATGATAAATCCTCTTTACCCTGTCATTCTTAGAAGAGACAATCCCCCTGATGATGACATCCACAACATCAAACTTTCTCGCATGTGTAATATTATCAATGATATTCCATACATGTCCTCGAAAAGCATCAAAATTACCACTCTTGGGAAGAAAAGTGTGATTAATAATCCTATTAATCAAACTGGGAATGGGTAGCAAGCCATGAATCTTCCCTAGAGTGTACCTGACATTCTGATCATAAAACTCTGTCCAGGCAGGGACAAGTAAAGCTGGTCTGTCAAAGAGCTTATCCCAATTTCCAGAGTGTATCCTCAGTACACGCTCAAAATCACCCTTAGTGCATTCCACATAACGTGTAACTGTCATCCACTTCAATTTCTTGAAATCAGGAGATACATACAAAGTGGCATAGAACTGTCTTATGTTCTCTTCATCATAGTAATTTTGAGGGCCACAAAATCATGAAGACCAACTTGCTGAAAAAGACGATACACTCCATCATATTTTTCTAGCGAGTTTATGTGTGACCACTTTATGCATTTATGATCTGCAAACTTCCTGTGATGATCATAAATCTGTTCATAGACTTGCTCCTGGAACTTGGTGTGGAATCTTGGATTTATTGAGTTGGAAGGCAGTAGATATTGATCTTTGTGTCTCAAAATTGCATAATCATCAGCTGATATGAGCCTGAGATCAATCTGAGGTTCTTCTGGGTCTTCCATCTCCTCATCGGATTGAGCCTGGACTTCTTCTTCTGTGTCAGGCTCAGAATCAGAACCTGACTCATGAGGAAGAGATCCTTCCTCACTTTCAGAGCCATCTGCTGCAGGCCCTTTTCCCTTGCCTGATGGATCATCAATAGGGTCGGCAGGAGGTAGAGAGGAAGATTGCCCTCGACGAGTTCCAAATCTTGTCCTTGGCATCTTTACAAAGAGAGGATAAGTTACAAGAAGTTCAAAAGATCAAGCAATCTGGAGTTAATTTGAATTGAATGATTTTCTGTTCTGTCAGTAAAATCGGTAGTACCGCAAGTCCTCAGCCGGTAGTACCGTGGTGCGGTAGTACCGCCATTGCCTGGCCGGTATTACCGTTTCCCGGTAGTTCCGCGCATATGAACGCGGTAGTACCGCTTTTACAGACTGCGACCTAGGGCAGTGAATCTAACCAAAAATTGATGTTTCTTTTGGTTTGAATCCAAGAAATGGATGTACTAACATCATTAAACATCAATCTTCTATTTTGCCCAACTAGAATTGCACAAATCATCCGCATTTCAAATCAACTAGAAAGAGACCTAGGGTTTGAATCAAACGGTAAAACGAGGATTTAAGGAAGTTTTACCTTGAGAGATGGAGGAGTTAAACCCTAGAGATGCAAGGGTTCACAAAGATCTGAGAGACAACCGAGTGGAAAGGAGTTTTGGCCGAGAGGATTTTCGGGAGAGAGAGAGAAGAGAGAGAAAAGAGGTGAGGAGGAAGAGGCACGGGAGAAAAATGACCTCTAGGGGTTACTTTTCTTTCGAAACTGATGCGGTAGTTCCGCCCTTTTGCCGCCGGTAATACCGCAAAGCGGTAGTACTGTGGTTTTTGTGCCGGTAGTACCGCACTGCGGTCATACCGTACCTAACCCGCCGGTAATACCGATTATCCTGGAACTTCAAAAACAGTTCTGGATAAAGATGGGATGGGATTATTTGCAAATTAACCTTAGTTTTGCAATCAATTAAGAGTCATTAGGGATCATTATGCATAGAATAGACTAATGTCTATATGAGAACATAATTTTTATGAACATAGATAATCGTTATAATCATTTTGAAAATACTTTTCTTTACAAAAGCTTTTGAATAACACCAAATCAACTAAGATGCATGAGGCAAAATTTCAACCAATATTTGAATAATCTATGACATTTAATTCATTCCTCAATTTGCAAAACCGGCCTTCATCTAATAGTTTGGTGAAAATATCCGCTAATTGATCTTCGGTTCGGATGTGGCTAATTTCAATATCTCCCTTGCCCACATGATCTCTCAAGAAATGGTGGCGAATGTCGATATGCTTGGTTCTTGAGTGTTGGACAGGATTATTTGCTATTTTCACCGCACTATCATTATCACACAAAAGAGGCATTTTATCAATCTTAATTCCATAATCCATCAAGGTTTGCCTCATCCATAGCAATTGAGCACAACAACTTCCCGCGGAAACATATTCGGCTTCGGCGGTGGATAAAGCTACGGAATTTTGTTTCTTGGATGACCAAGATACTAAGGATCTCCCTAAGAATTGACAACTCCCCGAGGTGCTTTTTCTATCCACTTTGCAACCCGCATAATCGGAGTCCGAGTATCCAATTAAATCAAACTTAACACCTTTAGGAAACCATAGGCCAATGCTAGAGGAATGCTTTAAATATCTTAGTATTCTTTTTACGGCCATCAAGTGGCATTCTTTTGGGGATGCTTGAAACCGTGCACACATGCAAACACTAAACATGATATCGGGCCTAAATGCGGTGAGATAAAGTAAACTACCAATCATAGACCTATAAAGCTTTAAATCTACCAATTTACCTCCCTCATTAAGGTCGAGATGACCGTTGGTTGCCATGGGAGTCTTGATAGGTTTTGCATCCTCCATGCCAAATCTCTTGATCAAGTCCTTTGCATACTTTGTTTGACTTACAAAAGTTCCATCCTTGAGTTGCTTGATTTGAAGTCTAAGAAAATAGCTTAGTTCTCCGATCATGGACATTTCAAATTCCCTAGACATCATATCACCAAATTCTTTGCAAAAGTCTTGATTAGTAGATCCAAAAATGATATCATCAACATAAATTTGACATACAAAGAAATCATCATCTAATACTTTAGTGAACAAAGTTGAATCAATTTTCCCAATTTTGAATCCTTTTGAAACTAGAAAATCTCTAAGCCGTTCATACCATGCTCGAGGAGCTTGTTTAAGACCATAGAGCGCCTTGGAGAGTTTATAGACATGATTTGGATTCTTAGGATCTTCAAAACCGGGAGGTTGTTCAACAAAAATAAGTTCGGATATTTCTCCATTTAAGAAGGCATTTTTGACATCCATTTGAAATAACTTAATATCAAAACATGATGCAAAAGCAAGTAATATCCTAATAGATTCAAGCCTAGCTACGGGAGCAAAAGTTTCACCAAAATCCAAACCTTCGACTTGTGAAAAACCTTGAGCGACCAATCTTGCTTTGTTTCTTACAACCACACCGTTCTCATCTTGCTTGTTTCTAAACACCCATCTTGTACCAATGATATTGTGTTCTTTGGGTCGACCTACCAATGTCCAAACTTTGTTTCGGGTGAAGTTATTGAGTTCTTCATGCATGGCATTCACCCAATCGGGATCATCAAGTGCTTCATCTATAAGTTTTGGCTCAAGAGAAGAGACAAAAGAGTAATGTTCACAAAATGAGGCAACACGAGATCGAGTTTGTACACCCTTACTTACATCACCCAATATTTGATCTATTGGATGATCTTTTGAAATTGCATTGTGGATTCTTGGTGGTAGGTTTGATGGTTGATCATCTTCCTTATTGTCCTCTCCATTTAGTTGTATTTGACTTGTGGAAGAGGTGGGAGGCTCAACTTGAGTGGAAGATGACGGATTATCTTCGGGCTTGATGTCACCTATTTGCATGTATTCCATTGCTTTTCTTAATGCTTCGTGACCTACATCATCCAAATTCTCATGCTCTTCTTGAGAGCCATTAGTTTCATTAAATTGCACATCATGTCTTTTCTCAACTAAACCGGAGTTTTTGTTGATGACACGGTATGCTTTACTATTAGATGAATAACCAAGTAAGAAGCCAACATCGCAACGACTATCAAATTTTGAAAGACGAACACCTTTCTTCAAAATGTAACACTTACAGCCGAAAACTCGAAAATAAGAGATGTTCGGTTTTCTTCCAACAAGGAGTTCATAGGAAGTCTTTTTCAAAAGGCGATGCAAATAGAGACGATTTATGGCATGACAAGCGGTGTTAATTGCTTCCGCCCAAAAACTATCGAAAGTATTATATTCATCAAGCATTGTCCTAGCCATTTCAATTAATGTACGATTTTCCTTTCTACAACTCCATTTTGCTCGAGTGTAAGTTGTGGAAAATTAGTGCTTTATTCCAAGTTCATCACAAAAGTCTTCAACTTTAGTATTTTTGAACTCGAACCATTATCACTACGGATTTTCTTTATTTTGAAATCGAATTCATTTTGAGCCCGTTTGGCAAAGCTTTTGAAAATTCCGGAGGTTTCGCTCTTGTCATCTAGAAAGAACACCCATGAATATCTAGAGTGATCATCCACGATAACTAAACAATAGCTATTTCCCCCGATACTCTTATAGGTTGTTGGCCCAAACAAATCCATATGTAAGAGTTCCAATGGTCTAGAGGTTGACATGATACTCTTGGAAGGATGAGAGCTTGCAACTTGTTTACCGGCTTGACAAGCACTACAAAGTCGATTTTTCTCAAACTTCACATCTTTCAAACCAACAACTAGATCATGTTTGAAAAGCTTTTTAAGTTGAATCATGCCAACATGAGCTAGCCTTCTATGCCAAAGCCAACCCAAAGAAGTTTTTGCAATTAAACAAGTTTGTAAGCATGAGGTATTTGAGGAAAAATCAACCAAGTAAAGATTTCCAAATCTAAAGCCTTTGAAAACTAAATCATTTTCCTTTACACTTGAAATTGACACACCTTCATTTGAGAAAGAGCAAATTAAATCAAGATCACATATTTGGGCAACGGATAATAAATTGAAATTAAGTGATTCAACTAAAGATACATTAGAAATAGAAAGGTCATTTGATATAGCAATTTTACCCAATCCTATTACCTTTCCTTTACTATTATCTCCAAAGGTGATCTTGTCACTTCCTTTTACGTTCTCGAATGTGGTGAACATTTTTCTATCACCGGTCATGTGTTGAGTGCATCCACTATCAAGCACCCAATGTTTTCCACCGGTCTTGTAGTTCACCTACAAAACAAGAATCAAGTTCTTTTAGGTACCCAAATTTGTTTGGGTCCTTGGAGGTTAGTGACCAAGGTTTTAGGCACCCAAATGGCATTCTTTTTAGCGCCTAAAATTGAAGTGCCAATAAATCTTGTAATTATTTTACCATCAATAGATTTCTTAAGCATGTAGCAAGAATCATAAATATCATAGGTTTTAACATTAATATTTAAACAAGTATTTGACATGTGTCCTGCCTTACCACATTTATTGCAATATTTACCACTTTGCTTAATAAACCTTGGAGGCTTGTTTACCGGTTTATTACATTTCTTGGGTACATACCCAAGTCCTTCCTTATTGAATGAGCACCTTTGCTCACTCAATAATTTGTCAAGGGTTGCTTTACCCTTGAAGCATCTTTTTAAGCTCTTGCTTAGCTTGGTGGCTTGCTCTTTCAACTCATTGTTTTCAACAATTAGTAAAGGATCACAAGTATTTGCAATTGAATCATCATTTGAGCAACAAGGTATGGATAGCAAATCATCACAAGAAGTAGAAGTACTAGAAATGGATTTTGCATTTGGCATATTTTCTACTCTAAGCATCTCCTTCATTAAATCACACGTAATACCAATATTTGAATGTGATTTTTCTATATCTTTTAGGTGGAGAGAATCATGAGCTTCCTTTAGCTCCTCATACGAGTCTTTTAGAGAGATATACTCTTTCTTTAAGACTTTAAATTTTGATTTCTCCTTTCCAACATATTCATTTAAATCTTCTACCATGTCCATTAGTTCATCATATGAAGGAGCATTATCATCAAAGGATTTTACCTTATCTCCTTTTGCCATAAGACATGTAGGAGACGAGAAGAGTGATGGAGCTTCCTTTATGGCGATGCCGACAAGTCCTCTTTTCTTGGAGGATTCTTCATCACTTGAATCCGAGTCGGAATCCGAGTATTCATCATCGGAATTCCATTCTCCGATGTGAGCTTCATTTTTGCCCTTTTTGTGTAGCCTTTTGAAAAGCTTCTTCTTTCCGTCAAATTCCTTCTTCTTTGATGATTTATCTTTGTCATCCTTCTTGTTGGGGCAATTTGAGATTATGTGCCCCTTTTCATCACATCCATAACAACGAATGTTGCTATAGCGCTTGTTGTCACTTGAGGATTGCCCTTTCTTGTACTTGTTGAAGTTGAAGTTTCGATGTGGGCGTCTTCTCATGAATTTCTTCATTCTTCTCACAAGGAGAGCATACTCCTCATCCGAGTTTTCTTCTTCTTCATCCTCATCTTTACTTGACTCCGCTTTAGCCTTGAAAGCGGTAATTTTCTTCTTGGATGAAGATGATTCCGATAGCTCTTTTTTGTCCTTCTTGTATAACTCGTTGGTGATGAGGTTGCCCAATAATCCGGTTGGAGTCATTCTAGGCAACTCGGGAGAGTTGAGGAACAATGTCACAAATGTCTCATATTTATCCGGGAGGGCCCTAAGCATCTTGCGCACAATATCAACATCAAGAAGGTTAGTACCAAGACCTTTGAGTTCATTCACAATGTTGTTGAGTCTTGAATACATCTCGGTGATGTTTTCATGAGGCAACATTATGAATGTCTCATATTTAATCCGAAGCCTATGCAATTTGGCTTCTTTGACCGTGGATGTGCCCTCATGAATTTCGGAGAGGGTGGTCCAAATATCATGAGCGGTTTCCAAATTGCTCACTCTATTGAACTCATCCGCGTTCAAAGCACCAAAGAGAGCATTCATTGCTTGAGCATCAAAATGAGCATTGCGTTCATCTTGAACCGTGAGGATTGTTGGATCAAGAGGCATAACATAACCCTCATTTACAATTTTCCATATGTTCGGACTCATGGCTTTTAAGAAAATAGACATTCTAATTTTCCAATAAGAATAATTTGAGCCATCAAATAAAGGAGCCTTTCCTATATGCATACCCTCACTAGCCATCCTTTCTCTCTTAGACGGTAAAGTCTAACAAATTGAGAGACCAAGCTCTGATACCACTTGTAGGATCAAGGATAACCGACTAGAGGGGGGTGAATAGGAGGTTTTTAAACTTTTTCACAAATGTACGAGTTAAGCTAATTAACAATTTAGTCTAAACAAGTTATACTTCTAGCTAAGCAAAAACAAGCACAATGATCAAGCTAGAAATATAAATGCGGAAGAGTAAAGACTAGAAATAACCACAAAGAGACAACGATGTTTTTCCGTGGTATCGAAGACTTACCGGTCTTCACTAGTCCACGTTGAGGGAGCTTGAACCAATCAAGCCGGCTCCACGTATTAAGCCTTTCCTCGATCACTATTGGTTGTTCTTCCTCCACTCCGGAGATGGTGAACACCAAACCACTCAAAATCTTGGCACCGGGCCTCTTCACAATCTTCTTGAAGAGATCACCGTGCAATCACCGCCAAACCGTCTAGGAGTTCGGCAAAACTCCAAGAGTAACAAATCAAGACCTTCGCTTGACGACACTCAAGTGCAAGAGGATCAACTAGAATGATGAATGCACTTGAATGAGCTCAACAACCTCTCAAAGAGTGAACAAATGAATTTGAGGAGTTGAATGAATGCACAAGGCTCAAAAGATGTTAAATGTGGTCTGGCACCCTGTCCTTGAGCAGGTGGGGAAGTATTTATACCCCCCAACAACAATTATAGCTGTTGGAGAAGAAAACCCAACTTTTCAGCCACATGCGGTACTACCGCCATGTATAGGGCGGTACTACCGCACTTCTCCAACCACCGCTGCAACGGCTAAAACAGACGCATTAAATGACCTGATATAGCCGTTTTATCTGGCAGAGCGGTACTACCGCCAACTGTCGAGCGGTACTACCGCAGAGCGGTCATACCGCAAGGTGAATGCGGTACTACCGTTTTCAAAGAGAGACAAAAGGGGTGCACTCTGGAAAATACATACCGCCAAGTAACAATCGGAATAACCGGCTGCGGTACTTCGCTTATATCGAACGGTACTACCGCATTCCGGTCATACCGCAATGATACCTGCGGTACTACCGTGATGAGGGTTTGGCACCGAAACCAGAAAAGAGACTCTCTGTAAAAAACATACCGCCAACAATCGATCGGAACAACCGGTGTGCGGTAGTACCGCACAAACAACGCCGGTACTACCGATTGTCCTGACAGTGCACAATATGCTGATAAAAGGAAATCCATATGCATGCATGATCCTAAATTGATCCATAAAGCACAAGACATGCCATCAAGCTACTGGACATGATCCCTCTTAATAGTACGGCATTTAACCTATAATCCGGTCTTCCACCTATTTCTCCTAAGACCGGTAAAAGAAAATATTTTCAAAACCACTTGTACCTTATGCTTGAGCTGTGCTTGATCTTCATAAAACTTTTAGCATGCATCTTCAAGATCATATTTTCCAATGAGACTAGGCCTTGTAAAAACTCAACAAACCAATAAGTCACATTCTCACATATTATCATAAATTACCAAAACATATTTTTAGGGGCCTAGATGCTTTTCAGCAGTTGGTGCCGACTTTAGACTCAGCTCTGGTATTTATCTTCCTGAATGCAGTGAAAGCTTTATTCTTGCTTTTGATCATCTCAATCCACATGTATCGACTATAGTCGCCAACTGCAAGTAGAAAATATAGGTTGCCTCCCTTTGTCACATGTGTTATTGGCCCATAGAGATCAGTTAGCTTGAAAGCTCGAGCTGTGGGGAAATGGTGCTCTGTGGTGTTTTGCAATCACACACCCGTCACAAACTTAGGCAACATGATCAATAATCAGCATCTCGATCACCATTTCTCCTTGCTATGGGCTGTTTAGAGCTCAGAAATTGATGTGGCCATATTGGGCATGCCACAACCAACTCTCTTTATCAATCTTCCCAAGACAGCACAAATGATTAGCTATGTGCAGGTGCAGTATGTAGAGCATGTGCCTAGACGGTTACATTCTGAGGCGAAGTGCCCGAAGTTTTGACAATTGTAACATTTGATCTTTGATCTATCAAACTTCTTCTCACGCTGGCCACCTTCATTGCCTTGCCCCCTTCACTGCGGCCTCAGACACGACCACACCTGTAGCCTTGCTCGCAGCTACAGCCATTGCCAGTGCCTCTCCCCTTCAAGTTCAAAGAATAGTTGCTTGGATCCATCCGCACTGCCGTTGTCGTCCTTCGACATGACCGATGCACCGCTACAGTTTCAACTTGACGTGAGAGTCTAGTTTGTTTTTGGTTGTCTTGTGTGAATAGGTGATCTCGAGCGAGTTGCTTATTCAATAAGTTGTTTACTCCTTGAAGTTAGGGGGTCTCTTTCCTTTTCTTGATAAATTGATCGGTCACTGCAGCTGGTAACCTAGTGGTGTTTCCTTTGTATCTCCCAACTTCTGTTGTGTCAATAAATTTGTGTGATAACATGTTTTGTCTACAAAACAAGTTTCGATTTCTTTTATTTTAGAGAGAAACAAGTTTCGATTTCCGCTCAGATGGTCTGCACTATGCAGCTACGCATAGGCATCAGGCGTATGGACGGATAATCGTTGTAGGAAATTCGAACGTAGGGATGTGACTGTGCGAGCCTGGGAGAGTTCCCTATTTCACTTCGGCCCCACCACACGGCCCGCTCCACATTGGTCGCTTTCCTTTCCATAGAGATGTCAAAAAATTTCAAACGAGCATACCTTCAATGCTTCACAACTCCACCACCCCCCCCAAATCCCCCCATTCCCCTTCTCCCCCTCCTCCTCACGATATCCACGATGCGGAAGCCCTAGCTTCCATGACCTCGGGAGACTTACGGCAGCGTCCTCGCTCGAGACCTCCAAGCCGCGTGTCCCACACCACTCTGTAATGAACCGATCAAAGCTAACGAGACTCACTCACGATCGGAAGCATTACACTGGCCAAATCGTGACAAAAGATGAAGAACGGGAATGAGGCGAGAGCAGAACATAGGGTGGGGAAGTAGCTATTATTTTTTCATTCATAATGCCAAAACGTTCCAACCAGTACAATCTTTATACTCTCATAACTTACACTGCCATGTGGGCCCTTAGGCACCAACACCAATCCACACACACCTACACCTTACTCAAATGGACATCTCAAATCTTTGTGGTCCCACTACCAGTGTCTCCCTTCTCAACCAGTTGGGCCTTCGGCTTTGTCTTCATCTGCTCAGCGTTGAAGCCCCTAGTGTCCAGCACCATGGAACATGGGGCTGTGACACTCACCCCCCCTGAGCTAAATCTTGACCCCAGATTGCTGCATGAGGAAACTGACTATTAAGCACTAAATAATCTTCCCATGTAGCGCATTCGACCGGTAGAGTAAACCACTTTACTAGGATCTGTTGCATCGTGAAGCTTCCCTTCTTCACCAACCGATGATCCAAAATTTTGACTAGTTCTGGAGTGCCTACTGTCAAATCCACCACCATTTCCAAATCTTTGAACACTGGTGAGTAGTTTGGAGTAAACGACTTCAGCTGTGAAACATGAAAGACCGGATGAACTACGTTGTATTCTAGTAATTTGAGCTTGTAGGCTACTGCACCAATCAATTCCAGCACCAAAAATGGGCCAAAATACTTGAAAGCCAACTTCAGGAATGGCCGATTGACAACGGAATGCTAGGCATAAGGTTGGAGTTTCAAGAGCACCTGTTCACCGATCTAAAATTATCAGTCCTAACGGTGTTTGTTGGTCTGCATTTTCATTTGGTTTTGCGCTCGAGCCAGTTGAGTCTTAAGCATTTTAGTATAAGATTGTCGATCCAAGGCCATCTCATTAGCTTCAATGGTTGTCTGCACCGAGAAATTAGGCATCGCACAAAAGTTCGATTCTACTCCATACAGAGCCTTGAAAGGTGAACAACCCAAAGAGGAGTGAAAGTTGGAGTTGTACCAAAACTCAGCCATCGCTAACCAAGATTTCCACTTCTTTGGGCAATTATGTACTGCGCAACGCAAATACATCTCCAAACATTGATTAACTCGTTCTGTTTGCTCGTCGGTTTGAGGATGATATGCCATGTTGTAGTGTAATTTTGTTGCCACTACTTGAAATAGCTCTCACCAGAATGTACTTGTGAATATTTTGTCCCGATCTGATACAATAGAGTGCAACACCCCATGTAATTTCACAATGTTGTCCAGGAAGGCTTTGGCCACTTGAGATGTTGTAAATGGATGTTGTAGGGCAAGAAAATGCACATACTTCGTCAATCAATCGACAATAACCACAATCACATCGTAGGTTTCTGATTTGGGTAGCCTTTCAATAAAATCCATAGTCAGATCTTGCCATGCACCTTCCGAAATGGGCAACGGTTGTAATGTGCCTGCCATCTATGTGTGTTCATGTTTAGCTTGCTAACATGTTTGACATTGCTTGACATATTCCTCTACTCCACTCTTGAGTCCCAACCAATAGAATACCTTCTTGATGTAGTGGTATGTTGCCAACACGCTTGAATGTCCTCCTACTGTAGTTTCATGAAAATTACTGATCAGTTTTGTGCGTAAGGCTGAATTAGTTCCAATCCAAATTCTGCCAGTGTACTTGATTAATCCTTGTTCCAATGCATATCCCTTACTATCTGGACTCTTAATTGCCAACGAAGTGAGAAGTGTTTGAGCATCGGGAACCATTTCATAACAATTCAATACCTCTTGTACCCAATCAGGCCGACAAAATGAAATTGCATCCAACTATAAGAGATGACTAACCCATGAGAGTGCATCGGCTGCACCATTGTCTACTCCATGTTTGTACTGAAATTTGAATTGCAAACCTACCAACTTTGCCATTGCCTTACGCTGCAATCCGGTGCCCAATTGTTGTTCTTCAAGAGTACACAAGCTTTTGTGGTTAGTGAGGATCAAGAATGGACCCTGTTGTAGATATGAACTCCACTTATCCACTACCATGATCATACAGCCAAGAATTCCTTTTTCGTAAATGGACAATCTCTGATTCTAGGGGCCTAAGGCTTTGCTTAAGTAAGCAACCGGGTGGCCTTGTTGCATCAAAACCGCCTTATTCCCGTGGCACAAGCATTGGTTTCCACTATAAAAGGCAAATTAAAATCTAGAAGGGCTAGGACCGGTGTACTCACCATGGCTTGTTTCAGATTCAGGAATGTTGTATTTGTGTGCTCTTCCCAAACAAAGCTTTTCTTCTTTAGAAGGTTAGTTAATAGCTTAGCAATTAGACCATAATTCTTGATAATTTTCTATAGTATCCGGTGAGTCCCAAGAATTCCCGCAACTCTGTGATTGTGGTTGGTTGTGGCCAATTGTCCATTGAACTTGTCTTTTCGGGGTCTGTGGAAACCCCTTCATGAGAAATAACATGTCCCAAATACTCCATTCGATCTCTAGCAAATGAACACTTGGACAGCTTGGCGAACAATTGATTTGTACACAGCACCTCCAGTACTATTTTCATGTGCTCAAGGTGATCTAACAACGTATGACTGTAAATCAATGTCATCCAAGAACACGATCATAAACATGCGAACATAAGGAGCAAAAATGGTGTTCATTAGACATTGAAACGTAGCGGGGGCGTAGGTTAGACCGAATGGCATGACCCAGAATTGGAAATGTCCTTGTGTGTTTTAAAAGCTATCTTCTCCTCATCGACTTCCCTCATGCGGATTTGATGATAACCCGAATGGAGGTCTAGTTTAGAGAAGAACTTAGTACCAACTAACTCATCTAGGAGCTCATCCATGATCGGCAGAGGAAACTTGGTATTTACAGTGTATTTGTTGAGGCGGTGATAATCTACGCAGAACTGCCAACTCGCATCCTTCTTCTGGACTAACAGTACTAGAGAAGCATAAAGACTCATCCTAAGTGTAATCACTCTAGAATGCAGCATTTCTGTCACTTGCCTTTCGATTTTGTCTTTCTAAAGGGGCGAATATCGGTACGGTCAAGAATTCACCAATGGTGCACCCAGTTCCAACATGATGGCATGATCGTATTGTCGATGTGGTGGCAGATTCTTTGGTTCCATGAAAATGTCATTGTACTGTTGTAGCAATTACTACACTGCACTTGGCATGGCTAAAGATTGCTTTGGATTTGCTGGTGGTTGTTGTTCTAGCACTCTGACTGACCATATTTCATTACCAGTGCACCACTTTTGCAATTGTTCAGAAGACAATTCTGTGAGCGACGCTTGCCTTCTTTCTTGAACACCCTGAATACAGATGTTCTTCCCTTTATACAGAATGACAGTGTCTTCTTACTCTAGTGGCAATTCATTGGGCTAAAGGGTTCCAGCCAATCCATTCCCAAAACCCCATCATAAGCCCCCAAATCCAAGACCCTCGTATCAGTGCGAAAAGTGATTCCCTGAATCCACCAATTCAGAGATGGGACCATGTTGTCGCACTATAATTTCTCTCCATTAGCCACCCTAACTGAAACCAGTGGAATTGCTTGTGTTTTGGGGTCTGTACGATTGAGAAATTTCTGATCGACAAAACTATGTGTGCTGTCGGAATCCACCAATATTAGCATTACATGATTGCCAACCAATGCCCGGAGACGCACAATTTCGTCTTCCTCCAGCCCCACCACCGCGTGTACTGAGAGTTTGAAACATTCTTCTCCTGATGGCGTTTCTGTCAAGTCTATTGCACACAAAGTGTCATCCGGTAATACTTCTCCAAAATCCCCAACCTCAAACGTTAACAATTGCATTGGTTTATTGCAGACGTGCTCCTTGTTGTATTTGTCACCACATTTGAAGCATAAGCCATTGGCCCATTGATAATCATGTAATTGGCGTTCTCGCTAGTACTCATCGCCCCCTGTTTTCCGTTCTCTGCACGAGCTTGTAATACTCCAAATTAATTCAGAAGAGAATATTCGAATTAAGAGTAGGATCAAATAGAGAATAGTTTAATTAGCAGTTAGAGAGGGGGTTTTTAGCATAATTGGGATAACTTGGGCCTCGGGCCTTAGCCCAAGAGGCCCATGAGGGCTAGCCACTATTAAAAGAAGGGAAAACCTAATTTTTCTCTTGTAGCGTGCGTGCTACGATTGCACGCCGCCAACTAGCACCACCATGGTGCCTCCTCCCCATGGCGCCCTTGCCTCCATCATTCACTTTGTTGCCGACCAAAGAAGTGAGAAGGAAAGGGAGAAGAGAAGGAAGAGAGGAGAAGGAGGATCACCTTCTTCGAGGCCTGTTCATCATCTTCCTGCGATTCTTCAAGGGTAACGACGAGTGTTCTTCGCTGTTTGATTAGTATATTATGCGTTTACGGTTTCGTTTAGTAGATCGATTACTTTTGCTGCTAGATCCCGTTCTGTCAAGATTAGTGCGTGGAAGTTTTGGCATCCTTAGAAGCGGAATCTGGGAATCTTGTCTCCTAGAGATAGTTGGGTTTTGTTCTTAGCTTTAATTGGCCGCCAAGAACACCCAATTCCGATTTACGGTTCAGACGTTACGTCGATTTAATTGCTGCTGTCCCAAAATCCTGACGAGAATCTGCAGTCGTTTTGATTAATAATTAAGAAGCTGTTAGAGGCCGAATTGGAGGTCTCCATCACCTAGAGAGTTGTAGGCTATCTCGTTATATTTCATTGCCGACAAGAATCACGTCATTTGGACCTCTGTAGCAAAAGTTATGATTTTTCTTAGGGAGTCTGTGCTGTGGAATGATGGCTGGTCTGACAGGTTTTAGTGTTTCGACTTAAGCGTATACGTAGAGGAAAAATCAGAGGGGCTCACCATAACTAAAAATGTAGATAATCCTTCCAGCTTTCAGGAAAACTAAAGATCATGAAATTCGGACGAACGTAGAGAAAGTTATGATAGTTTCTTTGTTGCTGTCCAGAGACCCGACGCGAGAATTGATAATCTGTTGTATGGCTTGGTAGGGCTAGTAAAGGGACGAATCAGATAACCTCACCAACTAGGTTTAGAAGGGGAATTAAATAACCTTTTCAGAATGTCCAAGATCTCTTTATTTGGATTTCTGTACAATTAGTTATGTTTTTTCGAAGGTGACTGTCCACTGGTAGGACAGACTGGTAGTTGGTAATAGAATTAGGGACCGCGTTTTAGTGGCCGTTATGCTCAGTTGTATTTATAGTTTTGCTTTTGAATCTATATGGTAGCCTTAGCGTGTCTCATATGTTATCCAGGTGTGGGTTTGATTCCGGGAGCAGCACCGTATCCCCAACCTCCTCGTTCGCACGATTGAGGCAAGTGCATTATTGTGAAATGGGTGTGATTGATTGGCTATGTTTGTGTGCTATTTGATATATGGTTGCATAGCAAGATGGCTTACTTGATGAATGTTTAAGTATGGTGATGGCTCAAATTATGCTTATGCTCTACTGTGGTTCAATGTTGTTGTCTTTTGGTAAGATTGATGATGAATGAGAGATGAGCATTTGCATATTGAGAGCATATTGAGGCTTGGTCACGCGGTGACCAAGCATGTTTCCTTGAGATCCCGTCATGAATGTGGCGGGCCGAGATCCTCACTCGTGGAGCGTGGGCTTGAGGTCCCGTTACTTGCGAGTAACGGGCAATTGGTCCACGTGCGTGCGCGCCGCACGTGCATGGGTATCTTGGCGACGGTTGCATACTCTGCATTACAGTGTAATGCACACGAAAGTTAAAGATAAAGGTTCCTTGAGCATTGCATTTGCATATGAGATGTTCTATTGTTGATCTCCTTTACATGTATGTTGATGTTATAGTTTTTATGTACTTGCTGAGTCTGTGGACTCACTCTTGCTTTATTGTTGTTTTAGGTACACAGAGCCAAGAACGACATGCATGGGGAAGTAGTGCACTAGTCACACACATGCCACATGAACTAAATAAAGTTGAATGATATTCGATCGTAATTGTTTTTAGTAATTGGGCAAGATACTCAAAGGTTCATTATGTCTTGTCTCTTGCGGGGTTTAAGTATAATAATGATGAGTAGTGGAACTTTATACTTCATTGGATTGCTAAATACTTAGCATGTCTTTGATTATCTTTTGATGTGTCCGGATGATAGTTTAGTTAATTTATGAATTATCGTATGTTGGAACCTCAGTGTAATTAATTTTACAGGGAGGTTCTGCTGAAATTTACTAAAGTTGCCTTGATTAGAATTATTAGGGTTTTGTTTAGTAGCATTCCGGGCTCATGTCGGGTGGGGTGTTCTGATTGGTATCGAGCGGGCTTTAGGTCCGTGGTAGTTGAAATATTAAATTGACACACTTGTGCCTGATGGGTGGGTTGGGTTTTGCATTGCATTTACGCTTCCGTATGTTGTATTGAAGAATCTGTTGTGAGTTGAACTAATATATCTATATTATAATGGTAAGGTTATATGTGTGGGGTAACCCATGTTGAGAGGTGGAGGTAGTGGTTGTGGTCTAGGCTATACCAGTTACACCACCATTTGTGGTATAGGATTAGCGAAGTGTCCACATCGGAGAGCGTGATACAGGCGTTGATAGCAAGTATTTATATTTAGAAGAGTTGTTCTCTTCCTTGAAATTGAATTTGGTCAACTCTTATCCAGTTGTGATTGATGAGTTTCTCTTGGGTTCTTAGTTCATTGTGATTGATGGATTGCTTTGAAAAATATTGGTGTGTTTTCATTGGCTTAATTTGTCCCGTAAATCAATTATTGTTTTCCCAACCGTTGAGTTATTCTCGCGATTGGTGAACTTTGCTAATTGTCAAGATTGACTTTTGTATTGGAGCTTTGTCTTTCCTATTGGAAAACTTAACCTATTTATTAAGCTTGAAGTTTTGGATAATGAATGTTTCCTTTTGCAAGTCCTTTAGTACAGAAGGCTTTGACCCAATGTATCTCTCTTGGGTATTTTGAGTGTTGAAGATTAATGGTTCTTTTTATGGGAAAAGATGTTAAACCCTTTAGCGATGTTTTGTCTTGGTTAAGTGAGAAGTTATAATCAAAGAAATTAATAGATATGATATGGGTTATCACGTTAGGTCTGCAGTGTGTGCATGATTGATCATAACTAAGATCCTTGAAAGGAAAGTTGATAAATTTGAAAGTGTCTTGTAGTAGTTCTTGATGAGCCGTGATTAAGAGTATGGCTATACCAATTTGTAATCAATAAAGTTAATAAAAGTGTGGAACATTGATGAATTGAGTTGATCATTAAGAGTGATACATTTGATAAACTTCTTTGGTAAATTGGATTAGCAAATCTCAATGGATTAATCTAACTGTTTGGGATGGTTAAGTTCAAAAGGAGTTAGATTATTGTCTTAGTGGATATTAATCTTGGAGTAATCTTTGGTGGATACTTAGCGATTATATGTAATTGCTAGGTGCAATTATTGTCTATTAAAGGTTGGTGTTGAGCATCACTAAGAGATAAGCGATGGGATTTAATGGATGAACAATGTTTACGTGATGGTAGAATTATCGGATAATAGTATGTCTTTGATGGAAGGGTCGTGGAATAACTTTTTAAATTGTGTAGTCGGTACCCTCTAAAATACAATGGTTTTTGTAGTGAGGTTGTAAGAATTTGGTATACCCTCAATTGAGGATGAGATGATAAAGAGGCATCTAACAGTTTGGTAAGCCTTTGGAGGCTTAATAAAAGGAAGAGTTAACGATAACGAGTCTTGTTAAGGGTAGATTATTCTTGATGTTAGTAAGATTGTCCACAAGAGATTCTGACTCGTCGTAGTGGTGATGATTCTTCTAGAGAGAAAGTAAGTTAATTGTCTTTTGTAATATCAGTCAAATGAAATATTTGGAGTTTGTATTCGTGGACTTTTGAGAGTTCATGATTTAGGTAGTAGATGGAATTAATTGAGCAATGTGACGTTTGAAAAGGTTCTGATTGGTTCCTAAGTGGTTAATATGATTTGGTTTTAAAGGGCATTTCTGGTTTGTGTTGGCAAGTAATGTTGTAATCAAAGAAAATTGCTTTCTTTGTTAATGGAAAATATGTACCATAAGTATTGAAGGTTGGAGTTAAGTTTGGTAATTTGCAACCTTCCTGTTATTCTGACTTAAGAGTTTCTTGGGTTTTCCATAGTAGTATTTTATTTTGATTCTTGGAGGTTGAAAGTTCCTTCTTGTGGGACATGTGCCTCATCAATGAGACTTGTAACTTTGTTTTTAGAGGTCTTTTCCTTTGTTTGTTTCTCTTGGTCTCGTGCTCACTCGGAGGGCAATGTTTTCTTGTGTGTTGAAACTTGTATTAGTTTGTCTCTTCCTTTTGAGAAAGGAATTAACCAACTTGTGTTGCCGAGTTTTCTAAAGTGTAATTTGGCGACTGGTTGGTGGTGGACAAGTATATGATAGTGGTGAAATTTTGGGAACCAAGCTATTTGAAGAAGCGATGAGACAATGGATTGGTTTTGACCTTTAACACCTGGAGAGGATTCGTTGGAATGTTTTGGCGATGGAATAAAATTGATTAGTGTTACAACTAGTGGAACCTATGGCGAGTTATGATCCAATAATCTTTGTCTATGTTGGAATGTTGGAGTTAACGAAAGTATGGACTCTTGACAAATTATTACAGTGTCGTAATTGGATACTTAGTAATATTGTGTAGAAGAGTTTTGATGGTGAAGTTAATGAGAGTAGCGGTGTAGAAAATCTATTAGTCGTGTTAATTAATGGGATAGCGAGGATTGTTGAGATATTGTCAAGTATGACTTGGCCTCGATGATTAACCCTATGGGAGTTAGATTATCTCTAAAGATAGCGTGATCAAGAATATTTTTTTATTGATGTTAGTGATTGAGTACGTTTGAATCTTGATCAATTAGTTAAAATATGGTGAATGAGTATATGGTGGCGTGTAGCTGAATTTGATTGATATGGGTTAGAGAAGGTCTAAGGTTGGTGAAATGAATCGCTTTAGGTGGTATTTGTTTAGCGGGAATGTTGATATTAATAAGCGAGGTTATTGTTGAGTGTGTGAAATTTTAGTAAGCGAATTTGAGGACTTCCTATCAATTATACTAGAAATTCAAGGTAAGAGTTGGAGGTTACATTTGGGGCTTTGCATGTTATGCAGGACCTTGGAGACCCAATACTATGTGTAGAGGAGGATGAACAGAAGCGAATTTTAAATAGTGTGTTGATCTTTGATAGAATACTTTGGGTAAAGTAGATGAGTGTGAATGTGGTGAGTTTCACATTGATTATCCATAAAATATGAAGGTGACGTGATTGTGGAGAAAAGATATATTGAGGTGTGTTTGGAATTATTTGTCAAAGTAATTCCTTTAGTAGATAAGTTGATCAAAGTATGTTATTATGAATTGAAAGAGTATCTCTACATAGGTGTGGATCTTGCGTACAGTTTGAGCATAGCTTTGAGATGGTCAAATTAAGAGAAACAATTTAGTGTGTTATGCGATGATTTGGAATCTCATGGTTTAAGAGAAAGTTAAAGTCTTAAAGAAAGTTTGAGAAAAGGTTGTATTCTCGAATGATGAATTATTCTCTTAGTTTTTATTTGAGCTTGTCCTAAGCCGGATGCCAAATTATAAATGGAGTTGTTTCTTTTAGGTATCGTGGTTCTTTTCGGTTAAGACAAAGAAAGTAAATGGTTGTATTGGGCATACATGTGATTTTGCCTTTGGCTTTTGTGGTAATCATTGGCAAACTGCGTACTTGGAAAGTGGAAGAGTTTCATGACGAATCTTTTGGTTTTTGGATTTAACTCTTTTAGTAAGGACTTGGTAATGCGTGTTGCGGTGATACCCTTTTATTTTCAGTTGGGTTCTGTTTTAAAATAGTTGGTTTTAAAACAAGTTCATTGTGCCTCCGGGTTAAAGGAGGTGCTCATTGTCAAAGTGAAGAGATCGAATGATACAAGGAACAAGAGTTCTATGTGTTATGCACAGTTTTGTGGTTTGGTGCCAAAGGAATATTGGCCCAAGGTACATTGGTTGTTTCGGAAGTTGCGGAGATTTGGGAGATAGCGTATCACTAGGGCGATTTGGAGTCTGGCGTGTAGCACGGAATGTTTTGTATGACCTATTGTCGAGGAGTATTGGAGAAATCGGAGGTAAAGCTTCCTTAGAGCAGTTGACCCACAAGTAAGACCGTGCCTTTGAGGCGTGTCCGTCGAGTGACTCTTGAAAGGTTGGGACAAGTAGTAAGGCGTAGCAGCGTAAATACGTCAAGGTATTTTTGTCGCGATGAGATGAGAGAGAGGCCACACAGGAATTTGAGTCTCGCATGCGTGAGCAATATCCGGAGTTATTCACGGCGAGTTCGTGGCAATGTTAATAAGTTTTAGCCGTGATCATCTCTTTCGCGTAACGTGGTTTGAATTGGGTCGAATTCAGTTTAAGGGGTAGAATGTAATACTCCAAATTAATTGAAGAGAATATTCGAATTAAGAGTAGGATCAAATAGAGAATAGTTTAATTAGCGATTAGAGAGGGGTTTTTAGCATAATTGGGATAACTTGGGCCTCGGGCCTTAGCCCAAGAGGCCCATGAGGGCTAGCCACTATTAAAGAAGGAAAACCTAATTTTTCTCTTGTAGCGTGCGTGCTACGGTGCACACCGCCATCTGTAGCACCACCATGGTGCCTCCTCCCCATGGCGACCCTTGCCTCCATCATTCGCTCTTGTTGTCGACCAAAGAAGTGAGAAGGAAAGGGAGAAGAGAAGGAAGAGAGGAGAAGGAGGATCACCTTCTTCGAGGCCTGTTCATCATCTTCCTGCGATTCTTCAAGGGTAACGACGAGTGTTCTTCGCTGTTTGATTAGTATATTATGCGTTTACGGTTTCGTTTAGTAGATCGATTACTTTTGCTGCTAGATCCCGTTCTGTCCAGATTAGTGCGTGGAAGTTTTGGCATCCTTAGAAGCGGAATCTGGGAATCTTGTCTCCTAGAGATAGTTGGGTTTTGTTCTTAGCTTTAACTGGCCGCCAAGAACACCCAATTCTGATTTACGGTTTAGAAGTTACGTTGATTTAATTGCTGCTGTCCCAAAATCCTGACGAGAATCTGCAGTCGTTTTGATTAATAATTAAGAAGCTGTTAGAGGCCGAATTGGAGGTCTCCATCACCTAGAGAGTTGTAGGTTATCTCGTTATCTTTCATTGCCGACAAGAATCACGTCATTTGGACCTCTGTAGCAAAAGTTATGATTTTTCTTAGGGAGTCTGTGCTGTGGAATGATGGCTGGTCTGACAGGTTTTAGTGTTTCGACTTAAGCGTATACGTAGAGGAAAAATCAGAGGGGCTCACCATGACTAAAAATGTAGATAATCCTTCCAGCTTTCAGGAAAACTAAAGATCATGAAATTCGGACGAACGTAGAGAAAGTTATGATAGTTTCTTTGTTGCTGTCCAGAGACCCGACACGAGAATTGATACTCTGTTGTATGGCTTGGTAGGGCTAGTAAAGGGACGAATCAGAGAACCTCACCAACTAGGTTTAGAAGGGAATTCAATAACCTTTTCAGAATGTCCAAGATCTCTTTATTTGGATTTCTGTACAATTAGTTATGTTTTTGAAGGTGACTGTCCACTGGTAGGACAGACTGGTAGTTAGTAATAGAATTGGGGACCGCGTTTTAGTGGCGTTATGCTCGATTGTATCTATAGTTTTGCTTTTGAATCTATATGGTGGCCTTAGCGTGTCTCATATGTTATCCAGGTGTGGGTTTGATTCCGGGAGCAGCACCGTATCCCCAACCTCCTCGTTCGCACGATTGAGGCAAGTGCATTATTGTTAAATGGGTGTGATTGATTGGCTATGTTTGTGTGCTATTTGATATATGGTTGCATAGCAAGATGGCTTACTTGATGAATGTTTAAGTATGGTGATGGCTCAAATTATGCTTATGCTCTACTGTGGTTCAATGTTGTTGTCTTTTGGTAAGATTGATGATGAATGAGAGATGAGCATTTGCATATTGAGAGCATATTGAGGCTTGGTCACGCGGTGACCAAGCATGTTTCCTTTGAGATCCCGTCATGAATGTGACGGGCCCGAGATCCTCACTCGTGGAGCGTGGGCTTGAGGTCCCCATTACTTGCGAATGCGGGCAATTGGTCCTGTGCGTGCGCGCGCACGAGCATGGGTATCGGCGGCGGTTGCATACTCTGCATTACAGTGTAATGCACACGAAAAGTTAAAGATAAAGGTTCCTTGAGCATTGCATTTGCATATGAGATGTTCTATTGTTGATCTCCTTTACATGTATGTTGATGTTATAGTTTTTATGTACTTGCTGAGTCTGTGGACTCACTCTTGCTTTTATTGTTGTTTTAGGTACAGAGCCAAGAACGACATGCATGGGGAAGTAGTCGCTAGTCACACACATGCCACATGAACTAAATAAAGTTGAATGATATTCGAGCGTAATTGTTTTTAGTAATTGGGCAAGATACTCAAAGGTTCATTATGTCTTGTCTCTTGCGAGGGTTTAAGTATAATAATGATGAGTAGTGGAACTTTATACTTCATTGGATTGCTAGATACTTAGCATGTCTTTGATTATCTTTTGATGTGTGCGGATGATAGTTTAGTTAATTTATGAATTATCGTATGTTGGAACCTCAGTGTAATTAATTTTACAGGAGGTTCTGAAAATTTACTAAAGTTGTCTTGATTAGAATTATTAGGGTTTTGTTTAGTAGCATTCCAGGCTCATGTCGGGCTGGGGTGTTACAGAGCTATTGTCGTTGTCGAGCCAGTTACTGTAGCTGGTAAAGGCACTGTCGTTCTGGGCGTCGATGTGGTTCGGTGGCGTGGGCGACTGACTTCCAACTCTTCCTCCTGAATTCTAGATAGCACTGCCACCTTGGTGACAGTAGCAGGAGCTTGTAAACAAACTGTGCCTCGAATCTCGTCTTTTAGACCGAGCACAAATTGTGTGACGAAGAATTAGTTGTTCAGAGCTGCATATAAAGACAATAGATGCTACATACTACCTTTGAATGCTTTTTGGCACTCTGCTACGGTGTTAATTTGTTTGAGTCGCAGTAACTTGTTCATTTGCACATCATACTCAGCTGAACCAAACTCTTCTTCAACCGCCTGACAGAACGCATCCCATCTTAGTAAAACATGATGCCGCTTGTACGCCTGCAACCAAAGCGCTACATGTACCTCCATGTACATCGTTGCAGCTAGCACCCATTGCGGCACGGGAACTCAGTACATCTCGAAGCAAGTGTGGCACCGGTCAAACCATAGTCGAGGATTCTCGCCAAAGAACTTGGGAAATCCAGTTTCATTGGCTTGGTGAATCCGCCAGGCTCCGCTGGTGATGTCGGTGTGGTGACCACCCCGTATGAAGAAGATACGCCGTGCGGCAGCAGTAGGGGGTCTGTGATTCGTGAGTACGCCTAGGGGAACCAATGTAGTCACCTCACCCACCTCAGTGGGTAACTTCAACGCCAGTGGAGGAAGAGGAGGTGGTCGTGGTGGTAGTGGCGGTGGTGGTGACTACTGATGCAAGAACTCCGCCAGCGATCGCTTGACTTCAACCAAACTATCCTGTTAGATTCCCACTTGTTGTCCTAGATTCTTCACTTCTGCTAACAAACGATCGAGTCTCTCGGCTTGTCCATCGAAATAGGCCAAAATCTCACTCAATGTTGTCTGAATCTTGCCGGTGTTCTCCTCCATCGCTGTAACATCCTAATTTTCAGAGCTTAAAAATCATTTAAATAGTTAGTAGGGAAAAATTCACCATTTGGATTTATTTGTTTTTAAGTTTAAAAGCTTAATATTGGACTTTACAATCAAAAACCTTTAATGTAAATAATCCCAACTTGAACATTAGCCAAAACTATTTTATTTGGGTTCTATGTGCTCAGATATATTTTCTAGATTTTTCTAGAATTTTTCTGAGTTCATTTGCTATTTTTCTATTGCTTATTTGAATTTCTGGTAATTTATAAAATAGAAAAACTATTTAAAATCTCAGAAATCCTCTCGGGCCGAATCTTCCCAGTCCAACTCCTTTTCCCGCGCGCGGCCCGCTTTCCTCAGCCAAAACCCCGCCGCGACCTCGCCGCTCTCCTCCCAGCGCGTCGTCTTGCCCTTGCCGGCCGCCGCACTGCACCGCACCGCTTCGCTTTTCGCGCTCGAGCCGCCAGCGACACATGGGCCCTCAAGGTGTCTTGTTCATCGTCTTCGTCGCGGACTCCTCAGTCCGTGTCCGAGCCGCGCTGCGCCGCCGTGCGCCGCGGATCCCTCGCTCCCGGGACCTATTTAAAGCCGTGACCGCGTCACGAGGATCGCCTCAACCTAGCCGCCTTTCCCCAAAACCGGAACCCTAGGCGCGCCTTTTCGCGGATTGGGCTCGAACCCTAAGCGCGCCGAGCTCTTCGCGGATTGCGCGCCGTCGGTGAGCCCTGGTCACCACCAAGCCCAGCCTCGAGCTCGCCGCATCACGGCCTACATGATGCGCGTGTTATCTTCGTCGGAGGACCCTTGGTTCGCCATCGCCTCTTCAAGCCATGCCGCCCCGCCACTTAGCTCGTCACCACCGCCGTTGTGGTCGTCGCCGATGAGATCTAACCGCGTCACCACCTTCGTCGTGTCGCGTCGGTCCAGATGCGCATGTTCGCTGTCGCCTAATCGCCGCTGTCGCTAAAACCGAAGGTCGCCGGAGCCCTACCGACGTTTGGTCGACGTGGCGGTCCCCGTCAACCACCACCTCAGCCCGCCGCCTCCGTGTGGTCTACGTGGCAGCCCGCGTCAGCCGCCAGTCAGCGCCCGCGTGCCACCTCGCAACCCTAACCCTAGATCCATCTCACGTGGACTTGGTCCATGGTGCACCATCTCACTGACATGTGGGTCCCACCTGTCAGGCCATCTGTCACCCGTCCGAACGTTCTTCGCTAACGTCAGTATTGCGCAATAATCCGATTTTTCTTCACGAGAAATAATTCGGAAATTCTGGAAAATCCAAATTAGGGTTTCTTTTTAGATTCAATATTCTAGAGCTCATAACTTTTGCATCCTAACTCCGATTGAGCCCATTCAAATTTCTAAATTTATATAAATTCAAGCTCTATTTATCTGAGATTTTTATTTAATTTTTGGAGCTTTTTTTGCCTCTGTTATTTATTTATTTTGTTTATTTGTTTTGTTTGCGAGTAGACGTCGATTCGTCGGGGAATTTTGTGGAAGAAGGAGCACCCCAAGATCAGGACCAGTACATAGACCTTTTCCAAGGCAAGTCATACCTTTGATCATCTTGAACCCAGTTTTCAAATTACTTTACTTCAAAGTACTGCATTCTATTTTAATTATTTATTTAAATACTTTGGGTATTGTTATTATCCAAATTTGTTATCACACCTTGGCCTTGTATGTCATAATCCCTTGTCACCCTAGATTGGTTATCAGTTGGTAATGTTGTAGCACCAACGTGGGTTGGTTAGATGCGAGTACAATTGCTTAGCCATGCTACGAGTCTCACATCTCATGAAAGTTGCAATTATTAATTATGACTAAGTGACTATGGAACTATGTGATAAAAACTATGTGTACTGTGTGCTATTACTTTGTGGATGGCATGTGTTGCTCTAAAACCAACTGGGTGGTAAAGGATTTAGACTGAGGCAAGTGGTGGAAGCTGTGTGATATGGTGGGCTTTGTGATGGGAATGAAAATCTTTGTGATTTAGTTAGAAATTGGAAGTCTTGCCTTGGTCAATTAAGGACTTAACTTTGTGCGCCATTGAACTGAGTCTTACTGTACGACCACATGTCTGGTATGGGATGGGTCTAACTTAGTAAGTTATGGATTCTCGGCATTGATGTTCAGGTGGATAGGTTAGGTTGTGTGACAGGGTGGAGGTGTGACTACTTAGTGGTTGCATCGCGGGACGGTTCGCCGCTTCCCTGTCCAGCGGTGTGTGTTATGCCAAAGCGCTTCGTTTGGGTTGGCATAGCGGTTTGTAAGCACATCGGGAATGTCAATGTTGAGATGAAGTTTCTGAACCGCTTTGTTATGATTAGTGCTTGCTACACTAGTTGTATCGTGTGGGTAAAGTGTACAACCTCTGCAGAGTGTTAAACAATCTATTCGAATAGCGCGTCATGGTCATGGACATGCTCGGGGATTTCACACGAGGGGTAGTTTTCATAAAATGTTGGGATGGGAGCTGTGTGACCTCAATCATATGGCTATGTGAAATAATCTGTTTAGTTGTGTGTCTTTGTGGAAACAACTGTTAAATTAATATTGTCTATTTGTTTTGAATTATGCTTTCAATCTATTATTCGTATTCAATTGCAAATGTTGCTTTTATGCAAAAGAACCACGAAGCCTTTTCTTTGGAATAAGCTCGCATCTATACATTGCATTACGTGGTATGATTTGCGAGTACGGTTGTGTACTCACGCTTGTTGTAAAACTTGCGCCCAAACCTCTGTAAGAGGAGGAGTCTCACGCCGCTTTCGAGGAGGAGTTCGCGAAGGTTGTTGATCGTTAAGGTCTGGATCCCGCGGTTGCCTATGGTGAATTGGTGGGATCTCTGTTGGAGTTATTTCGTTCATTGTTGTTTTATTCTTTGTTAGCCCTGCGTGGCTTAATAAGTGTAAACTCGACCATAAGGTCAAAACCCTTATTTGTTATTCAAACTAATCGTTTACTTTATTTATCGTTTGTGTGGATCGATATTTACCTATGTTAACCCTGTGTGCACTAGCGTGATCTGGACTAGTGCAAGATACAGAGGGTTCCGATTGAAATTTTGGGTCCCGGCGGAGGATCGTTAAAGTGCGGATCGATCGGTTGCTGTGGTGAATTGGTGGGATCTCTGTTGGCGTTATTTCCGTTCCACTTCTTTGTTTTATTCTTTGTTAGCCTGCGTGGCTTAATAAGTGTAAACTTCGACCATAAGGTCAAAACCCTTATTTGTTATTCAAACTAATCGTTTACTTTATTTATCGTTTGTGTGGATCGATATTTACCTATGTTAACCCTGTGTGCACTAGCGTGATCCTGGACTAGTGCAGTACACACAGAGGGTTCCAGAATCAAAATTCTAGGTCCCGATAGAGGTGGTATCGAGCCAGGTTGACTGCAGGTCTTGACCTTAGTTAGATTGGTCGTCTTTAGAGTGTCCAAACTATTTTCTAAAAGAAAAATTAACTTGCAAGGTTAATTAATTGCTTAACTCTCCTCATATCTCTCTCGCTTCAACTTTTGCTATAATCCTTTCTCTCCCATTGTTTTAAAGTTTGCTCTTACCTGTTAAATGCTGTCTTGTGGATGCCTCGCCTTGAGCTATGGTGGCGCCTTTGGAGGGTATGCCGCGAGCTTTGGAAGTTGCTCCGAGCTCTTGGAGGTTTTGATCGTCCGTGTCGTCGGCAACAAGCGGGCGGTGAATGGACAAAACCATGGAGTGATTTGTCACTGACGATCGCCGCCAGAGGAGCGACAAGGCAAGCCAACCTTCGCACGTCTCGGTGAGGAAGATCACTTGGTGGAGGGTATCCGAGTCGTCGCGCTTGGCCATGCTGCGTATACGCAACATCTACGCGCGGAGCTTGGTGACACCGTCTTCCGTTACCACCCGGAGTGGCCGTGGACTTGCCGACCGCTACCCGTCCACGAAGGAGAGAACAGCGCTACGATCGTGCACCTCGCACGCTTTGTGGCCGCCAGAGGAGCCTTGGAGAGGACCATCACGAGTTGGATCATGTCTATGAAGCCTTACAGAGTCAAGAGAAGGTCGCCACTCGCAAGAGATCCTCGACCAAGTTCCCGAAGAAGAGGAAGACCCAGGAGGATTCGAAGAAGATCGAAGGAAGGCCCAGTGGAGCGAGAGGATGATGCGAGCGGAGGAGCGGTGAACCGGTTGCAGCAGGCGCTGTTCTCTTGCACGATTCGAGGCATCGGATCGGTTGCCAAGATGTCGGCTCACTTCCAAGTCTGGCCGTCGTGAGCGCCGCGCTGATTGTGGAGGCTTTCTCGAGTAGTTGGTCTTAGTTGCAGTTTTGTTGGCTTAGCCAGTTTGAGTTTAGTGAGTCGCCCTTTAGGCGGTAGATTTGTGTGCTTAGGTCGCGGTTTCTTTTGTGTGCGAGTATGAGCTGCAAGGCCCTTAGGCATTTGTTGCTGACCATGCTAAGATCCTATTTAATAAGGTATTTCATTTGAGTTTCTTGGTGTGTTTTGTGGGTTTAACCTAACCCTGTTTAGTTCTTAACTTATCTTGTGCTTGCTACCTTATCTAACCCATGGAGTTTCGCGGATGGTTCAAACTCGTCGAGGCTATTGCTAGTGGTTCCGGCACCCATGCGAGAAGCGATGAGCAACCACCGCGAGAGCAGTTCATACAAGCACCTCAATTGACTTGCAAAACTTTGGAGCTTTCATGGCGGCCTGACTCGGTGATGAATACCATGATGACTCGGATGCAAGCTATGAACAACGGGCCAACAACAACAACAATCAACGATATGGAGCCCCACCGCTCATGGTCACCATGGACCATCAAAGCTGGCGAATTTATGAGATCTCGTCCACCAACATTTTACGGACACGTCTCCCGGTGGAAGCGGATGATTGGCTCGAAGTGCGTTGAAAGGAAGCTGCGATCACCCGGTCGACAGAACCGTGAAAAGGTTCGTATGCCACTCACGGATGGAAGGCACCATTGCTGAATGGTGGGAGAACTTACGTGCGCCTATGAGGCGCCACGAGGATATCACCGGGAGGAATTTTCTGCGACATTCCGCCAAGATCATGTACCGAGAAGGCATTATCGATCCGAAGAAGGATGAGTTCCGCTCTCAAGCAAGGAGCTATGTCGATATCGACTACCTCAACAAGTTTTCCCGGCTAGCTCGCTATGCGATGAAGATGTAGCCACGCAGACAAGGCTCGCGAGTCGCTTTTGAAGGATTAAACACCGGATCGCAAATCGGTCGATCGCCAATACTTTTCACGATTTCAGGAATGGTCAACAAAGCCTTTGTTCTAGAGGACAAGCGCAAGAAGCGGAGGATAACCGTAGCGCCGGATGGCTCAACAAGGAAATCGGCAATCACGGCGAGAGGGCAAGACGGTGCCACCGCAGTTCAACGGTTTCCACCCTGCACCGTTGAGCACTGCACCAACTTCAAAGACTATCCGGTGCTCGAACTTCCGCAACCCTACACCCCTCAACCCCAACCCGAAGCAACGGCGAGCATTACCACGGGTATGTTACACTGTCCGCGGCCGGGACATTTTCTAACCAATGTCGCGGAAGGTACAATCACTCCGATGCGTTTCAACCTTGGAGCTATGCCATCAAGGCGCCAGACACCATGCATCAACCAAGGAGCTTCACAAGTTGCCGGTCAAGCCTGAGGAGCACCACCGTCCGTGATCAGAGGCCGTGTCAACCACGTCACTCTGGAAGGAGCCCAGGAATCACCGGACGTCGTACTAGGGTAAGTTTCTGGTTTACTCAGTACCTGCATCAGTTTTGTTTGATTCTGGAGCTTCGCATTCGTTTGTTTCTGGAATGTTTGCAACCAAGAATAAATTAGAAGTTATGCAACTTAAGCATACTCTGTTAGTCGATCGCTTTGGAGCGAGCTAAGTGCTAGAGTGGGATGTTTAGGAGCTAAGTTACTCATAATGGAGTTCAGTTTCTAGCCAACCTAATTGTTCTAGACACCCAAACCTTAGATGTCATTCTTGGCATGAATTGGTTATCCAAGCACAAAGCAGTGCTAGATTGTGGCGAAGGGCGTAACAATCGAGGATCTGAAGAAACAAGGTAGAATTTACGCCACCTCGGTTCGTGATGGACATTTGCTAGTAAGCGATTTGAAGACCCTTTCCTTGGAAGAAGTACGATGGTCGATGAATACCGGATGTGTTTCGGAGGAGTTACGGGAATACCACCGATCGTGACATTGAGTTAAATTCCTCCCGGGTGATATCTGTGGCGTCTCATGGGCGGCACAGAAGTTCTCCACCATTCAACAATGGTGCCTTCCATCCGTGAGTGGCATCTGAGAACCTTTTCACGGTCAACGCCTTTGGGTGATTAGCGACTTCCTTTCAATGACCACAGCCAATCATACGCTTCCACTGGGAGGCGTGTCCTAAAAAATGTTGGTGGGCGAGTTCTCATAAATTACGCGCTTTGGATGGTCCATGGTGACCATGAGCAGCTGGGGCTCCATCCTATTGATTGTTGTTGTTGTTGTTGGCCTGGTTGTTCATAGCTTGCATCTGAGTCATCATGGTATTCATCAGCTGAGTCTGTGCTGCCATGAAAGCTCCAAAGTTTTGCAAGTCAATTGGAGGTGCTTGTGGCGGAACTGCTCCTGCGGTGGTTGCTCATTTGCTTCTCGTGCTGGTCTGCGGGAACCACTAGCAATGATCGACGAGTTTGAACCATCTGGCGAAACTCCATGGGTTAGATAAGGTAGCAAGCACAAGATAAGTTAAGAACTAAACAGGGGTTAGGTTAAACCCCACAAAACACAGCTCAAGAAACTCAAATGAAATACCTTTATTAAATAGGATCTTAGCATGGCTGCAACAAATGCCTAAGGGCCTTTGCAGCTCATACTCGCACACAAAAAGAAACCGCGACCTAAGCACACAAATCTACCGCCTAAAGGGCGACTCACTAAACTGAAACTGGCTAAGCCAACAAAACTGCAACTAAGACCAACTACTCGAGAAAGCCTCCACAACCGCGGCGGCGCTCCTGACGGCTGTAGACTTGGAAGTGAGCCGGCATCTTGGCAACCGATCCCGATGCCACGGCTGGTGCGGCGAGCAGGCGTTCAGTGCAAGCCCCGGTTCACCGCTCCTCGGCTCTGCATCATCCTCTGGCTCCACTGGGCCTTCCTCTGGATCTTCTTCGGAATCCTCCTCGGGGTCTTCCTCTTCTTCGGGAACTTGGTCGTAGAGGATCTCTTGCGAGTGGCGACCTTCTCTTGACTCTGCAAGGCTTCATAGACATGATCCAACTCCGTGATGGTCCTCTCAAGGCTTCCTCTGGCGGCCAAAGCGTGCCAGTGCCGCGACTATAGCGTTGCTCTCCTTACGTGGGCGGGTAGCGTCTTTGGCAAGTCCACTAGCCGCAGCTACGGGGTGGTGCAGAAGGCGGTGTCTGAAGCTCACGTGTGTAGATGTTGCGGTCGCGCAGCATGGCCAAGCGCGGCGACTCTGGATACCCTCCGGCCAAGTGATCTTCCTCACCGAGACGTCGCGAAGGTTGGCTTGCTTTCGTTCCTCTGGCGTAGATCGTCGGCGACAAATCACTCCACGGTTTTGTCCATTCACCGTCCGGTTGTTGCCGGCGTCGTGGACGATCAAAACCTCCAAGAGCCTGGAGCAACCTCCAAAGCTCGGCGGCATACCCTCCAGTGCGCTCACCATAGCTCTGAAGACGAGGCATCTGTCAAGACAGACGAACTGGGTAAGAGCAAACTTTAAAACAGCGGGGGAGAGAAAGGATTATAGCAAAAGTTGAGGCGAGAGAGATATGAGGAGAGTTGAGCAATTAATTAACCTTGCAAGTTAATTTTTCTTTTAGAAAATAGTTTGGACACTCTAAAGACGGCCAATCTAACTAAGGTCAAGACCTAGAGTCAACCTGGCTCTGATACCACCTCTGTCGGGACCCAGAATTTCGATTCTAGAACCCTCTGTGTATACTGCACTAGTCTAGGATCACGCTAGTGCACACAGGGTTAACATAGGTAAATATCGATCCACACAAACGATAAATAAAGTAAACGATTAGTTTGAATAACAAATAAGGGTTTTGACCTTATGGTCGAGTTTACACTTATTAAGCCACGCAGGGCTAACAAAGAATAAAACAGCAGTGGAACGGAAATAACTCCAGCGTAGATCCCATCAATTCACCACAGGCAATGCTGACGTCAGCGAAGAACGTTCGGACGGGGTGACAGATGGCCTGACAGGTGGGACCCACTTGTCAGTGAGATGGTGCACCGTGGACCAAGTCCACACGAGATGGATCTAGGGTTAGGGTTGCGAGGTGGCACGCGCGGCCGGCGGGCGACGCGGCCGCCACGTAAGCGACTGAGGCGGCGGTGAGGTGGCGGGTGGCGGGACCGCCACGTCGACCAAGCGTCGGCGAGCTCGGCGACCTTCGGTTTAGGGCGGTGGCGATTAGGCGGCGGCGAAGATCGCGATCTGGACCGTAGCGACACGAAGAAGGTGGTGGCGCGTTAGATCTCGTCGGCGGCGACCACAGCGGCGGTGGCGAGCTAAGCGGCGGCGGCATGGCAGAAGCGGCGGCGGGAACCGGGGTCCTCCGCGAAGATAACGCGCGCATCATGTAGGCCGTGATGCGGTGAGCTCGGTAGGCTTGGTGGTGACCGAGGCTCACCGACGGCGCGCGCATCGCGAAGAGCTCCTCGGCGGCGCTGGGTTCGAGCTCCAATCCCGCGAAAAGCGGCGCTCTAGGGTTCTGGTTTTGGGAAAAGGCGTCTAGGGTTGAGGCGATCCTCGTGGCGGTCACGGCTTTAAATAGGGCAGGAGCAAAGGGATCCGCGGCGCACGCGGCGGCGCGGCTCGGACCGACCGAGAGTCGCGGCGAAGGCGATGAACGATGCGCCTCGAGGCCCACGGTCGATGGCGGCGGCTCGGCGCGAGTGCGTCGGCGGTGCATTGCGGTGGCCGATGGGAAGCGACTGCCAGAGGAGAGGCGGCGGTGCGGCGGGTTTTAGGCGAGCGGCGCGCGGGAAAAGGAGTTGGGCTGGGAAGATTCGGCCCAAGAGGATTTCCGAGATTTTAAATAGTTTTTCTATTTTATAAATTACCAGAAATTCAAATAAGCAATAGAAAAACAGCAAATGAACTCAGAAAAATTCTAGAAAAATCTAGAAAATATATCTGAGCACATAGAACCCAAATAAAATAGTTTTGGCTAATGTTCAAGTTGGGATTATTTACATTAAAGGTTTTTTATTGTAAAGTCCAATATTAAGCTTTTAAACTTAAAAACAAATAAATCCAAATGGTGAATTTTTCCCTACTAACTATTTAAATGATTTTTAATCTCTGAAAATTGGGATGTTACAATCGCCATGATGACTTGGCGAACTTGTAGTGAAGGTTTCTTCGGTGTCGTGATGATGATCCTGGCTGATCCATCCTAAGATTGGAATTACAGAACCGATTTGTTTATCAACCTTTTCTAGGGATTTTACAGATCAATCAGCTGAAACCTAGACAGAATCGGTGGCTCTGATACCAGATTGTAACGAACCGATCGCAGCTAACGAGACTCACTCACGATCGAAAGCATTATGATGGATAAATCACAACAAATGAAGAAGAACAAGGATGAGGCGAGAGCAGAATAGAGGGTGGGGAAGTAGCTATTCTTTTTTTCATTCATACCAAAGAGTTCCAACCAGTGTATACTTTATACTCTCATAACTTACACTGCCATGTGGGCCCTTCGGCACCAACACCCAGTCCACACACACACACCTATGCCTTACTCAAATGGAGAATTTTAAAAAAAAATATTATTATTTTAAAAGATAATTACAAAAATAAATAGCTATCCCAAAAAATTACACAAATGGCTCCACATGCTTTGTTCAGCGGCGGCGAGGACCTCTTGCTTACATCGCACCCAGTGGTATGCCGATTCAACTGGTGATAGGTACCTGAAACCCTAATCAAGTTAGTCTATTTGTGATTTTCAAAGATTTAGAACGGTCCGAAATCTGTTATACTCGCAATAATACTTTGTGATCGTCGTATGTTGTTCTAGTGTGGTGAATTTCTGAGGAATTTTGCGAGGATGATTAAGGTATCAATGATTCATAAGTATGAAGGTAAGTGATATTGTGATGCGTTTGGGAATTCATACACGGTGAAGAACTTTGGAGAAATAACCTCTTGCATGACATTGGTCATGTACATGTAGTGCATATTATGTAAGGAAACAAATGTGAATTTTTCATTACTATTAAAACTATGACAAATCACACTAATATTACATAACATTTAGCAAAACGTCACAACACTTAATCTGTTTCAAATCAAAATGATAATTCAAAATATTAGCAAAAACATATTACTCTGTCTGTGCTTTGTCATGGCTGCGACCTCAACGTCCCCCATGTGGATTGCCTCGAGTTGGGCGACCGAATGAGGTCCCCGCGGCGACGTCCGGAGGGCCGATGTCTACTTCATCCTGAGGATTTCTCATGGGGCATTTCTTGAAGGTGTGCCCAGACTCCCTGCAAATGGAGCACTTTTCCGTATGATTTCTAGCTTCTGCTTCATCCCTGTCATTCTTGATGCGTTGTACCTGTCGTCGACCAATCTTTCCCTTGAGCCTATTGATGTATGATGGGTGCAGGGTTATATGGGTGGCCCGATCTTCATGACGTAGGTAAGATATTGATGATAAATTGCAGAATAACAGCGGGGATAACTAGCTTTATACCTGCCAAGGTTGGTTACGAATCGTGTGATGGGGAAGACGATCCGAAGCTACAAGAACTCCGATCCGCTGTCTGAACAATCACATAACCTTATACCGAGACTAATCCATACAAAACTGCTGGAACCGTAGAGAACGAACTAGGGGGACCCCAGGGGGATCCTTCTCGTGAATCCAAGAGAACTCACAAGAACATAGGAGTAAGAACACTAGCAGTCTTGCTGCAAAGTTCCATCTTTCATAGACTGATCCCAAAAGCCCCAAAATAGTTGGAGTATAGGAATATTTATACTAGAAATAGCCCTTTTAGTTTAGGTGAGAAAGCAAATAGAAATTCATCAGTTTTCTTGAGCAGCTGAAAGGTTTTCTTGGGTGGAACTCGAGCCTGACTCTTCAGTCCTCGTGCAGCATTTATTAGCTTGTGCGGCTGTCACGAAAATGACCATAACTTTCGTTACACAACTCCAAATGATGCACGGTTTGAAGCATTGGAAAATAGACTTGATAAGCTAACCATTGGTCTGGTGTATGCTGGCTGGAATCATTTTCATTCGTGCAGATTTGTTAAGAAACTTCACACAAAACTTGTTGGTTCTCTGGACCTCCTTGTTCCTCTCCAATGCACCTGAGTTCAATCAAAGAACAGGACATTGGAAGCATTACTAAGTTATTGAGATCTGGAATAAGTCTTAAGTTAGCGTTCACCTGATCAAGTATTTTTTTAGCACGTCTTCTTGTAATTGATCCTTGATATGCTTTTGTGGCTTTAGATGGTGGTGTAGCCGATGATGGTGTACTATGTGGTAGGTCATGGGTGGCAAGGTTAGTGATGTCCTCTTCACCTATCAATGTTCGCAGCCCAGATTAGTTGCTTCCAGGTCAAATGGCCAGCGAAATGGCCAACCACGGCATAACCATACATCTCTGCACTCCAGGTTTGCATCACTGCCTCCTTGGTGAAATAGTCAAAGAGGTACTAGCCAAGATGCTGCGCCACCGTCAAACATGCGGCCATGACATGGGAGCAAAGCCTATGCAGAAGAAGGGGCTTGTTGCAAGTGCATATGCAACTACTGTGGCGTAGCGTGCACACATGGGTGACCCTCTCATGATTCATCCCGCGGTGTCCTTTATCCCTGCACATTATCTCGAAGCGAAGCTCCCTTGTGCCCATCTTGAATGTCTGGTGCATCTCACCCTTCTTGCTCTTATCCTTCATGTACTTGGTGACCATGGCGGAGTAGAGTACTCTGTCATTTGCCATGGCGAGCGACACGTTGTTGCTTTTGTCAACAAAGTAGTTAGTCGTACCACGAAGAATTGCCTCCACAATACCAACCAAAGGGAGGCACCTTGTGCCGCGCATGACTCAGTTGTACATCTCAGCTAGATTTGTTGTTATGACACCATATCGAGCACCACCCTTGTCATGTAGCAGCAACCATTTCCCCTTAGACTCGTGCTCAATCCAGTCCGAGAAGCATTTCACCTGCGCCCCCGTCCTCCTTATCAATCTGGGAGCATCTGTGGGTAGTTGTGGCAATGCTTTGGGGGCCTGGTCAGCGTTGGGCGGGCCTTTTCGCTACCTCCCTTTTGTGCGTCTTGGTCTGCTTATCTAGAATCTTCTAGAGTGCTTTGAACTTCAGTTGTTGGTTCTGGTTGCACAGCCGCTTGAACAGGTTTATCAAGTCTTTATTGTGGAACTGCTTGTAGAAGTTTGCATCCAAATGCCTCATGCACCACCTACTCTGTAGATCCGGTCATGGAAGTGGTACGTGCTCTCCTTGTTGCAGCTGAGTTATTACACACAGCAGGCCTGCATACCTATCATGTATGAGGCATACGTTGGGATGGCCTTGCATAACAAAAATCCTCACATTCTTCAGGAACCACAACTAGCTGTCTGTTCTCGCTTTCAACGAAAGCGAATGCCACGGGAAGAACTTGATTGTTCCTGTCGGATTACTGTGTGGACCGGGGCCATTTGCCCTTTCTTGCAAGGTCGGTGTTGTACTCCTCGTCGGCCACCATTTCTCTCTTTTTCTCGCACTCCCTGTCTCTGCATGCCTCGAGATGGGCCTGCGTCTCTTGCCGGATACGCTGGTTGTGCTCTTCGGTGCGATGCTCATCCTCCCTCCTCTCCCGGTTCTTGTTGGCATCCCACTCCTCGTGGTCAAGAGTCCACTGGTCGTGTGGGTGGATCTCTAGGTCGATCCACTTGCGGTAGCCACATAGTGGATCCAGGGACTACGGGTACATGGGAGAGGTTGTTAGTGCGGACTTTCAAAGAGCAACGGTATCGGAACATACTGCTACATGTACTTACCGGCAGCTGATAGCGGCTCGTGTCCCAACAGTGGTCGGGATAGTCGCAGGAGTAGTTCGCGTAATCCCAGTAATGCATGCCTAGGCTTAGTGGATGCTTTGACATGAAGAACTTGCATCTGTCCCTGCACCAAGATAGGGGCGGCGTCCTCCTTGGGCGGGTCTTGCGGTAAACGCTCGATTGGGATGTTGTGGTAGGGGTTGCTACTGCAGGGGCGGCGTCATTACGGGGAGGTGGCCTCCTGGCACACTCCCTTTGTTCCTTCTGGGCCGCATACTCCCTTTGCATTTCGCGGATCTCCTCCTAGTGCTTGTCCATCTGAGCGAGATTTTGTTGAAGTCTGGATGCAGGAGTACTCGATGTGGAAGGGGTAGTACTTATATGCTCAGCTGACGCTGAGTACGAGGCTGAATTCTAATTCGGTTGAGGGAAATTCACGTCCGCGAGATAACAACCCTGACTCATCGGGTCACGTCGCTAGACAAAGCTAACTCATCGGGTCACGTCGCTACGTAAAGCTAACTCGTCGGGTCTTGTTGCGCAAAGCTGACTCATCGGGTCACGTCACTATGTAGAAAGAGTGTCATGTGGGGTGTCTCGATGCATAATTGTACACATGGTCGTAGTTTGCACGTAAAAAAAGGTATCGAAACACAAGACTAGCATAAGAATAGTTGTGCACAAATTAATATTTACATGGCATGAACAAATATCTACTAACGGCCCCTCTTAGGATGCACCCCGCGTGTCACCCCTGGCCTCGCCCAGTGATAGTCCAAATACGTTAGAGGATCAGGCTACCTCACTACTCGACCGACGCGAGTAGCCTGAGGTGGTGTCGCAAGGAGGGGGTCCTATGTCGGCTGGGTTGGTCCCGGTGCACCGTGTAGCTGTGAAGCCCCCACGGAGAACTGGGTGCCACGCTGGTCGAGAAAGAAGTCCTCGAGGTGTGCCTCGTCGTGCGACAAGGAATCGTCCTCCCAAGGCATTTGATCTGTGAAGCATTATGTTACGCACGCAATAAGGCGAAAACCACGAAAAAGGATGTTATAGAAGCAAGCAAGGTGGTCATACCTGCTGGCCCGAAGGCATGCCCTGATGACTCTGCGTACTCCTGCCCTGCGTATGGGTTGAGCTCAGCACCTGCAAGAGAAGATTGCCATTAGTAACTAGTGTGGTTCGAAATAACAAAGCATTACGTTACGCATGTAATGGTGGCGAAAACCATGAAAAAGGACATTACGCAGGCGAGCGTTGGTCATACCTGCTAGCACGAAGGCATGCCCCGATGACTCCGTGAACTCCTACCCCACTTGTCCGTGGAGCACAGGACCTGCAAGAGAAGATTGCCATTAGTACCTAGTGCGGTTCGAAATAAAGAAGCGGAAGTAGATGTCTCATGCTCACCTCCAAAATGTCCCGCGGTGCTCCCACCATGGTGCCACAACAACATGCCCACCATGTTCGGGGCAGGAGCCCGTGGCCGTGAACCACCTTGGCTGACCCCTCGTCCTCGCACTAGTCGGTCCACTGGGTCCCTCGGCGTGCGACAAGTTGGGACCTGGATGCCACATCTCGTCGCCTCCCTGATCCACCGCAGGACCGCTCTGGTGTCCCCCAGCATCATGTGCTGCGCGGAGTCTGTTGGAGATATGCCCTAGAGGCAATCATATTGATGATGATATTTCGTTGTATCCATGATTTAATAAATGTTCCTTGAATATTACCTTTGTGTTGATTAACAAGTATGTGACTTGTTTGTGAAACTCTTTACTTGTATGGTTATTCTAAAGTTGTCCCTAGTCGGAGTTCATGTGAGGACACACGTGAATGATGGATTAGCACATGTATCGGTTGATGACCATGTTTCACAGGTCATAGACATGGAGATGTCAAACCAATAATGTGGACACATGTTTAGAACATGGGGTTGGACCGACCCAACATGAGACATAGTAATTATTCTTATGGTTCTCTCTACACAATGTGTACGCCTTGTCCTTAGACACGAGATTGTCGCATATACTTGAGATGTGAATCGACCTACTTAGGGGCTATCAAACGCTACTCCGTGGCGGGTAGTTATAAAGGTAGCTTTGGGTTTGTCATGAAGCATCTTTGCGAGGCATGGTCGGTCGAGATGGGATTTGCCCTCTCTACGAGAGATATCTGGGCCTCGAGTGATCGGATCCGAAATGCATGGTCATGCTACTTAAGGTTAAGAGTTAACCTAGTAAGGGATTCGAATCACGGGATCGACAAAGAGTGGTCAGCTTGGAGCTCGACCGAATATCGTGAGGCAAAGGGATTGGCATGTACATAACGTTGTGATGGTTCGTCCCGTACGTGTGGATACCTTTGATGGTGCATCGCTTCCTCCCGTACGTGTGGATACCTTTGAAGGCGCTGTATCTGTGGCGTTGGGACGAACCGCAAAAGAGGAGCTGTACGTGGGACGCCACGATGAGGACAAGGAAGTAGTATGACTACTCTGCCCCAACGTGTTGCATCAACTTAGTAAGACTACACTACCCCGACGTGCCGCAACAACTTCCGCACCTGCGCGTCAAGGGGTAAGACCGTGATCTATAACTGCAGTGATCTTGGTTTACGGGTAGAATTTTTTAATTTGTGCTAGTGTAGCCTACCCGTTTCCCTACAGAGTCCACCAACTCAAGAACCTCCCGGTGTAGATCCGTCTACACAAATAATCAACAAGTTGGAAACGTAAATCCGGGAAATTAAATATGAATTAGGAACGGTTCAATACGTACGGAGTGGTGGAAAGCGAAGTTCGGCTACGTGGGGTACGTGTTGGACGTCGCATCCTCGTGTCGTGGTGGGTTGACCACGACCCAGACGCAGCAAAGCCTCGTCCAACTAGCGCACCACTCCATGTAGTCCTTGTACGTCTCGGGGTCGTAGGGAGCATCCGTACACCGGATGAGGTTGTCGTACGACCTACCCCAAGCCGTAACCCTAGAGGACATCTTGTCCGACCAGGAGCCTGTGCCACGTACTCCCTTCCTAGTGTACATGTGGACGGCAAGACAATTATTTGGTCGGCACGTAACGCGCATTGTAAGAAAGAAGTAAAGGGTAAACTTACGCATGGACGCGCGTCGGCACCTGCGTCCCACCCCACGGGGCTGGGACCTCCTGTCGTAGACCGAACTGGCGCATGACCCACTGCACCTGGTACTCCTCCACGAAGACATCATGCACTAAGGCACTCCGCATGTACCACCACTACACGTAGTCTCATATGCACAGGCTCAACAGTCCATCAAGCGCCTGCGCGTCCACTGAAAGCATCTAGGCCCCTAAAAATTGGTTTTGGTAATAAATGATTATATGTGTTTACGGGACTAATATGTTTATTGAGTTTTTACAAGGTTAAGTCCCAACTGTGAGCTTGATCATGGAGACGTATGCTAAAGGACAACTTGAAGGTCAATACGGATCAAAGTTAAGGTACAAGTAGTCTAGGATTCTTCTTTGGTTTACCAGTCTTAGGAGAAATGGTTGGAAGACCGGATTATAGGATAAATGTAGTACTATTAAGAGGGATCATGTCTAGTAGCTTGATAGCTCATTCTTGTGCCTTATGGATCAATTTAGGATCATGCATGCATTTAGATTGTGTTTTGGAAAGCATTTTATGCTTTGTCAGGACAATCGGTAGTACCGCCATTGGTTTCACGGTACTACCGCTAAAAGGTACGACCGGGCTCGTAGTGCGGTACTACCGCACCCCGGTTGTTCCGATTGTTACTTGGCGGTATGCTTTTTCCAGAGAGACATTATTTTGAGTTCGAAGTGCAAACCCTCTGAACGGTAGTACCGCAATTGTTGAAGTGGTATGACCGGAAAGCGGTAGTACCTTTGTTCTTGAGCGGAACTACCGCACACCGGTCATTCCGATTAACTAGCGGTATGCATTTTCCAGTAAGCACCGTTTTGGATCTCTCGTGAAACGGTAGTGCCGCACTTGCTGTGCGGTATAACCGGACAGCGGTAGTACCGCTTGTTTGTTGGCGGTAATACCGCGACACATTTAAAACGGCTATGTCAGAGCAGTTAATACCACTGTTATAGCCATTACAGAGTGGTTGGCAAAGTGCGGTAGTACCGCATGTTACTTGGTGGTAATACCGCATTTCACTGAAATTTTGGGGATTTCCTCCCCAACGGTAACAATTGTTTGTGGGGGGTATAAATACCCCTCCACCTGCTCAAGGATAATGTGCAAGACCACATTTAACATCCATAGAGCCTTGAGAGCTTTGAGCATTCACTCAACACCAAATTTCTCTTGTGCATTCATTATGATAGTGTTTGAGTTCATTCAAGTGCATACATCCTTCCTAGTTGATCCTATTGCACTTGAGTAACATCAAGTGAAGGTCATTGATTTGTTACTCTTGGAGTTTTGCCAAACTCCTAGACGACCTTGGCGGTGGAGCACGGTGATCTCTTCAAGAAGATTGTGAAGAGACCCGGTGCAAGTTTGTGAGTGGTTTGGGGTTCACCATCTCCGGGGCGGAGGAAGAACGACCATAGTGATCGAGGGAAGGCTTAATTCGTGGAGCCAGCTTGAGTTGTCAAGCTTCCTCAACGTGGACTAGTGAAGACTGGCAAGTCTTCGATACCACGGGAAAAACTTCATAGTCTCATTTGTGGTTATTTATTGTCTTTACTTATTCCGCATTTACAATTCTATCATTTATCTCGTGTTGAATTGCTTAGCTAAAATTGTATCTAGTATTGACATTAGCTCCTTTTGTAGTAAGTTGTTTGGTAATTCTTTCATTACATTGTGTTAGTAAGTATTTGCTACAACTATCTTGCTCTAAGTTTAATTTGATCGATTAAATTTAGAAACCTCCTATTCATCCCCTCTAGTCAGTTATCCTTGATCCTACAAGTGATATCAGAGCTTGGTCTCTCAAATTGTTAGACTTTACCGTCTAAGAGAGAAAGGATGACTAGTGAGGGAGTGCCTATAGGAAAGACTTCTTTGTTTGATAGTTCAAATTATTCTTATTGGAAAATTAGAATGTCCATTTTCTTAAAGGCCATGAGTTCAATAGGGTGAGCAATTTGGAAATCGCTCATGCCATTTGGACTACCCTCTCCGAAATTCATGAGGGCACATCCACAGTCAAATAAGCCAAATTGCATAGGCTTCGGATTAAATATAAGACATTCATAATGTTGCCAAATGAAAACATCACCGAGATGTATTCAAGACTCAACAACATTGTGAATGAACTCAAAGGTCTTGGTACTAACCTTCTTTATGTTGATATTGTGCGCAAGATGCTTAGGACCCTCCCGGATAAATACAAGACGTTGGTGACATTATTTCTCAACTCTCTCGAGTTGCCAAAAATAACACTAACCGAACTTTTGGGCAATCTCATCACAAACGAGCTATACAAGAAGGACAAAGAAGAGTTCTTGGAGTCATCTTCCTCAAAGAAGAAAATTACCGCTTTCAAGGCAAAAGCGGAATCAAGTGATGATGAGGATGAAGAAGAAGACTCCGATGAAGAATACGCTCTCCTTGTGAGGAAAGTAAAGAAATTCATGAGAAGACGTCCAAATCGAAGCTTTAACTTCAACAAGTACAAGAAAGGACAATCCTCAAATGATAATAAGCGCTATAGCAATATTCATTGCTATGGGTGTGATGAGAAGGGGCACATTATCTCTAATTGCCCCAACAAGAAGGATGATAAGGGAAAATCATTAAATAAGAAAGAATTCAATGGCAAGAAGAAGCTCTTCAAGAAGCTTCACAAAGATTGTAATATCCCATTTAGTTACAGAGAAAATAAGGAGATTGAGATATTCCTTATTTGCCTCGCAAAGAAACGGGACAGAATCGGTAATCATCTTGCAACGTGATTTTCGCGACTAGAACGACTTCTATTGGAAAACCTTATAACTACAAAGTTGTAGATCGTTTTTCATAGTACAATTTAGAGTTCTCATTGACCTAATTTGGAGTTCTGAGGTTTGAGATATGGGGCCCGCAAGGTAGGCTTTACAGAGAATCAAGGTCCGCAACTGAGTCAACTTCCAAGGCAAATTTCATAATGAAGACTGAATTTTCAGAACAACTCCACAACTAGGAAGTTGAAGTACTATAAGTTAGCTAAATTTGAAGACAAGAATCACTCCATTCCGAGTTTTTGAGAGAAAGTTATGACCTACGAGGTATTCGCTGCACAGAAAGAAAGGTTCCGAACTTGGGCCTCGGGCCTTTAACCTTGGAGGCCCATGTGGGGTGCGGCTGAAAACCCTAGAACCCCTCCCTCCTTGTGCCTCCTCCCCCTAGAGCTTCCACTCTCTCTTCCCCATGCGCCACCCTTCCTCTCCCTCTCATCTTCTCCACCTCCTCCTCCCAATTGGTGCTGCCCAAGCGTTGGCCGAAGCAAAGAAGAAGGGAGAGTCCTGAGTTTTGCCGTCGGCTAAGGAAGAAGAAAAGGGGAACTGGGGGAGAGGAGAACCTCGCAAGGATTTAGCAGTCTCATACGAGTCTTCAAGGGTAACAAAGAGCGTTCTTCGCTGATATGTTCTTATTAGATGCGAATTCGAATAGATTGATTGGATCGAATTGTTTCTGCTGTTAGTTTGGTTCTGTTCAGTATGTTGCGTGGTCTGTTTCGTGATCTTAGAAGCCGAATTTGAGTTGTCCATCTCCTAGAGTTATGTAGGTATTGTTCTTAGCTTTCGGTGGCCGCCAAGAACACTTGATTCCGACGTACGAATCAAAAGTTATGATTATTTTAGTTTCTGCTATCCAGATTTCTGACGAGAATTACCTTTTATGTTGTATTCTAAAATATGTGTATGTTAATGGACGAATCAGGGTTTCCTCTCAACTAGGTTATTGTAGATAATTTCATAACCTTTTCAGATTGATAAATAACGCTCAATTCGGAGTTGTATATTAAAAGTTATGGTCGTTTTAATTCTGCTGTCTTAATTGTTCAGACAGTTTCTGTTCTGCTGTTTCATTTAGTTGTGAGCAAATTAAATTGGCCGAATTGGGTTATCTCGTCAACTGGAATGTTGTAGATATGTTCATTAAGTTTAAGTAGGATCTAGGCTCACCTCGTTTCGAGTCCCAGGTAAATAGTTATGGCCAATATCGTGCTGCTGTCCAGATGCGATTCCGGGGTGCTGCCTGTTTTTTTTTCAGATTTGGGGTTTATGGCTATCTCTTGGGTGTTCAAGAGGGTATTGTAGAATATTAAGTCGTGTCGGGTACCTTGTTGTTCTCATTTGGTTTATTTAATTGGTTAGGCAGCGAGGCTACGGGTTTGGGAGCATCATCGTTGCCTGCTAACGTGTCGCAACGCGGAAGGCAAGTACTTTGCTACTTTTAATGGTTGTGATTGATGAATGCTTACATGATTATGTTGTGACACCTCGTGTTACAAGAGATGATGAACTGTCTATGTTCTTTCGTGTATGTTGAAAATATGCTATGAGATGATGATGTTCTTCATTGTTCATATACATTCAATGCATCCATAATTCATGTCTTATCCACGGGAGTGGATTGTAAGTCCCACCATTCCAACGTGGGCGATTTGGACATTGTCATGTCCGTCCACGGAGTGGATAGGAAGACCCATCAATTCGGTATGGTAGCGTAAGACCCATCAATTCCAAGTATGGGCGATTTGGACACTGTATGAAACGTTCTTCATATGGGACTTGGATCCCCGCACTTTTGTTAAGGTGTGGGCTTAAGTGAACACCGACGGGTGTGTCACTAGCTATACCGGTATAAGCATGTGTGCAGTCCATCCTTTGATTACATTCATTCATTTCATGCGTTCCTAAGTTTTCATTCGATGTATGTTCGCATTCTTTAATGATGATGTCTTGTTTGTATATGTGTTCTGTTCTTTTCACTGTACTTGCTGAGTCATGGACTCATTCTTGCGTTGTTTGTTTATTTTAGGTAATCCCTGATGTTGGCTCACTTGGGAGGGAGTAGACACGCACTACTAATTCACATCATCCTATTCAAGTTCAAGATTAAATTTAATTCTATCTTACATTCATTATTGATGAACTGTAATAATTAATTTAGATGGTGAAGGAAGGATACCTTCACCATGTCTTGTTTGATTTTAATACTGCCATTAGTTGATATACTTTATTCATATTCTTCCGCATTGTGTTGAATGTTAGAGTAAATAGGTGGCATCTTGGCTTCCGAATAGCCAGGGTGTTACAGTTGGTATCAGAGCGGGTTTTAGGTCCGTGGTTAATAAAAAAATTAATATGACACACTGTGCACAGTAGGTGGGGTTGGGAAATTTATTGCTTCCGCATTTCCTTTGTTATGTTCCACTTGTTGAGCAATTGTTGAATTGTTTCTGTACTATTTTTCTTGTTGTTAATTTATGATATGTTGTGATATTTTATATCTATGAATTTGTTCTATGATTGTCATGAGATGATCCTATATATTCATAATTGATTATAACGGTCATGCGTATTGGTAACGGACGTTGAGAAGTTGAAGTCATGGATGTTGTCCTGGGTTTCGCCAGACAACACCACTGTTCGGGGTAGGGGATTAGAGAAGTACTTACCCCCATTCTGTAGTTGGGTGTTGAGGTCGAGTTTCTTTAGAAAAGTTATTCTCTTCCTTGATCTTGAATTTGGCCTGTTCTGGTATTAGTTGCGGTTGATGAACATTTCTTGAGTAATGGCTTATAGTTCTCATGATGAGCTTTCATTGGTCTTTCTTGGTTCCATAAGTAGACTACTTGTTCTTTGATTGCTGATCTATTGTTGATTTTGGTGTGAACGTCGGTTATCAGCAAGGTTGATCTTTTCATGGGAGTTCTGCCCTTCTTATTGGAAATTATGATTTCTTTATTCGCTTGGTATTCTGGATACTGAAGGTTTTATGTTGCAAGTTCTTTAACATGTGAAAACTTTAGTTTTACGTATTTCTTTTGGATTGTTTCGAGTATTGAAGTGTGATACCTCTTTTCTGAAAGAATGTGTTAAAATCCTTAAGTGATGCCGTGTCATGATTAAGTAAGGGATGTTAATTAAATGAACTAATCGTTGTGGTAAGAGTCATCAGATTAGGTTACTAGCTTTGTGCAAGCAGTTTATTCTTAACTAGTATCCATGGAAGTGAAATTGATTACTGTGAATTGTCGTCGTATTTGGTGCATGATGAAAATTTTAGATAAGAGTTTGTCCATATCTGTTCAAGAACCTATTGTTGTCAAGAAGGGTGGAAATGTTGTTGAACCGATTTGATCTTTATGATCGAGTAATCTACTAAATTTATTAGATGAATTGGAATCTAGGCCATCTTTCGGTTATTCTAATCGCTAGAGGTGGTTAAGATATGGATGCGTTCAAATGTTGCTGTAGTAAACATTAAGCTTGAATCTGTCTTCTAATTAGATACTTGATGAACTTATTCAAATGTTTGATTCACCTAATTTTGTCATGCTAAACTGATGTTATATGTATTAAGAAATGAATGAAGGTAGATGTATTGACTTGTGAAACCTTGTCTTATGTATCCTATATTATTGAAGATTAAAGATACTATGTTCTAATTTCTGAACATAAGGTGGAATGTTGATCCTCATTAATAGTTGAATGGATAAATTTAATAAGTGGTCTACATGCGTATTTTTGCGAAATTATCATATGATAGTATGTTCTTGTTAAATGAGTGTATTACTTTGCTGTTAGTATGATTATCAATATGTGGATGTGATGATATTGTTGAATATTCTCTAAATAAAAGAACTTGAAAACTTTCGTGATACGGTTTAAATTAAAGGTTTTGATATTTGTGTGCGCGATGTTTTGGCTCCATGATTTATGTTGTAACTAGAATCAGTTTGAGCGAGTGACGTATTGAAAGGTTCTATTTGGTGCTTAAGTGATTGAGGTGATTTGGTTTTACAAGCACTTCTTGTTAGATATGGCAAGTGAGGTGGTAGTTAAAAAGAATTGTTTCTTTGTTAAAGTAAAGAGTGGGGTAGAGTTATTTGGAGTTGGATCCAAGTTTTGTAGCTTGCAGTTATTCGAAGCGTGCTTAGCTTTGTTGATTGGCTGCTTAAGAGTTCCTCAAGGTTCAAAAGAAATTCTTTATTCTTATTGGTTGAGGTTTGGAATTCTCTTCTTGTGGGACTTATGTCCTCAACTGTTGACTTTCTCTTTTGTTGTCCGCGTTCATTGCCTAATTGACTATTTCTCTTGGTCCTGTGTTTTCTGCGAGTGGTAAATGTTTCTTTTGTATGAGGTCGAAATTATTTTCAGTTGCCTTTTCTTTTAAGAAAGGATCCACCAATTCGTTTCACAAGGGTCTTTCAAAGTGTTTATTAATTGTTGTACTGAGACCTTGGGTTACAAGGTAATTGAGGAGTATTTGAGGATGATTTGAATTCGTGATATAATTCTTGGATAGAATTTCACCTAAATGGAAAGTTATATTTGGAGACTAAACTGATTGCTTTGATTGCGACCAGTAGACCCTACAGTGATTTGTGGTCTAAGATCTTTTGTTCATATTGAGTGGAACATTAGAAGTGTTGAAAGAATAGAAATCTTGATCACTTTAGTAGAGTATCCTGATTGGGTACCTCACGAGGTTGTGTAGGAGAATTGTGACGGTATAGCTTAATGAGGATAGAATTGTGAAGAAATCTGATTGTTATGACAACTATTGAGTTGGGAGGAATTGTTGAGTTAATGTTAGGTATGACTTGGACTTAGTGACTAACTCTCTAAGAAGCTCATGATTCTCTTCTCCTAAAAGATATTGAAAAATCTCATTCACATGTTGGAATTACTTGTGATTTAATGAATGAGATGCCTAAAGTAGAAATTGCTTCAAATTCTATATCCATGTCTAGCACTTCTACGTCTTGTGATGATTTGATATCCATGCCTTGTTGCTTAAATAATAATTCAATTGCTAAAATAGACAATGCTTATGATCCATTGCTTATTGTTGAAAATCACGAATTGAAAGAGCAAGTGACCAAGCTAAGTAAGAGCTTGGAAAGATGCTTCAAGGGCAAGGCCACCCTTGATAAGTTATTGAGTGAGCAAAGATGCTCATTCAATAAAGAATGACTTAAGTATATGCCCAAGAAAGAAAAGAAACCGGTAAACAAATCCACAAAGTTTGTTAAGCAAAATAGTAAATATTGCTACAAGTGCTGGGAAATAGGACATGTGCAACAAACTTGTTCTATTGGTAAGAACCCATCCATTAATGTTTTTGATTCATGCTATATGCTTAAGAAAACTAAGGATGGTAAAGTCATAGCAAGATTTGTTGGCACTTCAATTTTAGGCGCTAAAAAGAATGTTATTTGGGTGTCTAAAACCTTGGTCACTAACCTTCAAGGACCCAAATAAATTTGGGTACCTAAAAGAACTTGATTCTTGTTTTGTAGGTGAACTATAAGACCGGTGGAAATCATTGGGTACTTGATAGTGGATGCACTTAACACATGACCGTGATAGAAAGATGTTCACCACATTTGAAAATGGAAAAGGAAGAGATAAGATCACATTCGGTGACAATAGCAAAGGAAAGATAATAGGATTGGGTAAAATCGCTATCACAAATGACCTTTCTATTTCTAATGTGTCCTTAGTTGAATCATTAAATTTTAATTTACAATCTGTTTCTCAAATATGTGATTTTGGTTTAATTTGTTCGTTCTCTCAAGATGGTGTTTCCATTTTAAATGAAAAGGATAATACTCTAGTTTTCAAAGGTTTTAGAATGAGAAATCTTTACTTGGTTGATTTTTCTTCAAATGGTTCATGCTTAAAAACTTGTTTAATTGCAAAAACCTCTTTGGGTTGGCTTTGGCATAAAAGGCTAGCTCACGTTGGGATGATTCAACTTAAAAAGCTTTTCAAACATGATTTAGTTGTTGGCTTGAAAGATATGAAGTTTGAGAAAAATCGACTTTGTAGTGCATGTCAAGCCGGAAAGTAAGTCGCTAATTCTCATCCTTCCAAAAGTATCATGTCAACTTCTAGACCATTGGAATTCTTATATATGGATTTGTTTGGCCCAACAACCTATAAGAGTATCGGGAGAAATAGTTATTGTTTGGTTATCGTGGATGATTACTCTAGATATACATGGGTATTCTTCCTAGATGACAACAGCGAAACCTCCGGAATTTTCAAAAATTTTGCAAAAAGGGCCCAAAATGAATTTGATTTCAAAATAAAGAAAATCCGTAGTGATAATGGTTCCGAATTCAAGAATACTAAAGTTGAAGACTTTTGTGATGAACTTGGAATAAAACACGAACTTTGCACAACCTACACTTCGGAGCAAAATGGAGTTGTAGAAAGGAAAAATCGAACATTAATTGAAATGGCTAGAACAATACTTGATGAATATAATACTTCTGATAGTTTTTGGGCGGAAGCAATTAACACCGCTTGTCATACCATAAATCAGCTTTATTTGCATCGTCTTTTGAAAAAGACTTCCTATGAGCTTCTTGTAGGAAGAAAACCAAACATCTCCTACTTTCGAGTTTTTGGTTGCAAGTGTTATATTTTGAAGAAGGGTGTTCGTCTTTCAAAATTTGATAGTCGTTGCGTGTTGGTTTCTTGCTCGGTTATTCTTCGAATAGTAAGGCTTATCGTGTTTTTAACAAAAACTCCGGTTCCGTTGAAGAAAGGCACGATGTGCAATTTGATGAAACTAATGGCTCTCAAGAAGAGCATGAGAATTTAGATGATGTAGGTGATAAAGCCTTAAGAAAAGCAATAGAATATATGCAAATAGGCGACATCAAGCCCGAAGATAATCCATCATCTTCCACTCAAGTTGAGCCTCCTACCTCTTCTACAAGTCAAGTACAAATTAATGAAGAGAGTAATAAGGAAGATGATCAACCGTCCAACCTACCACCAAGAATTCACAATGCAATTGCAAAGGATCATCCAATAGATCAAATATTGGGTGATGTAAGTAAGGATGTTCAAACTCGATCTCGTGTCGCTTCTTTTTGTGAACATTACTCTTTTGTGTCTTCTCTTGAGCCAAATCATATAGATGAAGCACTCGATGATCCGGATTGGATAAACGCAATGCATGAAAAACTCAACAACTTCACCCAGAATAAAGTATAGACTTTGGTGGAGAGACCCAAGGAGCACAATGTAATTGGTACAAAATGGATTTTTAGAAATAAGCAAGATGAAAATGGATTGGTTGTTAGAAACAAAGCAAGATTAATCGCTCAAGGTTATTCACAAGTCGAAGGTTTGGATTTCAGTGAAATTTTCGCTCCCGTAGCTAGACTTGAATCAATTCGGATACTTCTTGCTTTTGCATCATGATTTGATATTAAATTATTTCAAATGGATGTTAAAAGTGTTTTCCAAAATGGAGAAATATCCGAACTTGTCTTTGTTGAACAACCCCCGGTTTTGAAGATCCTAAAAATCCTAATCATGTCTATAAACTCTCTAAGGCGCTCTACGGTCTTAAACAAGCTCCTAGAGCGTGGTATGAACGTCTTAGAGATTTTCTAGTACCAAATGGATTCAAAATTGGAAAAATTGATTCAACATTATTTACTAAAGTTTTGAATGATGATTTCTTTGTATGCCAAATTTATATTGATGATATCATTTTTTGATCTACTAACCAAGACCTTTGCAAAGAATTTGGTGATATGATGTCTAGGGAATTTGAAATATCCATGATCGAAGAACTTAGCTATTTCCTTGGACTTCAAATCAAGCAACTCAAAGATGGAACTTTTGTAAGCCAAACAAAGTATGCAAAGAACTTGATCAAGAGATTTGGCATGGAGGATGCAAAACCCATCAAGACTCCCATGGCAACTAACGGTCATCTCGACTTTAATGAGGGAGGTAAATCGGTAGATTTAAAGCTTTATAGATCTATAATTGGTAACTTGCTTTATCTTTCCGCATCTAGGCCCGATATCATGTTTAGTGTGTGCATATGTGCACGTTTTCAAGCAACTCCAAAAGAGTGTCATTTGATGGCCGTAAAAAGAATACTAAGATATTTAAAGCATTTCTCTAGCATTAGCCTATGTTTTCCCAAAGGTGCTAAATTTGATTTAATTGGATATTCAGATTCTGATTATGTGGGTTGCAAAGTGGATAGAAAAAGCACCTCGGGTAGTTGTCAATTCTTAGGAAGATCTTTAGTATCATGGTCATCCAAGAAACAAAATTATGTAGCTTTATCCACCGCCGAAGCCGAATATGTTTCCGCAGGAAGTTGTTGTGCTCAATTGCTATGGATGATGCAAACTTTGATGGATTATGGAAATAAATTTGATAAGATGTCTCTTTTATGTGATAATGATAGTGCGGTGAAAATAGCCAATAATCCTATCCAACACTCAAGAACCAAGCATATAGATATTTGCCATCATTTCTTAGGAGATCATGTGGGCAAGGGAGACATTGAAATTAGCCACATCCGGACCAAAGATCAATTAGCGGACATCTTCACCAAACCATTAGATGAAGGCAGTTTTTGTAAATTGAGGAATGAGTTAAATGTCCTAGACTATTCAAACGTTGGTTGAACTCTTGCCTCATGTATTGTGCTTCATTTGATGTTATTTGACTATTTTATGAAAATACTTTTTCAAACTTCATAATAAAGATAACTATGATCATAAAAATTGTGTTCTTATATTAACATTAGTCTATTCTATGCATAATGATCCTTAATGACTTTTATTTGAATGCAAAACTAAGGATCATTTGCAATTATTCAATTCCAAAGAAAATCCAGAACTGCACTTTGATGTTCCAGGATAATCGGAACTACCGGCGGGTTATGATCGGTACTACCTCATTGCGGTATTACCGATGGGAAAAGTGCGGAACTACCGCGTCGCATGGTAACTGAGTCGAGCGGTTTCTTCTAACCCACTCCACTCCTTTTCAACCGTCTCCTTCTCTTTTTCCTTTCTCTCTCTCTCTCAACCGAAGACCCCCAAAATCCTCACGAAATCCTTTGGTGTTTCTTCAATCCTGTTTGATTCCTTGCATCTCCAGGGGTTACTCCCTCAATCCTCAAGGTAAAACTCCTCCTAATCCTCGTTTTACCCGTAGTATGAAACCCTAGGTCGAATTTAGGGTTAATTTAGAATGTGGATGATTTGATCGGTTCTTGTTGGGCAAAATTGAAAATTTGATGTCTCATGATGCTTGCGCATCTAACCCATGGATTCATTCCACAAGAAACATCAAAAATTGCAATCAATTTCATGACCTAGGACCCCGTCTATGAAAGCAGTACTACCGTTCCTTTGAACGCGGAACTACCATGGTACGGTCATACCGACCGGACAACGACGGTACTACCTGATCACGGTAATACCAGCTAAATACTTACGGTACTACCGATTTCACTGACTGAACAGCAAAGATCATTCCATTCAAATTGATTCTATTTTGTTTGAGCCAGTGTACTCTTTGTAACTCTCCTCTCCTTGTGAAGATGCCAAGGACAAGGTACGGAACTCGCAAGTCGCATGGTACTCCTAGAGGTCAATCATCTTCTTCTCAACCTACTGCAGACCCAGTTGAAGAACCTCAAGTCAAGGGTAACGGTCCTGCAGCAAATGAGTATGAAAGTGAGGAAAGGTCCTCACAGGATGGTTCAGGTTCTGGATTTGACTCTGACTCAGAAGAAGAAATCCAGGTCCAATCTGATGATGAGATGGGAGAGCAAGAACAGCCTGAAATTGATTTAAGGACTATTTCAGCGGATGATTATGCTATTCTGCAACACAAGGATCAGTACCTCTTGCCTTCCAACTCCATTAATCCAAGATTCCACACTAAATTTCAAGAACAAGTCTATGAGCAAGTATATGGACATCACAGAAAATTTGTAGATCATAAGTGGATAAAGTGGCAGCACATCAATTCTTTAGAAAAATATAATGGTGTGTATCTGCTGTTTCAGCAAATTGGTCTTCACGATCTTGTAGCTCTCAAAAATGACTATGATGAGGAGATCATTAGACAGTTCTATGCCACATTGTATGTCTCTTCAGATTTCAAAAGGATGAAATGGATGACAGTGACAAGCTATGTGGAGTGCAGCAAAGCTGATTTTGAGCGTGTCCTGAGAACATACTCTAGAACTTGGGAGAAGTTATTTGACAGACCTGCTCTGCTTGTCCCAGCTTGGACAGAGTACTATCATCAGAATATCAGGTACACAGCAGGGAAGATTCATGGTTTGCTACCCATTCCTAGTTTGATTAATAGAATTATTAATCATACCTTTTTGCCCAAGAGTGAAAATTTCGATGTTGTGCGAGGACATGCATGGAACATAATTGATAACATTTCGCATGGGAGAAGGTTTAATGTGGTGGATGTCATAATTAGGGGCATAGTTTCTTCAAAGAATGATAGGGTAAAAAGGATTTACCATGCTCCCTATATCATGGCCCTAATCCTTAGCAAAATTGAGTATCAGGGAGGTTTCGGATCACCACATAAGGCTTACAAGCCTCGAGAAAATCCTCCCATTCGCTTTCAGGGGCAGCAAGTACAGCAAGAAGAAAATGCTCCAGAGGAGGCAGCTGTAGATATTGCTCAGGGTCAGGTCACTCTAACTCAAATCCTCAACAATCAGTCTTTGATCCTAAATAATCTGCTACAGCTTAAGGTCACCCAGCAGGAGATGAGGACATAGCAGATAGCGTTCCAGAATGAGACTCACAACAGGTTAGCTGCCCTGTCAGAGACAGTCTATTCTATAGAACAGCTCTTATCGACACCTCAACGCTTCACTCATCGTCGTCCCAACACACCACCAGGGACTTCCACTTCTTCTGCCCTGGCTATAGCTCCTCGGGCTCCAGTTGCTCCACCTCCTCAGGCTCAGCTCCTCAGGACCCTTCGACTCTTCCTCCTTAGGGTCCAGCTGCTTGATGTTTTTGGTCTTTGATGCCAAAGGGGGAGAAGTAGAATAGAAGAAATAAGTAGAATAGAAGAAAGTTTTAGGGGGAGCAAGCTAGTCTTTTGATAACTTATGTTGTTCTTGTTAAGGTTGATTGCTTGTGCGTGTAATGGTTCACTTAGTTCTTTTAGTATCGTGTTGAACTCCTGTTAAATTTGTTGGTTGATTTATTGTCAGTATGTCCGCTCTTTATTGCAATCTCAATTATGATAATTCTATTGTTGCAAATTTTTTTCAAATTCCAACAAGCTAAAGAAAATCCGCCAAAATCTGTCAAAAATCTCTACATGTGATTGCAAAATGTTCTATCAATTTTATGCACATGTTTAGGGGGAGCTCTCTTTACTTTGGTCTAACAAGAAAATAATTCTCAAAACTCACTCAAGCACTTTGCAAGAATTATTTTGTTGTTAAGTCATTAAAAGAATATTCACTTGTTTCACAACAAGGAGTTTATTCAAAACAATCCTTCTTATATATTAATTTGGTTGTCATTAATTACCAAAAAGGGGGAGATTGAAAGCATCTAGACCCCTAAAAATTGCTTTTGGTAATCAATGATTATATGTGTTTATGGGACTAATATGTTTATTGAGTTTTTACAAGGTTAAGTCCCAACTGTGAGCTTGATCATGGAGGCGTATGATAAAGGACAACTTGAAGGTCAATACGGATCAAAGTTAAGGTACAAGTAGTCTAGGATTCTTCTTTGGTTTACCGGTCTTAGGAGAAATGGTTGGAAGACCGGATTATAGGATAAATATCGTACTATTAAGAGGGATCATGTCTAGTAGCTTGATAGCTCGTTCTTGTGCCTTATGGATCAATTTAGGATCATACATGCATTTGGATTGTGTTTTGGAAAGCATTTCATGCTTTGTCAGGACAATCGGTAGTACCGCCGTAAGTTTGGACTTGTGTTTAAAATTTAAGAAAATGAGTAGAAATTAAAACTTTTTCTTACATCATGTATTTCCTGTAAGTTCTAAACAATTCTTGTACAAGAATTATGGGAATGCAATGTCACAAGTCATTTGATCCAAATCTTGACCTTTCCAAAACATTCTTGTCAAATTTTGTGATCATCTCCAAAAAATATTTTTCCCAAGTTCTAGGGTTGGTGTGTGAACCCTCTGAAAAATTTCACAATTTTTAGAAATTATTTGAATGATTTTGGAGGTCAGTCAAACCCTATTCCAGAACCTTGCAGAATTTTTGGAGAAAAATGCACTGCCTAAAAACCTCTGAAAATTTTATACAAGGTTAATATCTAAGTTAGCAAGCTCCTGTAAAAAATTTAGAATTTTTGGAGTTGTTTTGCTACCTCAATTAAATCCCCTAAAGTCTAGCTCAATACAAAAACCCTAAAACTAAAATCTGGTCTGAACCAGACTTGGGCTCGAGTCAAAATTTGACTCGGTCGAACCAAGCCACCTCGAATCTAAACCGTTCGATTAATATCCAACGCTCATGATCTCCTCTCTGTTTTAAACCTTAGGAGCTTTGGGGCGATCCTAGTCGTCCGTTTTTTATCCGACCGCCCACAATAGCCCTAGCCTTTCTCTGGTCATCTTCTTCCTCGCGCCGTGCTCAGCACAGGGTGTGGCATCGCCGGGTCACATCTTGCTCCCTCGTCAACGTCTCTCTGGTCGGCATTTAGTGTGCGCAGGTGCTTTCGGCCGTAGCCACGCCCTACCCCTGCACCCCATCATCTCTTTTTGGTCCACGGTTGTGCCGTGAGTCAAGTTCACCCTGGAGCACCCGAGGAGCTCGTTTTTGGCCCAAACCCTAATTTTTCTAGCTTTATAAAGCTCCCAAAACCCCTCCTGGTATTCCTTTACACCACCCCTAGCTCCTTCTTTGTTTTTGGAGCTAAAAACCACTGAATTCCTCAAATCACCATTTTCAGCCGCGAAGCTCTGTTGGTGATCTTAGTGCTCGAGTGGTTCTTCTTCAAATCTCTTTGCCCCCTTTTGAGCTCCTTAACTCTTCATTCATTTCCCCGAACTTAATTTCGGGTTTCATTGAAAGGAATCACTCAATTTTAAGTTTGGATCTTTTCGGCTGAATTCACCCCCTTTCTTCTCCAACTCCGGTAAGTGATTCTTTTGGCAATTAATCGCTTATGGACCTTCTGTGGGCCTTGATGCAGCTATTTTGACCACTAGTGGTGTTCATTTTGGCTCAGGTATCTATTTCCACTTCATCTTCTTCGGCTCCGGCGAGCTCCTCCACCATCCAAGCTACTCCGGCCATCTTTGAAGCTCTCTTGGTTAAGGTAGCTTCTATTTAGTCCTTAGATGCTGTGGCACCCGCTTCTTTGGGCAATGCGGAGCCTTTTTAGCCATTTTCGCTTTCGACCGTTTTGGTCACCGTCTTTGATCTCCGGCTCGCCGGCATTCTAGGCCATCGTCGCCGTCGAGGTTACCTCCACTGGGTGCGTAATAGTATTTGCAACCCATTTTGGCGCTTTGCGGGCACCGTCGTGGCCGGAGCCACCGGCAACAAGTCGTTCCTTGCCCTCGGGTTTTGCCGGACGAGAACCTCTCTGTGTCGTTGTCGTTAAGACACCATTAGAGTCTAATCATGGTTAATCATTGGTAATGCTTGATTAGAAATTAATGTCGGTTCTTTATTGTGCGTGGTTGTCGCTGACATGTGGGCCCAGCCACTTAACCCCCCCCCCCGGTCGGCCCTATTCAGCGCCTTTAGGACACAATTAATGTTAATCATTGATAATTAGTGTTTAGCATTAAGTGACTGTCTTAAAATGACTCTTTGGGTCACTGCCATGTGGGCCCGTAGGCTTAAACCACAGTAACGGAGTCGTTAGGACAAAGTTTGGGTTTAATAATTTGCTAATCATTGGTAGCAATTAACGGTGGTCCAAAATGGTATATTATGCCACTGCCATGTAGGCCCCCACCAACTTAAACCCCCTTTGTGCGAAATCATTAGGACACAATTAATGCTAATCATCACTAATCATTGGATTTAGTATTTAATAGCTGTCCTAAATCGCCCTCGGCATCACTAACATGTGGGCCCGCGCATTTTAACCTCCCTGCACACTTAAAACCCACATGCGTTATTTGCGCAGCTCGTGGACCGTCGATTTTGAAATCTGCGGCCCAGATCTTCGGGAACTTTCGGGCCCCCGAACATTCCACGTCACTAAGGGCTGTCCATCTCGCGATCAACGGTCGAGATCAATGTGTTGTTCGGGTCGCCCGAACCGCACATGGATCTAGGCCGCCCATCTCTAGATCTACGGCTCAGATCGCGGAGACGTTCGGACCACCGAAGGTTGCCGCCCTCTGAGCCCTCCATCTTAAGATCTACGGTCATGGTTGATTGGAGCTTTCGGGTCACCCGAACGTCCCAATCCACGCGGACCGTTGGATCCTGATCCAACGGTGAACCTCTTTTAGACCGCGCGTGTGCGTTACGTTGCGGTGCGCGTGGGTCGTTGGATCCCGAATCAAAGGTCCACATTCGTCCACATCGTTTTCTTTTAGATAAGTTTGATTTTATTTCGGTAAACCTTTATTTGTCAACTAAAAATTGTATTAAACTTTGAAAACTCATAACTAATTCATTTTAAATCATTTTTAGATGGTTTCAACTGTATTAAATTCTTGGTTCACTAAGGTTTAATATAAAAAATGCATTTAGACATTGTTCTGTGCCAGAGAATTTTGTAAACATTATTAACTTGCTCCAGCCATTTTAGAATATTCCAGAAATTGAATTGAAACTTGTAAAATGCATATCTTTTTATGTATAATTCCAATCTGAGCAAAATTAAGCTTATAAATTTCCTCTGTTAGCATACTTTAATATGAAATAGGTTTTGCTCATATTTATATTTCTAAAAATGATATGTGCTAGTTTTACAACTTAGAAAAATCATAAGTAATTCATTTTAACTCCAAATTGAGTAAACTCAACTTTGCTGATCTTAGGATGCCATTATCTACCTATCATAAAAATTTCAGACTTTAGATCATTCTGAAAATTTATGCCATGAACAATACCAGTAATTAATTTAGTTGAATTAACAGGCTGAGGGAAATTGTTTTAGCTATAACTTTTTCATACTTATTCCAAATGACTTGATTCTTATTTCTAAATTCATTTAAAATCATAAACTTGCTGCTGTATAAATTTCATGAGATTTGGATGACTTTTACTGTTGAGTTTTGTTTGGTGTTCTTCGTTCTTATTGGTTTTATCGTATTTTGCGTTAGGTTCCGAAGATAATATTGATCTTGAATCTGACCCTCAGCAGCCAGACTCTGACCTCCAGCAAGGCAAGCAGATGTAGCATTCATTTGATCATGTTGATCCTATTAATTTCAAATTCTAATATATTGTTTGTAAATTCTACGTATGCATTGTTATGTTGTTTTAACTATTGTCGATAGTTAACCCATTAGATGCATTATCAGTAGGCAAATGTTTATCCTCTACTACTAAGCCTAGGGTTATTGGCTGTGATTTTGGGTTCATTGGATGAACCCTTGTCACTTAGTAGTTTACGAGTTGATGTGCTTAGCCATGCTTAGCTATCGGTAGGAATGAGCGGTTATCGACTTGTCGATAACCTTGATCACACAAACTTATTATAACTCTATGTTTTAGCCTTTGTACTATGTATAATTGTGAAACCTAAAAACTGAAAGCAAAATGATTTGGATTTGAGCACAATGGTAAGATGGTGTGATTTTTGGGTGTGACTGGAACGGTGCCCGAGTCAACAAGGACCGAACATCTTGTTATACTAAACCAAGCATTCTTGTGTGCTAACCACACTAGAGGGTATGAGACCTCTCTTGACTTAGTACTTTGGCGTGTGTTGGCTATGAGTCGCAGGAGGGCGTGTGTGTGTGTTGTGGTAAAATGAGATGGTTTGTGTGTTGGGAGCATTGTAGTTGTCCGAAAAGCTTTACCCCGAGGGGTAGTTGTCTTTTCGGCTTTACAATGTAAGCGTATGGGTTTCTATCCATACGAGCGACTCGTAGTTGATACACAATATTGAAAATGTCTCGTAGGGCTTAGCCGTGCCGGCATACCTTTAGAAGTGTGCTAATCTTGTGGCTTAAAGGCAGTCTGAAGTGTGGGTATATTGGTACACCCCTGTAGGGTTTTGATCTATTCGAATAGCCTCGTCCTAGGTTATGGACACGCTTGGGGAAGTCTTTCAAGAGTTAGACTACAACTTTTAATTAAAACTTGATGGGTGGTACGAATTGGGGATTCGTGCTATGTTGTGGTGGCTATTGGGTTAGTCACCTCTATGTGGTTACTTGTTATTTATTGTTACTCGTTGTTATTTCAATGCTTAAAAATAGATTTTACCAATTGCCTTCAATCTATTACATTATTGCAAATGAAAATTGCTTTACGCGTCCAAATAACCATATAACCAATCTCCTTTGATACAACTTTCATGTAGCTATGTGTAGGCTTGTTACTCGTAAGTCTTGCGAGTACATTAGTGTACTCACCTGCATTGCATGTTGTGTGCAGAGGAAGAGGGTGAGCCCGAAGGGCCTCACTTTTGTGAGTTGTGCTGTGGCAGTGTTTGGAGCGACTAGCTTGGCGGCCCGGTCGGTTGCCTTGTGGGTTATGGCTAACCGGTCGACTTTTGGTTAAAGCCATCTTATGGCACCTTTTTCTTCCGCTGTTATTGATACTTATGTCATTTGGCCGGTCGGTTCTTTTGTAATAACTTTATATTATGTATGTCTTTTGCTAAACTTGTTATATTATGATGTATGGAAATGATGCATGCTTTCGTAAAAGATGTATGTGTGCTGCATTCTGGGAAGCACATGTCCATCGAGGCACGGTGTATTTTGTTTGTGATGCTAGGGTCAATGGAAGGCTAAGTATTACAAGCTAAATAAACCGGGGTCTCACACGGCTTGAGTTGTCAAGCTTCCTCAATGTGGACTAGTGAAGACTGGCAAGTTTTCGATACCACGGGAAAAACTTCATAGTCTCATTTGTGATTTTTTTCTTGTCTTTACTTATTCCGCATTTACAATTCTAGCATTTATCTCGTGTTGAATTGCTTAGCTAAAATTATATCTAGTATTGATATTAGCTCCTTTTGTAGTAAGTTGCTTGGTAATTCTTTCATTACATTGTGTTAGGAAGTATTTGCTAGAACAATCTTGCTCTAAGTTTAATTTGGTCGATTAAATTTAGAAACCTCCTATTCACCCCTCTATAATCGGTTATCCTTGATCCTACATCCACCCTTTCCTGAGTGCACGGTGTCCAGATGACGCAGTCATCCATCAGCTGATCGAACATCGCAACGTACTCTGGGTAGGACTCCTGCGAAGTGATCGGCGTGTAGGTGACCTGTGGAATAAAACACCGAAAACTTAACACACAAAATTGTGATTACAATACTAAAAATAATAAATGATCATGAAACTAACCCGTCGGTGGCACCACACCGTGCCCATGGTCGGCCGGTCCACGTCGTCGCTCGTGGCATACAAGCTGACCATGTATGCTCCCAAGTCCAACTGTGGTCGTCCGATCTGGAAGCGCTTGAAAGACCACAGCTGCAGAAGTAGCAGGCATTCGGAGAGGATGGAGCTGTCCTGGGCACGACGGCACGCGTCACACAGTGCGCGATACGTCGCGCATAGCACGGCCGGACCCCGGGCATACGAGGGGGTCTCGTCCTCCGGCAAGTCCACCAGCTGACGTGCATACTGGATGTAGTGCTTGTCGACGCTATCGCTATGAGACCCCAAGAACATCAACCACCCAAATAGCCATAGTAGGTAGGCCTCGAAAGTGCCTCCTGACAATGACGTCGCCTGCGTTCTCTTCCATACACTCGAGCTACAAGAAGACATGTACATGTCAGCAAAGTTCACATATGGATTGATGCGAGAGGACAATAGTTATGAAGACTTACATAGAACTGGCAAATCTACCTCAACGTCGGCCCGTGCGAGCTGCTGAACTCCATGTACTCGTTGCCCGGCAGTAGCACATGGTGGAACCTCACTAGGAGGTCCGTGCGCCACGTGTCTGGGATGTTGTACGCCACCATAGGGACGCCAGGACAGGGCAACCCTGTCAGGAAGCTGACGTCCTGAAGGGTCGGCGCCATCTCTCCGCACGGAAGGTGGAATGTGTGCGTCTCTAGCCTCCAGCGGTCAACCAGCGCCGTCAGTAGGGCCCGGTCGTATGGAAAACGCCTGGTCGTCCTCCCACGTCGCCTCCACTATCCTCGCTAGTGGAAGGAGGCCTGCCGCTCTCAACTTGTATTGAAACGATTAAGAATAAACGTGAGTCCACGCAAAGTAGTCAAACCGCGATTGAGCGCATGAAGGTCAGAACTACACGTACCTCGAAAGCTAGTCTGGGTACAACCTCTATGCCCTGATGGGCGTGCGTAGCCGCAACGCGCCAAGCTCAATCGGTACCTCACCCTTCGGGGGGAGGACGGTACTGAGGCGGCTACGGTGATGCGCGTCAATCACTGGGTCAAGCAACTCATAGTGACCTACGTCCGCCATACCTAAAAATTAAGTGCATACATTGTAAGGACTACGAAACATGTACAAAAACCAAAATTAGGCTACTCAGCAATTTAAAAAGATTTGTAATAGGGTCTTCCAATTTACAGGATATTTTAAAATATTTTTCAAGTGCAAATATAAACAACAAACAAAGTTATTCCTATTTTGCTAGTTTCGTGGTTTAAAATTAATTATCGACATTAACAGTATAATCACCACGCACAAATGAGAAGCTAAATAAAACTGTGATTATTGTTTTTCATATTTGTAATAGGTGTCTTCCTATTTCTGCTGATTAATCCTAGATCGTTCGACTGCTGTAACATTCATAACATAGGTACGACGAACTACACTATACACAGCTCAAATAATATAGTACATAATTGGACTACAACTATCTAATCTACTAAATTCTAATCACTATTCTACTGAATTCTAAGTTGATATTCTACTGAATTATATGTACTTAATTATACTAGCTAATCTACTTAATTCTACTCGTTACAACTCAAATGATCTACTTAATTCTACGTAATGTACAAAGATGCAAAAAAAATATACCTGCAATATAACCGGCCGACCGGATCTGATGCTCTATCAATCTTCTCCTCCGTGACGAACTAGCAGAGCTTCGCTACCTTTTTCTTTCTCTCCTCCTCTCTTTTTTTTTTTTTGGGAATTAAAATGAGTTTAGATGAATTTTTTTGGGTTTTTATAGATAGCATCTTGTTGCCAGTTCACCCTGTCACTAGGTGAGCCACTTGTGTAATTTTTTGGTGGTTATTTGTTTTTTTAATTATATTTTAAAATAATATTATTTTTTAAAAAATTCCTCAAATGGACATCTCACATCTTTGCGGTCCCACTGCCAGCGTCTCCCTTCTCAGCCAGTTGGGCCTTCGGCTTCGTCTTCATCTGCTTAGCGTCGAAGTCCCCAGTGTCCAGCACCATGGAGCATGGGGTTGTGACACACTCGCGAGCTCGGCGCCCTCCCCGGCCCGCGTATCTCTCCGACGCGGGCGCGCACAAGCGAGGTAACGCCCCCAGATCCGATCGCTTTCTGGTGCCATTGCGAATGTGGGGGTTCCGGGTGCTGGTTGCGCTAAATCTGAGATAGTTTCGCGATTTTGTTACCTTATGTGGACTATTTTGTGTGGATTCCCTTGCGAAATCTAGCTGCTTGGCGGGAGATACGGCTGGATCGGTGTCAGGCTATCGCTCCTGCACGAAGCGGTTAGGGTTTTGCCATCCGATGTTGTCACAACTGAAGCTCGTCAGGTTTCAAATTGAAAGGGGATTCAGAATCAACACTTGGGGAATTATGAAGATCCAACGTTTCAGACGTGGGCTTACCGGTTCAGTTGCTTTGGACGCTTAGGATTGATCTGGGGAATCAACGTCCAGAACACTGCTCGGTCATTTTCATATTTACTGTTACTTTTGTCAATTACCTTACCCAGTTCAGAACTTTATCTTTTACTTTCGGAACTGAAGTTGTATTAAACCCGATTATGGATGGAATGAAAAGCATCGATCTATTGCCAATTATCTGTTCTTAGCTAGGGTTAGCGTCTGGTAGTTGTTGTCTTCTCTCGCGCTATCCCTTCTTCTATCTGATTTTTCTTAATCAGATTCAGATCGATCTTTGGGTTGTGACAAATTGGTATCAGAGCGTCTCTTTCCTTGGACACGAGTGGATCTATCCAGAAGAGAGGTTGGCGTTCCACCGCCGTAAAATCCCTGTTCTTCTCCCGCAGATAGTGGTGGCGGTGAAGACTTGACCAAATGACCCGAGGAGGCAAGAAGGATGGTGCCGGCGACGGCGTAGATGGATCAGAGACTGCTGCTATGAGATTAGAGATGGATGAAATGAAAACTCAGATGGAGGTTCATCTGGGAGCCATCCAAGGTGATGTGAATGGATTGCGAGGAGAGTTGGGTGAAATCAAGGAACTCCTACGATCTCTGGTGAAGCCCTCGGGGGAAGGTATCACTTCTCGAGTTATTAATGTTGAAGTGCAACAAGAAGCTGAAGTAGAAGAGGAAATGAGAAGGAGAGTACGTGCAATGGCAGATTTGGATCTGAATGGTGGAGGATTACCAACGCAGTCTCAGCAAGGGGGTTTTCATGCAAGCAATTCGCTATTGGGGCACTCTGTAGCACCGAAATTCAGAGGTAATACTCTAGTTTTCCCTCCTGATGCTCCTACCTTAAACTTACTGAGTGGTATTGGTGGAAAGAAAGAAACAGCATATAATACTGTCAATCCAGAGGAAAGGAGTAATGAATTTTTGAAATCAATTGCTAAAGGACCCAGACTGGATTTTCCAGTGTTTGATGGTGACAATCCTTTGGGGTGGATTAGACAGTGTGATAAATATTTTGAGTTGGCTAAAGTTCCTGAAGAAAATCGCAGTGAATTAGCAGCATCATACATGTCGGGAAGGGCTGATAATTGGTTGAGAGGCTCCGGGCTGCTGGTTGATCAAATCCCTTGGTCCATGCTGAAGTTGAGAATTTGCGATCGATTTGCTTCCCATAGTATATATGATATAATTGAAGAATTCCATGCAGTGCAACAGCATCAATTATCAGTAGCTCAATATATTGATAAATTTGAAGAACTCATGGCCATCATGAGAAGTGAAAATCCCATGCTAAGAGAAGATTATTTTGTTAAAAGTTTCATTAAAGGTTTAAGAGAGGATATCAAGCATTTTGTTAAACCTCATCGACCCCAGAGTCTTTGTGAGGCCTATTGGATCTCAAAGGATCTAGAGAAGGGCGCTAATGCTCATGCAAAAAGAACTGGTGCTGGCTCAGGAACTGGGTTTCAGAGAGGGGGATTTACAAAAGGGGGCTTCCAAAGACCTTACTTCAAAGCCATGTCGGGTAACAAACCTGGTAATCCCAGAGACATGACTGAATCTAACAAGAAAATGAATAGGCCAGTCTATCCCGTGGTGATTACCCGGGAACCAGGAAAATGTTGGTATTGTGCTGATAAATGGGTACCTAGACATACCTGTAAACAGTCGAAGGTATTGAACATCATGGTCATGGATTCGGAGGTAATGGAGGAAGGGGAGATAGTTCAGTCGCTGGAGGCTGAGAAGGAAGAAAATCAAGAAAAAGATGTTGAAGAACCTGCAGAAGAGGAGCTGATGCAAATTTCTTTACAAGCTCTTAAAGGAGTTCCTACAGTGGCCACATTCTCAGTGATTATTTCAATAAAAGGGAGAAGAGGAGTAGCATTGGTGGACAGTGGGAGCTCACATACATTTGTTGACTTGAAATTTGCTACAAGTGCGCAGTGCAAGGCTCAAAACAACGAATTGCAGAGGGTGATAGTAGCTGGTGGAGGAGTCTTATATACAGGAGCACATCTAGCTAATTGTGAATACAGTATACAAGGTGAGAAATTTCTGGGGAACTTTAAAGTCCCAAGCTCCATTCTTATGATGTTATTTTAGGATGTGATCGGCTTTACACTCACAAACCCATTAAACTTGATTTGAAGACCCGTGAGCTATCGATTACAAAAGATGGTCAGCAAGAAGTTACTCTATGTGATTTCACTAAACCACGATCGTACATTTCATCAATGCTATTCAATTGAACAAGCTTTGCCACAAAGAGGTTCTGGTTTCTTGATACAACCGTATGCAGAGGAGAAAGAGGCATTGAATATTACTCTACCCTTTGAAGTTCAAGAGTCGTTGGAAAGATATAGTTTGGTATTTTCAGAACCTACTAAACTGCCTCCCTCTAGAACCTGTGACCATTAGATTCCATTAAAGCCAGGTTCCTCTCCAACCCATATGAGACCATATAGAGTACCATATCAGCAGAAGACAGAATTGGAAAAACAGATCAAGCAATTGTTGGAAGCTGCTATAATCAGACCCAGTGAAAGCCCATATGCATCTCCTGCCATATTAGTAAGGAAGAAAGATGGGAGTTGGAGAATGTGCGTAGACTATCGAAAACTCAATGCTCAAACGGTTAAAAACAAGTTTCCAATCCCTGTGATAGAAGATTTGCTTGATGAATTGCATGGTGCTCAATACTTTACCAAATTGGACTTAAGGTCGGGTTACCATCAAGTTAGAATGAAAGAGGAAGATATCTTCAAGACTGCTTTTAGAACCTACTTTGGACACTTCGAATTTGTGGTCATGCCGTTCGGTCTCACAAATGCCCCAAGCAACTTTTCAATCACTTATGAATCACATATTCAAGTGAGTACCTCAGGAAGTATGTTCTGGTCTTCTTTGATGACATTTTGGTTTATAGTAAGAACTTGGAGGAGCACATCTTGCATCTAGAGTCGATGCTTAAATTACTTGAGGGAAAAGTTGTTTGCTAAATTGAGTAAATGTGTTTTATTGTGAAACAAGTTCAGATTTGGGCCATATTATTAGTGGAGAAGGGGTATCTACGGATCCTCCAAAATTGTGGTCATTAAGGAGTGGCCAAGACCCGATAATGTAACAAAATTGAGGAGTTTTTGGGTCTCACTGCTATTATAGGAGATTCGTCAAGGGATATGGGTTAATTTGTAAACCACTACATGATATACTAAGGAAGGAGCCTTCCAAATGGGAGATAAGCAAGAGAGGGCTTTTGAAGAGCTTAAGAAAAGTATGACAACCACTCGGTGCTAGCACTACCCGATTTTTCGAACCTTTTACATTGGAGACCGATGCATGCGGACTGAATAGGGCGATATTGATGCAAAGAGGAGACCAATTGCTTATTATAGTAAATCTCTTGGAGTGAAATCGATTGCTCTTTCAACATATGAGAAAGAGGCTATGGCCATATTAGAGGCACTTAAAAGATGGAGACACTATTTCCTCGGTAACCTTCTTGTCATTAAGACCGATCAAAAAAGTCTGAAGTTTATCACAGAACAAAAGATATCAGAGGGAATTCAACATAAACTTATGTTAAAACTTTTGGAGTTCAATTATTCGATTGAATATAAGAAAGGGAAGGAGAATAGAGTGGCCGACGCACTCTCCAGGAGGGATCATTGTCAGGCTATTACAGCAGTTACCCCAGCATGGATGGAGGAAATAGGTAAAAGTTATGAAAAAGACCATTGCTGTCAAGAACTACTTAGCAGATTGGTAGTAAGTGTTGACCCGGAAGAACAATATTCATTGCACTCTGGAGTGATCAGATTCAAAGGAAGAATCTATGTTGGAAATGATTTAACCCTAAAGAGGAAGATTCTAGATTCATTACATGCATCAGCCATCGGGGGGCACTCGGGTATTGCCGCCACCTACCAGAGAATCAAGAGGATATTTTTCTGGCCGGGCATGAAGAAAGAGATTCAAACTTATGTAACTGAGTGTGCAGTATGTCAAAGAGCAAAAGGGGAACACTGTCATCAACCAGGGTTATTGGAGCCACTTCCTATCCCAGATATGGCTTGGTCACATATCTCAATGGATTTTGTAGAAGGTTTGCCCAAGTCCAATGGAAAGGAAATAATACTAGTAGTCATTGACAGATTCACTAAGTACGGACACTTCATACCATTGGCACATCCTTATACTGTCCAAATTGTAGCTCAAGCTTTTATTGAAAATGTGTTCAAATTACATGGATTGCCAAAGACCATTGTGACCGATAGAGATCGTATTTTCACTAGTCGGTTTTGGCAAGAAATATTTAAGTCATGGAAAGTGTCACTAAGATTTAGCACTGCATACCATCCACAAATCGATGGGCAAACGGAAAGATTGAATCAATGTCTAGAATCATATCTCAGGTGTATGGCATTTTCAGAACCAAAGAAGTGGTATTTTTGGTTGGCATTGGCAGAGTGGTGGTACAATACCACATATCATTCATCACTTAAGATCACTCCATATCAAGCCTTGTATGGGAATCCTCCTCCTACCATCAGTGAAGTCTCTGTGCCGGGTCCTGAAAATGCTGAGGCCAGGGATTTCTTATTGGAGAAGGAACACATGATCCAACAGATCAAGCAGAATTTAGCACAAGCTCAAGGGAGGATGAAGAAATATGCAGATCAAAACCGAAGTGAAAGGAGTTATGCAGTTGGTGATATGGTATATTTAAAGATGCAGCCATATAGACTGGCATCATTTGGTCTTCGGCAATCTCTGAAACTGTCTAGTAAATTCTATGGCCCTTTTCGGATTCTTCAGAAGATAGGAGCTGTAGCCTATCGACTGCAGCTACCGACTGGAGTAGAAATCCACCCTGTGTTTCATGTTAGTCAACTTAAGAAGCATCTGGGACCTCGTGCTATTCCAGATCCTCAGCTGCCATTGGTGGATAAAGAAGGAAGAATCAAAACAGAACCAGTCGCTGTTTTGGACACTCGCGCTCTGCCCAGGCATCCAAGATTGGTTACTCAATGGCTAGTTCAATGGATGAACTTGTCACCAGAAGAATCAACATGGGAAGATGCAGATTTTATTAAAGGAACTTTTCCTGAGTTTTATGCAAAGACAATTCGGAGTTGGTTTCCATCAGTTGAATCTTGAGACAAGATTTCTCTCAGGGGAGAGTATTGTCACAACTGAAGCTCGTCAGGTTTCAAATTGAAAGGGGATTCAGAATCAACACTTGGGGAATTATGAAGATCCAACGTTTCAGACGTGGGCTTACCGTTCGATTGCTTTGGGCGCTTAGGATTGATCTGGGAATCAACGCCCGAACACCGCTCGGTCATTTTCATATTTATCGTTACTTTTGTCAATTACCTTACCCAGTTCAGAACTTTATCTTTTACTTTCGGAACTGAAGTTGTATTAAACCCGATTATGGATGGAATGAAAAGCATCGATCTATTGCCAATTATCTGTTCTTAGCTAGGGTTAGCGTCTGGTAGTTGTTGTCTTCTCTCGCGCTATCCCTTCTTCTATCTGATTTTTCTTAATCAGATTCAGATCGATCTTTGGGTTGTGACAGATGTGCTGTGCCCAACAAAGATTCCACTTGATCATTCGTACCTAGGGGAATTATGCCTGGATTTGTAGTTCCTTTGTGGTGATTTTCGGTTGGGTTCGCCCATCTCGAGTGTAGAACATGCTCGTGTGACAAGGTTTGGTGTGCTTAATTGTTGACGACGGAGTTGTGGAAGTTTTAGATACAGGTCATAGCTTTGATGTGGAGTTTTCTTCTATTTGGAGCTTGACCATTTATTTCTGCATAGCTCTGCAGTTTCTGAGGTGACTGCATGCACATGATATTTGATCTGAATCAGTAACCAACGGTAATGCGGTATAGTACTGTAGTGTATGTCATTATCCTTCTTTTATATGTATAATTTGGCCCCGATAGGCAAACTATTCACCTATTTAAAATTTGGAATCAGTGTGTTCTTTGTATTGTTTTTGGTGCTGACGGTGCTGGAGTTCCACCATCTGTGTTCATTTGAACGAATAAATCATATGGCTTAAATAGGTTGGATCGGTTCAATCTGATTGGTCAATTTTGTGTTGTCTCAACCAAGTCTCCTGCAATAGCTAATTATAAAGTGATATACTGTGGCTTCTTATAGTGGCTGAAAGTGATTATTCGTGAGCTCTGCATTGCCATAATGGTTATTTCTGCTCTGGCAGCTTATAATAGTCTTGGCATCACACTTGATTTGAGAAATCGTGTGATCGTGTCCATTGTACAACATAGATTGGCTTGAATGAAAATGTAAACAAATTAACACAAAAAATATCTAGTTAAGGGTGACATACATTGGATAAGTGGAATCTACATGGCATATTTGGATTCACTAGTACCAAATTTGGGTATAGCAGATTTCACAAACTCCAAATGTTATCTCCTTTTCTTGTGAAGTGTGAACTACTATAATAGTTAAATTGATTTTGGCCATGGAGACCATAAGAATAGCTTATTTTGTACTCCACCATAGAGTAGTAGCCCCATTTCCGTAAAGGAAAAAGAGTAGTAGTCCCACAAATAGCTAATATTGTAGCCCCCATTAGTAGTAGCCCCAGAAATTGGTACCGTGTTTCTAAAAACCTGTTCTAGCATGAAAATCATCTTGTTTCCGCATTCTTTTTTTCTTTCCTCAGGAATAGCTATGGGTTTCTATTCACTCGAATGGAAAGTTATCTGCCTTGACATGTTCAGATTAAAATATAAGCAAAACAACTAGAAACAAACAAATGCAAATAAGAAAATTAATGGTATAAATGGTACCATTGAATTTCAGAAGTAACCAAATTTAATGTGTAAATACAAATTTTGACAGGTAAGGTATCAAATGAATTTCACCTAGCTTTGAGTAAGTTTGTTTGCTTTACCTGCTGTGCTGGGTACAACCGTACAACTAATAAAATCAGAGTATACCTTTCACTAAAACTGATGAGGCGCGTGGAAAAAATGTGGATTTCTATCCATATATAAATTAATGCACAGTTTACTGAGAGCAATAACAGCTCTGCAATGCATAACAAACGAGAGTGGCAAATGCTTATCTTCATTAAATTTGAAAAATGATAACTGTCAAGTGGTCACCTGAGAGTAGGGTCAATGCTTACTTGGACTACTTATGCCAACAGTTTAGAGCAGAAACGGTCACAAGTTCTGTATTGACTTGTCAAGTATTTGTAGAGATCGTTTTTAGGTCTGTTCAGGGTATATAATCCAATTTTGGTGGCTATTATACATTTATGCTGGATTGAATTTTGTGATGTGCTGTTTGATATTCGGTATGTGCTGTACTTCACCGAAATATATACATGTTTCTCTCTGTAGGTTTATGCAACTCTGTATTGCCACATTGATTTTGCAAAATGAGATGGTTATTATCCATTTCTGCTGGATTAAATATTTTCATGTGTGGTTTGATATTTATGTGTTGTACTTAAGTACATACATGTTTCTGTCTGTAGGTTTCTACAACTCTGTGTTGCCATTTTAACTTAGCAAAATGAAGTGTAATGCTTGCCGGCGGGAGTTGGAAGGGCAAGCCATATCAACAACCTGTGGTCATCTTTTATGTAATTACCAGCTCCCCTTGCTCTTATTTATTTACCAGCTCCCCTTGCTCTTATTTATTTGATTGTTGAATCAGAATGCATGTTCTGCATAGCATAATGAATACCTACTTTAATTTGACTTGTCATTATTAACCTGTTCCGTAGGTACTGACGATACTAAGAAAATACTAAGTAATGATGGTGCATGTCCAATATGTGATCAAGTGCTTTCAAAAAGGTCAGTAATGTGCACTGGAATCTATGTTTGTTAGATTATATTGAATGGATCCGTCTTCCTTTAAAACTACATTGCTCATACCATGTATCAACATGTCACACCCCGATAGGGAACGTAACGGATAGTCGTGGAACACCGGGGGCCGAGGCCTCAGAGCCCTGCACTTGAACGGTGCCGTGCTGCACCGTAGTCAACCGCAATGGCTTCGACGAGGATCCGGCCGAGAGAGAGAGAGGAGAGACTAGATAATTCTTGCTTGATTAAAAAAGATACAATACCATCCCTTTATAGGGATAACTTAATGAAACAATCTCTAAATTATGGAAACAAACTAATTGAAGATAAGCTTCCAAACTAACCAAATCGATCTAGAAGGAAACTAATTGTTGGTGAACAGTGCACATGTACTACAGTACCACGTTACACAATCACCTAGTTTATCTTTTAACTTTACTAAAATCCTAACTTGATGGGCAAGGAAACAGACTATTAGTCCTTTAGGATCCGGTCGGTGCATGTGTCGTGGCCCTAGGCCCACGTTGTCGTTAATATGGAATTCCCCACATGACATCTCTCCCTCCCTCGACAAACAGCTCGTCCTCGAGCTAGAAGGTAGGATATCGTCGCTTGAATGAGGGAACATCTTCCCACGTAGCCTCGGAAGCTGGCTGATGTTTCCAATGGACAAGCACTTGCCACACGCCGCGAGCAAGGCAAGCTTGTCAAACCTTCTCTGGTGCAGGAATGACGCGGCTGTGATGCAATTCGGGAAGTGAAGGTGGATCGTTCGGGGGCTGCCCATGGAACTTCTTGAGTAAGCCAACGTGGAAAACATCATGAATGCGAGCATCAAATGTCGGGAAGTTGAGTTTGTGGAAGCGAGGTGCGCCGCCACGATCCCCTCCCATGGTTGGCATGACAGCCACGGCCCGGGTTGGGAGCGCGAAGGATGTGGTGGGGACCATGGGTGCGGCAGCCGGCAGCGTCGTAGGTAGTCCTGCCGTTGTATGAGGTGAGGTTGTGGTGGCGGCGGTGGCCGACGTGGCGGTCGCGGAAGTGGTGGCCGACAACACTCCAGGAGGCGGCGGCAGGATGTCATCGGGCAACCCATGTTCCGGATGTGCGACGGCGTGGTTGAGGGCTTGCTGCTGTTGGTCCATGTCGTCGACGCGCGTCCGACCTGTGGAAGTCCGTACGCAAACCCTGGAGTTCTTGCATGATGCCAACCAACTGAACCAAGAGTTGGTTCAGTTTTTGAGTTGGATCGTCAATGCTTGGGGTGTGGCACTCATGATGGAAGACGAGGTGGGAACCTAGGAAGTTGATACCAAGTTGTCACGCCCCAACAGGGAATGTAACAGATAGTCGTGGAACACCGGGGACCGAGGCCTAGGAGCCCTGCGCTTGAACGGTGCCATGCTGCACCGTAGTCAACCGCAATGGCTTCGACGAGGATCTGGCCGAGAGAGGAGAGAGACTAGATAATTCTTGCTTGATTAAAGAAGATACAATGCCATTCTTTTTATAGGGATAACTTAGTTTGACCCTTAAGAAACAATCTCTAAATTATGGAAATAAACTAATTGGAGATAAGCTTCCAAACTAACCAAATCAATCTAAAAGGAAAAGGAAAAAAGTCCGGTTTACTCCCCTGAACTATTAAAAAAGTCTGGTTTACCCCCTGAACTATAAAATCGGTTATTTAACCCCCTGAATTTGTCAAATCCGGTCAAATAACCCCCCGTAGCGGTTTGGAGCGGTGGTTTTGCTGACATGGCCACATTCGGCCAACTCAGCACAGATGTGTCATCCAGGTCAGCGTGTATTGTCATCCACATCAGCATCAAACAGAGCATCAATCAGCTATACCCTTTCAACCCAAACGCGATGGAGCGCCCTCGTGCCGCGCGCACGGCGCGGGTGTCGAGGTTCCGACGGCCGCTGGTGCGGGTGTCCGCGCGAGCGGCCGGCCGGGATGGGAAGGAGAGAGACGAGGGCAGGGACGAGAGGCCGCCGTCGGCGAGGCGAGGCGGGTCGGTGGGGCCGACCAGATGGTGCTCAACTTCTCGAGGACGCGCCGCGTGGAGCGCCCCGTCTGGCGCCGCAATCGCTTCAATCGGGCGGCCACCACGACGGTAGCGACGACGAGGAGTTCGACTTCCTCCCCTCTGACAAGCCGCTGCCGCCGCCCTCGTCGCTCCCCACACCGTTGTCGGCTACGAGCTTCTCCGGCGACTTCATCTTGTAGGCGGCAACCATGGTAACAGCCACCTCCATCCATCCCAACATGTATATGCATCAAGAAAATCACCCCATCACCATTCCCGAGCGAGGGGCGGCGCCGGCGTGGGCGCGGCGAGGAGCCGAGGTGGCGGGCGTGGCGGCGCCGCGGCGCAGCGCCACGCCAGGGAGGTTAGAGGAAGACCGGAGGGCCAAGCCGGGCTGGGGGAGGCGATGCCGGCAGCGCAGCATGGTGGGGCCGACCCTTGGGGTAGAGGGACGAGTCGCGGGCGCAGGAGGGGGCGCGCACGGACAGCGGCGCTAGGCGCCGAGCTGGCCTGAGGGAGGAGATGCCGTAGAAGAAGTAGGGAGCGGCGCGCAGGCCAAGGCGCGGTGGGCCGAGTCGGGTGCGAGGAGGTGCGAGCACCAGTGGGTCGGCGGCTGCGCTAGAGGGAGGCGCGGGAGAAGCGGCGGAGGCGGCACAGGGAGCCGGGGCCGGGCCGGTGGCCGGAGGGGAGCCATGGGGAGGCGGCGGCGGCGGCGCCAAGAATGGAGAAAGATGAGGAGTTGGGAGTAAAAAGAATGGGGAGAAAGAAGGAGCCGGATTTGTTTCAGTGGTGGGGAGAGAGAGACCGCCATGGGATTGGGGATAGGAAAGAAGGAAAGAGAAGAGCCAGCAGGGCATAGGAAAGAGAACGCTCATGGTGACTAGGATAAAACCGGCCAAGTCAGCAAAACCACCGCTCCAAACCGCTACGGGGGGTTATTTGACAGGATTTGACAAATTCAGGGGGGTTAAATAACCGGTTTTGTAGTTCAGGGGGTAAACCAGATTTTTCTGATAGTTCAGGGGAGTAAACCAGACTTTTTCCAAAGGAAAATAAGTGTAGGTGAATAGTGTATGCATAAACAGTACACATATGCTACAGTGCCACATTACATAATCTCCTAATTTATTTTTTAACTTTCCGAAAATCCTAACTTGATGGGCAAGGAAACGGACTCTTGGTCCTTAAGAATCCGGCCAGCGCATGTGCCGTGGCCCTAAGCCCACATCCCCGTTGATATGGAATTCCCCACATGACACAACATCTGGACATGAAAATTCAAGTATTTCTAGGAAATACCTGTTTAGTATGCCTATTTTACCGTATTGTGGTACTTGTAGTGAGGAAATGAAACAGTCAAACAGGTAATTTAGTTTTGAACATGTTCTCTATATGTCTAGTGCTCTTTTTGTTTCTACTGTGTTATGATGCAGTCTTCGTACTGTCAACCTGTTGTTGCTTAGCCTTATGGGATCATTGGACAAATGTGTGTGATCATTGGACAAATGTAAGTCGGTTCTTGACTTACTAGTTACGAAATGTTTTTTTTCCTGTGATCCATCTTTTCTGATTTTTTGGTGTTGTTTCAGATGGCGATGGTGGGGATTTCTCCACTAATACGTATCCTTAAAAGTTTAAAACCGTTACCTGACCATTTACCAATTTTAATATGGGATTTGTCATGTTTTGCTTTAGCTGAGTAACAACCCTCTAGGCGATCTAGTAATTCGAGCTTTAATAAAGACACCAAGTTACCTCTTTCTGTTATCAGAACGCAACTATTCTAAGAAAAGAATGTTGCAGAAATACACTGAAGCAACAGATAATGTCAGCCTGAAACGTACTACAGTCAAAACCTTGTTTTTTTGTGAATATTTAGATATTCATTGTCATTTTCCTTTAACATGATGTTAATCAGTCATGAAGAGTGCATATTGAAGTGTCATGTATTACATTGGACAAAAGGAACTGGAGATGCAGTACAAGATGAACCAGGTTGTTGGTCAATGTGGAAAGAAGTGTGAACTTATGTAGGCAAAGTTCACAGAGAAGCTAGAACAACTGCACGCTGCATACCAAAAGATGGGTAATAAATGCCAGTTGATGGAACATGAAATTGAAAACCTAACAAAGGATAAGCAAGAGCTTCAAGAGAAATTTGCAGAGAAATCCAGGCTAGTGTAATACTGCCAAATCTGCTTTATCTGACATGGCCCCAGTAACTGAATGTTCTTTCCTTTCCAGGCAGAAGAGGAAACTTGAGATGTATGACCAGCTAAGAACTGAGTATGAGTCTCTGAAACGTTCAGCCATCCAACCTGCCAGTAACCTCTTCCCAAGAGCTCAGCCAGACTTGTTCCCGGGCATTCCTAACATATTGGATAGCAGCAAACATCTCAGACAAGGTAATCTAAGCACATAACTGATTAGCACTCTGCAGTCTGTCCCACAAACTACAAACTGATTGAATTATATATCTCTATTTACAGGTTAGCTATGTATGTTATTCACTCTGAAACATATCTTAATTGCATTTCTTTGGCTTGCTGAGAGCTAATACAGTTCTGCTTGGCACAATTGCAGCTTTCTTTGGCGGCTTTCGGTACCGTCTTTGAGCTTTTTCTTGTTGTAGAGGTCGAACAATTTGGGCTTTTCGATTCATTGTTTGGTCAGTCGACTTTTAGATAGGTCGGTCAGAGCTTCCAAATGAGAAATGTCTGAAATACCCCTGAGGAGAGTAATGACTTGTTTGATGTCGTTTAACGTAATTAACAACATTAGATGACCTTTGACAATATTTAACGATATTTAACAACATTTAACGATATGTAACAACAATTGACGACTTTTAACGACGACTAACGCAATTGACGGGAACATCCGCAATAAACGACAACTACCGATATTGAGCACGATAGACACCAACCATAAAGGAATAATGAGATGTCATTTTACAAGTTATTCACATAGACAGAAATATTGACCAATATAAGACCATATTCCATGCAAAAAATCCATCCATTGATCATGCTAGGCCTCTTGAGTGGTATGACGGACTTGCTTTCAACATCTTGTGATAATGCCTTTGTCATATGTAAGAAAAAAAACAAATACAAATTGGACAAATCCACAATGCTTGCCTACAGGAATCTTCACATAACCAATTTTACCATAAAAAAACTTGCACAAGTATGAAAAATAAGACCACAGCTCTGGTAGACTGCTGCAATAAGAAAACACATAGACACCGTCATGCTACCATCTATCCTATCGTCATGCTACCAAAGCCATTGCAATAGCATCACGGAGGTCGTTCATGTCAACATCATCCATAACAGTTGTATCATCATGTGCGCTAATGTTAGTGGACATATCCCCATCCACATAATCCCCATTCCTCTCTGCACGAGCAAAATCATTATCAATCAAAGCACTATCCCGAATAAAATTATGCAAAGCCATTGTTGCAACGATAATTTTCTTTTGCTTGTCCTCATGGTAACTTGGGATTCTCAGTAGAATACGCCACTTCATCTTCCAAATACCAAAATGTACGCTCAATAACATTCCGAAGGGAAGAATGATGAAAATTGAACACCTCTTTCAGTCCAAGCGGTGTACCACCATTTTGAAATTCAGGTACATGATACCTTTGGTTCTTGTATGGAGCTAGATAACCTTTGCGGTTTGGGTATCCGGAATCCACTAGATAATACTTTCCTACAATTCAAATGAAAAAGAACTATTGACCCATATACGAAGGTTGATAATGTATGTGGAAATAATAAGGAAAGTACCTTCCGGAGGATGTGGAAAGTAGTCCTTGTACGTTACCAAGGTATCAAGGAGTATGCGCGTGTCGTGTGCGGACCCGGGCCAGCCAGTGCAAACAAAAGTGAACCTCATGTCGAAATCACAAACAGCCATGACATTCTGACTAATGTATCCGTGCCGGTTGAAATGCACTGGTCGTCTCTCGCACGGCACCGTCACATGTACATGTGTCCCATCGATTGCACCAATGCAATTATTAAAATGAGGGGAAAACCTTCCCTCCTGAAGTCTACGATGTATTGTAGAGAATTGAGGATTTGTAGGCTTTATGTTGTCAACACCAAGACGGTACACACATTCCAAAACCTCCGTAAACTTGCTACTCACGGTTTCTTTGGAATGGCCAAACCGGTTCTTGACTTGGCGGTTGGATTGAGGAGCTCCACAGGTCCATACGAACATTGCGAATGCTTCCTTTGAGTTCACCTCCGCAGTTGATTTCAAGCCACAGTTATTAACAAGAGTGTCATGAAGGTGAAGAAAAACTGACCTTCGCATTCTAAACATGTCATAGCACTCTTGTGCACTAGAAAGTGTATCATCAACCCATTGGATCCCCGTAATTATAGGTATTTTCCTTGGCCTCTTCGTACTAGAGTCACCATAGTTATCAAAATATCCAAAAGCGACAATCACAACTAGCGGCAAGAACATATCCGGTCCACCATCATCCACCACAACTTCATCAGTTGATTCATCATCACTTGAACCAGACGAACTTGAAGAGCTCATCTGGCACACACAAATAACATAATTAAAAAATGACCACAACTACACATAAACAAATGACACAACTAAAAAAATGACCACCATTGCACATAAATAAATGACACAACTAAAAAATGACCACCACTACACATAAACAAATGACACAACTAAAAAAATGACCACCATTGCACATAAATAAATGACACAACTAAAAAATGACCACCATTGCACATAAATAAATGACATAGTTATAAGATACTACCAAGTAGCATACATAACTGACATAACAAGTCACATAGTATGTTACATAACACAGGACAATTAAAACAAACTAATGTCTCTTCTTCTCCTCCCATGTCCTTGTAAGCCATGCTAGCCGCCCTTGAGGTGTCTTCAGTGTGTGAAAGACATCTTGATACTCCTTGATGAGGAGTTGTGTGGCATAGAAATGCTCATCACTCCCTTCTTCGGCCCCCGCCTCAATAACCAAATCAATCATCTCAGATATCTCTTGCCTAACAGGATCAACCACTGGACTAGGTGCACTGGTCACAGAATTCTTGCTACCATGAGACCTCTCCATAATATCCACCAAACGCTTGATTGCACGCCTTTGTATGTCTTCTTGGCCTCTTCCCACTTGGTGAGCCATGGTCAGCTCTCTTCTTGCCCTTGTCCACATGGATTGACTTCTTTGGTGCAGTGGTTCCCTCCTCACCCCGAGGCTCATCACCCTCACCCTCATCATCCTCAAGATTGACATGGGTAGCACCATCTGCTCCAGGGACAAGAGAGGATTCATTCGTACAACTTGCACCATCAAAAATGATGTCGAGCCTGTCCTCATGTTGCAGGGGTGCTTTCTTGAACTTGCTACATTGTGGCATGGCCTGTCATTAGAGAAATGTAAGAATGCATGAAACAATTTGAACAATTAAAATCCAATACACATGCAACAACATTAAAGATTGTATACCTTAATCTGTTCAGCCCACCACTGATCACTTGCCTCAATGGATCCAGTGTTAGGATCGATGCCTAGCCCCGATGCATGGAGCTTCAATGTCTTCCAATTAGAATAGTCCCTTTTCAAACTATCCCAATGGTTCTTTAATTGCTTACGACTGTACTCTTTATTAGTGCGTTCTTTGAACTTGGTCATAAGATTGTGATACCCTTTGTTATTTAAACATTGCAGGGGTCTATTTTTTGCAAGCACCTCTTCCACGCAGATGTCAATGAACACTTCATTTGTGAATGCATCCCATATAGCAGTGTTTGTGGCTTGTGTTTTATCCATCTATATATAAGGAGATATGTAACTACAATATGGAACGGCCATATAATTTGTGCTAGTTCGGATTTCTGGCAATAACAAATGGACAGACAAGCACAAGCACTAATGCTCTATGAAAGGACTAATCATTCATGGCCCACTATTATGCTTCCATTGTATGGGTCTGTGCTCCTAGTTTTAAATTATCAATGCAAAGAACTCCTATGCATACCTGACTGCCCAGAACTCACCATCAATTGAAGGCGGGCAGTGTATATGCAAGCGCCTTACCATCAGTTCAAAAGCAATGTATTGCTCAACACGGACAAATTCCATCCATATATAAGGAAATATGTAACTACAATATAGAACTGCTCTAATGCTCAGACAAGCACAAGCACTAATGCTCTATGAAAGCACTAATCATTCATGGCCTTACCATCAGTTCAAGAGCAGAGCACGAGCACTAATGCTCTATGAACTATGAAAGCACTAATCATTCATGGCCTTACCATCAGTTCAAGAGCAGAGCACAAGCACTAATGTTCTTATGGACAGACAAGCACAAGCACTAATGCTCTATGAAAGCACTAATCATTCATGACCTTACCATCAGTTCAAGAGCAGAGCAATTCCAGATGGTGCTTTGATACCCTCCAGATGAAAATTATTCAACAATAACAAAAACTACTATTGTTGTTCTTATGGACAGACAAGCACAAGCACTAATGCTCTATGAAAGCACTAATCATTCATGGCCTTACCATCAGTTCAAGAGCAGAGCAATTCCAGATGGTGCTTTGATACCCTCCAGATGAAAATCATTCAATTCGTACTCACATTTTTTCCTTATGAGCAAAGTGCTTTGATATAGGATCACAAATCATAGTTCTATCAGCAAGAATTAGCCAACAAATCCTCATGTTAACAGCAAGATGGGGAGAACTACTTCCGGTAATGTTGCCGCTAAGGATGGGGAGAAGAGAAGACAAGAGAAGCAGTCGCTCACCTTCGGGTCGACGCACTCGCGGACGGCGTCGACGAGGGGGGCGAACCTGTCGCGGTCGTAGGGGTTCTTGGCGGCGCAGTACAACGGCTGTGCGGGAGGGCGACGGGACGGCCGGGAGGTGCAGGCGGGCCACCGGCCGTGGCGTCGAGCCGAGAATCCCGGTAGCGACGGCGGGGGGAGGCGCAGTCGGGGAGGAGCGCGAGTGGGGAGGGCGACGGGACGACCGGGAGGTGCAGGCGGGCCACCGGGCGTGGCGTCGAGCCGAGAATCCCGGTAGCGACGGCGGGGGGAGGCGCAGTCGGGGAGGAGCGCGAGTGGGGAGGGGAACGGCGCTAGGGATAGGGCAGCCGCTCGGGGAGGAGCGAGGGGAACGCACGCTCCTGGCTTAAGTACTCGGGTACGGGGGCGGGTAATTTTCGGGAAGTTGGGGGGCATTTTCGGAACGCCGAGGGGGGGAAGCTGCGGGAAGCGCCTCAACACCGGCTTCCGGCTTTCGGCTTCCATGCGTATTGACGGCTTCGAGCTTCCGACGAAAGCCGACAAAAAGCCAGCTGTTTGTTTCGGCTTCCGGCTTTTCTCACCCAAAAGCCAAAGCGGAAGCCCCTCCAAACAGGGCCACAATCTTGGCTAGCTTTCCACAAATACAGCTAATTTACTGGTTGCAGGTCTGGTTTTTGCCCCTGAAACTCCAGGTCGGAGAGACGAGTTATGGGCTCCAGCACCACGGCAGCGACACTCCAACTCTGATACATTTGAAATTTCTGAGGGTATCTGCTCACACCGGAGTGCCTCCAGTTGATGGTAGACCCCGAAAGCCAGCAGGGCCTGTCTTTGGAGCTGGCACAAACAACCCTTCGTCAGCCCTGCGGAACATCTTAATCTCACCGGTGAAGCGCCCTCAGCTCTCCCGAAACCGTCCACACATGTTCACGTAATAATCTATTTTTTCCTGTACATATATTGACCCGGGCTGCCTTATACTTTTGTATGCTGATTCATCAAACTGATGTTTTCAGGTTGTAGAATCGGATTGGAAGATCTGAGTGGACATCTGTAAATGCTGTGAAATCTCTCGAAATTTTTTGCTGTGTATCCCTGAAACGTTTACCTCATCACGTAGAAGTCTGTAGAACCTTTTTTTTTTCCCAATTGCAGTGAAAATGTATATGTGTAGAGATTAGGTGAATAATTATGTCCCGTGGGATCCCCACAAATAAAGTCTAAACAATGAATCCGATTCTAACACAAGATTAGATCCGATTTTAACACGGTTGCTACTAGATCTTAGTACTAACTCACCAACACTCCTCCTTAAGATAGACCAAAGATATCAATCATGTTTATTTTGTTACGTATTGTAACACTATCGTTAAGTAAGTCTTTTAGTAAAACAGTCATCCAATTGTTCACCGGTCTTGATATATCTTACCATCGAGTTTTTCCTTGATGAAGAACCTATTAATTTCAACGTGCTTGGTACGACTATGTTGTACTGGATTGTTAGCAATATTAATTGCAAATTTATTGTTTTAATGCAACACCAAGGGATTATTCCTCTATACCCGAAGCTCAGACAATAAACCTTTTATTTATATCATTTTACTTACACTCATCGCTGTTGCTCTGTATTTTGCCAGTAGATCGAGCCACAATCTCTTGCTTCTTGTTTCTCCATGACATAAGGTTACCTCTCACAAAGATGCAATATCCAGAGGTAGACCTCTTGTTATCCATACTGCTAGCCCAATCAGCATCGCAATACCCTTTCACATTCAAGTGTTGATTCTTTTTGAACTAAAGGTCTTTCTCAGGGTTACTCTTTAAATACTGCAGGATTCGATAGACAACATCCATATTTTCTATTTTGTGATCATGCATATATCGACTAACAACACTCGCTGTATATGAAATATCAGGTTTTGTATGACACAAATAGATGAGATGTCCAACAAGCCTTTAATGAACTTCCCTGTCGATTGGATCTCCTGACTCAACACAACTTGTGATTCCTATCAATAGGTGAAGCAATAGGGCGACACTTAAGCATACCTATAGCAGATCAAGAACATACTTCCTTTAGGGGAGAACTATGCTCTTCGAAGAACGAGTAATCTCAATCCTAAGAAAGTATCGAAGAGTACTAATATCTTTCACCTCAAATGCCTCTTCCAGTCTTTTTATCAAAGACTTGATTTCATCAGCATCAACATAGACTGGTAATATGGTGATATGTAGACCTCCTGACTTGATGAATAGTCTATAAAGATACACTTCAATGTCTGCAGATCCAACTTGCCAACCGTTGGTCGGTGATCCCATACAAAGCACACACAACCAAACACCTTGGGAGGCACCTTGAACTCTCGTTGACCCAAAAGAAGTTCGGCTGGAGATCTAATCTCAAGTATTCGAGATGACATGCGATTGATGAGATACGCTGCCATCATCACTGCCTCGCTCCATAATCACTTTGACACATTCATCTAAAACATGAGTGAACACAGTATCTCCAACAAATATCGATTCTAACTTTTAGCCACTCCATTCTGAGGTGTGGTTCTTGGACAAGTAGTCTGATGAAGTATCCCCTCCTCTGAGAGATACGCTGCAAACTCTTTGTTAACATACTTAGTTCCGTTGTTTGTTCGAATAATACAAACCTTTGCATCAAACTGAGTAGCAACCATCCTATAAAAGTCCTAAAAACACCGAAGGACCTTGCTTTTGTGCTTCATTGTATAAATCCAAGTCATACGAGTATAGCAATCAATAAATCTAACAAACCACTTAAAACCACTCACAAAAATAACTAAGCACAAACCCCAAATCAATATCAGAATGTATTAATATAAAAAGCTCATAACTCCAAAGACTAATGCTATTATATGTAGACCGTGTATGCTTTCTAAACTCACAAGCATCACACATAAGTTTATTCTTGTCTACCTTTTTGAACAAATCAGGGTATAATTGACTTAAACTCTCAAATGGTAGATGTCCCAAGCGACAATGATGTAACAAAACTTCTCCCTCAACTCCTCCTGCAACCACAACCAATGTCGCATCAACCTGATCAATGTACCACAACCCATTACGCCTTATTCTACTCCCAATTCTCTTCCCAGTTCTCTTCTCCTGGAACAAACACGAATCCTCATCAAATGTGATAGTGCATTCGAAATGGCCAATGACAGAACTAATTGAAAGAATATTGACTAGAAAGGTGGGAACATACAAAATAGAGGATAAAATAAAGGATGATGTGCAGTCTACAGATCCTACACCCTGGATAACCTGGAAGGTTCAATCAGCTGTTTGGACAGTTTAAGAATGAGTATATGGGGTGTAAGATGCAAATACACTAAGTGAATTTGTGACATGCTTGGATGCCCCTAAATCTATGATCCAATCAATATGAGAGTACTTATATGTGGATGCAAGTGCATGCGCCTGATTACCTTCGCCCACGTGGGCGTAGTTGGCAAAGTTACCAAAGGAGGTAGAATTATGAGAAGTCTCCAATGTGTTTCCATGCCGCCACTTCTCCCACTGCATAGCTTTGTAACATCCCAATTTTCAGAGCTTAAAAATCTTTTAAATAGTTAGTAGGAAGAAAATTCACCATTTGGATTTTATTTGAATTTAATTCAAAAGCTTAATATTGGACTTTATAATCAAAAATATTTAATGTGAATAATCCCAACATGAACAATAACCAAAACTATTTTATTTGGGTTCTATGTGCTCAGATATATTTTCTAGATTTTTCTAGAATTTTTCTGAGTTCATTTGCTATTTTCTATTGCTTATTTGAATTTCTGGTATTTTCTAAATTAGAAAACCTATTAATAATCTCAGTTAATCCTTTGGGCCGAAATCCAAACCTCCAGCCCATTGTCCCCGCCATTGACAGCCACTCATGCCTGGGCCACCAGTAAGCCGCCTCCCACTGACAGGTGGACCCCACCTGTCAGCCTCTCGGTTTCGCTCTCTCTCCCTCCGGTTTACCCCGTTCACTCTCCGCCGTTGGATCAAGCATGGACGGCTAGATACGCGTGAGGTAACCAGACGGTCCGAATGTTCCTTTGATTGTGGACCGTTCGATTAGATCTGGATGGTCAGATCTTGAGTCCGCTTCGTGACCGCACCGCTTTCGCACGCGCCGCATCCTAACCCTAGCCACTGACGTGTGGGCCCCGCTTGCCGCGTCAGCTTCGTCTTCGTCGCGGACTCTAGAGTCCGTGTCCGAGCCGGGTTGCGCCGCCGTGCCGCTCGCGAACTCGTCGCTCCCGGGCACTATTTAATGCCGTGACCGCGTCACGAGGATCGCCTCAACCCTAGCCGCCTTTTCCCCAAAACCAGGAACCCTAGAGCGCCGCCTGTTCTTCTGAATCGGAGCTTTTGCCCTAGCGCCGCCGCTTCGGTTTTTCGACGAATTGATCGCCGACGTTGAGCTCCAGCCCTCTTCGAGTACCTCTCCGAGTTCGCCACGTCAAGCCCCGCCTGGTGCGCACCCTATCATCGTCGGGGGAGCTCCGTAGCGTCGCCGCACCGTAGAAGTCCCATCTGCCGCGCCGCCAGCTTGCCGCCGCCGTGTTCCGGTCGCCGCCGATGACCATTGGGTCCCGCGTTTGGACCTTAAGCTTCGCCTGGACCTTGCGATCCTGTTGGGTGCGCTCAAAACCCCACCGGAGGTCCTCGCCGTCGTCTCGCCGTCAACCGAGCCGCCTCCGTCGCCCTCGTCGACGACGAAGCCCTTGCCGCCACCCTTCACCGCATCGGAGCCGTTGGATGTGATCGCCTGGGCACCAGCATGCGACCGGTGACCTTGTTACGCCGCCGGTCACCGCCGTTCGCTTCGCCGGAGTTGAAGTCGTCTCGGCCGTAGATCCCTGCCGCCGTGGCACGCCAGCTCAGCCGCCACCTCATCCTCGTGCCTCCGTGTTTGCCCACGTGGCCTGACAAGTCAGCGCCTACGTGGCAGTCCAACCCAGCCCAGATCCAGAACCTCCGTAAACCTGGTCCACGGTGCACCATCTCACTGACGGGTGGGTCCCACCTGTCAGGCCTTTGCCACCCCGTCCGAACGTCTCCGCTGACGTCAGCGTTGCGCAATATTCCGATTTTTCTTTAGAGAAATAATTCGGAAATTCCAGAAAATCCAAATTAGGGTTTCTTTTAGATTTCCAATCTTCCAAGGCCCATAACTTTTGCATCCTAACTCCGATTGAGCCCATTCAAATTTCTAAATTTGTCTAAATTCGAGATCTACCTAATTATTATTTTTATTTAATTTTTGGAGTTGTTTTGCCTCTGTTATTTATTTGTTTTGGTTGTTTTGCTTCGTTTGTGCGTAGACGTCGATACTTCGGGGGTTTTCGTCGAAGAAGGCTTCAACCAAGTTCAAGACCAGTACATAGACCTATTCCAAGGCAAGTCATACCTTTGATCATATTGAATCCCAGTTTTCCCAAATTATATTGTGTTGAATTATTGCATTTACTTTAATTATGTGTTTAACTGCTTTTGGGCTAGTTATTGATCCAAACTGTTATGTTCACCTTGCCTACTTGTATGTCATAATTCCTTGTCACCCTAGATTGGTTACTAGTTGGTAATATTGTAGCACCAACGTGGGTTGGTTAGATGCGAGTACAATTGCTTAGCCATGCTACGAGTCTCACATCTCATGAAAGTTGCAAATATTAACTATGACTAAGTGACTATGGAACTTCGTGTAAAACTGTGTGCTATGTGTTATTACTCGTGATGACATGTGTTGCACTAAACCAGCTGGGTGGTAAAAGATTTAGACTGAGGCAAGTGGTGGATACTGTGTGAACTGGTGACTTTGTGATTGGGATTTATCTGTGTGGTTTAGTTAGAAAAACTGGAAGTCTTGCCTTGGTCAATTAAGGACTTAACTTTGTGCGCCGTTGAACTGAGCTATATTGTACGATCGCATGTCTGGTGACAGGCCTAACTTAGTAGGTTACGGAGTTTCAACATTGGGGTTCAGGTGGATAGGTTAAGCTTTGTGATATGGGACTGTGTGAATAAGAACGTCAATGTTGAGACGAAGTTGCCGAACTGTTTTGTTACGATTAGTGCTAGCTACACTAGTTGTATCGTGTGGGTAAAGTGTACAAACCTCTGCAGAGTGTTAATCAATCTATTCGAATAGCCGTCCTCGGTCATGGACAACGCTCGGGGATTTCACATGAGGGTAGTGTTCATAAAATGTGGGATTGGGAGTGTGTGATCTCAATCATATGGTGTGTGAATCAATCGGTTTAGTTGTGTGTCTTTGTGGAAACAAGCATTAAATTAATATTGCTTATTTGTTTTAAATTATGCTTTCAATCTATTATTTGTATTCAATTGCAATGGTTGCATTTCTGCAAAATAACCACGAAGCCATTCCTTTGGAATAAGCTGCATCTATATATTGCGATGCGTGGTATGATTTGCGAAGTACGGTTGTGTACTCACGCTTGTTGTAAAACTTGCGTCCAAACCTCTGTATGGAGGAGTCTTCACCGCTTTGAGGAGGAGTTTGTGGAAGAAGGTTGATCGCTAGGTCATCGATCGATCGGTAGCTTTGTGGTGTCTTGATTGGAGTTTGCGGAGTTTATTTCGTTCATTGCAGTATTTCTTTAGTGTTAGCCTGCGTGGCTTAATAAGTTGTAACCCCGACCTTAAGGTCAAAACTCTAAGTTGTTATTCAAACTATTCGTTTATGTTATATTTCGCTTGTGTGGATTGATATTCACCTATGTTACCATTGTGTGCACTAGCGTGATCTGGACTAGTGCGAGAATACACGAGGGTCCGCAGTGCATTTTGGGTCCCGACGGAGGTGGTATCGAGCCATCTTGGATCGTAGGTCTTGACCTTAGTTAGATCGGCCGTTTTAGAGAGTCCAAATTATTTTCTAAAAGAAAACCAACTTGCAAGAGTAACCTATTGCTTAACTCCTCTCATGTCTCTCTAGACTCATCTATTGCTAAGAATTTTCCCCTCTCTCCTTGTTTGTAAGTTGTTCTTACCCTCTCTGTCTTTTGGACAGATGCCTCGCCTTCGCACCTATGGTGAGCGTTGTGGAGGTTCTGCCGAACTTTGGAAGCTTCGCAGTACTTGGAGGTTTTGATCGTCCGTTGTACCGAGGAAACAACCGGATGGTGGATGGACATAAGCGGGTGCGATCCGTAAACTTGACGATCTACTCCGGGATGAACACCAAGGCGAGCGGCCGTTGAACATCTCCGTCGGAGGATCACTGGAGTGAAGGAATACAGGAATCGTCGCGCCTGGCCATGCTTCGGATCTGCCACATCTACATGCGCGAGTTGCAAGGAACCGTCTTCCGCTACCACCCTAGAGCAGCCGCCGTGGAGCTACCTGCACACTATCCATCCACGGAGGGAGAAGAAGATGCCACAGTGGTACACCTCGCCCGGTACGTCGTCACCCAAGAGGAATCCATGGAGATGATGGCCGCTGATCTAGACGGTGCCTACAAGAGCCTGCACCAAGCTGAAGAGAAGATCGCCATCCTGGAAGAGATACTGAACGCCCACCACCAGGCAGACTAAGGAGAGGAGGAAGATCTAGAGGAACATGAAGAATCTGAGGGAGATCCAGAGGAAGTGGAGCCAGAACCAGAGGAGCCTGTCGCGCCATCGACGCCTGTTCCTGTTGCACCAGTTCAGGGGCACCAGGATCAGTTTGCGAAGATGCCAAGCCGATTCAAGGTCTACAGCAGCGAGAGCACACCGTGGTTGTGGAGGTTACCTCGGCGGCCCGAGTTCGCTAAGGCCTAGGTTCGCATTGAGGCTTAGTGTGTTAAGCCGTGTCAGTCTAAGCCTAGTTGTGTCGCCCTTTAGGCGTTAGATTGTGTGCTTAGGTTCGCTATTTTCTTTGAGTGTGAGTATGAGCCGCAAAGGCCCTTAGGCATCTGTTGCAAGCCATACTAAGTTCTTAAGTAATAAAGTTGCTTTTAGTTCTCTCGATTGTTGTTGGGTTTAACCAATCCCCGCTTAGTTCTTAACTCACCCCATGCTTGCTACCTTATCTAACCCTTGGAGCTTCGCGGATGGTTACAACTTCGCGACATGATTGCAAGTGGTTCAGTACCCGGCACCAAAGCGGTGGGCGGCCCGGCGGGAGCGGTTCGCCACCAAACCTTCAAGTGGATCTGCAGAACTTTGGGTCTTTTATGGCGGCCGAACACGCTTGATGCATACCATGATGAACGGATGCAAGCTATAAGTGAGCGGAATAACAACAACCACCACCCCGTGGAGCCTCGGTGCTCATGGCCACCAAGGACCTTCTAAGTTGGCGAGAATTCGCGAGGACCCGCCCACCAAAATTGGCTGGACATGTCTCACCCGTGGAAGCCGATGATTGGCTTCGGGTGATTGAAAGAAAGCTGCGATCACTCAATGCAATGACCATGAAAAAGTTCTCTATGCCTCTCACGGTTGGAGGGCATCGCGGCGAATGGTGGGAGAACCTGCGCGCTCATGAGGCACCACGAGAATATCACTTGGGAGGAATTCTCTGACATTCCGCCAATACCACGTACTGAAGGAATTATTGAACTAAAGAAAGATGAATTTCGTGCCACGAAGCAAGGAAGATTGTCGTGTCGACTATCTCAACAAGTTCTCGCAACTTGCTCGCTATCTTTGCAGAAGATGTTGCAATGCACAAGGCTCGCGAGTCGTTTTCAAGGGATGAACACCGGACTTGGTCAATCTCCTTGCACATACCTACCCCGACTTCCAAGAACCGATCAATAAAGCTTTAGTCATGGAGGATAAGCGCAAGGAACCGGAAGACAATCGCAAGCGCAGGATGATCCAGCGGGAGGCGGCAATTCCAACAGAGAGCAAGGCGGTGCCACCGCAGTTCAGCGGTTTTCCACGAACTCCGCCAGACACCGCACCAACCTCGGCACCTCGTCCAGTTTGCTCGGAACACTCGCACCCCAGCACCGACCAACGCTAATCCAACAGTCAACAAGTCGCAAGAGCCAAGGGTGTGCTATACTTGCCGTCAACCAGGCCACTACGCAAATCAGTGTCCACAGAGGGGAACGATCACTCCAGTTCGTTTCAACCTTGGAGCTACACCAAATAAGACACCGCACCGGTCACCAACAGGAACTTTCCAAGCCCCAACCAGCCGGGAGGAGGGACGCGATCCGTGGTCCGAGGCCGTGTCAACCACGTCACCCTGGAAGGAGCACAGGAAGCACCAGACGTTGTACTGGGTAAGTTCCTGGTTAATTCAGTACCCGCATCAGTTCTGTTTGATTCTGGAGCTTTGCATTCTTTTGTGTCTGAAGTTTTTGCAACTAAGAATAAGTTGGAGGCTATACAACTTAAGCATACTCTATTAGTTCAATCGCCTGGAGCAGAGCTAAGCTCTAGAGTGGGTTGTTTAGGAGCTAAGTTACTCATAGCTGGAGTTGAGTTTCTAGCCAACTTAATTGTTCTAGACACCCAAACCCTAGATGTCATTCTTGGCATGGATTGGCTATCCAAGCACAAAGCTGTGCTGGATTGTGGCCGAAGAGCCGTAACGGTTGAGAGTACTGATGGAAGGAAAGTGGAGTTTCTAGCCACATCAGTTCGTGAAGGACACTTGCTAGTAAACAATCTGAAGACCATTGCATTGGAGAAGGTGCCAATAGTGAGAGAATACCCAGATGTGTTTCCAGAAGAGTTACCCGGAATGCCACCAGACCGTGACATCGAGTTCGTCATCGATCTAGTGCCAGGGACAGCGCCAATTTCTAAGCGGCCTTATCGAATGCCAGCTGACGAGTTAGCAGAAATGAAGAAGCAGATTGAAGAACTTCTTGAGAAAGGTTTTGTAAGACCAAGTTCGTCACCGTGGGGAGCACCAGTCTTGTTTGTCAAGAAGAAAGACGGAAGCATGAGGATGTGTATCGACTACCGTTCTCTCAACGAGGTCACTATGAAGAATAAGTATCCATTGCCTAGGATAGACGATCTGTTTGACCAGATGAAGGGAGCCGGACTGTTCTCAAAGATCGACTTGCGATCGGGCTACCATCAGTTGAAGATCTACCCTAGGGATATACCCAAGACCGCTTTCTCAACGCGGTATGGACATTATGAGTTCTTGGTCATGTCTTTTGGGCTGACAAATGCCCCAGCTTACTTCATGAACATGATGAACAAAGTCTTCATGGAATACCTGGACAAGTTTGTAGTGGTGTTCATTGACGATATTCAGTTTATTCCAAATCGGAGGAGGAACACGCAGAACACACGAGGTTAATTTTGGAGAAACTCGTGGAGCATCGGTTGTATGCCAAGTTCGGTAAGTGTGACTTTTGGAAGAAGGAAGTGGATTTCCTTGGCCATGTGATGACCGCCGATGGAGTAGCGATTGACCCAGGGAAAAGTAAAGCGATGTTACAGGACCACCCAAGATCGTAACCAGTTCGCAGCTTCTTGGGAATGGCGAGTTACTACCGTCGCTTCATTGAAGGATTCTCCTCAATTGCTAAGCCTCTTACGCAATTGTTGAAGAAGGAGAAGAAGTTCACTTGGACCCCAGCTTGTGAAACAAGTTTTCAAGAGTTAAAGAAACGCCTGACCACAGCCCCTGTGTTGATTCTACGGACATCCTAAGGACTTCGATATCTTCTGTGATGCTTCGCGTCAAGGACTAGGGTGTGTCCTGATGCAAGAAGGGAAAGCAGTTGCGTATGCATCAAGACAACTAAGACCACATGAGGAGAATTACCCTACTCATGATCTGGAATTAGCTGTCGTGGTGCATGCTTTAAAGATTTGGCGTCACTACCTTATCGGTAATCGTTGTGAAGTCTACACAGAACATAAGAGCCTAAAGTACATCTTCACCCAGTCAGACCTGAACATGAGGCAGAGAAGATGGTTAGAATTGATCAAGGATTACAATCTTGGAATCCACTACCATCCCGGAAAAGCCAACGTAGTTGCAGACGCTCTAAGTCGTAAGAGTTACTGTAATGCTTTGGAATTAAAGGAAAGTTGCCCAGAACTTTATGAAGAATTTCAAAAGCTAAGGCTAGAAGTTGTGTCCGAAGGATTTATAGCCAATTTGGAAGTACAGTTTACCTTGGAGAAGCAGATTCGTGAAGCACAACCAAAGGATCCGTGTTGTCGAGATCAAGATCAAAATGGCGTAAGGAAAATTTAAAGATTTCACCGGATAACCAGGATATACTGATTAAATGTCGATATCTGGTACCGGATATCGACGGTCTAAGACGATTGATCTTGAAGGAAGCCCATGACTCAAAGTATTCGATTCACCCCGAAGTACCAAGATGTACCAGATGTTAAGAATAAATTTTGGTGGCCAAATTTGAAACGGAAGTCGCGAGTTCGTGGCCTTGTGCGACACCGCCGAAAAATAAAGGCGAACACGAGAGACCAGCAGGTTTGCCGCAACCGCCGAAGATTCCGAATGGAAGTGGGAAGAAATCGGGATGGATTTCATCACGGTTTACCCAAGACCCAATCGAGTTACGATTCGATCCGGTAATAGTTGATCGATTGACCAAGGTCGCACATTTTCGCGATCAAAACCACGTACTCGGAGATCGCCTTGCGAGTTGTACATGGCCGAATTGTCGGTTGCATGGAGTGCCCAAGAAAATAGTGTCGATCGAGGATCTCGGTTCACCTCGTTTTTGGCAAAGTTTGCATGAAGCATTGGGTACCCATCGAATTTGATCGCATATCATCCACGCATGATGGACAGATCAAAGAGTCAACCGATATTGGAGGATATGCTTGAGAGCTTGCGCTCTAGCGAATGCTACCGATGGGATAAAAGTTTGCCGTATGCACGAGTTCTCGTACAACAACGATTATCAAGCGATCGCAAATGTCGCCATTTGAAGCTTTGTATGGCGTGCTCGCCGAACACCGTTAAATTGGTCGAGACACCGAACGTCATGGTGTTCGGGCGGATATCATCCAAGAGGCGAAGAACAGTTGCTATGATCGGGAAAGGCTAAAAATAGCCCGATCAAGGCGTAAGAGTTATGCCGATAACCGCCGCCGAGATCTCGATTTGAGCCGAAGATTTTGTCTATCTTCGAGTGACCCCGCTCAGATGTGTCAAAAGGTTTCATGCCAAAGGGAAGCTTGCCCCTAGGTATGTTGGCCCATTCAGGATTTTGGAACGCCGTGGGGAAGTTGCTTACCAATTGGAGCTACCGCAGTCGTTAGCAGGAGTACATGATGTCTTTCATGTATCGCAGTTGAAGAAGTGCCTTCGTGTGCCAGAAGAGCAAGCCCCATTGGAATCAATTGTTTTGAAAGAGGATCTTACCTACAAGGAGCAGCCAGTCAAGATCTTGGATGTCGCAGAGCGCCTCACCAGAAGCAAGACTATTCGTTTTTGCAAGGTCCAGTGGAGCAACCACTCAGAAGGAGAAGCGACGTGGGAACGTGAAGAAGAGCTGAAAGCCGAGTTCCCTAATCTTTTCTCTAGCTAGCTTGAATCTCGGGGTCGAGATTCCTTTAAGGGGGGGAGGTTTGTAACATCCCAATTTTCAGAGCTTAAAAATCTTTTAAATAGTTAGTAGGAAGAAAATTCACCATTTGGATTTTATTTGAATTTAATTCAAAAGCTTAATATTGGACTTTATAATCAAAAACATTTAATGTGAATAATCCCAACATGAACAATAACCAAAACTATTTTATTTGGGTTCTATGTGCTCAGATATATTTTCTAGATTTTTCTAGAATTTTTCTGAGTTCATTTGCTATTTTCTATTGCTTATTTGAATTTCTGGTATTTTCTAAATTAGAAAACCTATTAATAATCTCAGTTAATCCTTTGGGCCGAAATCCAAACCTCCATCCCATTGTCCCCACCGCCACCTGACTCATGCCGGCCAATTCGCACAGGAAAGCGCCTCCCACCGGCAGTGGACCCCACCTGTCAGCCTCTCTGTTTCTCTCTCTCTCCCTCCGGTTTACCCCGTTCACTCTCCGCCGTTGGATCAAGCATGGACGGCTAGATGCGCGTGAGGTAACCAGACGGTCCGAATGTTCCTTTGATTGTGGACCGTTCGATTAGATCTGGACGGTCAGATCTTGAGTCCGCTTCGTGACCGCACCGCTTTCGCACGCGCCGCATCCTAACCCTAGCCACTGACGTGTGGGCCCCGCTTGCCGCGTCAGCTTCGTCTTCGTCGCGGACTCTAGAGTCCGTGTCCGAGCCGGGTTGCGCCGCCGTGCCGCTCGCGAACTCGTCGCTCCCGGGCACTATTTAATGCCGTGACCGCGTCACGAGGATCGCCTCAACCCTAGCCGCCTTTTCCCCAAAACCAGGAACCCTAGAGCGCCGCCTGTTCTTCTGAATCGGAGCTTTTGCCCTAGCGCCGCCGCTTCGGTTTTTCGACGAATTGATCGCCGACGTTGAGCTCGACCCTCTTCGAGTACCTCTCGAGTTCGCCACGCCAAGCCCGCTGCCTGCGCGCACTATCATCGTCGGGAGCTCCGCATCGCCGCCGCACCGTAGAAGTCCCATCCGCCGCGCCCGACTTGCGCCGCCGTGTTCCGGTCGCCGCCGATGACCATTGGGTCCCGCGTTTGGACCTTAAGCTTCGCCTGGACCTTGCGATCCTGTTGGGTGCGCTCAAAACCCCACCGGAGGTCCTCGCCGTCGTCTCGCCGTCAACCGAGCCGCCTCCGTCGCCCTCGTCGACGACGAAGCCCTTGCCGCCACCCTTCACCGCATCGGAGCCGTTGGATGTGATCGCACAGGCACCGACATGCGGCCGGTGACCTTGTTACGCCGCCGGTCACCGCTGCCGCCACGAGTTGAAGTCGCCTCGCCAGATCCTCGCCGCCGTGGCACGCCACCACCGCCACCTCATCCTCGTGCCTCCGTGTTTGCCCACGTGGCCTGACAAGTCAGCGCCTACGTGGCAGTCCAACCCAGCCCAGATCCAGAACCTCCGTAAACCTAGTCCACGGTGCACCATCTCACTGACGGGTGGGTCCCACCTGTCAGGCCTTTGCCACCCCGTCCGAACGTCTCCGCTGACGTCAGCATTGCGCAATATTCCGATTTTTCTTTAGAGAAATAATTCGGAAATTCCAGAAAATCCAAATTAGGGTTTCTTTTAGATTTCCAATCTTCCAAGGCCCATAACTTTTGCATCCTAACTCCGATTGAGCCCATTCAAATTTCTAAATTTGTCTAAATTCGAGATCTACCTAATTATTATTTTTATTTAATTTTTGGAGTTGTTTTGCCTCTGTTATTTATTTGTTTTGGTTGTTTTGCTTCGTTTGTGCGTAGACGTCCGATACTTGGGGTTTTAGTCGAAGAAGGCTTCAACCAAGTTCAAGACCAGTACATAGACCTATTCCAAGGCAAGTCATACCTTTGATCATATTGAATCCCAGTTTTCCCAAATTATATTGTGTTGAATTATTGCATTTACTTTAATTATGTGTTTAACTGCTTTTGGGCTAGTTATTGATCCAAATCATTATGTTCACCTTGCCTACTTGTATGTCATAATTCCTTGTCACCCTAGATTGGTTACTAGTTGGTAATATTGTAGCACCAACGTGGGTTGGTTAGATGCGAGTACAATTGCTTAGCCATGCTACGAGTCTCACATCTCATGAAAGTTGCAAATATTAACTATGACTAAGTGACTATGGAACTTCGTGTAAAACTGTGTGCTATGTGTTATTACTCGTGATGACATGTGTTGCACTAAACCAGCTGGGTGGTAAAAGATTTAGACTGAGGCAAGTGGTGGATACTGTGTGAACTGGTGACTTTGTGATTGGGATTTATCTGTGTGGTTTAGTTAGAAAAGCGGAAGTCTTGCCTTGGTCAATTAAGGACTTAACTTTGTGCGCCGTTGAACTGAGCTATCTTTGACGACCGCATGTCCGTGACAGCCTAACTTAGTAGGTTACGGAGTTTCAACATTGGGGTTCGTGGATAGGTTAAGCTTTGTGATATGGGATGTGTGAATAAGAACGTCAATGTTGAGACGGTTGCCGAACTGTTTTGTTACGATTAGTGCTAGCTACACTAGTTGTATCGTGTGGGTAAAGTGTACAAACCTCTGCAGAGTGTTAATCAATCTATTCGAATAGCCGTCCTCGGTCATGGACAACGCTCGGGATTTCACATGAGGGTAGTGTTCATAAAATGTGGGATTGGGAGCTGTGTGATCTCAATCATATGGTGTGTGAATCAATCGGTTTAGTTGTGTGTCTTTGTGGAAACAATCATTAAATTAATATTGCTTATTTGTTTTAAATTATGCTTTCAATCTATTATTTGTATTCAATTGCAAAGGTTGCATTTCGCAAAATAACCACGAAGCCATTCCTTTGGAATAAGCTCGCATCTATATATTGCGATCGTGGTATGATTTGCGAGTACGGTTGTGTACTCACGCTTGTTGTAAAACTTGCGTCCAAACCTACAGAAGTGGAGGAGTCTTCGCCTGCTTTCGAGGAGGAGTTTGTGGAAGAAGGTTGATCGCTAGGTCATCGATCCCGATCGGTAGCTTTGTGGTGTCTTGATTGGAGTTGCGAGTTTATTTCGTTCATTGCGGTATTTCTTTAGTGTTAGCCCTGCGTGGCTTAATAAGTTGTAACCCCGACCTTAAGGTCAAAACTCTAAGTTGTTATTCAAACTATTCGTTTATGTTATATTTCGCTTGTGTGGATTGATATTCACCTATGTTACCGCTGTGTGCACTAGCGTGATCCTGGACTAGTGCAGAATACACAGAGGGTCCAGAATTGCATTTTTGGGTCCCGACAAGCTTGCTCACTTGTCAGAATAACAGGTGTGATCTCCTCTGTCAGAGCCATATTAGCCCTAGAGCCAACTCAGCCCCTTCCTCGACCTCCACCTCCACGGCCACCACAACCTCCACCTCGACCTCCAACTGTGGAGAAGAACAAGCACAGCTCAGATGTCCTCTCATCCCACCGTTGTAATTGTAATACTCCCTATCTTCTAGTATGGCATATGTGGGTCTGATCGGATTGTTTTCCCCTATTATTCGTAGTCGAATCTCCTCTTGCATCATACCCAAAATAGCCTCCTCCATAGTAGGCAAGTTTACCAAGTGAAACATGACAGCCCTTCTGCTCTCAAACTTTTGGTTTAGTCCATTCAGAAAGTGTGTAACCTGTCTGCGTTGCAGCCACACCCTGCCAGCCTCAAATATCACTAGCACATGTTAACTGCAGTGGATCATAGTGATCTAAATCTGCCCACAGCTGTTGTAGTTCACTAGCATACTCCTAGACGGTCTTCTCATCCTGTTTCAGAGCCTCTACCTTGCCCTGGACCTCCACCATCATCATCACATTTCCTGCCCTGGAATACATGTTGCTCAGTGTTTTCCATATTACCAGTGCATTATGCATCATCTCCACCATCCGGGTAATGGATGGAGACATCGAAGTTAGCAACCAAGCTACCATCATAGAGTTGGTGGTATTCCACACCCTCCAATCCATGCTCGCCTTATCTGCAGGCTCAACACAAGTCTCCTATAGGTAGTGCTCCACCCTCTTCGTCCTCAGAATCAGCTGAGCCCTTCTAGACCAACTCAGATAATTCTTGCTTCCTTATAACTTTACATCATTTGACATCAACTCTAGCTTTAATTCAGATGACCTTGTAGCAGCCCTCAGACCTGTCATACCTGTCGCTAAGAGGTCCTGTAACATGGTTCTCATGCCACCTTGCGTGACCAGCGAGGAAGTAGTCTCAACAAGTGTCTTCCTCCTCTCATCAAGGTAGTCAGAGTCGAGAACCCGAGTCGGATCGCTTTGCCTCCGGTAGGATCGAATCGTAGAATCGGCGATTCTACGGATTTGTAAAAATACACATATTTACCATCTATACTATAAGTTTGTATGATTCTTATAAGGTTTACCACTTACTTATTATCAAAAAGTGGCAAAACACTTCTTATCACACAACAAAAAAGCATAATGGTTCTGACATGATGGGTGATATAGTTTTGAACTACAGGAGAACAACATTACCACACTGATATAATATTTTGCATGCTCCTTGTTTATTTATAGTTTCATTCTAAAAAATTAATATCAACAAATTTTACTCTAAAACAAAATATCAGCAAAGCCTAGCCTCTAAAAAAATTGCAATTTTTTTTTGCCCTAAGACTCTACGAGTAGGATCGACGTAAGACTTGGATCGACGGGCTGTCGTGGGTTCGTAGAATCGTAAGACTCTAAGAGTTGGATCGTGATCCTAACTACCTTGCCTCTCATGTATCGCCCTCATTGCGGTTTCTTCCTCCTTCGTCGCAACCTCAATCTCCTCAAGGGTCATCTTCTAAAATGACTAGAGCAATGTCAATCACTACCAAGATATGCCATGTGTATCTCCCATGATCACGACAATCCTTCATGTATCAACGTTCTGCCGAACCTCGATAACTGACTTCACGATTACCCAAATATTGAGATCTGTAACATTAAAAAACATTCGAACAAAGATTTTTTTCTTCTCGCTTTGGCCGACAACCTTCGTGCTTCTTCCTTCTTTTCTTCCTTCCTTTGCCGACACTTTCTTCCATCTTCCTCTGTTGACAACAATTTTCTTCCTCCGCCGACTTCCTTCTTCCTCCCCGGCGGCAACAACCAGCGCACGCCCTAGATGAGGTTCTTCAGATCCAGATCGAGACGATGGCGACTGAGGCGAGGGCGACCCGAAGCGGCTTCGCTTTGTCGACGACGGCAGCATGGCGACCTGAGGCGAACACCCCCAGGCGGTGGCCCGTGCGTCTCGAGCGCTGGATCCGTCAGCGGCCTCCTCCTCCCCACATGCCCCAGTGACCCGAGGTAGCTGCGGCCCACCGCGGTGGCGCACCCGCGATGACAAGCAACAACGGTTGTGGTGGATGGCGATGACAACAGTGGTGGTGGTGGATGAATTGTGTGTTAGGGTTTGGAGATGACGACGGTGATGGATCGGGTAAGCTCTGATACTATGTAGAGATTATGGGAATAATTATGTGTCTCCCGTAGGATCCCCACACTCATTATTTATAGCCTAAACATTGAATTCGATTCTAACACAAGATTAGATTCTACTCTAACATGACTCATTACTAGATCCTAGTACTAACTCACAAACAATATGCATGAGATCCTTAACCATTCTTACCATTTTCTATGGGAAATCTTGCTTCTACTGTCAATGTGTACAATGTTCTGAACTGGCGGGTTATATACTATATAGTGCTAGCTTTTCTCGTAGTTCATTTGAGTTTGATTTCATTAATGTAAGAACAACGCTGTTTTTTAGAGTACACGACGAAAGCACTCACTCACTCACACACACACGCACGCACCTCACACACACGTGGGTGCGATCTTAACACGCGTCTAATCTAGAGTGGAGGTTTAGACCTCACGTAGTGCGGGCACACGTTTTGACTATTGAACGAATCTACGTGTACTATTTCGAAAAACCCAAAAAAAACCCCAATACGGGGAGGCACGCTAGGGTCGAGCCCGGGCAGACAGCACGCACACCAGTGATGCTCGGCACCCGAGCTAATGCTCGGTCCTCAGAACAACGCTGCTGGAGTGTTTGTGCGCCCTTGGTTTTTGGTCAATGTGGGAGCAGGCTTCCAAAATCTCAATTTGCCAGGTATTCAATTACTGCTTGTACCATACCATTTATGTTGGTGTCGTTGAGCAACTTAGACCGACTCAATTAAGCAGTTTTGGCCTTGCAATAAATCATCGTAAGCAGTTTTGGTCTTGTAAGAAATCACCGTAGTTGACTTGTCAGGTGCATTGTGCACATTTGTTGTCCAAAGCTGGAGCTTGAAGAGATTTCTGTGTCGGATATTGGTGTATTCAGTATTCTACATTGCTTCTGCAGTCGCTGAATCAGACTCCTGAGTTGCCACGTGTACTACTACAATGTTGTCCAAGTCATCAGTTGTGAGAATTTTCAGCTACACCCTGCCAGCCAGCCTAAAAAGACCGTGCATAGCATGACACTATAGTGTTGTCCATGACCCCATGCATTTCTGGGCATGCCGGATGATCTCTGGTCAGTGGTCGCTGCTATAGCTTCAGGCCAACGAAAAGTTCAATACATACTAGCAGAAACTTCATTGATGTCCATTCATTTTTTGCTCACAATATAGTAGCAGCTGTTGCAGAAACCCCACCACGAGGGAACAAGATACAGGTATCGACTATTGAAGCAGGATACATGTGCCATACCATCTAGGTAACCCCCCTGGCGGTGAAGCTACTAAAGTACTCAAATATTGATCATGTCATTGAATTGTCCTTGTACTCTAATGAAGTACTATTACTATGTTAAAGGGGACACATTATGGATCTGAAGGAAGCTTGCTAGTTTGATCTTCACTTATTACGATACAGGTATCGACTATTGAAGGACGATACATGTGCCACACAATCTAGGTAAACCCCCTGGCGGTGAAGCTACTAGCTGGCTTGGATTAATGGTGCAGACTGTAGTCATTCGAAGTATTCAAATATTGATAATGTCATTGAATTGTCCTTATACTCTACTGAAGTACTATTACTATGTTAAAGGGGACATATTATGGATCTCAAGGAAGCTTGCTAGTTTGATCTTCACTTATTACGATACAGGTATCGACTATTGAAGGACGATACATGTGCCACACCATCTAGGTAAACCCCCTGGCGGTGAAGCTACTAAAGTATTCAAATATTGATCATGTCATTGAATTGTCCTTATACTCTACTGAAGTACTATTACTATGTTAAAGGGGACATATTATGGATCTCAAGGAAGCTTGCTAGTTTGATCTTTACTTATTACAAACAGCACGTGAGTCAACTCTGGTGCGATCTTCTGGTGATCAGGTCAAGACCAAACTAGTGCGCACATGGCAGTAGGCATTATTGCAGGCAGACCATGGGCTGATGGTAGCCCAGAGATGATTGATTCAGTTGTCATTATAGGGCGCTACACACACACTCCATCTAAATCCTCAATCCTCAGTCGGCATGAGCGCTGGGGTGTGGCTGAGGTCGAGGGAAGAGCATGATATAACATGTACCTGACAGGATCAACCTCTTGTTGATATGCAACGGTTGCCCAATCTTTCACGGTACAACAGAAGTGCAGGAACACTCTGACAGGATGTAGTAACATGATATTGTTCATGAAATAAAACTCTAGCAGAAGTGTAGTATCACTCCGTCTGTCGTGTAGTAACACTCTCGATGGTGTGCAGTAACACGTTAAACAGTAATACTCTAGCTGGTGTGCAGTAATACCCCGGTGGACGTATAGATTCCGTGAACAATCATAAGAACAACACATCATTGATCTACGCCAACTCTCATATAGGAAAATCTCATGAACACACGCACGACATAGCCGCCAAAACCATGGGCGATTTTATAGTATTTTCTTAAATGCAAAAACTTCCCCCTTACAAAGCAGCGGGTCATCAGCTTTTGTTGACGCGCACACCCCATGTTGGCCAAAGGCCAAACGTGACTCAAACTCGGACTCGTTTAGAAAAGTGACTCAACTCCCTATAAAGACCGACCCAAGTACGTTTATAATTCGCGCACGTTACAACTCTGACTCTAAGAACTAAAAAGGAAAAGACCAAACTAAACATGCATATGCATAGTACTTGGACTCTTGGAGATATAATTTTTAAGCACCAATTTTATTGCCTATTTGGATTCAAACCGAACCAATGTGGATTCCAAGCTCCCGCATACTTCCTTTACACGACCTTTGGATTCCATGTGCCACACGTTGTCCGACTCTCTCTGTCTCCTCCTTTTGTACGCTGCATGTGTGACACTTGACCTTCTCCCATGCGTCGCATGCATATGGTTTTCTTCCCCTCGGACTACCTCCCTCACGGTCATTACATGTTTTTTCTCTTTTCCATCGATTGAAACAATACCAATACAAGATGCAACCTCAGGTTTCTGAGTTGTAAACACAACCCAAAGTTGGAGTAGCACTTGGGGCTATTTGCCGGCCACCGTAGCCCTACATGGCAGCTCATGCCTTGGACTAGACTGTTGCTCTGCGTGCATGTCATGCACCACCTGTTCGCTGGCCATCCATGTCAGACGCATTACGTGGCTTGGGGCAAACCTAAAGGGTTCGGGTTGCTTCCTCTCAGATGTTGGCCGGAGAGGGAACATGTGGCATATGACGTGCACGAGCAAGAAAGGTTGCGGAGAATGTCCTAGGCGTGAGGGTGCCTTGTGGGGCCGCAGAGTGAGATCTGTTACAAATTACAGTACATTCTTAAACATCTAGCTTTCTGATACAACAACTCCTAAAATCTGTAGTTTTGTGAAATAGATGATAAAACATGTAGTTTTTTTTAATAGTTTGTACAGCAAACATGTAGTTTTGCAAAATTTATTCTTTTAGATTTGTTTTCTTTTTTGACTATCGGATTTGTTTTCTGTTTTGACTATGAGTCTTTCAATAACCTTTATACAAGCCATACGTAGCCACACGGGTTAAGTAGAATCATTGTACCATTGTTTCTCCTCACATTGACACACAGTGGATCTTCGCCTCTATGCGTTCGTTTGCCGTGCGTTTACAATAGGGGCGGTGGTTTCTAGGAAGAGAAGATAGAAGAGGGAGAGAGAGAGAAAACAGTGTGCATCAATGAAGGGCGTGGGCAAATAGAAACTAAAACTAACAAGGTGGGTCGGTGTGGGCGAAAAAATTATAAACCGGCAATGCGAATGGTGTGGGCTAGTGCTTAGAGACAGGATCGGAGATATTCTTAAGAGTTATTGAGGTGATACAAAGGCGCTTGGTAATTGTGGTAGATCGGGAATATCTTATTGGTATCGGTCGGTATTTATTTATCGGTGAAATCTCCAAAAACAGGTTCGAAAATCTGGAAAAAAAAATGTCAAAATTTCGGATGTGATCTTTAGAACATGCAGAAGAGGCTAAAACAAGTCTTCAATTTCAATAGTTAAATGATTGTATTGGAGTCCTCGTTGGAAGCACTACTAAATCATATTCATGCATATACACGGCAGAGCACACTCCAATTACCCACACAGTTTTTATGCCATCTTATTCAGCTTGGATAAGTTGCACGCCCCAAGCACCGCCGCATGCTAAGACCCAGCAAAACGACCAGAGGGATCAATATCACATCACAATTCGGAACCTACTTACTTGCATTGCATGCCGCTCGGCGCTCGTTCAAAGCGGCAGCCACGCAATGCCAAGAATTCGGCGAAAACAGCCGCAAAATCCAAGCGGCTAGCACGGGCGGCACATGTCAGTCGTGAGTCAGTACCCGCTGTCCACTCCGAACGCAAACGAGCAGCCCGCACCGCCGCCGCTTGACGCCCCGGCGGCAGAATCCACCGCCATGTCGGCGAACGCGCCGCCGCCGGTGTAGAACCCGGCGAAATCGACGGCGTCCGGCCCGAATGCGCCCGCGCCGCCGAAGTCGCCGTCGAGCAGCAGCCTCGCCCGCTTCTCGCCGCCCTTGGCCTGCTCGCCACCGGCGAACCCGTCGACGGCTGCCGCGGAGTCGCCGCCGGCATTGCCGTTGCCGCCGACGAGGCGGTGCAACCTATCGCGGTCGCCGACGACCTTCAGGAGGAAGGCGAGCATCTGCTTCGGCCTGCGCTCGGTCTCCTGCACGCGGCGCCACATGGTGGCGACCCTGTCGTCGATGGTGCGCTGCTCCTGCTTCAGCCGCACCACCTCCGTCGCCACCATCGTCATGTCGTCGTCGGCGTCGTCGGCCGCGGTCGCGGCGTCCTTGCGCTTGCTGCCGCCGCCGCCGCCGGCGCTGCCGCGACGGACGATGTTGCGCAGTAGATCGGTCTGGCCACGGAGGAACGACGAGTGGGAGAACTCCCACCGGACCGGATCCACCTTGCGAAAGCCCTGATATTAAGCGAAAGTAATAGAATCAGGGCAGAAACTAGTGCAAGCTCTGGGCAGTTTGTCAAAATCAAATCTACAAAACGTCTCTATACTTGTCACGGTCTTGCACTTGATATTTTGATTTTTTACAGAAAATGGAAGAAAACCAGGCGCTTCCACTAATCGAGTTCTATGCCTTTTCGTCATTCGTCGGCATGGCACACTCGGGATTATTCGTTAGATCTTTAGAGGATGAATTCGCGAATAGCTTGGCATAAACAATTTGTGCACGAGATTGTACGTACAACGAAAACAATTTGTGTGTGTGTTCACGGAACAAATTAATTGGAGTACGTTTCCCTCGACAATTTTCGACATATTCTGTCTATCTATACCAAGTTTCATGACGAATTCCATTCTTCCATCTCCATGACAGAAGTTAAGGTGTTTTGAAAATCTCGTCTATTTCAGAGAGTTGAAGTATTATCTGCTCTTTCCTCCATCAAAAAGCACTTACAACAAAGTTTCGCTCAGATACAGTACAGCACATTGGCTTTCTGATCTTGTCTACAAATCGACACGCCAACCACCACAACATTTTCTATTTTCTTTCCCAAGAATCTCACATACACAGAGAGTGTGTACAGATCCACTGTATACCCCTCTCCCACGGAAGGTTAAACAACAAGAACAATTAAACAGCATATGTGTAAGATTGACGAATGAATCGAGCTAGCAATCGATTAATTGAACTGACATAGGTGTTGAGCTGGCGGACGAAGCTGGAGAAGTTGTTGTGCTTGAAGTGCGCGGGCAGCAGCGTCTGCGAGAAGACGAAGGGGTCGGCGACGACGAAGCTGTTGTTCCCCCTCCCCCACCCGATCACCCCGTCCGTCCCCGGGTCCTCCACCATCCGGTACGTCCTCCACACGAACGGCGCCGCCGCCCCTCCGCGGCCGCCGCCCACGCTCACCGCCATCGATCTCACACACACACACTATATCTACACTTTTTTGCAGCTGGCTAGCCGTCTCACACTAAACTGTCTCGAGATAGATGTGGTGAGGGGGGAAAGGCTCAAGGCATAAAGGCCAAAGGGAGTACAAAAAAGGGAAGGGGTCGCGTGGCTAAGGAAGGTAAGGGTTGTCGGGTTCGAGTACGTGGCGCAGGGTGCAAACGAACGGATAATTATCGATTGAGGAATAAATGAATATTTGATACTATTTATGTTCAACTTCGATTATAAGAAAAAAAATACCGAATAAGATATGAGATGAGCGATATTCGTTCTTATGTATCCGTATATCAGGTGGTATGAGAAAAATATGTTGTAACTTCACTTCGAAATAAGATAATAGATAGGTGTGCTGTTGTATCTGACCAGACAAAGTATACTGAGTATTTTTTTCTTCAACATCTACGCGATTAGTCTATCTGTGTTCGCTTTGATTGCACTCTTATTGTCCAATGTCTTGTGTAGGAGTGCAAAAGAAGCATATAGTTTTCGTCCAATCGACTGAAGACTCGCGGAGCGAATACGGGACAGAGAAATAGGTATCCGATACTATCCCTATCTAACTCCAACTCCGAGAAAAAAAATACAAAACAGAATAGGATACAGAACGAGCAATATCAGTCTGTATCTGCTCCGATTGCACCCCTACGTGGTGGTCACCGGTGTTGGCTTATAATGGGAAGTGGAGTATTTTTTTTGTTTGTATTTACCTTCTTTTTAAAACAAAATAGCAAAACTAGTCCATCCACAAACAAAATGATAAAAATATTACTTCTATTATGCTAAATCACCGCAGAAGTCATGTGTCGCGATCCCAGACCGTGGTAAGTGATGTACGACATGTGGTCTAATGCGCTAGCGCACGTACCTACCATGGACTAAGAGCACAGTAAGTCAAATGACGTGATCTGGGAGCACAACAGATCGTCTGCCGCTAACTGAGATCGTGGCACGTGGCTTTTGTGATGATTTAGTATGGTAGAATTGCTATTCTTGTTATTTTGCTAGGACCAATTTTGCTATTTAGATTAAAAAAAAAACGTATCATTTTAGTCCAAGACTCAAAAGCCATGGTGCAGCGCATGGGTGGTGATGAGGAGGCGCGACGCGGTCTCGGTCTCGGGTTTCCGCCCGTGGCCTCACACGTACCCCCGCGCGCCGCATGGGCCCCGGCCGAGCGAATAGTTAGGTGGGAGAGCGGAAAAACGCTCACGGTGCGGGCGAAAAGACGTCTGCTTTGGGGGCATTTTGGTCATCTCCAGTAAGCGCTGTTGCTTTGGCGTTTATGGGTTTCTACGACCTTCGGCTGCCGCCGCATGGAAAGTAGAGAAAAAGGGCTGATGCAATCGGTTGTCGGACTAGTGGGAGATGCAGGCATTCCGGCTGTGTTGGATAATTGGGAGTACGACAGGAAAATTGCTATAACATCTCATTTTTTGGATAGCTTTTGTTTTAGATTTGGTTTTCATTGATCTTTCTGTTGTTGGTTTTGTAAAAAGGTTTTCAAAAGTTTTATTTTAGTTTAAAGGTTTTATCTTAAAAATCTCCTTCGGTTTTGGATTTTGAGTTGCAAGTTTTAAGTCAATCCTCAAACTCAAGTTTGGTTTGAATTCAAATTGCAATTTTTGAACTCCTTCAGAAGTTCAAAATTTCTAAACTCCTTTCTCCTCCCCGAGCTCGGCCCATCTTCCTTTCTGAGCTCAAGCCCATTCTCCCCCTTTTTTGCTCCTCTCCCCCGCTTGGTCTTGTCACCAAAGCACCAGCCGACAGATTGCGTGTTGCGCTTGCGCACACGCGCCAGCGCTCCCGCCCTATCTCGTCCTAGAACAACCTTCTGTGCATGCCGTACCCCACTCTGTTTCGTTGCTTTGTACTCGCCCTGTGCTCTCCCTAGCCACCCTTAGGACCAAGCGTCCTCAACCGAGCCCCTCAACGGCTCTCTCCTCCTCTTCTCCGGGTTATAAAGAGCCAGAGCAACCACCTTTATCTCCTTTCCACACCTAGCTCTTCCCCTCCCGCTCTTGTTGTTGTGGTGTGCCCGAAGCCTGAGCTCCGAGTTCAAGCCGCTGCGCACCTCCTCTCGGTCCTCGTCGCACCAGAGCAGCCTCCTCTTCTACCCGTGTCAATTCGTGTCCCAGAGCTCCTTGAAGCAATCCCCACTCATTTCAGTTTTGTTTCACAGGAGTCGTTGCTTTTCCTCTTCTCCTTCGGTCTCGGCTGACCCCTTCATCGCCGTCCTTCTTCGCCTTCGACTGAGAGCTTCGCGTTCTCCGCTCGACCTCGCTTCTCTTTTGTCCCGGTGAGCTTCCCACCATCGTTCTCCGTTCTTGTGACCTCCTCGGCTTCTCTCTTTGTCTTTTGACGTGAGTTTCTCCATCGCATCCAATGAATCTTCCTTTTCTTTCGACCGCGTCGAGCAGTCAAACTTTTATTTTCTTTCGACCGCGTTGAGAAGTCAAATCTTTCCTTTGACCGCGCTGAGCAGTTGAGTCCTCTTTCGACCACGCTGAGCAGTCGAGTCCTTCCTTCGGTCATGCCAAGTAGTCGTATCTCTCTTGCGACCACGTTGAGTAGTTGTATCCTCCATCTGACCAAGTAGTCGAAGCCCCCCGTTCCAACCAAGCGTAGTTGGATGAGCAGTACTCGAACCAAAGCTTCGAGGACTCCATTCTTTTTCGTTTTTAACTCTGATTCAAGTGAAACTTGCTTCTAAATTTTTTTAAATTCAAGATCATACTTTTGACGCTGATCTTATTTAATTTGGAGTTCTCTTTGCGTGTTTGTTCCTTTTTTCGGTTCGTTCGTCCGAGTAGAGTTTGAAGAAGCGAGAGACCTCCATCTCGAGTAAGCTCTCGACTACCAAGACTCTCTTACCTTTAATCTAAGCGAGTCAATGCTTTGATCATTTTGAGAGTATATTTTATGTAAATTACATTCCTTTAAACTACCAAAATTGCATGCTTTATTTCTCTAATCAAATGTATATCAACTCTTAAGGTAGTTAAATACTCATTTAGTGATTAATTAATCATTATGCCATCCTTTGTTAATTGAATCATTTATTCCATGTCACCCTAGTAACTATGTGGTATTTTGCTAGCTATAGGTTGTACTTAAGTGATGTGCTAGTTTTGCTTAAGTACTAGGGCATTAAAATGCCATATCATCATCTCTTAAAAACATGAAATTATTTTGGAGCAGTCGTAGGAGGTACATGAAATTGTTTTAGGGTAGTTGTGCTCATTCTCGCTCTTCCCCCAACCCTTCAAACCCTACGGATCTTGGAGATTATGCTTTCTACGAGGATCAAGGTGTCGATGGACAAGAATATGATGAAGACTAGTCTAGTCTCCAGTGATCGTAGTTAATAGTGGTCGTAGTCTCTAGTAATCGTAGTCTTAGTCTTGCCTTAATCTAGCTGGTCAGTCGGTACTTGCGTGCATCCAATATTTTTCAAGTCTTTGGTTAATATCTAGCGCACACGGGTTTTCCCAGTCACTTGCATGTGGAGAGATGAGCTCTACCCCTTCTTCCGCTGTAGTTTCTGTTGTTTTTTATTGTAATCAATTTGGCCTGTTTGGCCCGTATTGTAAAACTCGGCCCGATGCGGTCTATGTTACTCTGATGTTTGTAATATAATGTTTGGTTCGGTCTCCATCGTATATGAATTAATTCAGTGATGTATTCTGTGAGTGCTATCTACTGATTCAGAGAATAACACAGTGTGTTCACAGATGACTAGGATTTAGGTTTGACAATTGCATATTTGTTTAGTTTGTTTAGGCCCGGCAAATTGCATTTTTAAGGGCCGATAGGACGATCAACCCCATGGAACACACTTTTTTTTCCTCAATTTACGTAGGAGTTGGACTGTTTCATATGAATTCCCTAGCTTTAAATTAAAATATCAGTTGAAAACAAAAGATGTGTGCTGTTGTTTATCTAAGAATAAAAGTTTTCTTATAGATGATACTCAAACTTTTTAGGTATTCGAGAACTATGATGGAGCCACTTACTAGTTGTGGGGTACATATAAATCTATATAAATATACAAGGATGACCCTCCACTAAAATAGGATATAGTGACAATTAACCCTACGAGTTAAAGTTTTTGGATCCGCCGCTTCGCAACCAGAAGAGCCACATTGAGCCCCATTCTTTTGGAGCGGAAGAGCGAAGATAAATAGGTTTTAAGGAGAGGATGTTCAAATAGCTGGTCTGAACCATATATTAGAGATATGTGTTGTTCAAATAGCTGGTCTGAACCATATATTAGAGATATGTGTTTCTTTTGCTGATAGTTCTAGTGCTAGCGCTTACTACTTTTTACCGGACTTTCTTCTTTTTTGAAAAAAGGCACGAGCACTGCCATCAATTAAAGTGAGGAAAGAGTTTTAAGGGTTTACAACAACACGGTTGAAAGTGCCAAAAAAAAGGATTATACTCCAAACTCCAGAGGGTTACAAGCTCTGAGAGCACTAGCACGGGTTTATACCGGAAGTAGGGTATTGTTTGTGCATATGAGTTGTAATTAAATATATTTTTATGAAAAAAAACTAAGGTTATTAACAGCATCAAACAAAACCTTTGGCAGTTCCTCTTTAACCATTGTCCATGAAATTTGGAGTTTTAAAGATCCTTTTGTAGTAAGCTCACGGTAAAGAGCAACTCGTTTCAAACTTTGAGAACCCATCTTTGGACGTTGGTTGCTTGGCAAGAACATATGCACACAACCCTCTCCGTCTACGTTGTCTGTAGGGTCGGGACGATCCGCACCCTCTGTCCACTCAGACCGTGTACCGCTTACGTATGGACAACGTACACGACGACGTGCTCCTCTCCCACTGGCCCACGCGTGCACGCAGCCATGCCGGAGCAACGGCGAGGCCATCGCGCTCGCGACGTCGACCATCCCGACCCCCAACCGAAATCGATCGACCATCCCGACCCCCGACTGCAATGGTAGAGTACGTAAACACTACTACAAAAATGATTTGTAGCAACATCACCTTTTTCACAGTAGAGACGGCTCACTTACCAAGCGCCCCTACAGTGGCTGAGCTCGGCCCAGCTATACCAACCGCCTCTACAAATGGTTCAGCAGAGGCGGCTGGTATCACCAACCGCCCCTACAAATGGTTGGATTTGTAGGGGCGGCTGGAAACACCAGCCGCCCCTACTGTTTGATTTGTAGAGGCGGCTGGTCTCAGCCGCCCCTACTGGTTCATTTGTAGGGGCGGCTGGATAACCAGCCGCCCCTACAAATCGACCAGCATATAGTGCCGAGACCCCTTCTTCCTCCTCGAGCTGCACAGTGCAACCCGAGAGAGGAAGGAAGGGAGGCCTTGGGCACCTCCCAAAAATTGCTATTTTGAGGGGAAGGTTTTGAGTTAAATTCCTTTGGTGGAGAGGTTGTTGGAGGTAAGAAAATGGTTTTCCATACATCTTTTTGAAGTTTTAATGGTGGGTTATTTGCTTAATTAGAGTTTTGATTTTCTCTCTCTTCTATGGTGTTTGAGTAATTTATGGAGCAAATGAGGCTAAAATTTTGAATATGATAGGCTAAATTAGTTATGGAAATAATGTCATACCCTTATTTAGTCATTCTTCCTTGATTTTAGTGGACTATTAATTAGTTTTATGGATGTTTGAGCTACATCTAGATCTAGATACCTAGAACTAGGGTTTGTTTTTTTTACTAATTACATTGTTATTAATTTAGTGAAATATATTTACAATTGCTATTTACATTGCACCATACATTTAGAATTATTAATCGAATTTAGAATATCCTTCCATAAAATTCCTATGTATATTTTTTGAAGTAATAATTAATTTGTGAAGTATTAATTAGTCCTATTAATTCTTATCTTTGTTTTCTATATTGAAATAAAGATGGACGACAGAACTCTTGGATGTATGGTAAACAAAGGTGGGAGCCAAGTTTCGTGATGAAGTGGATAAATTTCTTCAAGCCGCGGAGAGCCATGCAATGTCTAGCAATAATAGTGGTGAAATTCTTTGTCCGTAGCGATTGCAAGAACTATCTCGCATGGAAAGATGTGACTATCATTAGATCACACTTGATTATGCGAGGATTTGTTAAAGACTACAGTTTGGAATCATCATGGTGAAGCGGTTATTAACAACGTTGATCCGTAAGAAGACGACGACGATTACCTAGATTGCATGGACCAATATGTAGCTGAATATGATGCGAGAAATAGACCGTGAAGAAGAAGGTAGTGGTGGTCATAACGACGGCTGGTGGCAATGATGGCGGAGGGCGTGTCGGGATGAAGATGACGGTGATTATTTGGAGGAAATGCTTGGGCCATTGGACCGAGATTTTACTAAAGAGCCCGAAAGGTCTAGAAAATTTAGAAATGGTTAAAAAGCCTCGAAGGAGACTTTGTATGGTGTTGAAAAGGGTTGTCCGACACCTTTGGACAGGTGCTACGTTTTGTGCTTGAGCTACTCATCCGAAGGCTAAATGCGGTGGTCGATCAGTAGTTTCAATGATCTCGCATTGCGTCTCTGTCTTGGTTGCCGCCACACCAAACTCGATTCCGCCAACACATACGGCGAAGAAGGTTATAAGTCCATTGACAATGGGGGTTGAAAAAATCCATGCATGCCCGAACCATTGTATCCTTTACCGTGGCGATACGTTCAAGTCACTAGATAAATGCCCCCGGTGTGGCACTAGTCGTTACAAGAACAATGACCTTTACAACGGGGAAGAAGCCTTCACAGGGAAGAAGAGGAAGAAAGGTGAGAAAAAGGTGGTACAAGATTCTCAACCCAAAGAGGACACTCCATTAGGCATCGATGCAAAGCAGAGAAGAATCCCCGCCTTGGTAATGTGGTACCTACCAGTCGTCGATCGCTTGAGGCGTATGTTCCTAAACCCTAAGGAAGCTTCACTCATGACATGGTGGGATGATGAACGCAAGGTGGGTGATGGTAAGATTGGACACCCTGATGCTACCCGATGTAGCGCTTTGATGCAAAATACCAAGAATTTAGCAAAGACCCAAGGAATGTACGATTTGGCCTTAGCACGATGGAATGAATCCCTTCAATGAGAGAACCGTGAGCATAGTACATGGTCGATTATCTTAACCATGTACAACATCCCAACGTGGTTGTGTCAGAAGAGAAAATATCTTCTCCTCACTATTCTCATTCAAGGTCCCAAACAACTAGGCATTGATATAGATGTGTTCCTCGAGCCTTTGATGCAAGAAATGGAGAGGCTATGGCGGTATGGAGAGCCGATGTACGACGCCTTCAGAAAGGAGGACTTCATATGTAGAGCCATTATCTTTGTCACTACCAATGATTACCTCATACTGCTTGCTTTGTGCGGACAGATCAAAGGGAAGACGGGATGCTTAGTATGCTTGGATGGTACTACATGGGTGTTCCTGGATGCATTCAAGAAGACAGTTTACCTAAGGTACCGACGATTCTTAAAGACAACTCATAGATACCGCAACAAGTTGTTCTTCAAATTTTATGACAACAAACCAAGAGACCGAATCCCCTCAGAGAGACGTCAAAACGGGCAACATGTGTTCGAAATGGTGAAACACATACATGGGACAAAGAGAGATAGAAGCACACCTCCTGTCCCCGGTGTACCTTTTAAGAAAAAGTCGATCTTCTTTAAGTATCTGCCTTATTGGCCGGACTTGGAGGTACCCCATGCCATTGATTCTATGCACTTACAGAAGAATGTATTTGAGAGTCTCATTGCTACCTTGATGGACACGGGCATGACAAAGGATGGTCTAAGATCACGGAAAGACATGGTGCGGCTAAATGTGAAGCGAGCTTCACCCGATACCTCGAGGTAATGGAAAATACCTCCTACCCGCGGCTAGTTTCAACGACTCGGATGAGAGGAGGCGATCCGCAATTTCTTGAGAGGGTAAAAGTTCCCACTGGGTTTTCACCAACGTGAAGAAGCTAGTGTCAATGAAGGACACACAATAACACGCTTCAAGGCTCACGATTGTCATGTGATGCTCACATTGTTCCTACCTATTGCAATCGGGCTATAGAGCCGAGTTCTTGAAAATGGCCATCACCCGCATGTGTTACTTCTTTTGAAGATCTCACGAAGACGATTGGTGAAAATGAGCTTGTGACCTACATGAATTCGTGGTGGAGACAATAAACCAACTAGAGATGTGTTTACCTCCCGCTTTTTTTATATAATGCCACATCTCAAGATTCACATGGTTCATCGAATCTGCACCGGGCCCTTGCTACTTACATGAAATGTGGTCCTACGAGCGGTTCATGTCGGTTCTTAACCGATACATGCATAATCGAGCATGCCAGAGGGCTCCATGATAGAGGGTTACAATACAGAAGAAGTCGCCGAGTCTTTGTCAAGAGTACCTAAAAGTACAAAGAGGGATTGGTAAACTCGATTCGTCACAAGGGTAGGTGACCGGAAGGGCACCAAGGGAGAAAAGTCTTCATCGACAAGGATTTCAACGAAGTTAGTCGAGCTCATTATAGTGTCTTGCGAGTACGAGGCGATGCAACCGTACATTGATGAACACTTGGATGTCATTAGGGCAGAGAGTAATGGCCGCTCTGACGATTGGGTCATGAAATAGCACAAGCATCGATTCACTACATGGTTGAAGGAGCAAAACCTACCGAATAGGGAAACCAGAGATGATATTACCATCAGAAGGTTGGTTGGGGGCCCATCGAGACAAGTGACATCATGGCAAGCTTACGACATCAATGGGTACACGTACTATACCAAAAGCAAAGGATAGTAATTGTGTGAACCAAAATAGCAGCGTTCGAATAGAAGCCATCAACGGAATGGGGCAAAAGACCCCATACTTTGGCATCATAGATGATATATGGGAACTTGACTATGGAATGGGTATACAGATGGCCATGTTTAGATGTCATTGGTCAAACAACACCAAGTGAATGAGATCGGGTTCACGATCGTGGACCTCAAGAATATCGGATCTGTGAGATGACCCTTGGGTGCTCGCTTCACGTGTCACACAAGTTTTATATTTACGTGACCGAAAACTAACCTACCCCAAAAAGAAGACAAAGCATGTGGTTGCCTTGGAAACAAACTATTATCGGAGTAGACGGAGTGGATGATGTTGATGAGTACAATAACTACGATGAAATGCAACTATTCACCGACTTTCCTAAGAAGATCGGTGTCGTGAAAAGAACTTGCCCAAAGACATACCGCCATGGGAACGAAAATGTGCCAAGGGAAACTTGTTACAAAGCTAGTTGTTCAAGTTTGATGCATGGTGTGTGTATCTGGTACTATATATATATATATATATATATATATATATATATATATATATATATATATATATATATATATATATATATATATATATATATATATATATGTATGTATGTATGTGTGTTCAGATGCATGGAGTGTGTTTGGAGAAAATGTCCGAACCAAAGTTGTATATTTTGATGAGTTCTACAACTTTTATTTTACATCCTTTTCATTTGACATCATTTTCCATAACTCTGTTCAAAGATTTCATGATTTAAAAATTGTAAATTATTTATGCAGTGGTGGTTCAGAACCGCCTACAAATCTATTTTTAGGCGGCTTGTAATCTCAACCGCCCCTACAAATCTTTTTTAGGGGCGGCTTGTAATCTCAACCGCCCCTACAAATCGCCCTCCTATATAAGCTGGAGGGCGCGGGCGAGGCCGAAATCGGCTAGGTCATTGGGCGCAGTGCCAAAAATTTTCCGCGCCGCCGCGTTAGGGTTTGCGGCCTCGCCGCCGCCGGCCCGTCCCGTCCTCTGCCGCCTCGGTCCGTGCGCGCTCACGCCGGTGCTCCTCTCCGACGCCGGTGCTCCCTCTCTCGACGCCGGCGTCCTCTCCGATCTCGCTCCGCCAGACGCGACTACGGGAGCCGGCCGCCCGTCCGTCTCTCGCCGCCTCCGCCGCGCGTCGGCGTCCGTGCTCTGCTGCCGCCGCCGCCGTCGGCCGTCCTCGTGCTCTGCCGCCTCCGCCGCCGTCGGCCGTCCCGCCCTCTGCCGCCCGGTCCGTGTGCTCCTCTCCGACGCCGTGCGAACTCCACGGTTGAATTTTTACACTTCAAATAGAAATACTGCCTCATGATATGCCTGTGAATACTGCCTTGGCCTCTCGCATTTGGAGATAAATCTCTCTTTATATAGATAGGTATCTCTGTGGATAGAGGATAGTCTAGATCAATTTGGAGATAAATCTCTCTCTATGTAGATAGGTATCTATGTGGATAGAGATAAAGATAGGGATCCCTATAAATCGAAATATATGGAAAAAGTGCAGCTCCAGTTGAGGGTTTACCAAGTTTTACATTTTCCTTTTCAGCGATACACCATGTTATGGGCTAATGACATTAAACCCATTCACACTTGTTCACCAATGGTTTCTAATGGCTTATAAACTTCCCTAACTTCCTGGAGATCATATGCACAGCTACTGGTAGAGCTTCCCAGACTTTGGGCCCCATCAAAAGGGATAATTATTTATATCTATGTTATGATTTGTGAAAAACAGGGTTCAATGGGCAAGCTAAAGATTTCTAGGATTTTTTTCCCTCCACATCTTTGATTAGTGATGTATAGTCCAATGCAGTGCAGTAAAACACCAGGTACTGCGAAATGGAAATAATAGAAATTGTGTGCTTTTCCAGATGACTTGTATATCAGCCAGCCTATACTGCGAAATTGTACTGCTAAATGCTTCATCAATGGTGACTTGTATGGATGGGAAAATCATGAAAATTGCATCCGGTCGAATCGATCATGACTTCTGTTCAGGAAATTATTTAATTCGATTTTTAGTGTTTTGTTAAGACTTTACCTTGCTATACATTCCTTTGGAAGTCCCAATTAATGGCATTGGGTTTTGGTCTTAACCTTCTGGTAAGTGGTAACCCAAAGGACGTTGGCAGATATTTATTTGAGATAAATTTGATCCAAATGTTGCTATTTTCTTCGAGACTATATGGCCTATAAGTTAGGGTATTACCCTTAAGCAATCATACTAGAACATCATAGGTAATGCTTGTAGAAGCCGGCCGGTCGTGTGTGTGTTTTCCATGATTTGTCCAGGATATATGTGAATTTATTGTTGGATCAATCGTTACTGTTTTCTTCAAGAATACTACTGGAAATTCTGTGAAACTGACAAACCATGCATACGTACATTAATTTATTTCCTACAGTGAAGGAGATTACCTTCCATTTTCTTCCATCTTCCTAGGAAAACTCTAATTTTGAACATGTTGGTGATGATCCATTAGATTATGATCAAGTATTTTGTCCTAAAAACGAAATGGTGTGCATATATAGTTATCTTAAGTCTGAATATGAAACGGAGGAAGAACATGCAGACAATTTCCATTAGATTATGATCAAGTATTTTCCTTCATCGTTCCTTGCAAGTTATTAACGTGCTGATTTAGTAGTTCCTGTTTGAACTTTGAACACACCAAATGGCTTCAGCAAGTTTACGAGTTATGATTCTTGACTTGGGTAAGTTCCTGTTAATGTTCTACCTAGCCGAGCTTCCTTGTTGCTACATGATGCCATCTTGATCCATCGACGTTGCTTAATATCGTTCTTCCTTGTAAATTATAGCTAGTAATATATGCCAAATTAGTGTTCGGTTTTACGTACGCGATAGATAGCGATATATAGGTTGTCGTATGTAATATTGTAATGTACGCCGTTTACATGCTTACTTCCCACATGGCATGAGGAGGTGGGCCCACGAATGTTGAATAATCCTTGATATATAGTTTATGTGTTTACTATTTCGCTTTTGTTGTGCATGTGCATGGCTAACTGCTAGTCATGGCATTGAGTGTTTCAGTTTTCTCATACGCATTAGTAGTTTGTGCGTGTTCGACTTCCAGAGATTCACGTGCGTAGAAGCCGGCAAGGCTAACACAGAAATGCTATGCAAAAATTTCTTCCACGTATGGCTGAATATGTTATGATTGTATACATGGTTTTATGTGTTGTTTAAAGGGCACATGGCTTGGTATGTTGTATACCGAGGACGATGAGGGGGTCTTTGCAACCTGGGCTCAATGCCATGCTCAAGTCATGGTTTTCGCAATCTATCGCTACAAAAGCTTCCAGTCAAAATAAGAGGCGAGTCTTCCTACTTGGAGTTCAACCGTTGTGAAGATGACAGAGTTTTTGCGAAGCTCTTTGCCGCTTATCGTTGCAAAAAATCTTGGCTATTTCTTGTTTGCATGGTTCGAGTCTTTAATGTTGGCGTGCTCATCTTTTACATTGTTAGACGTGGAACAATTGTGCGTGATGTTGTACCTATAACCGTGTATCTCTTATGCTCTCAAACTGAGTTTCTATTTTAATGATCATGTCAATTCTCATTGGAGTGCATATGTTCTACTTGTACTACTCTCATCTCTCTTCCTTACTACTATTATCGCTATCTTCTCTTCTTCCTTACTATTTGTACTACTCTCATCTCTCTTCCCTACTACTACTCTCACTGCTCTATTAGAGGATCGAAATAGTGTTGTTTATCTGTATTTGTTGCATCTATTAGAACAAAGCACAAAATGACGGGGACAACAGACGACACAACCCGAGGCCCCGAACAAGTGCCAATCTTTGAAGACGAACAACCGAGTTGCTTATCGAGGAGCAGTTCAACCAGAGCTAGACGATGATCTACAAATGTTATTAGATGGGGACCATGAGGAGGCTAATGATGAAGACGCGACGAGGATGAAGAAGAGGGATATGTAAGTCCGGAGGATCCTTTCCCACCTGTAATGCATGAGGCCAACCGAAGAGGAGTTGGGCAGGATTTTGATCCGAACGAGGAGGTAGGGATAAAGCCTTAGTTCATACATTATGCTTGTATATAAGATCGTGTTATCATTACTAACACTTCGACCTAATAGGCCCCTTCTCGAACTCTACGACGTCGCGACATCTCGCGCACAAGAAGTAGCAGAGGAAGCTGGAGCAGGGCAAGAGCCACGAGCCACAGAGGCAAGAAGTAGCAGAGGACATCGATGGCGCCTCGGCTCCACAACCCGGCCACAAACTCGGCAACAGGGCAAAGAGGGGACGAGGAAAAGAAGTGCTAGCATATATCCAAAGGACACGGTATATGTGATAAGAGAGGTCGGGAGGCTAGGGGAGCCACTTGAGCCAAAACATCTCGAGCTAAGTGGCGTAACGCAATTGGGGCGCTGTAAGAGATGAGTTGAACCCGCAATCCCAACTTGGAAAGAAGTACCACTGATATAAAGAAAGTCTTATGGGATAAGTTGATGACCAGTTTTAGATTCCGCGGAACCAGGAAATGGTACGCCGTCATGCTATGAAGCGATTGAGAGTCATGGAGAGGTTGGAAGTCGTCTCTCAACGTCAAATATGTCCAAAGGGATTAACTCCCTTCAAGGAGTTTGGCAACATAACTCTGGACAATGGGAGCGGTTTGTGGCTCGTAAGACTTCAGTGGAAGCATTGGCCCTCGCGTGCGTGAACAACGAGCGGGCGAAGAAGAACGTGCACCACCATCATCTAGGACCGGTGGGTACTATAGAAAGGAAGAGCAATTTAGGAAGATAGAGGAAGATGCCGATCACCGGGACATACAACTTGCGGGGTTTCAAAGCGCACAGGAACTGGATCCTTTCGAGGAATAAAGAAGCATCCAAGGCGCTTAAGTTTAGTAAGCCGGAGATCAAGAGACAGATCAAAGATCTTGAACTATGCTAAACAATGCGTAAGGGCTTATTTAAGCCTTCCAGAGAGAGGGATGAGCTTAGCCTTGCCTTGGGAAACCCCGAGCACACAGGCCGTGTCAGGGGGCTAGGGAAAAGAGTGATATGGAAGGAGGGATTTGAAGAGGATAGGCACATGTACAAGAAACATGATAGAGACCGAGAGGCTAACCTTGAGGTCCAAGTAAAGGCTCTAGTTGCGAAGGCGTTGCAGGAGCAAGGATCACAACTGAGGCGCGAATCGTAATGCCACCACCGGACAAGCGGAAGTTCGCAGCACCAAGGTTCCATCTGCAGCCACAACCGCGTCGATCGCATACGGAACCTACTCCTTGCACTTTGGTTGTTCTCATGGGCGAGCAATCAAATATGATTGAGGTGGCAACGGTGAGGCACATCCTCCAGAGGCACTTATCACACTAATCGGATCCCGTCGGACTACACTAGGGTCGAGATTCAGACCGTGAAGCCCGAATTCAGCCAGTGGAGGATAGACTTTCCAACTCCTGAGGGACTTCAAATACTCGGAGAAGTAGTGAACCAGTTCGTCCTCTAGCACAAGCGAGACATCATATTGACTACGATTACATCGCCTGTGAAGACACCGTTACGTTTGGAGGGAGTTGAGGAGGGGGAGATACAGACACCACATCATGACCAACAATTGCCTGAGATGCAGACACCGCCACCTCGCGATGACGTGCCTCATGATATGCCACCGTCTTCACCGCCTCCTGGAGGATGTGTAGAGCCGACACATGAACAACAAGAGGCCGCACAACAAGGCATAAAGAGCATGCGAAACAAGTTGATGCACCCGAAGGTGCCCACGGCGAGCCAGAAATTCGAAAAAAGCATCCAATCAAGATAAGGCCAGCTTATGTGCCGATGACAGATGTCGTGGGGGTGGAAAGGTGGTATGGCCATGATATGTTCAAGCCGGAGAACCAAGCGCCAAGATCTGAGAAGGCCGTCACCAGCAAATGGAAACAAGTGCAAGGGCACGCACCAACCAAAACCAACCAGGTTACTTGCAAGTACGTAAATGTTGAATGCATCACATGGTCAAAGAATTGCCCGCAAAAATATGAAAGAGGCAAGTGTTTCCTTCCAAATCGGGTGATCCAGTACCTACCAATTGGAATGAAAAGGTTTCATGATTGGTACTTGTGTGCTATCCCGACGAAGGTACATCTCATAGAGGCAAGGTTCCCGCCATGACATTTGGAGGCCCAAAGGACAAATTGCCTTTGACTTTGATGACATCCATACTATCTTTCGCCTCGGAGAAATGGAAACCAATCTCATTCGCGTGTGGTGCCTGTAAGTCCTAGTCCTATTGCATTGATATGATTGTAATCTTTAGATTTTGTTATAACTAACTAACCCGCGCTATGATTTGTAGAATGCAAGTGCACATTTCAAGTAAACTTCCTAGCAAAGACCAAGCAGGGTACTTGGACCCTCAATTAATAGCCAGACGAGGTTTAATTTCCCGACAAGTGGGGACTGACCACAAGGAGCTCGCCCGTGGAGAGACCGTTGAGGAGAAAGATAAAATACGGAATGAAAAATTAGGAAGGAGTGCTATAAGGTTGCGCGTATATTTGAGAGCTTTCTCGAATGCAAGACAAATCCTATATATTTCTACCCTACAACTTCAAGTAAGTTTAACTATATCCTTCAATCTTTAATGAGCCATATTATTTTCTTCGATGCAAACGAGCTTATCTATTCCTATGATTAAATTTATGCAATGAGCATTGGATTTGTGTAGTGTATCGACCTCAAGCTAGGCATGGCGTGGGTCATGGATCCACTTGATTATGACGAGTCGCTTTACAAAGATTTCATAAGCATTCTTAAGACGTATACTTATCAACCATCCTCATCGACTTTTGACTTTTCAATACTAACTAACTTGCTTTTGTTAAATTCATTCGAGCGAGCGTCATGTGTACTACGTCAACAAACTCAAAGGGGTGCATGATCCAGAGAGGAAGGGTGACCTATATGTCAAAACAAGATGGCCGGTAAGTGCAACTTACTTTAGTACTTCCATTACGTTGCCGCCACAAGCATTGACGTTTTTATATGCGAAACTCACAGTGCCACAAGCGTAAGTCCGGAGTTTGCATGTGGATATTACGTATGCACTTACATGAGTGTCACCGGTGCTTACAGAGACACCCCTTTATGGTATGTTATAACTAATTCACTCTTCGTATAACACACGCATATGTTATGAAATACTAAACTTAAAATTGTCTTGTAGTGGAAAGATGAGATAGGAATTTGTAGAAAACCACTCAACGATGATAGCCTCCTGGAGCTCGTCGGGGACATTTGCAACTTCATAATGGATGCTATTATACACGTCAGAGGTACATACCATGACGACACGTCTATGCTAGGACGTCGCCCTGAGTACGAGTTCCTTCGTGAGTGGGAAGGAATGCATTTAGGACATTGAGAACAATGTGTATGTAATATTATCGCACTTTATGCTACAAGTGTTTGTAATGATAAATTATAAACATGATGTTGCGCGGATGTGAATATAATGTCTCGTTGAACTTGTTAATATCATGTCTTCAATTATATATATATATATATATATATATATATATATATATATATATCATGCATGGTTTGATATATATACCGTGGTTTGAGAATTTCAATTTTTTTTGGCGGGAAAACAGATTGTAGGGGCGGCTGTAGTTGCAAGCCGCCTCCACAGAGAAAATTACAGAGGCGGCTGGTCATCTAAGCCGCCCTTACAAATCTAATTTGTAGAGGTGACTTGTAATCCAGCCGCCTCTACAAAACAGTTTGTAGGGGCGGCTCTATACACTAACCGCCTCTACAAATAAGATTTGTAGGGGCGGTTCAGAAACCGCCCCTACAAATCTCTGATTTGTGGCGACGGTTGGGTAGGGGCGGCTGGCCGAGCCGCCTCTACAGAGGCTCACCAGCCGCCCCTACAGTGCTCTGCTGTAGTAGTGAGACTTGCCATTACTTTGTTCTCAACTATTGGATCAACTAATCAACGATGAGATCAAACGTTACAGTAAGATGCTAATAAAAACAATAGAAAATATTGCAATATTGTTTTTCCACGTGTACATATAGATACATGTATTATCAACATCATCAAATGTGTTACCCACGTGCGGTTCTGCAATTTCGAAAACATCTACATGTTTTCGAGTGAAGAGAAAACATGGCTTAGTTTTCAGCCCAAGCCATGGTACAGATCTACTGAAAACGTGAGGGTGGTGAGAGCTCAACGGCTCGCTCTCACCCGCCTGCATTCGAGGCTTGCCTTCGTCGTTGATGCTCACCTGGGTTTAGAAACAGTACACTTACACGTGAGTGCGTTCAGTGATCAAAATGTGTGCTCGCGTTCCGTGAGGTTAAGTCTTCGCGTTCTAGATTACACGTATGTTTAGAATACACCCACATATATGTATAGGCATAGTGTGTGTGATGTGTGTGCGTAAATGCGTTTGACGTGTACTTTAAAAAAAATCTACTGAAACGCGACTAATTTTTCGTATTAACTGAATGGCTACGTACCAGCATACCGGGCCGTTGTTTCTTGAATTGCGTATTGGCCTATCGGGGGAGGCGGAAGGCATATAGGCCTAACGGACGTTCGAAGTAATTCGGCCATGATAAAGTGGACTTGAGCTTGGTGGAATTTCCGAATTTGTGAGAGCTAAGGGCGGTGAGTTATTCCTGGTAACCTTGGGCCTCAGCACAAGTACCTATCTACATCATGATGGCCCAGACGTCTAGCTGTCCTGATATTTTCCCCTAAAGAAACTATCCTGATATAATGTTAGGTATTATCATACAAATTCACTCGTGAAGCATGAATGATATATTTTAAATATCGTATAAAAAAATATATATTAGAAATAATTAGAACCGGATGATATTTGCATTCAACGATTTAGCAGAATTCAAAGAATTTAGGGAAACTTGAGGTGGTCGGATCCCTCGTATATGATTTTTTTTTTCAATCTATTAGGGGTTATTTGCAAAATGCTCATCATGTGGTCCTGAAAGTCCTTAAAGCTAGTCCATCCAACTGTTATCCGACGACCCACATTAAGATTTTGCATGATTGCACCCAAAACTTGGTTCGTAGTACATATATCCTATTTTCTTGAGTTGTAAAGATGTGGTTTTATCAGAGAATATCCTGTGCTTCTCGTGCTTCCCGCTTCAAAATACAGCTCAAATGGTCATAAAAAACTCTAAATAAATTTGGTTATATAATTCATGATATAATGAAGCATCTTGCAAAAAAAAAAATGTGACTTACATTAGGAAAACCTGACTTATGTTATCATGTGATATTGTTCTAAGAAAGGGTGTTGTGTACAACTCCTTTATAATTGAACGTGGGATAAATTGTTTCGAAGGTAGATTCAAAGGGTAGGTGTCGGCTAACACACTACAACATGAAGGGCATTCAAGGCGTTTTCTAGAAGGCATTTTAAGAAAACGCCTTGGATTAGCCATTTTAGAAGGTATTTTAGAGAAAAAGTCATCAAAACTCCCTATCTACAAAGGGGTTTCTTAAAAACGCCTAAAATACTGCATAATCAAGAATTTTTTTATTTAATCCTTTTTAATAATGTTTTAAAGTTAACCCCTCACTAACTTTATTTTTAATTCTGACCCATTTGGTCACGCTAGACTCGCGGCATGGCAAAAGTATTCTGTTACGCCACGGATCTTGGCGTGGTCAAAGCTGCCATGCAAGCCATTGCGTCCACGATGTGCCAGCGTGGAGAGCTTTCGTGGCCCAGTCCTATTAGGTCGCCACTAGCGGCATGGTAAAACTCCTTTGTCATGCTGTGTGTACTAGCGTGACTAAACTGTGCCACCACGCCAGTCTTTGGCGCATTCTAGAGGCGCTGACGAGGGGCCAAGTCCTGCCACGCCACGTCCATTGGCGTGACAAAGCGCAATAAAACTCCATGGTCAGTCCTCCTTCCCCTTCCTCCGCCAGCTCACTCTCCTCCCCCCTATGTTAGCATGGCGGCACTTGAAGCACTTATGTATGGCTACTTGCGTATGTAGTTGTGATGAACTAGTTATGAAGTATGTCTTGTGGACCTTTATATTTATGTTGTGCCCTGCCTTATGTGTGATGCTATTGAGCATGCTCTGTCACACCAAGAATTGAATTGAAAAATGCACCCTCCACTTGATGGGGTGTGTGTGTGGGATCCACCCTTGAAAATATTTGGGTTTAGGGTACGCATGCGCACTGTTGTCACAGTTGTAGTGTTTGCAAAACCAATTCCATTCGAAAAAGAGAACAAAATTTGAAATAGACTTCATAATGTAGTTGCGAATTATATAACATGCATGGTTTGATTACGTGCATAAAAACAATAGCATGCACAAATCAACAAACCGAAAAACACCTACGATACATGTGTGTCTTTTTGGAATAGAAAAAGGGTGGATTGGAATGAAGTTAATTAGTCTTTGCGGTCCATCGGTCCCTTCCCCTTGTTTCCATAGTGCCCCTGGTGGCGGCCAGTCTCGAAGGCATCCATGTTCTGCGAGATGGGCTAGACGATTGAATGATGTTAGCAGAACGTAAGGCCAAATCAATAATTAGGATACAAATTAAACATAACTCACCTCTTCGATCCGGACTGCCCTTGGGCGATGGGGCGTGCTAGGACGGCCGCTGGTCTCATTAGCAGGAGCCTTCCCCTTGTCCACCGTGCACTTGGCCTGGTTGTACTCAGTTTCTTGTTCAAGGGTCCTCCACCATCACCCTGCTTTTCTGGGCTTCTCCAGTGCCTTTTCAATATGGTCGGGTATGTAAGGTTTCCAATGTTCGAAGGTCTCAGCTCGCTTCGCGTAGTTGAACATATACTTTGCTCGATGAACGCCCTATCGTACATATCCGTGCCGTCGATCCATTGGAAACAAGTTGCATCGCATCTCCGGCTGCCATTATGCACCCATGAAGTTAGGGATATGTGGAATGCAACATAACATGTGAAAAATCTATAAGTTACGCTTACAAGGATGTTCCTATACATGTAGTACGCCCGGGCGGCAATCGCTAGGTGTGTGGACTAAATGATCTTTTCTGGTTCTTCACACACACATTGAGAGTGTGGGAACTCCGGTGGTACCAGCACATCCTTTATAGAACAATCCTGGTAGGGTTTAGCCCTTTCGGCAAGCCACTTGCGCTTCTACAATATCTTCACATAGAAGTTCACTGACGAGTCTGACATCTCCCTCTCTGTTGTGTGAACCAAGCTTTGATGAAGTGTTGGGTATGGTGGTGTAGTGTCTCCTCCAGCTTTCTTCTACCTCCTTTTTATAAGTAGATATGGTGTAGTGCTGAGGGTGGAGGGAGAAGAGACAAGACATCGGTCTGAAAAGTTGGCGTGACATAGTGTGGTCATTTCAGTCTGAAAAGGTGGCATGAAAGAGTATGGTCATTTCAGTGTGAAAAGGCAGCGTCGTGGTGTGTTGTCTTTTTAGTCTGCAAAGGTGGCAGTGTGTGGCGTGACAGAGTACGGTCTTTTTGGTTTAAAAAGGTGGCATGGCAGAGTGTGGTCATTTCGATCTAAAAAGCTAGTGTCGCAGTGTGTTGTCTTTTCGGTCCACAAATGCTGCGCCCGATTCTAAGGCTAAGTCCTACCACGTAGACCCTCTTGGCGTGACAGGACTCAGCTGCCACGTCGTGGGAACTGGCATGGCTTAACCGTGCTGCCACGCCAGTGCTTGGCCAACCCCAAAGGTGTTGCAAGGCCGTGCTCGATTTTGGGGCTAAGTCCTGCGACATCGCCCCTCTTGGCGTGACAAGACTTAGCTGCCACGCCATGAGAACTAGTGTGTCTTAACTTTGCCGCCACGCTAGTGCTTGGCCAACTCCAGAGGTGTTGCAAGCTCGCACCTAATTCTGTTGCTAAGTCCTGCCACGTCGTCCCTCTTGGTGTGACAGGACTCAGCTGCCATGCCGCGGGAACTGGTGTGGCTTAACTGTACCGCCACGCCAGTGCTTGGCCAACTCCAGAGGCATTGCAAGGCTGCGCCCGATTCTAGGGCTAAGTCCTACCACGTCACCCCTCTTGGCGTGACAGGACTCAACTGCCACGCCATGAGAACTGGCGTAGCTTAACTGTGCCACCACGCTGGTGCTTAGCCAACTCTAGAGGCGTTGCAAGCCAACGCCTGATTCTGAAGCTTAGTCCTGCCACGCGGCCCTTCTTAGTGTGATAGGACTCAGCTGCCATGCCATGGGAATTGGCGTGGCTTAACTGTGTCGCCACACGAGTGCTTGGCCAACTGCAGGGGTGTTACAAGCCTGCGCCTGATTCTGGGGTCATGTACTACCACACGCCCCTCTTAGCGTGACAGAACTTAGCTGCTACACCGTGGGAACTAGCGTGGCTAGCCCAGTTTTTTTTGGCAGATCTAATACATCTCACATTCCTCCATTCATCGAATTATTCAATCAATTCAATACATATCACATTCATTCCTTCAATTATTCAATCAATGCAATACATCTCACATTCATTCTTTCATCCATTCATTCATTCCATACATAAAGCTACAGGTACTACACTCAAGTACATCACTTGCGCTTGCACATTGAACCCATGCCCGGCGTGAACCTAGCAGTTGGATGCTCGCCACGGGTGCCCTCCATGACATTCATGCTGCTAATGTTTGTGCGACCATAGCAATTACGGAATAGAGGCATGGCCTGAGTTGGCTATGCCGGGGTAGGTGCATGAACAAGATCCGAGAGGACCATCTCGTTAAGCAACCCAGCATCCACATCATCGTCATCTCGTGCTACGGAAGTGAAAGTCATTGCCCATTATGAGGTAGTACTACTACAAAAATGTTAATACTGGATGCCTGATCACAGACGGTTGACCAAAATCGTTTGTATTAAACACAATCACAGATGATTTTGGTTTAGCGACCATCTGTGTTACTTTCTACGCTAAAAATCGTCTGCGAAGTATCACTAACGGTTCTGAACAAGAACCGTCTGTGTTGACCATAATATCACAGACGATTCATGTTGAAAACCGTCTGTGAAGTATCACTGACGGTTTTGAACAAGAACCGTTTGTGATATTTGGTATGACAGACGGTTCTTGGTCAGAACCGTCAATGATATTTCACAAACGGTTTTTAATATGAACCGTCTGTGATATTATGGTCAACATAGACGGTTTTTGTTTGAAACCGTCTGTGATTCGCAACGCGGGATGATGGAAATTTTTGGACACGTGTGCGGGAGGTGAAATATTTTGGCACTGTCCTTATATATTATAGCCACCCCTGCCTTATCTTCCATTAGTTTCTCCCTCTGCCCCACGCCGAGCTCCGACTACCGCCGACTACCGTCGTGAGCTCCTCTGCCTCCGGTTATGACGCCACGATTCACTGCACAAGGCACTCTTGTCGTAAGAGTGTCTTGTGTAGTGCCACCGTCGCGACACAACGGTGATGCTGTCACCGCCTTTCCTTCACTACCGATGATATCCCCCATCTTATCCCCTCCCCTCTCTTCCTGGTTGATATCTCAAATGCCAGTAAGTGATCAATCGCTTGTCGCCTCCCCTTGTCTTGTTGCTTTTGGTGGCTCTTAGTGGTGATTGTGGTTTTCTTATGAATGAATAGATTAAGATAAGATTACAGACATCGATAATGAGCACATCGACATCCCTGACTCTAAGTGCCAGGCCATTGTTCGCCTCTTCGTCTCGGACTCGTTTTCGTGCACTGTCCGGTAAAATAGCCATAACTTTTGCATACGAACTCGGATTACAACGTTCTTTAGCTCGTTTGAAAGCTAACGAAAAGTTCAATCCTACAATCCATAAGTCCAAGTTAGATTCATTTGTGAGGCTCTAGAAAAGTGAAAAATCCAAAAAAGGTCGTTTATGGCCTCAAAACTGCCTCCGAAGTTTCAGCACCCGTTTTCACCGCTCGTTTGCCGTCTAGTTTGAGTTTTCTTTCATTCCAGATTGTGTAATCAACCATATGTAGATATTTGGGTCCAACTGTCCATCAATTGATTGGTTTGGCTCAAAATCTAATTTTTTTGCAACAGAAAAAACTATCACAGACGGTTCTAAATAAGAATCGTCTGTGATAAATAATCAGAACCGTCTGTGAAAATAGACTATCACAGATGGTTCTGAACAAGAACCGTCTGTGATAGTTTTTTCACAGACAGTTAAAAAACCGTCTATGATGACCTATGACATTATTGACCCATAGACTCAGACGGCTTACGAAACTATCTGTGATGATGTTTTTGAACCGTCCATGAAGACCTTTTTGTAGTAGTGTAGCACCATGGGATGACCTAGAGACGCATCTGGTAGCTAAGGTAGCATAGGATGAGCCACTCCGAGCTGGGGCAGCTTGAAGCACATCCCTCGCGACGGTGTAGTTCATTTGTTACAATGTGGTTGTATCGACGGTGAACTATCTACAAGGACAAACAAAAGAGAGTAAGAAATAGCCCATGACCAATTCCATGAATAATTTGGACAATTTAACATAATTGCTATGCGTTAAAGAAATGAAAATAGTTAAAATTCGTAATATCATGAATAATTTGAGTTTGTTGTAAGGTATTGAAGGCATAGGATACCTCAACGAAGTTCCTTATGTGGTTGTAGCTCCCCTCCGTACCCTTGGGTAGAATAAGCACCTCATCAGCCTCGTTGCTTATGCGTGCAAGCTGGCTTCCCTGTGAACGAGTAAACATTGGTAATTATTTTAATTTAAATGTTAATGTTATATTAATTAACTCTATTCATGTTCATCACTAATACATTCTAGTTGGTGTTTTAACTAATTAACCCGTATGCTAAGGGATACTAGGACCATCTCCTAGTGATCTACTAAGACCCTGTTTGGTACAACTCTAGATTCTTATTTTTTAGATTCTGCTCCTGATTCTCCAAGAATCCACTCCTCTGAGAATCTAGAGTTGTCAGATAAAAGTGTTTGGCTGATAGGTTGGCTTCAGATTCAAGAATGAGAGAATTGTATGCAAAATGTCTATACTATCCATGATTTTGGCACATGTATATTGTTTTGTACATATTACTAGCTTATTTATGTGGTCCCTTTGTATGTTGTTATTTTGGACATTATTTCTTTAAAAATTTTTTTGACCAAAAGTATTTAAAATTTTTGACATAAACTCAGCAAATGTCCGTATTGTCATTCATCATGAATGTGAACCCGGTTATCCACTCGGCCAAACATTTCCAATCCACCATGAAAACGCATAAACAGTAAACATAAGCATGGTACAGAGAACACATTCTCAGCAACGAGATGCTCAATTTGTAATGGTTTCATTACATTAGATGCAAACTGAGGATGAGTATATGAATAACGAATTTTCTGATGAGCTTCAATTACATGAGTACATTAAGCGCAATAATTCACAATGCAACAGCGGATCAAGTCAGCATCAAGAACATGGGATCAATGTTACAACCATCTCTCGATAATTAACATCACTTCTGACCAATTCAACTAGAGTAATTACCAATATATACATCACTAATGTTAAAATAAACCAAACAAAATTGAAGTTACTACAAAATTGAAGTTACTACCAATGTATACATCACTACTGCTACATCAAGCTGGCATGAAAGCTAGAACCACTGCAGCCTTAAGAACCACAACCATCTTGATTCTTCTCTTTAGTTTTGTGTTCAGAACCTCCATCCAATCATCCTTCAAAATCTCCACCTTCCAAACCAAAGAAACTTCATAGTATGTAAGGAGTGGCTTCACAGTACAAAAGTATACAAATATTTGATAACACATCCCCACTACAAAATTCCTCCTAGCTGATGGAAGGAACATAAAAGCTAGAAACTCAATGACAGCTAATGGTACATGTCAAGCATTATCTAGACTAGTAGCCTTTGCGTGCCCTTGGGCACGCGAGAATAGACTCTGATGAAAGATCTAAATAAGATTGTGCCGGTTGTAGTTGCGTATTGGAGCTATGATCTATCTATCGTAGTGCAGAATGCATGTATCATAAATGGCAATAGGGGTCATCACGTAGGGGGCATCAGATGTACCTTGTAAAGAGAAAGGTCTAAATACAATGCACTTAGTACAAGGTGGTTGTTATACTGGTAGATAACACTACTGGTTGGATATAGTTTACAAAAGGTAATACTCTGGTTGGCACTATTATACAGGTTGAAGTGTAGAGATATATTACACAAATAAAGTGAAAAATGTGTTCGTTGTAACGTTGCCCCTCCATTCTTTTCTATAATGAGCTAATTATCAGAGAAATATTATCAGATTATGCCAGAAAGAGTGAAGGGTAATTATCAGAGAAATATTACATGCTCTATAGCCAGAAAGAGTGAAGGATGACACATTATTGGTGCTACAGCTCTGGACATATAAAACATCTTTGGAATCAAGGATTCACACTGACCGGATAGTTCCTGGCGAATTGCAATAAATTCTCCAATAAGATGAAGCCTCTACCTCTGTAATGACAACATAGCAAGAGATCATATATCTCAATTTCTCTAGTTTAGCTACAGAATCCATCTCTTTCAATTGTTCTGATATTAGTCTCTGAAGGTCGGTTCTAGGAAAAGAAGCACACCAAAGGGCCTTCAGTGCTTCCTAATAGATGAAAAAAGAGCTGATAGATGATAGGTTAAGTAAATAGGCCCACTTTCTGAAGTGTCATCTAAAAGTACGAATGAGCAACACTGCAAGACGCAAAAAGATGATCTGGATTGGCATGTGTAACTTAACAAAATGAGTTAAGCTTTAGTTCTTCATAAACTTGCAGCATTGGTAGAAAAACTCATTTTAACAAGGATTTAGAATAGTTACCGAAGAAAGGCCAGTGTTGTTGCACTGTAGGATAGAGAGATTGTCTTCATTCTGCAAAATTACCTCAACTAATATGTATACAATATACTAAGTCTAACAAATCAAAGCTATTCAATTATTAACAACCAGTATTTCCAAAGATCTATGGACATGTTAATTCTTTCAGTTTTTGTTTTTTTGTCAATTTCATGGTAATTCAGCTATATACCATGTTGCCTGTGAGCGAAAAAGGGTTTTAAGACAGATTAGATTAGATTTGAAACTGAAAAACAAGTGAAGACCAAAGAGAAGCATGTGCCTCCATCCACAGGATAGGATTCCTATGACCAAGTGTGACGCCTAAATGGAGGTTAGTTTCTTGAATCAGGCAGGAATGAAGAAACTTTCTTTATGTAAAAAAGTCTAAAGAATGATTGTTGTACGGTCCAATTAAGGTGCTAGAAAATGTACATGATCTTTGTTTATGTATTCGGCAAATAAATTAACAATGTGATATTGCATCTTGTGAATAGGCAGATAAGTGGTATACCACTACCTGCAACCTTGTGCTTATGTCTGCGAAACTCCAGGGACGTATGGAATTCTCATATACTCGGTGCCACTGTGGGTCAAGCATGAGAAGATGCACAAACACTCTTCTACTTGATGCATTTCAGGATCTAGCTTCGTAGGCGCTCACCTGTTTTGGCACCCACCGTGATGGACTCATTGACAATGAATATTACTGAGTATGTTGAGTGTTGTTAGCCATTAAAAGAATGATTCTGTTTTGTTTTTGACTCAACAATAACTAATTTAGGATCAATAGAACTTCGTAGGAAATGATAATGAGGTACCTAGGACTATGCCAGCTACAGCATATACCCAGTGGCCTTTGGAAGACAAGCTAACCATTTTCTCGGTTCCACCCATCGATTCATCAAGGTGGTAAGGCTTCCCATGTATTTGATCACAAACTACTTGGAGAAATTACTAAACAAGTGGCCCCTGTTTTTTCTCAAGATGGTTCATCATTTTAGAGGTCATTGAGAACAACATCAATTTTCCGCAAGCTTTTAAAAAAACGTAGGTGACTCAAGGCAATGTCTTTGTGCGAACTCACAAACGTCTAAAAGCTGATTTTATATGAAAAATATGATGTTGTGGACATAGGCTAAGGTAGCAGCAGCAGCACATACAAGGGCAGCACATGACCAATTGGGGAAGTACAACATTCCAATGTGAATAACATCGGATTCAGATCAGGAAAAACCTAATTAGCGTATTTAGATGCTTCACCTGTGTAGTATTTACACATTAACAAGATGGAGACCACATCTGGGTCGAATCTACCACACCGCACAACAGGGACAATGCCACTGTGCTGCATCATGCCTGCGACTCACAGAAAGATGTATCGGGGCACCACGCAATGAAACTTAGGAAGAAATGGCTTGGAACCGGAAGCGAAGAAGAAGGAGAGCGAGCAAAGCAAGAGGCGAAGAGAAGGATCGGCAAACGGAAGAAGATAGGGGCAGCGACAGAATTAGGGTTTACGGGAGGCGGGAGCAACGTCGTACCTTAAACTGAGCATCGGACGAAGGGAGCGCGGGACGTATGGCCTCCTCTTCTTGTCACCGGTCGCCGCCGTCGACCCCAGCCACCTTCGTCGCCCCTGGACGCACCGTCGCCCCAACACGCGCCATCGCCAGAGGGGAATCGAGAGCAGCAATACGCGAGACGAACGAAGGGGTACGCGAGGTCGCTTGGGACGGGATGGAGCGTTGAGTCTATATGAGTGGCAAAATGTGGGTAAATAAGTGCAACTTCCAAGGGTAAACATGTTTTATGGGATTGGCTTCCCACGAGAATCTACGGGAAGGTCGCTTCTCGTTGCTAGTTCATTTTCGAGATAGCTCCTCACGAGAAGCAGAATCTGGTGGTTTTGAGAATCGGAGTGTTTGGTATGTCTCCACGAGAATCGATTGAGAAGCTGGGAGTAGAAGCTGTACCAAACAGGCCCTAATTATCTATGGTGAGCCTACGATGCTAACATGTTTTGGTTAATCATCTACTTGAGTGGGTCTGTATGCCATTGTCATATTACCACTATTATCGCTTACTATTACTATTATCTTGATAACCACTTACTGTAAACAAGTCTACGCCAATTGATGTAGCCTACTATCATTTCGACATTATACTTTATTAGAGATAATGTTTTGTTTGGACACCACTTCTATTCAAGTTAATATCTTCGTACAATGACATACTAATTAACTTAATTCATTAGTTATTATCATTTTAACTAATCGCTAATTGACTTTATTAACAGGGAGCTTGCTATAACAGGGAGCTTGCTAGTTTGAAATGTCACTAACTAATTACCTAATTAACTATCTTCCAATTAAACACCTATGTGCATGGATCAATTCATCACTTGCAGATGGGCCCCACTGTCATTCACCCACCAACACACAGGGAACAGAGAGGCGGAGAGGTCCTGGAGCAGAGGACAGAACAGGGGGAGGGCAGAGGCGGCTCAGGGCGGCGCTCGTCGCCGGCTAGGAGGATGACAGCGGCAGCTGTGTGTGGCAAAAATGGAACCAGGGAGGGAGTGCGAACACAACAGATCGTGGTGGTGCGGCCGGAGACGCACGGTGGGGGTGTGGCGGTGGTGCGCGGCGGTCGAGCGTGGGGAAGAAGTGGGGCGGTGGCACCGGAGGGAAAGAGGGTAGGGCATGGGGTGCGCATGAACACGAGGGTGGTGATGGGGACTGACCTGAGCGGTTGATGGAGTCGGGGAGTGGCCGAGGTGGGCCGACGACGGTGACCCGAGGCGGTGACGCGAGCTCATCTTGGGGGCGGCGTCCTGGGGGAAGATGACCTAAATTAATGGTGGTGTAGGACTAGGGAAATGGAGGAGATGCTTTGGAGAAGAGGAATCGAGCTGAAGCTCACTCTGGTGGGAATGGCGTCAGCGGCGGCGAGTTTGGTCAGTCCCAAAGAATATGATGGGGCCAGCCAAGTTCCTGTGAATGGATTTCCGAATTGGTTGAGGGGTTTTGTAGAGGATTCCCGAGAACACACTTTGACATGAACAGATTTGGGAGGGCACACTTGATTTGACGGGAACGGTGAGTTGAGCGTGGCGGCGCCGTGCGGCGGCTGGGACAGATAACAGAGGCTCAGCTCGGTTCTTCGTCGTTGACGCGAGAGAGGGATGAAGAATGGACTGGGAGGAAAGAAAGGGGGGCAAGGGCGTGGCCCTCATTGCCGTTGGTGGCGCAGCTGTGGGAGCACAACGACCACGTGATGGGGGTAGGTGCGACGTCGCACCGCTGCTTGATGGATGAACACGCGGGGCGGCGCGGGGAGTGAGCGCGAACCGCGCGGCTGCAGTGGCGGTGACGAGATGGGGCAGGTGGGAGGCGACTGGAGTTGGCGGCATGGCACGTGGATGGCATGGCGCCGGTGCTTGCGGTTGGGTGAAGGAGCAGAGGTGAAGAAGGAAGTTAGGAAGGCGTTAGCGTGTGAGCATGGGAAAAAAAAGAAAAAGAGAAGAAAGAAAAGGAAAAGGAAAAAGGAGAAATCGAGTTAGGTCGGTTGGTTTTTGATCTAGACTGTATTTTTGGGATCTCATTTTATTTTATTTTAAACTCAGGTTTGAATTCAAATTCTTGATTTGTCGATAAGATTTAGATTTAAACTTGTACTTTTTTAGGTTTTATCAAATTAAATTAGGTTTGCATTTTGCTAATTGATTTTTAAAAACTCATATCTTGACAAATATCTTCAAAATAAAATCTAGGAACTTGAATACCAACAAGACGTATCAAAAGTTTTAAATTTTTTACATGCTTTGAAAAACATCCAAATTTCGGGATGTTACACCTATCCATGTGGATGCTGTTGGTATTATACTCACCTTAACTATAGTTTTATAACTTTGTAATGTAGAATATAACTATTGGAATCATGCATGTAGGTTTCACACGGGAAGGTAACCACTGGTGATGGTGGCAAATGCATGGTTGAGCAAGGAGGCTGGCATCACTAGGTAATGCTTTGTTTGTACAATTTGCAGATTCTTCCTACTATTGTGTCTTCTTTAAGATATAGTGACACCAACTTTTACAAAATTCTGAATGCACATTTCCATCTTTTATATGATATGACTGCCTTGCCATTTCTTAGATTTCGATCTAATCACTTTCGACAGCAAGTTACATATTGCCATATTGGTATTCAACATTTGCATGATCTCTAGTGACTGCCTTACCACTTTTACTAGATAAGCTCGCCACAAACACTAGTCTAAAGAGGTGTTTCCTTATTCATCAATTGGAGTTCCTTCATCTTCCTCTCTAATTCAAACCCAAAGGTTTATTCTCTTTTTAATACAAACACGAGATCATAAATGTTGCTATCAAGCCTAATCACAATCTATTTTGTAGATGTGCTTACAATAATGTTGAGAACTACATGTTATAGTAGGTTTGTTGATACTAAATGGGTTATATTTACTTTTCTCTGGTGTAAACATTTATTACAGATAACTCAAAGCACAAACCAGTTTGTTGAATATATAACTCTCTTTATAGCGTGTAGAATCGCAATCTTCCTAGGCCCTCCACATCCCTAGTTCATGATTTTTCCCCAATCGCTTAGAGGTCTGTGGTCGACTCAGTCACCAGTTGTCGAATCGCGCTACGCGGCTCAGATCGCTTCAGAGGTCTCCTTCACTGAGCGCCAGTGGGAGTCGATGACTCCATCGCCACTAGCATGTGTGCACTCGGCCACAGAAACCACCCGACCGTCCACATCTCAGACACGCTGAACTAGCCGCCACCCTATCTCTATGCACACCGCTTCCCCGCACGTTTCAAGCCAGCCCTGACGACACTATCCTCTCCTTTAGCCTCACCACATACTCACTCCCCTCTCCATCCTCTCCAACTTCGGCAGCGCCACCCTAATCGCCTCCGCACCCGACGATTTGTCGCCTTTGTCCACATTCCAGCAAACCCATCCCTAGCTTCAAGCCTAACTCCGCCGCCCTTAGCTCGGCACCGTCGTGCACCATGGCTCCACCGCCCACATTCACCGTCGCTAGCTTGGCTTGGACCTCCCCAACCTCCACCGTCACCAGTCACCACCACCGAGATCCCCTTGCCCCACTGATGCTCCCAAGCCGGTCAATTTGGCTGGAGCATCGCCAGAAGCCCGCTACGTTGTTGCTCTGTTTCGGCCATGCACCACCACAGCTGTGAGCCCATCTTGAGCCAGCCCTAGCCATGCCTAAGCACAAAAATAGAACTCCCATACTCCAACGTTGCTTCCGGCACCACCCGGTGTCGGCATCGACCCTCGCCGCTGGTGAAATGGCGGTCGCTGTCTTTTTCGCTGCCCGACTGCCATGGAGCCAGCTCCAGCTTGTTTGAGACGGCAGTAAGCCGTGTGTCTTGCTGGGCCGTCGAAGAGGGTTGGCAATGCTAGCCCGAAAGGCTTTCGGGCCTGGCAAACCTAAGTGGGCTGGCTCGACACTGTGCCATTTTACACCCCAACACTGTACATAAGCCAACTTGACAAACCCATTACTGTTAAACCCATTAATGCCTGACTCGTCCCATTACTATTTATAGAACCCGGTCCAATGTTGTTTATGCAACCAATTACTATTCCACTCGAATCCGTTAGTTAATAGTACAAGGCATGGTACTGTTTATCTGAATCCATTACTGTTCATCCTAGACCTAAAAGGATATAATATACCCATTTTGACCGTTTCGAGCCCGTGAAACCCATGTTCGCCTTAGTTTAACCTAACCAAGCACCCAATAAATTCCAAGCACTCGCACCAACTCTTTGCAATTCTTTATGAATTTCTTTGTTTCATTTTGTTCCTAACTCACTCATTGTTGAGTCTGGACTTATTTACTTTATTTTCTTCAACGTTATAATCCGAATTTATTGATCAAGCTACATAAGAACTTTATCAAAGCACAGGAGAATTAAATCCATTCAAAGATCGTGAATGAGAAGGCAAGTTGCATTCTTTAATCATCTTTATCCCAAATTTTAATTATTCATTATTTTTATTTTTATTTACAGTATTTATGCCAATTACTTCTTTAAAGAAATAATACTTTAGAATGTAGTGATGAATAGTCAGTCCACATCACCCCACATACAAACCTACCTATTCTATTGTAGGACATATCCACCTTGATAGGTAAAATACAATCTAATGCTATTTAATGGTTCTCTCATTTAATTCATGCCCAAAGTTCAAACTAATAAATATCAAGTATGGTCGATTTACAATACTGGATACGAAATTTATTATCGTATTCAAGTCCAAACTAACAAATACGGAGTGTCCTCTACCCTGGAAACACGCTGTAAACACTGACGGGGCAAAGCGCGCACTTTCATCCTAGTAGGATGGTAATGGCTCTCGTAAAACTTATCACCCATGTTTAATCCAGAGTTCCAGACATCATGTACTAAAGTCAAATAATTGGTTGATGCCTGCAAGCAATACTTCATGTATGTTGGTTAAGCAGTACAGTTTCTTAGTATACAATGCAAATTACTGAAGTGAAACAATCTTCTATTTTCTGAAGTAAAGTATCCTTTTTCTCACATTACCGTTATTTACTATTGATAAGTTATTTCTCCATTAATACTATGTTCTTCTTGTACTTATGCATATTTAATAATTGTAGAGACTAGTGTAACCATGGAAAAACTGATGACGATGAGTTGCGATAGTCCAACGGCATCAGTGCAGCACAAGGAGAGCTTGATTCCGAAATGCATGGTAAAATATCTCAGCTCTAGACACTTGCTAAATAAAAACTGTACTACATGTTATAAGAAAATTACTATAATGCAAGGTACTGAAGTAAAACAGTCCTCTATTTGCTTACATCCAGCCTACTAACTGTACGGACATTACTTCTCTGCGCTGATGCGTCAGTAGTTATTTTTCTCATATGACCATTGCTTCTTCCGCACATTATTGGAACATACTTAATTGGAAACAAATTTCTAATGCTTTTTTTTAAGAGAATTTATTATATGCCATCGAATAATTCCCTTCATCACGATATGCCATCGAATAACCCCCTCTTCACAATATGCCATCGGGTTCCAATTTTTCTTTACAATATGTCATCAGCTAGGGTTGGCTATCGAGCTTAACGAGCTATTATTGAGCTTCATTCGAAATTCACATAGTTTGACTTAAAATCATTTTATTTATTGTTTAAGTGGTTATTTTAAAAGCAAGCTAACGAGCCACTATCGAGCCAAGCTTTATTAACCCTTTTCATTCCAAATGGATCTATTTCAATTTTAACCAATTAACCACTGTAATCGAATCAATTTTGATTCGAGCCCATAACAAGCTTTTTTGCCACCCGGCCCATCGCTGTCGACTGGCCCATCAATTGTTTGTTGTTAAGCGTGTGCAAATAACATTTTACCTTGTTCATTCTCTATCTTTGCATGTGGGACCTGCAAATTAGATCTATCTCCTTCCTCCTTCTCCGGCTCTCTCCCCATTGTCCTCCTTTCTCGCCAGCGTCCACCCCCTATCGCCACCATCCAGCAGCTCGTCGCCCCTCCACCACCTCCCCTTGGCCGGTAAGGAAGGTGACATTGACGAGTCGAAGGAACTAAGAAGGCGATGTGGAAGAGGACGTTGACGCTGATGAGCCAAGGTCAGATCCGATGATGAAGCTCGGGCCGCCGATGCGTCACTAGAGTTGAGAAAAGTGTCCTCCATGCACAAACAAGATAGGGAATGGATCTAGTGGAACCCGTCAAGGATCGGCCATGGCACCGCCATATCCAGCTATGGCGTCGCTGTCCCTTGCCATGTAGCTGCTGGATTTGGCCTCCTCCCCTATCACCAGCGACGGTGGTCGCACTGCTTCCTCCTCTGGCCCCGGACTACGCCACCTCGCTAGCCGTCGGTTCCCGCCACCGCTGGATCTGGTGTCCTCCCCTATCTTTGGCGGTGGTGGTCGTGGTACCTCCTCCGGCTTCGTACTGCGCCGCCTCGCCTGTGCCCGCTCACCAGCCACTGGTTCGCCGTCGTCTCTCACTGGTGAATCGTGATGGAGTAGTACCAGGGGCAAGTGGGGAGAGAGAGGTGAGTTGATGTAACACCCTGACCTAATACAGAGCCCAGAATACCATTAACTATCAATTTTAACATCATTTTACAATAAATTACAGCAAACATCTAAACAATAAAACCCATCCATGGGTCACATTAAAAAAAGTATAACGATATAACAATCATAAATAATTAATCTCTAGGAAGCATAGCAAGATAATAAACCAAAATTTATGCAAACCAGTCGAATAAATTCTATTAAATGAGTAATCAACTCCAACCTATCATCTATGGCTAAGCAATACTACCATGTCCTAATTATAAATCATCATGCTATAATAATGAGTTCTCATGTCCAATGAATCAAGTAATCGAGTGTAGGTTGTGGTTCCAAATGTGCTAGCCCTTCCAAGTGAAACATCGTCAATGGTCACCGAAAAACAACAAAAGAACAAGAGTGGGTCTACGACTCAGTAAGCACAATAATAAACACTGAACAATGCTCAATTCAACCCTACACAATATCATCATTATTTACTCATATTTCTTCTAATACACGGTCTCAATCTCTTTTGAATGAATGCAAGGTGTCTCTACACTACATGTCCACATGCACTTTTCTTCACGTATATCGGTATAGCATGGGTGAACAGTCGCAACAATGTTCACCCTTTCATCAAGCTCATCTCAATGGATCGGGACCTCTTCCACTCCTGTGGAGTCTCTACCAACAAGGTAGATGTGTGATTACCATGATCACTTTCTCTTTGTAATAATGCTTATGAATGCATAATTTATCATAGGTTCGTCAATAATACCATCATCCAACATTATTGAATTCATCAATATGATTAATATTATGACCATTCACATTGTTTACAATTAAATAAGATAAAATCATAAGCAATATGATGGTAATGAGTGATAAAGAATACATCAATCAACCATCAAACACTGTCTAACCATGCACTTGCCTCTTTATCCCTTTGGAGCTAGATAACGAGGCGGCGGTAGGGCACTAGAGGTGACACTCCCTAGACAAACAAAGCAATACAAATATCAAAATCATAACATCACAACACCCACACCTTAGACTAATCACCCTCGCATGCCTACGCCAAACCAACCCAATTAACCCAAAATTACCGGATACACTTCCTGATGCACCAGTAGTAAAATGGCTCTAACTTATTCATTTGACTCCAAATCTCAACAACCAATACTTTATGGAATCCTCATGAAAACTCCTACAACTTCCTAGTTATGAAAAACTTCTGATTTTATCGTTTTCTTCATTGTTTTGTTCCTCGAAGACCGTCCTAGAATCTATGAGGACAGTCCACTTCATAATTTTATATCTTTAATTCTAAAACTTTAAAATATATCAATGATACCAGTTCTAGAAACTACTCAAATTTTCCTAGATTATTCAAGCTATCACCAATTTTTAATTCTTTCAATTACTTGGTCAAAACAGCCCGACAACATGATCTCTGCCAATGACGCCTGAAATCTAGAAAACTACCTTCCCGAGGCTGTAACTTTTCTCTCACTAATCCGAATCTAGTGATCTAGACCTTCCCAGAAATCTAACGAAGATATCTACACCTTTCCTAATTGGATGAAAGCCTGAATCCGAGCCTAAGCACCTCGAAGTACCCCTACAAGGTTCTCCGTCGAAACTCGATGAGCTAGGGCATGCTGAAACCTAACCTTCCCTAGGGCAAAATGACCTACAAAATGTACAATGACTAAACTAACGTAAAATCTAGGGATTAATCGGGGTTACCCTTGACGAACATGAAGGATCACGAGAACCATAAAAAAATCCTTCTCTTTTCCTCCCTTCTTTCTCCTTCCCTCTCCTTTCTTCCTGTTGGTCGAACTGGCTTCCTCCCTTCTAGCCAGTAGCAGGGTTGCAAGGAGGAGGGAAACAGGGGCACCGGTGTGGGGGAGGTGGCCGGCAGGGGCGGCGGCGCTAGAGGGCAGGGAGTAGGGGTGCAGCAGGGGGTGGCAGCTAGGGTTTGGGGGTGTTGTCGTCGCCTTTAGCCCCTTATGGCTGGCTGGTCACCCCATGGGTTGCGACATTGTGGGCCGAAAACCCACAGCTCAAAGTTGTCTTAGTTTTTTGAATTCCCCCTATATTAATTGCTTAATTCTCTCTCTAATTCGTTTAGTCCTCCTAATGCGATTTGATATATTACATTCTACTCTGAATTCTACTTGCTGTTCTACTCGAAAGAACACCAAAACTGAAATTAACCACAATTAACATGTACCTGATGTGAATAACTTTGGGTATTGCTCACAGATGCGAGACTACAATTCTCAAGTCGTCTCTCTCTCAGACTGATGCGACCACATCACCTTGACGTAAATCGACATCTTATGCCTCAACACTCGTCCCGACCTTTCTAGGTACACTCAATGGATGGGACTCAAAGGTAAGGTCTTACTTGTTGGTCAACGGCTCTAACGGAACCTCAAACTCCAGATCTCTCAGGTACTCCCTCAACACCGGGTCATACAAGACATTGTGTACCCCATGCTTGGACTCAAGATGGTCCTAGGAATACGCCATCTTCCAAGATCCCCGCAACTATTAGAAATGATCCAATCATACCTTGGGCTAACCTTCCCTTTGGTACCAAACCACACAACCCACACAAATCACACAGAACTCTTGTTCCCTCTCTCAATCAACCACTTCACCTTTGCAAGGAGCATCTCTTTTAACAAGGGATGCAAAAACAACTCACCTTAAACCAACCCTCTTACAAAAGGAACCTAGCTGAAAAACGAAGGATTCTCATCGCAATCACGCATTACCAGGTCTCCTCCAAAAGAGTCAAATCAAAATCGAAGATTAAACATGAAAACTTTTTCACTTTCCAAGCAGACAGTTTGCAAATAAACACCAAGTAAGCCAAAGGTGAAATCACTCGAATGCCCAAAACCACCATTTTCTTTCTTTTTCTTAACCAGAAAAGACTACACACCAACATAAAGCAACTCAATTTGCAGATGACATCCGCCATAAACACAAAGCTCAAACAAGATCCAAGAGAGTATTTCACTACTCGAGAAACCACCATTTTTCCTCAATCTTCACTTCAGGAATAAATATTCTTTTAAATCCTGGGATTCCAAATTATTACACTAACTCATTCCTCTTAACCAGCAAACTCAAAGCGTTGCTCAACCCGAAAGCAACAACCACACTTATCTAGAGAGACTCTACTATTCCATAAAAAGAATTATTTTCCAACGCACCTCAATATAGATTTCACCCACAATCACATAACCTCAATCCTTTAAGGATAATCAACTTAAATTCACAGCACACACACTCATTTGCTACACCCAAAGGATGTTATCAATGATCATCACACTATTCGAAATCCACTTTGTTCTACTACTTCTACAAATAATCATTGGGCCACTAAGGTTCTAACATAAAATGCAAATCCCAAATTCAACCTCTAAGACTCATATAAAAAATTCAGGTATAATTGATACTTGATAGGGAAATCCTCCAAATCCGGTGGCTAGAATTTCGACAGTCAAAACATACTCAATCATTAACACCAACAATCCTTACTAATCAATTAACTACCGAGAATGATTAAATTACTTCACCAATCTTAGACCCTCATTAAAGCACACCATCCAATTTCACCTACACAACCATGCAATTTACACAATCGTAATATTCTATTTATCTGATCAAGATCCTCAAACTTTTGATAATTCTAATATTCTATCAACATGGAGAAAAGATCTTGGACTACAAATCACTATATATTCTACTAGTTGTAAGAACATAATCAGTTTAGCTATAAAGATAACCATTTTATTTAAATCAAATTCTCTCTAAGGATTATATCACAAAGTCAATTCATCCTCCCATTGTTGGGTCCCTAGATCACTGAACCCGAGCCCTTTGTGTATTCTGAACTAATCCCATGATTAGTAGCTAGTTCACACAGTTGCAACATCGATGAAACCATATCCAAATAACAAGATAGCTAAGAAAAAGGAAATTCAATATTACTTAGTAACAACAGATCTTATGGTCAAGTTTTACAGAGTTTTCCATGCAGAGCTTAAGACAAAAGAGTAAATTTGTAGCAGAACAAAACATCTCATGGTAGCCATTTGACATGCCCACATGCAATCGAGTAGAGAACACGACCTTGTTCGTATAGTCTTTGAAGTACACCTCGTAGAACTTTGTATTATCTGGTTCTTCCTTGGTGACTGATCAACAATGGTGCAAAGCCATGGGTACATAAAGTACTCAGCAAGTCATAAGGAAATGTATGCAAATAGTATTCATGCAAGGCTTGGACAAGGATTGCTTTATGTCTATTTTGCAGAAAGCAGTATTGACAGTAAAGACAGTAAGTAGATTGGAAAGCATAATTTAAAAGATTAAATACATAGGTAAAAAGGTTCTTTGAAACATCTAGTGAACACCCGTTCACCTCCCAACCTTCAACCAGAACTAACCACTCAAATCCAAACCAATCCACCATTCCAACATTTTTGAGAAAACCTACCCCGCGTGTGAAATCACTAGGCATTGTCCATAACCGGGGATACGACTATTCGAATAGTTTTGAACATTCTGCAGAGGTTGCACAGCTTGACCCACAAGACATAATCAGCTTATAATGTCAGACATGACCCGCGTATGACTAAATGATTATCACAAGGCTTTTACAAAGCTCTATTTTGACCCAGTTTTGCTCGCTACGGTTTCGCCACATAGGCCCCCTCTTGTGCCACTTATCAACCTAAACAAAATCAAATCAAAATATTACTAATTAGTTGGTTAGGTCCACCCCATAATAGACTTGTTGTACGGTATGGTCCAGATCAATGACGCACAAAGTTAAGTCCTTAGTGACTACTCAAGCGAGGCAACCACATCCCAAAATCATCCCCTTTACTGCACGATCAATTGCTTGAGTATAAAATTATTTTTGGTTCAATCCCACCAAATGGCAACCCTTGCCATGGCACAACAACTTTTAATAACAGTGGCCACGCCACAATTCCATATTTCATTAAGTCAAATTTAATCATTTATGAGCATATGATCATGCATCCCATTGTACAACTAAAGCATGGCTAAGTGTATTATGCACCCATATTGGTAATTAAATATGTCCAACTAGGATTAACCCAACCTAAGGTGTTCAAGGGTACATGTCATTCCCAATAATCCAAGGAGGCATAATGTCGAATAGGACTTTAACTACTCCCGAAAACAGTTATTATAAAACTAGCAATGCATATTGACATAAAACAATATAATTTTATAAAGATGGGTTTGATATGATCAAAGGTCTATGACTTGCCTTCGTTGATGGTTTGAGTTGCTTCGGCAAATGGGTCCAAGAATTCTTCAGAAACGTTAGAATCTATACGTATAAAACGAGGCAAAATAAATAAAACAAATCCAAAATTATCAAATTAGCACCAAAAGAAAGATACTAAATTTAGATGAATGTAGGAAAAATGTGGGGACCCCGGTAATTATCTCCATAAGACCGAGATTAAACAAGGTCTTAGGGACATAATCACGGGTCTCCGGGAAATGAATTCCAATTTAACTCTATCCAAGTGAGAGACTTAGCCGAATACTAGAGCCTCAACGATCATGCGCGCTGCTCCTTTGCGAGCGCTACATGATTTTCGATTCTCTTTCGATTCGAAGCACTACACTTAGTGAGTTAAATGGGGATTCATCAATAACGAGTATGACCTATATTGGTTCCCAAGATCAACGACCAATATACTCATACCCTCATCCAACGTTGATTACATCCATACAACGCATACAACACGAGATTAAAAAGACATACTGCATAATAGTCAAGGTCTACACTTATTACATACGGCCGACCGCCAAATTCAAGTAAAGTACCAAGTAGCGTGAAGCAAATAAATAAAGCAAAAGACCAGTAGTGGTATACCCATCACCCATCGGCAACCGACTGGGAGTTAAATGATAGCACACTACTCGTTAGTGTCACCCAAGTCAACACTAGCGAGATCGTCATACTCATAATCTTCCTCACCTGAAAAGGCCAGGAAACATCCGGTGAGTACAAGTGTACTGCAAGTCTTACACAAATAAAAATAGTTATGCATAAGGGTCATTCAAAGGATGGCTCATATTGGTTTAGTTTTGCGAAAGAGACGCAACAATTAACATCCTACACATACTAGTTTTTCATGTGCCCATTTAAAATCAGATTTGAAGTAGAAGTAAAGCATATAGTAAAGCATTTCAGTAATAAACAATTGAATCATACAAGGACCAAAGTGGCAGCCCACTTTGATATACTAAACACATGAACATCCTGTTCATGACGAATACCAAGTTCAACCACAATTTTAATTAAAAGTCTAACAATAGTAACTCCGAACTCAAGCGGTTGTCCATAACCGTGGACACGGCTATTCGAATAGATTGATACCTGCAGGTGTACTACTTTACCCACATGACTTGATTAGCCCGTAAGCCTCCAGATGCCTCCGAATATAGCACACTTCCTATGGTGTGCCGGCCGGGTAAATCAAGATATGGTCATTTTTAGCAAGAAGATCCTATTGGGCTAAGTCCCCCTTGTGAGATGGTTCCTTGCCTAGTACAAGCGTCTGATAGCACTTGCTAGGGGGCTCACAAGTTATATTGGAAATACCGATGCAATCAAACAAAAAAAATTGGCGCTCTCTTGCACACTATAAAGGATTACATCGGCTCCTAAGGAACATAGGATTTCACGGTCGCTATGCCCCTTACACCACCAAGGACTTAACACAATAAAACCCTCCTCCTACTTAACCATACGGCTCCCAACCCACGTGTGGCAGCACGAGTGTACTTGAATTAACGATGTTACCAAAGTTCGGTCCTCAATTGTCCAGACAAGTCCTTCCACTTACCCAATGCTCGTGCACAAAGCACCATCACTAACCAACACTTGTCCAGACCAAAAGCTCATTTAAAAATGACAAAATTTAACTCATAAAACAACTACAAAGATCTGAAGTATAAATTATAAAATGAGAGTTGTGTTTATCCCAAAACCGTCGGGTTATTCCCGACGATCGAACTACCGTGTCTAGACTTGCATGGCTTAGCAATTCTATAACCCATAATTCACACATCCTATCTTAAGCATATAGGAGTTGGCATAATTCAAGATTAACCTCCAGCATAGGACATAACTAAACTACACATCACAAAAATATTGACATAATCAAAATAGCATGCAAGCAATTATCATTGCACTATCTTAACCAAAACTGGGATCAAATATGATGCAAAAGAAAGTTCAAATGATGCTTGCCTTGCTGGTACAGTAGCTGCTCACTCTCATTAGCGTAAGTGTCGATATCAATATGCTCGGGATCTATATAATTATAACATCAAATAAATACCGAGGAAACAACTCAAAAACCAAAATGCTCAAAAATGCATGATTTTTCTACAGTAGTTAGGTCATGATTTTAAATGATTTTTGGTGAAAGAATTATTTTATTTTGATTTAGTATATGAAAGTTATAATGGTTTGAATTTCAGATTTCAATATGCCGTCATTTATGTAATTTAATTATGAAGTGAAATTTTGTAGAATAGTGGCGAGCACATGGATTACATAGATAAATAGGCAATATTATTATAAGTTAAAAACAGTTGAGTTTGTCCTTTTTGGAGTTTTTATGATTTAGTTATGTATTTTCAAAGTTATCGGCCTTTTATAGTGTAACAATAATAGAGTTAAAGATTATATTCTTCCAAATATAGTTTCTGTGACAGAAGTAATATGGAGACCATTTTTAAAATTTAGTTCACTGAAAATAAAAATTATCAAAAGTGGTCTCACTGTTTTTGGAGTTTCCAATAATTACTTATGCATTTTTGAAGTTATCAGCCCTTTTCCTATTGTAAAAATAATGGTTTTAATGGATTAATCTCCAAATAAAGCTCTCTGCTGCAGAGACAAGGTTAACACCAATTTTGATACAAAGTTCATTAAATGTGAAAATTATCAGAAGTGGTTTCACCCATTTTGGTGTTAATATGAAATAGTTATGCATTTTAGAAGTTAATACCAATTTTCAGTGTACCAGTTATTAGATTTCGAATTTCATAAAGTATTTATTACTTTTTCTACCGGGCACGCGCTAGCCGTAGTCACTGACGGGCGGGACCGGGGTCAAGATTTTTGACCCAGTCAGCATTGACTCGGTCTCACTGCGCTATCTTTGGCGTAATTTAGATAATACGCCTTCTACTCACGAACGCAAACTTATTCGAGGCATACCAAGAATACGCTTTTCCTTAAACAAAACATACTTTACAATCTACGCTTTCACTTATGGCCATATGGCCCACATGTCATTCACTCCACTCTACGGTATAACCCCGCAGTTTTCTGTGCACGAGACCCACGTGTAAGCGACTGTTTAACTCGTTAAGACATCATTTAACGCTAATGATTGGAGTTAAACGTCAAATGACTTGCTACAGTGTTGGTCTGCGTACGGCACGGCAATAGCACGCTGCCACTCGCTTGCCCGGCGGCTTGCCGGCGATTCCGGCCATGGCGGCGCCATCCAAGGGCAGGTACATGTGTAAAATAGCAATGCGCTCCTAACGGGGGTAGTCTCGACGACTCGAGCCGCCCCAGAACGGCGGCTAGCCGACGGCGAGCGGCGGCGGGTTATACGGCAAAAGTGCATGCAGCTAAACCGAGCGTCTCAGTACAATCTCGTGGTTGCTTATGCTACCTAAAGGTTTAGGGAGGTCACCTGGAGCTGTGGGAAGCTTGGGAAGTCTGAGGTTGGCCGAGCGATGGATGGCGCGGAGAAGAAGAGTGGCGGCGATGCGGCTTTGCGAGGAGAGAAAACCCTGAGCAAAACCAAGACCAGTGAGTGCTTGGATCAGCTCCAGGAACTCAAGGTCAAGCTATAAGAGCAAAGAATCGAAGGATAGCTTACCAAAATGAAGTGGGAGATGAAGAGGTTGGGCTACGGCCGAAAATGAGACAAACCTCAATTCAATAGAAGCCTGTCATGCAATCACGAAATTGATTGAGGGGTTTAGATCAGTGGACTAAAGCACGTACGGTGACGCGGAGGGTTGAGGATAATACCTTCTAGAAGTGAGAAATGGCACGAGGTGTCTTCGGGAGCATGCTCTGGACTCGACAGAGAGCTCGACGATGAACCAGAGGCTACAAGGCAAGATAGGAGCTGAGCTTAGCAAAAATGGAAACGGCACCAAACAAGAAGAGGGGAGTAACCATGCGGTTGGAGCTTACCCTAGAGACGAGCTCAATCTAGCTTCCCTCCCCTCTGTCAACCGAGGAGAAGTGAGGGAGAAAGCCGGGCATGGAAGGGGTAATATGGCCCGAGAGTGATGGAGTGGGTGCGGTGTGCAGAGGGTGAGCTCGGGGATAGGCCAACGGGCGCGGTGAGGTGATGGCGGCTCAGGGCGTAGCGACCGCGTGGCGAGGAGCTTTGCGCGGCGCCGGCGAGGAAGAAGAAAGGCTCGACAGCGGCCCGGCGACGACGACTCGGGCGTGGAGGTGATTCACCGCTACGTGGCTGATTGGAGTCCGATAGATCAGGATCGGGCGGATGAGATTGACGGGGGCGTTCGGACAGGTCAAACGATGGGAAGATCTGGGCCACTGATCCATGATCCAAGGGTTGCATGTCTCGGTGCATTTAGGTGGTTGGGTTGAGTCCGGTTGCCGAGTCGGACTCGAGTCTGAGGAATAGTACTAGGTCAGGGTTTAGGTTTAGAGTTGACTGAAGTTAAAGAATCAGATTTCTACTTTGACCAGTGCTTAAAAATAGAAATAAAAATCCTAAAATCATGAAATAATTTATGGGGGTTCCTGGGATAGTCTAGTATCCATAAAAATTATGAAACCTTACTGTTAATATTAAAATCTGTGACATTTAAATTCAAACATGTTGTATGCCTATGAATGTTGTTTGAATTTTCATTAGGTTCAAAATAGTCCCAAAAATTCTGGAAAAATTATATTTATTCATGAGAATTAATGTAGTATTTGATTAAATTGGTTTCAGATGATGATCACAACTTTTTATCACTGATTCGAGTTGCAAATGTGAATTTTGATGTGTATGTTCACCCCAAATTAGATTTTCCAAGTATAATATATCATGGAAATGTTTTGAAATCAATAATGCATGTTAATGAAATACATATTAATCCATTTTAATTATTGGGTCTGTGACAAAAAAGAATCGACTGAATCAAAGTTCGTATGAGAGAGAACGGACGTCAGGAAGTTTCGATATCACATGAAATGATGAAATCAGAATTTCAGAATTTGTGGATTTATTTTTCTGAAGGAAATCACTTTACCGTGCCATGCTAATGTCAACGCACGAAAAGATTTTTCAGCCGAATTGTTTTTTCTAAAAAGAAATGGAAATGCCATGTGGGCGTGGCACGTAGGCAGCCGTATGGGCAAAAAAGCTAAGGTGGTCGTGACATGGTTTGCCACGCAGTAGCCACGTCGTCACAAAGGCTGTGGCATGCATGGGGACCAACGGTACGGCAAATGGTGGCGTTCTGGTGGGCGGCGAGGTGCGCATCGGAAGGAGGGGAAGACGACAATCCTGGTGCTCACCACGGTGGGGGCTAGGCGTGAAGGGTTCACTGATGGTGAGGTGAGAGGCGGTGGCTAGATGCAGTTGACAGCGGCGCAGGCTTTCCAGTGAAGCTCCTACGAGCAGAGGGTGAGCGCGGGGTAGAACACGGCTGTGTGAAGCCAGTGGAGGAGGTGGTGTCGCTGGAGAGTCCTTGACGGTGACGCTAGAGGTGGCGAAGAGGGCTTCAGTCGGTGGCAGCAAAACGCGAAATGTGGTGAGGAGAATGTGAGGGAGGAGGGAAAACTTAGGGAAATAGAGGAGGGGTACGAGGGGGCACTCAGGGCTTCTATTTATAGGGGTGGAGGATGACCGGGTGAGGAGATCACATGCGGAGCGGCGGTGAGACTTGCGGCGGCTTTCGCGCGTTCTAGAGAAATGCGTGGGATTCACGGAGGGCAACGGTCGGAACAGGGTCGGCGGGAATTGGGGAAGTTAATGCTCATGATTTTTTGGAGATTCAGAGAGTGAATTGTGGCGGAATTGGAGATCGTGAGCGCTATTGGCGCTGTGCTCTATGTGCTCGGGGAAGAAGAAAGAATGGGGAAGGGAAGGAGGAGGCTGATGGGCCGACGGGTTGGGCCGAGTGGGCCAGAAAAGATGGGAAAGGGCTAGGGACAGAAAGGATTCGTCCCAAAAGGTTTTCCAAAATGTTAAACGACTTTTGATTTACAGAAAATACCACAAATCGAAAAGGCTTTTAGAAAATAGCAAATAGAGTTCTAAAATTCTAGAAAAATTCATAGAAATTCCTTGAATCATTTAGAACTTAATAAAATTATGTACAACTTAAAGTTGACTTTTAATTTTGCACATAATTAATTTTTAATTTATGAAAAATAGGAAAAACCTTTATAAAATCCAAAAAAGTCAAGAAAGTAAGTAAAACTTTCTTTTTGACTTGAAATCGAAGAAAACCCAGAAAACTCAAATAAACCAATGATTTAATTGAAGTTTGATTTATTCATATTAAATTGTTTTTATTTTCTAAAATTTCAAGTTAAGCTTTAACAATTGAATAAAAATTAAATGGTTATTTTTATTTTAAAAATTTTCAAAAATACTTGAAAATTGGGATGTTACAAACCTACGCTTTTAATTGGAATCTCAACCCCGAGATTTGGGCTAACTAGAGAATATGGGCGTAAACTCGACCTTGTGTCCTCTTCACGCTCGTAAGTGGCTTCCTCTTCGGTGTGATTGCTCCACTGAACCTTGCAGAAACAAATGATCTTGCTTCATGTCACTCACTCTACTACTTCTAAAATCTTGATGGGTTACTCCTTGTTGGTGAGATCTTCCTGCAGATCGATTGCTCCCAACGACATTTGCTCCTTTGGCACACGCAGACACTTCTTCAATTAAGACACATGGAAGACGTCATGCACATCTGACAGCTGAGGCAGGAGTTCTAATTTGTAGGCAACTTCTCCTCTTCTGACTAGAACTGGAAAGGGTCCAATGTATGTTGGTGCAAGTTTCTCGCTTACACTGAAACAACGCATTCACTTAAGAGGTAAAACTTTTAGGTACACGTGATCTGCAAGTGCAAAAGCTAAATCTCGGTGACGGTTATCAATATAATTTTTTTTGCCTAGTCTAAGCGGTTTTCAGCTTTCTCAGAATGGACTGAACTTGATCTTCGGCTTCCTTCAAGACATCTGGTCCAAGCACTTGTCCTTCAACTGTTTTAGTCCAACATAAGGGTGTTCTACATTTTCTTCCGTAAAGAGCTTCAAACGGGGACACCTATAGACTTGATTGATAACTGTTGTTATACAAAAACTCTTCATAGGGCAAACATAGATCCCAACTGGTCTTATTTGCTAGAGTGCGAGCTCTCAATATATTCTCTAGAATTTGATTTACTCTTTCTGTTTGTCCATCTGTCTACGGATGATAAGCTGTACTAAAATTCAGATCAGTGCCCAAAATGCTATGTAGTTTCTGCCAGAATCTTGAGGAGAACTGGGTTCCTCGATCTGACACTGTCATCTTTGGTACACGATGCAGACATACTATCTTTGCCATGTACAATTCTGCAAGTCTGTCTCCTGAGTAGGTAGTCTTGACTGGAATGAAGTGTGCAACTTTTGTTAGGCGATCTATGTCGAGACCCAAAAATATAATTCTGGACCCTTTGTGTTTCTGTACTAGTCTAGGATCACGCTAGTGCACACAATATCAACATAGATGAATATCGATCCACACAAATCGAATAATAGCATAAACGATTAATTTGAATAACAAATAATGGTTTTGACCTTATAGTCGAGTTTACATTTATTAAGTCTAGCTGGGCTAATAGTAAATAAAGCAGTAGCGGAAAAAAAATAAACTTCAATGAAATCCCATCAATACACCACAGACAACCGACTGGGATCAAGACCTAACGATCAGCACCGTCGTATTACTCCTCCTCGAATGCAGGCGATGACTCCTGATGAGGACGTCAACCCTCCAGATACGAGTGCTACTCCACGTCATGGTACAAAAAAAAAGGTTTCCACGTCACTTTGTGTCCAAGCCAAGTAAGAGTTCAAGTTGGACACGTTCTGGAATCCAATTCGGCCTCCAGAAATAGATCTGACTTCAAATGAGCATAACTTTCACATACGGACTCCGTTTGAGATCCACAAGTACTTGATTGAAATCTTATCTTGTCCTCTTTCCAATGGATCTAGTCTCACCTTCAAATTCCTTCTGTGCATGCCGCAATCATCAAAACAAGGTGCTGCATCACTTGTTTGGGCCAAATTGGGTCTTGTAATGCTTGGGCCCAAGGGAAGGCGCTACCCTAGGCGGCCCATACTGTTCATGTGGCATTGTTCATATATGAACAGTACCATGAATAGTATCACCACCTTGGCTCTTAGCTATGTGCGACTCCTCCTACCCTATTTAAGGAGATCGCACCCCTCTAGTTTTTCTCAGATTTTGTTGAGTTAAAAGTTAGCTACAATGCAACTTCGTGTATTGTCTTGTGTTGACTATACCTACCATAATACCGCTTGGGAATCTCAATTTATCAAGTATTTCAATCTTATTTGCAATTTTAGATTGTGTTTTACCTTGTTGTTGTGTGCTTCTTCGGTGTATGCAGGAATTGACCTTCATGGTCAGGTCATCCGGGTATTAGTGTACGGTTGATAACAACTTGTCGAGCAGTTCAGCGATTGCGTGGTTTCGAGCCTTGCAAGTTCGTAGCTAGGATCGTGAGAGTTGAGCGACTTCTACCGAACTTACCTTCTCATCGAAAGATCGAGCCAAAATCAGGACCTCCATAGTTCATCAACTCCTCCACTTCTGTTGATTTGATTTAGCAAGTATGAGTACATAACCGTACTCGTAAGTCATACCACAGAATGCAATGTATAGATGCAGGCTTATTCCAAAGGAATGACTTATGTAGTTCTTTTGCATAAAAACAACAGTTACAATTGAATATAATAATAGATTGAAATGTAACATAAAATAAATTAACAATAATAATTTAACAATTATTTTCACAAAGGACACAAAGCTTAATCATATTATTCACACAGCCATATGACCTAGATCACACAGGTGTCCCTTCCCAGAAGTTTTATGAAAACCAACCCTCGTGTGAAATCCTCGAGCATGTCCATGACCGCAGACGCGGCTATTCGAATAGATTACTTAACACTCTGCAGAGGTTGTACACTTTACCCACATGATATAGTTAGTGTTGCAAGTACTAACTATAACAAAACTTTTCTGAAACTACATCTCAAACATTGACACCCCTAGTGTGCTTTACCGTCATACCACCCAAACACAGCACTTGGTATGACACACACCGTTGGACAGGGAAGCGGCGAACCATTCCACGATGTGATTTACTTGGTAGTCCACACCTCCATCCCATCACATAGCCTAACCTACTACCTAAGTAGTCAGCGCTGAGAATCCATAACTTACTAAGTTAGGGCCATCCCATACCAGGCATATAGTCATACAATAAGGCTCAGTTCAATGGCACACAAAGTTAAGTCCTTAATTGACCAAGGAAAGACTTCTAATTTCTAACTATGCCACACAGATTATCATTCCCAATCACACAGTTCCACCATGTCACACAGTATCCACCACTTGCCCCAATCTAAATCTTTGACCACCCAGTTGGTTAAGTGCAACACATGTTATCAACGAGTAATAGCACACATCACACAGTTTTATCACAAAGTTCCATATTCACTTAGTCAATCTTCACTACACCATGACATAGAATTAAGGGCAATTAACTGCCGAAAAAAATGGGATGAGCGGCAAAACATGTGCCAGTAATGTCCAAGAGATTACGGGTCCCTTTATCTGTCGGCAATAATTATTGTCTAGAACAACTTATCTGCTGGCAATGTTTTTAAGTTAGCTACAATACATCTGCCCTTAAAAGAGTCAACCAGGTCAACATAACTGTTCGGGATAATAGCCAAATCAATCAGGTCAACGTAACTACCGGGGATAATAGCCATGCAGAACGTAACATCCCAAAAATGGGTTTGTATTTCAAATGTATGAAAATGAGGAGAAATTAAAAAATTTCATGCATCATGTTGTCATTTGAATTTTCTGGAATTTCTTTCTTAGGTTTTGTGGATTTTGAAAATCTATTGCTTCAATTGTCTAGAAGCAAAACTCTTTAGAACTTTTAATCAAATCTTGTGATCATCCTTTGGAAATATTTTTCCTAGGTTCTATATCATCTTAGTGACTCCTCTGAAAAATTTAAAAAAAATTAGATTTTATTTGCTATTTTTCAGAGGCCAATCAAACCAATTAAATCCTTAGTCAAACCCTAGGGTAGAACCTTGATAAATTTCTAGAGAAAAATGCAATGCATGAAAATCTCTAGAAAATTTACAAGGTTAATATTATAGTCAGGAACCTCCAGTAAAAATAGTGAAAATTTTGGAGTTACGCAGCTCTATCTAAAAATTCCTCAAAATATTCAGCATGTTTTTCAAACCTAGTCTTTGCTACTGTTCCTCGGGCCGGACCCAAGCCTTTTGGTCGAACCAAACCATCTTCATGCTCGGACCTGGTCCGAACTAGCGCGAAGCGTTTTGGGCTGTCTGAATTCAATCGGACCGTCCGCATCGCTTGGGCGTCCGGACCGTCCGAACGATCAATTCAATCAAGACCATCCAATCTAAATCGGACCGTTCGCATCGCTTGGGAATGTTCGGACCGCTCGAACGGACGCGCGATCTGGACCGTCCATTCTCAATTGGGCCGTTCTCAAGCTGCCACGTGGCGCTAACACGGGATGCATGCACTGGCGTGGCGTCGAAATGGCACTGACGTGGTTACGCCACGTAGGGCCTACGATGGTGGTGCTCCGGTGAAGGGCTCGCTGGCATTCTACGCCACGACGAGCCACGCGGGTGTGCGCGAAAAGAAGAGGGGAGGTTACTGATCTTGATGCTCACCAAGGATGCAAGAGGACGTGGCGGAAAGGTCGGCGGTGGCGAGGTTTGGCGGCGGCGAGATTCGGTTGTCGGTGATGTAGGCACTTCGGTGATCCTCAAGCCGAGTTAGTGCGCGCACCGGGTTCGTGACGATGATGCGATGCCAAAGGAAGCGTCGGAGTGGCGAGAGGGAGCTTGTCGTCGCTGGAGAAGACGAAGAAATGAGCTTGGCGGTGATGAGATGAGGAGGTAGAGGTGCACCCAGGGTGTCCTTTTATAGGCCAAGGGGAGGCCGAGTGGAGGAGATCGTGCGCGTGAGCTTTTCGGCGGCCGTTGTGGTTCTTGGTGAATCAGCGCGAGAAAGAAGGGGATAAGGCGGAGGTGGGCGCAGAGATCGTGCGTACGTGCATGTGGAAAACGGGGGAGGTTAAGATGACCGTTGCGGAGCTTGGCGCGTGTGGCAATGGCGGCTTGGCTCAAGCGCGTGATGAAGACAAAGGCGAGGAGGACGAAGGGTGCAGGGCCCACTGGCAGAGAGAGAGAAACGATTGGCCTCGACGAAGAATGGGGGTTACGTTTTGGCCGTTCGATTTAGATCAAACGGTCCACATTGATGGAAACGTTTGGACCGCTCCGATCGGCAAACTCGATCTGACCGTTCAAAATAAATCGGACGGTCCACGTGGTTTGAGACGTTCGGATTGCCGAACCTTCAACTAGTTCAGGCTGTTTAATCTTGATCCAACGATTGAGATGGTTTGGAGCGATTTAGATTTAGCTTTTCTTTTTAGAAAATAGCAGAAAAGTCCAAATAAAACTTAGAAAATAGCTAATGCACTCAGAAAAATTCTAGAAATTATATCCAAGCACATAGAATCCAAATAAAATAATTCCAACTCATAATTGGTAATTAATTTTGCAAATAATTTATTTTGGCTTTGAAATAAATAGGAAAAATATTTTAAAATCCTATAAAATTCCAGAAATTATTTAAATTGTCCTTTTCAACTTTAAATCCAAGAAAATCTAAGAAACTTCAATAAATTTTTCTTCTTGATCTTTAAAATTTAAGAAATTCAAGAAAAGCAATTAAACTCTTTTAAATTTCAAAAAATCCAATAAAATAATAACTTTATTGATTTTATTTTGGTAACATAACTTGGGATGTTACACTAACACCCCGGGCCCCTCTTGCCACGTCCTTCCTCCTCACGCACTGGCAACGTAGAGCTTCCTGCTCCAAAGCGCCCTCCGAAGGCCTCCACTGCGCCATTTGTGCTCCCAGTGAGCTCTCTCCTCCTTTGGTGCGTCATATTGCATTCCAAAGCACGACCAAGGTTTCCCCTCAACTAATTACATCAATCGTCAACAGGAGCTCGGGAATTTTGGGGTAAAGCATTTCTCGATTCCTTGCTTTGTAACCTTCCTAGTGTCTTCCTTTAGCTGTCCCGACATCATTTTCTCTCTCTTTGCTTAGGGCGAGTTCTCCTCGTGGAAGCGCCGCAGCCAGCTTGTCTCCGACGAGCCCTTCCTCTCTGTGTCATTCTACCACGTAAACCAGGAAGCCAAGCAAGTAGATGATCACAGATCGTTACCACAAGACGCGTAGTGCAGTGGAAGATGAGTTGGAGCAGCCTGGTCCAATGAAAAGCACATCGATGTAGTGGTCATAGTCGATCGTCCAGTGTTCTCGCGAGTCGATCGTCTCCTCCAACAACCTCTGAAGTTCCTTGTGAAGATCGCGGATTATCCTCAAGCGCATAACTCCTTACGACCAGGTTTTGACCATTCTATGATTACGCTCGACCGGTCTCGACCACTCAGATCTCCATACGACCATCCAGAATCGATCGAACTAAGCGACCTACTCGTATTCTCCTTTGCCTCACGATATCTGGTTTGAACTCCAAAGCGAGATATATGTCATCCATGGATGCTTCAATGCTTTCTCGATTGAGTATCGGATAACCTTTTGTGGTCGAACTCTTCGACCACGAGTGGCATGGCCATGCACTTTATTTATCCAACCACTTCGAGTGGCCCAGAGATATCTCTCCCATTATGTTAGGAGGGGCATTTGGCAGCCCCTAAGAGTGCTATTACGCATGTAGGAAACAATACTGATATCAAGTTTAAGAATTATACATCATCATTGCTTGAGGCCAACTGATGACACATAGAATCATAACAATCTAGTGTCTCAAGATGGGTCTATTCAACCCCATGTTCTCTAACATGTGTTCACATTATTGATTCGATATCCTTATATCCATGACCAGTGAAACATGGTCATCAATCAATACATGTGCTGGTCGTAGAGTCACTAGTGTTCCGACCAGTGATATTCAACCAGGGATACTTTTAGAATGACATCATATAAATTAAAGAGTTTCACCAACAAGTCACATACTCGTTGATCTATATAACTGATGATTCATTCAAGGAACAGAATAACATTTATTCAATAACTCATAAATATAGACGTGATACAATCATCTCTATGATTGCCTCTAGGGCATATCACCAACAGTTTTTGCTGCTTTGGCCGTAGTTTTCACTTCGTTTTGCCGCGTCGCGCCACCGCTCCAGCTCGTCTTTGGTGAAGCTCTGACCACCTTCGGGTGCGCAATAGTGTAGTGGTCCCATTTAGCCCTTGGTCCGCGCCGCCTTGGCCTCTCGCTACCGGGCGATTAGTCGGAGCATCTTGCGGCGCACGTGTTTCATTGTTGGACAACCGACACGCATCGTAGGGACTCGAACCAAGTTGGTCAAACCCAACCGCAGTGCCGCTCGACCGATCAGAAATGCGCGCCGTCCGATTTCAATCGGACCGTCCGCATTGCTTGGGAACGTTTGGGCTATTTGAACAATCAATTCAATCAGGACCATCCAATCTAAATCGGACCGTCTGCATCGCTTGGGAATGTTTGGACCGCCTGAACAGACGTGCGATCTGGACCGTCCATTCTCAATCGGGCCATTCCACACCGTTCGGACCAAGCCGCTTTGATTCACCGCTGAGACTGACACCGGACCCACATGTCAATCTCATCTCTTCTTCATCTTCTCCGCGCCATGCCAGCTCCGCACAAGAGAAAGAAAACTTGCGCGTGTGCGCGGGAAGATGAAAAAATGACAGGGAGATGGGCTTCCCACAAAACCTTATCCCCAAATGTCTCCACCAGCAGCCACATCCTCCACAAGCCAATCCCCAATGAGCTCTTGGTGCTCCTTCTCCTTCTCCATTGGCTTGGCACCGCTCCTATGGTCCCCTCTGACCCAACGTCGCCTCCGGCCTCCAGCGCGCCTACGCTCCCCTAGGCTTGGCCTCGCCGTTTGGCCTTCTTACGTGCTCGCCTGCGCTTCGTGGCGCCGCCACCGCCGGTTGTGCCCATGCCCTCGGCTCCACTCCCCAGCGCCTCCCTCTGCGCTGGTGGCTCGACCGGCCCGGCCTGCGGTCACCGGCCCTTGCTCCTCTTGTTCTACACAACAGGCTAATGGCTTCCCTTTCCCCTTTACGATTTCTTCTATGATACTTTCAATGTGTAAATGTGTGCTTCGATTTAACCATTGATGTTTGATGTTGGTGGTTTACTTGCGGATTTTACGGTTTGTTCTTGAGTCACTCACTGATGTTGGTTTTGCCTTGTGCTCATGCATGTGGAATGGGATTGATCGTAGTCGGTTTTCGCCGCTGAACTGAGGTAAAACTACTCCCCTTAATCCCTCTCTCTATTTCCTGGCCCTATTGCTCTGTGATGAAACACCATCCCAACGTCTCCCCTTCTTCCTATCGCAATCTTGGTTCCATGCCAAGCTTTGTAAATTTGATGCTTGATATGTTTCTTCTATTAGAATTGTTATATGGATAGCTTATATGCGATACTATGTCGTTTTAGTTCCTCTGTCACTTATATTGATAAAAACATTCAACTTCAATAGAACAATGCTTATTATAAAAGGAAAACTTTAGAGATATGTTCCCTTATGCTTTGTGTTTACACTACACCATAGCATAGTATTAAGGGCAATGCAACTATCGAAAAAAACTGCGTTCAAAGGCAATTTATCTGCCAGCAATTAGTTTTCCCAGCACTTATGGCCTGCTCGATAAAGTGCTGCTGGGAAAAACATTTTCTGGTAGATATGTGTATTCCCGGCAGTTAACTGCCCTAGAAAAGTTGATTTTCCTAGCGCTTATAGTTTCCGGCGAGCTAACTTTTTCTGGCAAGAAAGTTTTCCGGCGAGCTAGAGGTATTGCTTGCAGCTAACTCGCCCTTGATTGTCATTTTCCCCGGCAGTTAAGTGCCCTAGATAAATTGATTTTCCCCGGCAGTTAGTTGTTTTCCCGGCAGTTAAGAGTTTTGCCGGCAGTTAATTGCCCTCGATTGTCTCTTTTCCCAAATACTTAAAAGCATCACTAATCAGGACATTAAACTCTAGATTATTAGACTAGTTAGAACTAATAGCACATATGCCTCCTTAAAATAGATGCACTTTTAATAACTAGGAATCAAACAGGAGTGAAAGTTCAGACAATTGCTTGAAAGGTAACATCAAATAACTTTTATTATTAACTCCACAGATGTTTTCGAATTACAGGTACAATGGTCAGATGGAAAAGCTGAATAAAAATAGAGAATGTATGACAATTGTCTATTCATTTTTACTGAATATCCACGAAGTTCTACTTAAAGGAATCAATAATAGGAAAAGATCCCAATGATGCACAAAGCAGACCAGATGGGGTATCAGTTTCTCCTTGTCAATCGTAGCTGCAAGACGAAGTGCTTTACACCATGATTCCTTCTCCCAGGAAGTGTCAGCATAAAGAGCGTACATCTTGGTTCCATTATAAACCTCAAATTCCTTGCTTTCCAATTTTATAGGATACCTCTTAGCCCTGAAAGTACAAACTGAAGAATAGAAGTAAATTATTCTACCAGACGCCTTAAATGACTTAATGAAAGGCACACAAAGTTGCTTGACAAGCACTTCTAACTTCTAAAATAGATTTCCTTCCTATAGGAGTTCCTTCAAGACTAATACCACAGTGACACCCAGAAATATGCAATGTTAGATGTTACACAGAATAAGTATCTCAAGCAAGAGGCTAAGTACATCAGTTTTATTTTTACGTGTGGACCACTAAACTAATTTACGAACAAATGGAGTAGCTTGCACTTTGGTCGACCAGATGCAAGATTAGGGTTCCAATTGCAAACTCTCAGCCCAGCTTCTATACTACCTCCAGTCTGCATAGAAAGATGCTATCACATAGCCAAAGTCATATGAAGACGGCAAGAGATCTTCATAGATCTGAGCATACATTGGGTAAAATCTATGTACTATGTTGGATGTTCATGTACTTATGTGTGCTGCAAGTTTTGAAAAGAACTACCATCTACAACCATAAATATGTATCAATGTGACAAAAGATGAGTATACAAAATTGCTAAATCAATTCCATAAGATGTGGTATCGACCATGTATGGGGTATGCTAGAACCATAAGAAGATGACATCACTAACAAACCTAGATAATAGAAAGATCAACCAGTAAGTAACCATAGCACCATAAGGTGGATCAGAATAGGTCAGTTTGACTATACACACGATTTCTATTTATGCACATAGAGTGGTATTTGTAAAGAAAGAGCGAAAGATGACATAAATACATGCTTGTTCTGTGCTAGCCAATGAGTCAGAATGAGTCAAATAGACATTTTCGAGCAAATGACATTATAACGACCGTTTTCTTCAGAATGTCAGCGTGAAAGAATACGAATGACATGAGAAATATGGCAACGTACATTGTATATGTCAGATGAACAAACGTAGAGCGAGGTTAACAGAAGGGACTTTGAATGGGTATCTTCTTTAGTACCAACCAGTCGTGTGGAGAATAGTCTATACTAATGGCTGAATTTGCATCAAGATGCATGCTATTAGGACTTAGAACTTTTTGTTTTTTCTGTGCAGACAATACAATGCAGCAATAGTGAATTACTCAAGGTAAATGAGATGGAGCACCACAACCTACACATTTCATATTGTGAGATTTACTTACTGAAATAAGCATGAAGTAAGGAGTGGCATACCTCGGCATACTCAAAAGGTATAACGGACCTTAAAGGTATTTTGGTTGGCCTATACTGATTTCCCTGTTTAAGAAATATACAATGAATGAGAAAACACCGCGATGAACTTCTGTTCAATATCAAGAAGAGATTTTTAAAAAGGACCTTTATTTCTAACAAAAGAACATGCTTTTTTGCTTCACCATCAATAAGGGATGTTGCTACTAATGAGCCTGGTTGTGTGATGTGAAAACACGTCCCAGGGACCTCCTATAAACAATTAATCAGAAGGCAAGTACATAGTTAGTTTTTTCTTTTAAAAAGCATGAACTGTAAAATGAAACCCAAAATTATTTCCTTGGGATCAATAAGGCATTCATGCTCATGGCCCCATACTACAAAGTCCATAAAATGTGGCAAGGAATGTTCATTGATGGCACTTTTAGGGTTTGTCTTTATCTTGTATAAATTCAGGTGTAACTTTGCTTTTCAGTAAGCAGGATGAAGGACCAAAATAAATGAACAAACTATTTACCTTTGTTGATGTTAACTTCTCGTGAAGACTGTTCGATGAAGAACCGGATATTGAACCATTCGACAATCGACATTCCATCTTGAGTTTCAGGTCGCATCCATTGTACTGAATGAGGTATCTGAAGTATTGAGAGACAAAATATGATATCATTAAGGGGAAAATTGCCTCATAAATGTACGAATAATCGAAAAGGTTTCTTGATCCAGTGACAAGGTGTAAACAAACCTAAACACCAAAATGGGAAAGTACCCGAAACATCCTATTTAGTCGTTCGTCTCTAATGTTCCCAAGGTTGTATAGCGCAACCGAAGTCGTACTCTGAAATAATAGGAAATTAGAGAATTAGCATCTGAGAACTCATGATATTGCCTGGAGCTGAGGTAGTGCACTTTTTTACAAGTACAAGATAAACTGCTATTTGACCAACACCAGAGCCACCAAGGTCCATCTTCCCAAAATAATTCACAAGATTGTAAATCGACAAAATATCAATGGCAAAGAGGTTATCCTACAATGAGAGAAAATGAATGAATGAAATGTGACATCCCATCATAAGCATAATTTCAGTAGAAATCCATAAATCTTGAAAGGCCAGAAAAAGATGTTCATACCACCCTGGCAGGATCATCAAGGTTTCCATGGATAGTGAACACAGGCAAGCCAACATTGAAGTTTGGGTCTTCGTAATTTACTTGGCCAAATCTGAGAAGGAAATAGGAAAATTCCTGTCAAAAAACAAAGAAAAAATATATATTTGCAGTCTTCATGCATGATATATCTGACAAATGAATCACAGCAAAAGTAAGTGGCTCTTCTATGAAAACTCATGTGATTGTCTTGAATTTACATTGAGTGATAACCAAAATATGAGCACACTCATGAAATGGAATAGTTGAGCAATAAGATTCATTGTTAAACCTGTTTGGGAAGTTGAATGAAATCAAAACAATAAGGGCCAAAACAAAAGCAAAAAAGGGGAGAAGGGCAAGTAAAAGTAAGAAGGGGGAGTAAAGAAACCTTCTTGTTGATGGTTTTAACCATTTCTTGCAAAACATGATGTTCAGAAACTTCAGACTAAACATATTCACTGTAGTTATTCATCATTGTCTCTAATAGCTGCATCAATTTTGTAACTAATCTGAAAAAGGTAATTAACATCATTGAATCTTATTGTGTACAAAAGTATTTCTCAAGCTAAGATCTTTGTAAGAAAAGTAACAACATGGAAATTGCTGCAACTAAGATTTTTTTACAATGTCCATAATGGCATAATGAAAGTACATATTGTCAGAGCATAGAACTGAATCTTTGGGTCCTTGTTTTGTAATCGCTTCTTCACGGCCTTTACCACATCCTTTGTTTGCCTGATTCAGATGTTTAGAAAGTAGCATGTTAATAAAATAACTACTTGGAGCAGGGATATTTAAAAAACACTAAGATAGTATAATTGGAATCAGAATATCCACCTATCACTTAAGCGGAAATAAAAGCAATGTAATCAAACATTTGCAGTCCAGATTGGCTACTACATATGTAGGGAAATAGTTGCTTGCTGTTTCAACACATCTAGAACATGTTGGTACACAAAGCTCATGTAAATGCGTGTAACATCCCAAAGTTCTGTTACCAAAATAAAAAGTAATAATTTTTTTATTGGATTTTCTCAGTTTCAATACTGTTTTCTTGGTTTTCTTGAATTTCTAAGTTTTTAAAAGTCAAAAATAAAATTTATTGAGTTTTATGAGTTTTTATTGGATTTAAAGTGAAAAATAAAATTTTAAGTAATTTCTGGAATTTTTGGAATTTTAAAAGCTTTTTCCTAAATATTTTAAAGCCAAAATAATTTATTTCCAAAAACTATTACCAATTATAAGTTGGAACTATTTTATTTAAGTCCAAAATAACTCTAGGAATTTATGTGAATTTTCTAGAATTTTTGGATTTTATTTGCTATTTTCTAAAAGTCCCTTTTTGTTTTTTTTTGTAATATCTAGCAATTAAAAATGAATTGCTGAACGCAAATAAAAATCAAATTTATGTTTAAAATATTTTATTTAAGCTCAAAATACCCTATTTAACTACTCTAAAAATTCATTGAATTTTTAGACCTATATTATTATTTTTCAAGTTTAAAAATAATTTTTAGCAATATAAAAATAATTATTGTGTAATAATAAAATTGTTATTATTATTATTAATATTTTATTTTAATTCAGAATGTTGTATTTAATATCTGCAATTTATTTCGGATTTTTCAGAATTAATTTACTATTTTTTCAGAATTAATTGGTGTCTTTCCTAATTTTGAAAAGGAATATTCCCTGGAATATTCTATCTGCTACAGTAACCTCGGCGAAGGAGTAATTTCCGACAATAACTCCGGCGAGCAATTCCCGCCAAATCGTTACTCATTTGCCCCTATAAATTGAACCGTAGCCTCTCCACCCATTCCCCACATCTCCCTCGCTCAGATTTGCCAAAATCCTCCCGGAGCACCCTCTGCTAGCCTTTTTTCTCTAACTCTATCGACAACTCCGGCGAGCCCGATCTCCTCATCCGTAGCTCAGTTGTTCGCCAAATTTTACTAGTGAGTTCCTCTCGAGATTCTCTACATTTCTATTCAAGCCGAATTTTGATTATCCTATTGGTTCACCGTGGCCACAAAAGTACCGACGGTCTTCTTCTCCAACTCCGGCGACAACTCCGGCGAGCCCGATCTCCTCATCCGTAGCTCCGTTGTTCGCCAAAATTTACCGGTGAGTTCCTCTCGAGATTCTCTACATTTCTATTCAAGCCGAATTTTGATTATCCTATTAGTTCACCGCGGCAACAAAAGTACCGACGATCTTCTTCTCCAACTCCAGCGACAACTCCGGCGAGCCCGATCTCCTCATCCGTTGCTCCGTTGTGCACCAAATTTGACCGGTGAGTTCCTATTGAGATTCTTTACATTTCTATTCAAGTGGAATTTTGATTTACTTAATGTTTCACCGCCGGCCACATCTTCTTCCCTATGTCCGATGAGAATTTCGTCGAGCCCGATCTCTTCATCCGTTGGGTAATTGCTCGAACCCTTTTACCTACATGTTCCTTTCAATATTATCTACCTTTCTATTCAAACAAAATTTTGAATTTCGTAATAATTCGTCACTACCATGTCACGGCCACCTCACCGCCCTAAGCTCACGTGGCGTACCTCATGTGCACTTTACGTGGTCAAGACTATTTCTTGGCCGCCCACCGTGGACCAAACCCATTTTCGTGGACCCAGACCCACATGTCATTGACTCCAACTATTTTTCTTTACAAAATAAATTCGGTCGAAAATTTATTTTCCCACCTACAGACATCATGCTAACACAATAAAGCGATTTCTTTCAGAAAAATAATTCCTTAAATTCTGAAATTCGGAATTTCATCTTTTCATGTGATAATCAACCTTCAGGATGTTCGTTTCTCCTTCATACGAACTCCGATTCCGTCGATTCAACTTCCTAAATTCATATAAAGTCAATACATTCCTCCCAAAGTATTATTATTATTATATATATATATATATATATATATATATATATATATATATATAGAATTTATTTGGATTTTATTTGAATATTATTTGAATTCGGATCGTTTACGCGTATAGACTTTGACGACTTCGGATGACCGGATTTCGACACCGTTTGGGAGCATCGATTAAACAAGCAAGGAAAGTTATACCCTTGATCATATCGATCCTATTATTTCAAATTATTTAAATTATGTTTTAAATTATTATTGCATGCTTATTTATATTCAGTAATTTAAATCCCTGTTTTAAATTTATAGTTATGCCTAAAATCCTTTGTATGACCAATTTTGGTAATTGAAGCGAGCATATTGTCACCCTAGATAAAACTTAGTTTATATAATAGTATGGACTAGGATCATTTGGAAAACATTGTGCTTAGCCATGCTTATAGACCAAACATGTTTCATTTGGGGAATTTCAGCCAAAAATCAATTATTGTTTAAAATGTACCCTTGGCATTGGTGTGTCATGAGAGTTTTATAATGACTTTGGAAAATGAAATAAAATGATGGTTTGGACTTGGGCGAAGTGGTTGTTTGGTGGGTGCAGGTTTATGCACGGGCTCAACTGGGTAGGTTGAGGTCCAGGGTTTTGTTGGTTGTCGCCCAGGTCAGTTAAGGACCGGTCTTCGAGTGCATGATGCTACGCCTTACCGTACTACCACATGTCTTGTATGGGCAGGACCTTGCCGATTAATTTGCAAAGTTCCATCATGGTCGTCCCTATTGTTGCGGTGGGTAGTCTTTCATGACCTTTGTTAGTCCCACCTGGCGCAAGAGGGGGCCTGAACCCTGCGGACGGGTAGTCCAAAGGGGTGAAACCCAGCGAGGAGGACTGTGGTGGAATTGCGCGTTGTAAAAGCCTTGTGATAATCACTTAGTCGCACACCTACGGAAGTGTGTGAGCGGACAGTACAAGTTGATTATCTCTTGTGGGTAAAGTTGTACCACCTCTGCAGAGCGTAAAACTATTCGAATAGCCGTGTCCACGGTTATGGACATGCTAGCAGAACTACTCAAAGTTAGACTCTGGTTTTGTTTGAAAAAGACTTCTTCAAAACTGGTTTCTCCAGATGGGAATTGGGCAGGAAGCCATGTGATAGGAGGGTATCTTTCACCATTCATGTGTGAATGTTATCTGACTATAAAATTGAGAATTTATAAAAAGAATTTTAGTTATAAAATAACTGTTTTGGAACTTAGTACAAGTACTTAAAGAAAATGCTGCTTTATGCAAATAACCCTATAAGCCATCCTTTGTTACATCCATATATGCATGTCATTCTGTTACTTGACGGGTGTAACTTGCGAGCACGAAGTTGTGCTCAAACTTTCTTTATGCAAACAAAATTTCAGAGGAAAAGGATTTCACTTCAGGTGTGGAACGTGACGACTAGGCCGCTACCCCAGTCGATTGCCTGTGGCAGATTGCTGGACTCCACTACTTCTTCATCGCCTTCCGCTGTGTTTATTTAATGTTGCCCTGTAAGGCTATATTGTAATCAACTCTGTTGTTATTAATAAATTTTAGCGTTTATGGTTGTGTTATCACATTTGTTTACTGTGTGAGCTAGCCACTGATCATGGGACTAGTTCAGTTATGCACAGAAGATCTGTGATGTTAATCCCGGGTCTGACAATGCGCTAAGGCAAATGATACGGGGTGGCCCGATCTTCTCGAGTAGAACCGTAGATAAATAGCGCTTGAAGACGAACACCGCTCAGCTGTACACCACGCGCCAGTGCACGGACTTGCAGGTCTATGGATATTCGCCAACACGCACCAGGATGATCGCCGCTAGACCACGAGCGGAGATCGCCAAGCCCTCAATTCCCAGCGGAAAAGCAAACTTGACCTTAAAATGCAGAACGAACAATGGATCGCCTAATTCTCTCTCAGAAGTCCTCGCATGAACTCTGGTTTAGAAAGAACAAGCAATAGCTATGTTTCAATTCTTATGCATAAACTGTAATGCCCTAACTTAGGGTTTGTATTTCAAGTGTAAAATTTTGAGGAGAAATAAAAACTTTGTTGTCTCTTCAAATCATTTGGAAGTTTTCCAAATTTTCCTAGCAATTTCCAATTTTCTAGAAGTTAATTCTTGTGAATGGAATTTGTTGCCAGCAAATTCATAAACTTGTGATCATCCTATGAAATTATTTTTCCTATCATCTTGATCATCATATCTACCTCCCTGAATTATTTCACAATTTTTAGATTTTATTTGCTATTTCAAATGACCAAGTCAAACTAGTTGAAAATCTGGTCAAACTCCTCAGACAGAGCTTGTGAATTTTCTAGAACAATGCATTGCATAAAAGTTCTAGAAAATTATACAAGGTTGTCCTCTGTCCCTAGTAGCTACCATAAAAATTTCGAAATTTTTGGAGCTCAGGAGCTACCTCTAAAAATTCCCAAACCTTCTCTGTCTTTTAAATCAAATCCAAATCATCGTTTCTGCTCGACCCAACCTCTGCTCGAGTCCGACTCGCACCACTTGGCTTGGCCGCACAACTAAACGCATCGGCCGAGTCCAATCGATCGTGACCGTCCGATGCAAATCGAACGATCCACGCCGCGCATGCAACCGACTGTCCAATGCATACACTAATCTCACCAGTCCGCTTTAGATCCAACGGCCGCGCGATATTGATCGAAGTCTAACTCGGCTCGCGCCGCTTGCTTCGCTGTCACGACAAGGCGGACCCACCGCAGGTCATCCTCGCCACGCCGCCGCCACTCAGGCCGGCACCGCCGCCTCGGCTCGCCGCCACCGCGCATGCACGCCGCCACCTAGCTTCACCGGTCTTTTCACCGCCCACCGCCTCACCTCGCCGCCTCCGCCGCTCCTACAAAAGCCATCGAGGGTTTTCCTACTGCTGCGTCTCCATTGCCTTTCTTCTCCACCAGCCCAGAGCCGTGAGCGCCGCGACGCCCGAGCATTTCAGCCGCCCGGTGGCTCCCGGCCATCGCCGGCGCGCCACGGCGTGTTCCACATCCCGGGAGTAAACCCTCAAGGAATTTCAGATTCATCGTCGTGGAGCCGCGCGTGACTTTCTTCTCCAAGTCCGCCGAAACCGCCTTTTCCACCGCCGCATCTTCTCCGGTGAGCTCCACCAATTCTTCGCCGGTGAGCACCACCGACTCCACCTTTCTTCTCCACTCACTCGTGTCCTCTCGCTCACCCCTGTGCCCTCGCCGCCGTTAATCGCCTTGCGCCGCCGTAGGCTCGCCGCCGGGTCACCCGGCCTTCTCTGCCGCCAAGCACACCGGTGAGTTCCCGTAACTCATCGATGCCCATGCGCTAAATTTCATTGTCTTCCTCTAGTGCGCCGCACCTGTCACCCCCATCGCCGCCGCCAAGCTCGCTCGCCGCGCCACCATAAGGCATCTCCCACGCTCGAGACCACCTACAGCTGATCCTCCGCGACCCATTTTGGCCTTGGTTTCCACTCGCCGCGCCTCCACCGCCGGCGACGAATCCAGTCCGTGAGCCGCTCGAGATCCTCTGTTTTTTTCGCCAGTGCTCTCTCTCTGTCCGGCGATGGGGCCCACTCCTTCAAAACCAATTAGTTAGTCCGCTAATCATGCTTATGATTGTTCTTTAGTTCACTCTCATGCATGATCAAAGTTAGTAATTGAGGTTTGAAAGTATTTTGTTGCAAGTTTCTCCAGATCTTTCTCTCATGTCGCTTTAGTCGTTGTCGAAATTGAAAATTGGTTTCATACTTGCTAAATTAGGTCTTGTTAGACTTGAAGATTTCTTAGGAAGTAGCGCTGGCAAGGAATTATGTTAGTTAGTAATTCCAGATTTCAAAACTTCGCCATGCTTGATCATAGGGATAGTTAGATTATCATGTTATTGTCTCTGCATTTTTGATTTATCAAAAGTGAGTTTGGGAGTAGTAGCATGTTGTATGGTGATAACCTTCTTATTATGGTGTGATACTTAGGTGTATTAGTAGCTTGATCTTTTAAAGCCCAAACTTAATTAGAATTTTTGTAGCATCTCATAATTGGATACTTGGCTAGTTATGCTTTCGATAGCTTCTTGTAGATTTTGTGCTCTCACCACAATAGTGGTTTTAGTATAGCTAGCTGATTTTGATGTGTTAACTTGATGATTAAATAATAGATGTGCACACAATCACCATCAAAGCCTGTCCAAAGTTTAAAGCATGTTAGAAGTTTGATTTCGTGGTTAACCTAGCAAAGATGGGTGGGTCTCTCAGAGTAATTGTTTATCATTCTTTGTGATAATCTAGCCTTGGTGTATATATTGGTGTTTGTATGTGATGTTTGAGTTTTGCTTGTGTTATTCGCTCTTATTCGCTGCTTTGTTCAAATCGTTAGGATTCGATATTTGCGGCAACCCCGAGGACGATCCTCCGCACCATATTGAGCAACAAAGAACCGTGCAAGCAGCTTGATCATGTTTAATCCCGTATTTTAAAGATTAATATTTTGTTTCAAATTGTATGTATGCATTGCTTAATTTGTGTTAAATTGATTAGTTAAATCCGTAGTCGCATATCCTGTAGACAAAATATTGATCTCTACTACTCGAGCTTAGGTTATTTGTCGTGATTAGAGATCGGATGATCTCTTGTCACTTAGTAGATCCGGTCAACTTGCTTAAGACATGCTTAGCTATCGGTAGAATCATCAAGGTTATCGACTTTAGTCGGTAACCTTGATCACACAAAATTTACTATAGCTTTATGTTTTAGCATTTTTGCTATGTTTAATTGCAGAATTAAAAATGAAAACAAAATGATTTAGACTTGGGCACAATGGTAAGACTGTGTGATCTCTGGGTGTGACCGAAAGGTGCCCGAGTCGCTTAAGGACCGAAAGTTACTTGCGCCACCGTGATCGAGCATTTTGCGTAAGCTAACCACACTAGAGTATATGGGACCTCTCTGACCTAGTACTTTGCGTGTATTGGCCCGGTCGCAGGAGGTCGCAGAGGGACGGAGGTGGGAGCATGGTAGTTGTCCAAAAAGCTTTATCCTCGAGTGGTAGTTGTCTTTCGGCTTTACCATGTAAGCGTATGGGTTTCTATCCATACGAGCTGCTCGTAGTTAATACACAATATTGGAAAAAGTCTCGTAGGACTTAGCCGTGCAAAGATACCTTCGAAGTGTGTTTTGGCTTAAAGGCGGTCCAAGTGTGGTACATTGGTACACCCTCGCAGGTTAAAACTATTCGAATAGCCTCGCCCTAGGTTATGGACACGCCGGATACGCCCGTAAGAACTAGACTACAACATTTAAATTAAAATTTGATGGGTGGTACGAATCTGGATTCGTGTTATTGTTGTGGTGACTATTGGGATAGTCACTTCTAGGTTGTTTATCTTTCGCTTCGTATTATTATCTTTATCGTTATTTCAATCTTAAAAATGAATTGCAAACTTGCCTTTAAAATCAGATTACCTTATTGCAAATGAAAATTGGCTTTATGCAAATGAAACATATGACCTCCACCAAATAAGCTCGCATGTAGCTTATGAACAGTCCGCTAGTTCACACGCTGCCTTAAGGGTACAAAGACAATCTTTGTACTCGTGTGCTTTGCTTAATGTTTTGTTGTAGAGGAAGAAGGTGAGCCTCAGGGCCTCACTTCGTGAGTCAGGCTGCCGCTTCGTGGGTGACGACTAGTCTTGGCGGTCCGGCCGATGCCTTGTGGGTCAAAGGCACACCGATTGGCTTTGTTTATAGCCATCTTATGGCACTTTGCTTCCGCTGTCGTTTTGTCTATTTGTATCTTGTGGCCTCGCCTCCATGTCCGTAATATTGTTACTTTTTGTTTATCTTCCGCTTGTAGTGTAATGTTTGGACTCTATGTTTTGAATGGAGTTGATGTCTAATTTTGTAACGAGGTGTATATACGCTCGAAGTATACGATCTCGAGGATCGCTTATTTGATTTGTGATGCTAGGACCGTGGTTGGTTAAGCATTACAAGCCAAATAAACCGGGTCCTCACAGTTGGTATCGTGAGCTATTCGACCGTAGCAACCAAGCATAGTCGTCTTTTAGGATATCTTGAAAAAGGTTAATTTCAAAATATAAAAAGGGTTTATGAAAACTCAGGCATTCTCGATTTTATTCCTTACCTATCTTAGCTTTCTACTCTCATCTTACTCTAATTTAAGTTTTGAAACTTGGTTTTCTTCACCTTTCAAAAGATAGTTACTACTGGTGGAATTAGTTTGGGGTAACCATGAAGTTTAATCCAACTAAAACTTGTGGGAATAATAGAGTAAGATGTAAAGGGAGTAGTTATGTGTCCGATTTTTGCCTGGTCGAACTTTATCTTGCCTTGTGTTTGTTTCTCGGACCGCTTTCATGAATTTTGGGCTTTCTTGCTCTTAAATTTGTTGCTAACTTGTCTTAGTAAACAGATGGTCGGAGAACGCTGCGCAAGCCAGTCTGGTCATGATGAGGAGCTTCTCTCCTCCGACCATGGTCGAGGTTCTCGCCGATCGAGCGAAACCGCATGGACCGACGCATCTTGGAGGTTATTGCTAGGGAATACCTCCACTCCGCCGGTGGTGGCGCCACCGCACTCGCGGGGACTTGCAGAGTTCCTCCGCACGCACCGCCGACTTTCTCCCGCCTCGAGGACCCTCTCGACAAGGACGATTGGTCGCGCATGGTTGAGCGAAGCTCAACATAGCTCAAAGCCCAGCGCAGGATAAGGCACTTTCGCGTCCCACCGCCTTGAGGCGCAACACTCTCATGGTGGGAGAACTATCTCGCCATGCACCGCGAGCCATGTGGTCGCGGGAGGAGTTCAGTCGCCTTTTCGTCGCCCACATCCCGCATGGCCCGATGAAGTCAAGAAGAAGGAGTTCCTCGCGCTGCAAGCAAGGGCGCAAATCAGTGACGGAGCACCTGCACGAGTTCAATCATTTGGCTCTATGCTCAGGAGGTGGCCTCGATGAGGCTAAGCAGAGAAGTTTATGGATGGCTTGTCCGAGGAGCCGCAGGACAAGCTATCTATTGTGGACTTCTCGACTTTCGTGCCTTGGTAGATAAGGCCATTGTTGCAGAGCATAAGGCTAAGGCGCTGGCGAGTCCCGCAAGCGCAAATGGGAGGCGACGCTTACTCACACTACCGCCGCCCCTCTGGCCGACCAAAGACCGGTGGCCCGCTTCTTGCTCCACCGCGCCGAGACCATCTGCACCAGCTCGCCCACCGCAGCCGTGTTTCAGCACGCGGCGCCGCGATCCAGACAGCAGGACGCCTCGCAACCGGCGCCGAGGTTACTTGTTTCGCGCCACAACAAGGGCCATTATGCGAATGCTCGCCTCGAGTGTTGCAGCAGCCTCGCCCTAATGGAGGACGCGGGCAGGAGTGGTCACCCACCGACCGTAAGATTATCCAAAGACCCAGTGGTGCGAGCAATGTCGAGTCAACCACCTTTCACCGAGGAGGCTCGGGAGGCGCCGGATGTCGGATTGGTACACTTCTTGTTAATTCTCGCCCCGCCGCAGATATTTGATTCTCGAGCATCGCATTCTTTTATTTCAAGATCATTTGCTGCTGTTAGTGGTCTTCGCTGTGTTCCTTTGGGAGTTCCGTTGCTCATCCGCCTCCGGATCGGAAATGAGAGCCGATCTTCGTGTCGGGATGTTCCTATCATAGTCCAAGGAGTGGGGTTTTGGCAAACCTTATTCGCCTCGGCTCAACAGTCCGATGTGATTCTTGGCATGGATTGGTTGTCCCAACACTTGGGGCAAATCGATTGTGCCAGAAGGTTGTTTATCTTACCACTCTTCAAAGTAGCAGTGTCGGATTTTCGCCGCACCGCAGGGCCACATCTATGTGCATTAGAGACAAAGCCACCCTTGCGCATTCGTGGATGTTCCCATAGTATCCGACTTTGAGGATGTTTTTCCGATGATTTGCCCGGATGCCTCCGGTTCGAGACCTGAGTTTGTCATTGAGTTGCTTCCCTGCACCGCCCTATCTCAAGACGCCGATCGAATGCCTCCCAATGAGCTAGAAGAATTGAAGAAGCAGCTTGGTGAGCTCCAAGCAAAGGGTTTCATCCGCCCAGCCATCTCCTTGGGGTTGTCCGTGATCTTTGTGAAAAAGAAGGACAAGACCTTGCGCATGTGTGTTGATTACCGCCTCTCAATGAGGTGACTGTGAAGAACAAATATCCTCTCGCCCGCATTGATGATCTGCTTGATCGCTTGATCGGAGCCCGTGTGTTCTCAAAGATTGATTTGAGAATGGGGTATCATCGTGCCGATCGATTCGAGGATATTCAAGACGGCCTTCACTACTCGTTATGGTCTGCACGAGTACACCGCCATGTCCTTTGGCTTAACCAATGCTCCAAATTTTGTTCATGAACTTGATGAATTCAAGATTCATGGAGTTTTTGGACAAATTTGTGGTGGTCTTCATTGATGATATTCTTATTTATTCCAAGATCAAGCAGAGCATGCCGAGCATCCAAGATTGTTTTGGGCAAATTATGGAGCACCACTATATGCTAAGTTCAAGAAATGTGAGTTCGTTGAAGGAAGTGGCATTCTTGGGCCATGTTCTTTCACCGGAGGCATAACGTGGATCCCAAGAAGGTCACGATGTTCTATCTTGGGGCACCCAAGTCAACACCGATGTGAGTTTTCTTGGTTTAGCGGCTACTACCGCTTTATCGAGAACTTCTCCAAAATCGCAGCCGATGACCGAATTGCTCAAGAAGGATAAGAAGTTTGTGTGGTCCTCGCTTGTGATGAGAGCTTTCAGAGCTCAAGCAGCCATTGACTTCAATTTCCAGCCCCACTCTTCCCGATATCCACAAGAGCTTCGATATTTATTGCGGCTCTCTCGCTCAGGACTTGGGTGTTCTTATGCAGAAGGCAAGGCAGCTTGCCTATGCATCCAGTGCGCTTGAGGCCTCATGAGCTCAACTATCCCACCCATGATCTAGAGCTTGTCGTTGTGGTTCATGCGCTCAAGATTTGGCGACATTATCTGATCGGAATCACGTGGAGGTGTATTCCGATCACAAGAGCTTGAAATATTTGTTCACTCAACAGATCTCAACCTCAGTGCAGGAGATGGCGGAATTGATCAAAGATTATGACATGGGTATTCAGATCATCCGGCAAAGCCAATGTGGTTGCCGATGCACTTAGCCGAAAGGTGTATTGCAATACTGATGATCCAAGAGCAAAGAACTCCGCACTTCTTGCACTTCAACGCCTCAACTTGGGTTTGGTTGAGCATGGTTCCCTTGTCGCTTTGATTGTGCAACCAACCTTGGTGGATCAAATCAAGTCAAAGACAAAGAATCGATGATGGTGTGGGTAAAATCGCGTAATATCAAGGATGGATCACCAAAGGTTTCATGTAAGATGAGCACGGTGTTGTGTGGTTTGGGCAGCGCCTTGTGGTCCCAAAGGTCCCGCAGAGTTGCGGATTTGATTCTTCAGAGGCCCATGATTCGCCTTTGTCCATCCATCCCGGGCCACTAAATGTACCAAGATCTGCGCCGAGGTTCTCGTGGACTCGCATGAAGCGCGAGATTGCCGTGTTCGCTGCCGATGCGACGATGTTGTCGTGTCAAGGCCGAGCATCAGCGCCCGCAGTCTTCTTCACCCTTGCCTATACCGTAATGGAAGTGGATTCAGAGGCATGGATTTTATCACCGGTCCGCCTGCACTCCTGGAAGGATGCATTATGGGTTATCATTGATCGATCGACGGTTGTGGCCCATTTCCTTCCAAAGGCGATCAAGATTGATGTGAATCACCAGCGGATCTTTACATATCCCGCATTGTGAGTCCGCATGGTGTGCCACTAACGATAGTGTCGATCGTGGCTCTCTTTTCACTTCCCGATTTTACACACCGCAGGAGGCCATGGTACCGCTTCGCTCACCACCTATCATCCTCGATCGATGGTCGACGGAGCGCGCCAATCAAAAAGCTTGAAGATATGTTCGTGCTTGTGTTCTTTCCTATGGAAAGAATTGGGAGAAGTGCCTACCGCTTGCCGAAGTTCTCCTACAACAAAGCAGCCTGTGCTAGTCTCCAGATGGCACCATTTGAGGCCTTGTATGGACGGCGCAGTAACACCATTGAACCGGCCGAAACCGTGAAAGCGCTTCTGGTCCGGATTCGATCAATGAGGCCGAAAGTCAAGTGCGCTTGATTCGTGAGCACTTGCGCGTGGCTCACCCAGCAGTAAGAGCTATGCGATCGCGGCCCGCTGAGTTGAGTTTCCAGCCCAATGACTTTGTGTATCTCAAAGTCTCACCTCAAAGGTCATCGCTGCTTTCGCCGCCAAGGGCAAATTGGCTCTCAGATGTCGGACCCTACCGCATCATCGATAGAGTGGAGTCGTTGCTTACAAGTTAGACTTGCCAGCCACACTTGAGGGGGTGCATGATGTTTCCATGTGTCGCAATTGAAGAAGTGCCTCCGTTCCGGCTGAGGAAACACCATTGGAAAATATCGATGTGCGTGAAGATCTGCCTTATCGTGAGCGCCCGCTCGTATCCTCGAAGAAGTCGAACGAGAACAAGGAACCGTGTGATCAAGTTCCTTAAAGTTCGCTGGTCGAACCACTCCGAGGATGAAGCCACATGGGAGCGGAAGATCGCCTCCGAGCAGATTACCCGCCCTTCTTCTCCCAGTGATCGTAATCTCGGTAGATTCCTGTAAGGGGGAGATTTGTAACAGCCCTAACTTAGGGTTTGTATTTCAAGTGTAAAATTTTGAGGAGAAATAAAACTTTTGTTGTCTCTTCAAATCATTTGAAAGTTTTCCAAATTTTCCTAGCAATTTCCAATTTTCTAGAAGTTAATTCTGTGAATGGAATTTGTTGCCAGCAAATTCTTAGCCTTCAAACTTGTGATCATCCTATGAAATTATTTTTCCTATCATCTTGATCATCATATCTACCTCCTGAATTATTTCACAATTTTTAGATTTTATTTGCTATTTCAAATGACCAAGTCAAACTAGTTGAAAATCTGGTCAAACTCCTCAGACAGCAGCTTGTGAATTTTCTAGAACAATGCATTGCATAAAAAGTTCTAGGAAAATTATACAAGGTTGTCCTCTGTCCCTAGTAGCTACCATAAAATTTCGAAATTTTTGGAGCTCAGGAGCTACCTCTAAAAATTCCCAAACCTTCTCTCGTCTTTTAAATCAAATCCTCAAATCATCGTTTCTGCTCGACCCAACCTCCGCTCGAGTCCGACTCGCACCACTTGGCTCGTCGCCGCCAACTAAACGCATCGCCGAGTCCAATCGATCGTGACCGTCCGATGCAAATCGAACGATCCACGCCGCATGCAACCGACTCGTCCGGTCGCATACACTAATCTCACCGTCCGCTTTAGATCCAACGGCCGCGCGATATTGATCGAAGTCTAACTCGCTCGCGCTGCTTTGCTATGTCGCCGCCGACAAGGCGGACCCACCGCAGGTCATCCTCGCCACGCCGCCGCCAGCCCAAATAGCACCGCCGCTCGCGCTCGGGCTGGCCGCCACGCATGCACGCCGCCACCTAGCTTCACCGGCTTTTCACCGCCCACCACTCACCTCGGCCGCTTCCGCCGCCTCCTACAAAAGCCATCGAGGGTTTTCCTACTTGCTGCTTTCCATTGCCTTTCTTCTCCACCAAGCCCAGAGCCGTGAGCGCGCCGCGACGCCCGAGCATTTCACCGCCCGTGGCTCTTGGCCATCGCCGCCGCACGGCGTGTTCCACATCCCGGAGTAAACCTCAAGGAATTTCAGGATTCATCGCTTTGTGGAGCCGCGCGTGGACTTTCTTCTCCAAGTCCGCCTAAACCGCCTTTTCCACCGCCGCATCTCTCCGGTGAGCTCCAACACTCTTCGCCGGTGAGCACCACTGACTCCACCTTTCTTTTCCACTCACTCTCGTGTCCTCTCGCTCACCCTGTGCCTGCCGCCGTTAATCGCCTTGCGCCGTGGGCTCCGCCGCCGGGTCACTCCGCGTGCTTCTCTGTCGCCGCCAGCACACCGTGAGTTCTCGTAACTCATCGATGCCCATGCGCGCTTAAATTTCATTGTCTTCTTCTAGTGCGCCGCACCTGTCACCCCATCGCCGCCGCTAAGTTCGCCGCCATCACAGCAGCAGCATCTCCGCCGCCGAGACCACCTACAGCTGATCCTCCCGCACCCATTTTGGCCTTGGTTTCCACTTCGCCGCGCCTCCACCGGCGACTAATCCAGTCCAGAGCCGCCCGAGATCCTCTGTTTCGTTTTTCGCTTGTGCTCCTCTCTCGCTCTCTGTCTCGACATGGGGCCAACCCTTCAAAACCAATTAGTTAGTCGCTAATCATGCTTATGATTGTTCTTTAGTTCACTCATGCATGATCAAAGTTAGTAATTGAGGTTTGAAAGTATTTTGTTGCAAGTTTCTGCAGATCTTTCTCGTTGTCGGCTTTTAGTCGTTGTCGAAATTGAAAATTGGTTTCATACTTGCTAAATTAGGTCTTGTTAGACTTGAAGATTTCCTTAGGAAGTAGTAGCTTGGCAAGGAATTATGTTAGTTAGTAATTCCGCATTTCAAAACTTCGTTGCCATGCTTGATCATAGGGATAGTTAGATTATCATGTTATTGTCTCTCAGATTTTTGATTTATCAGTATGCTGAGTTTGGGAGTAGTAGCATGTTGTATGGTGATAACCTTCTTATTATGGTGTGATACTTAGGTGTATTAGTAGCTTGATCTTTTAAAGCCCAAACTTAATTAGAATTTTTGTAGCATCTCATAATTGGATACTTGGCTAGTTATGCTTTCGATAGCTTCTTGTAGATTTTGTGCTCTCACCACAATAGTGGTTTTAGTATAGCTAGCTGATTTTGATGTGTTAACTTGATGATTAAATAATAGATGTGCACACAATCACCATCAAAGCCTCGTCCAAAGTTTAAAGCATGTTAGAAGTTTGATTTCGTGGTTAACCTAGCAAAGATGGGTGGGTCTCTGTAGCAATTGTTTATCATTCTTTGTGATAATCTAGCCTTGGTGTATATATTGGTGTTTGTATGTGATGTTTGAGTTTTGCCGGTGTTATTCGCTCTTATTCGCTGCTTTGTTCAAATCGTTAGGATTCGATATTTGCGCAACCCCGAGGACGATCCTCCGCACCATATTGAGCAACAAAGAACTGTGCAAGCGCTTGATCATGTTTAATCCAGATTTTAAAGATTAATATTTTGTTTCAATTGTATGTATGCATTGCTTAATTTGTGTTAAATTGATTAGTTAAACCAGAAGTCGCATATCCTCGTAGACAAAATATTGATCTCTACTACCGAGCTTAGGTTATTTGTCGTGATTAGAGATCTGGATGATCTCTTGTCACTTAGTAGATCCGGTCAACTTGCTTAAGACATGCTTAGCTATCGGTAGAATCAAGGTTATCGACTTTAGTCGTAGAACCTTGATCACACAAAATTTACTATAGCTTTATGTTTTAGCATTTTTGCTATGTTTAATTGCAAAATTAAAAATGAAAACAAAAATGATTTAGACTTGGGCACAATGGTAAGACCGGTGTGATCTGCTGGGTGTGACCGAAAGGTGCCCAGTCGCTTAAGGACCGAGTTACTTGCGCCAACCGTGATCGAGCATTTTGCGTGCAACCACACAGAGTATATGGGACCTCTCTGACCTAGTACTTTGGCGTGTATTGGCTCGGGTCGCAGGAGGTCGCAGGAGGGACGGGAGGTGGGAGCATGGTAGTTGTCCAAAAGCTTTATCCCGAGTGGTAGTTGTCTTTCGGCTTTACCATGTAAGCGTATGGGTTTCTATCCATACGAGCTGCCGTAGTTAATACACAATATTGGAAAAGTCTCGTGAGGACTTAGCAGTGCAAAGATACCTTCTGGAAGTGTGTTTTGGCTTAAAGCGGTCCAAGTGTGGGTACATTGGTACACCCCCGCAGGTTAAAACTATTCGAATAGCCTCGCCCTAGGTTATGGACACGCTCGGATACGCCCCTGTAAGAACTAGACTACAACATTTAAATTAAAATTTGATGGGTGTAATGTAACTGATTCGTGTTATTGTTGTGGTGACTATTGGGATAGTCACTTCTAGGTTGTTTATCTTTCGCTGCTATTATTATCTTTATCTGTTATTTCAATCTTAAAAATGAATTGCAAACTTGCCTTTAAAATCAGATACCTTATTGCAAATGAAAATTGGCTTTATGCAAATGAAACATATGACCTCCACCAAATAAGCCTGCATGTAGCTTATGAACAGTCTGCTAGTTCACACGTCTGCCGATTTACAATGGGGTTTACCTCAATATATAGTCTTGGGCTAATAACTATTCGGTCTAATTTTCCATGTGGGACTATTCATGCGTGTGTTCTGTTCACGACGGCAAGCCACAGTAGTAGGATTACTCGCTCACAACCCGCATCAGAAGCGTGTTTATCGCTCACACCCGAGATCGTAGCGCGTTTCTGTTCATGCGCGAATTGGGCTTCCTTCCGTTCCTTCATATGGGCTTTGTGCTTGATCGCAGGTTGTGATCCTCGCTTGTCCGCATGGACCTTGGTCCTCTCTCCTGGCCGAATGGGCCATAGGCCGCGTCTTGACCTCCTCATTTGATGGCCTTCCTTGGATGACGACCGCATATCCTTGATCTCCGTCCATCATTGAATCTTCAAACTGATCACAAGTAAAACACTGTTTTTAGGTAGTATAAAATTCTCATTAAAATCAATGACATATTCATTAAGGAACAAGTTCACCTGAGATTGTAGTTTCTTGGCACGTGCTCTTGTAATTGGCCCAGTCGGTAACTCGAAGCGTATATCTTGAGCATTAGGTGGAGGAGAAGGTGTCGTAAGGATGCCCTCATCAGCAAAAACTCTCCTAGAAGGAAGCATATGATGAACAAAACCTGATCTCCAAAATCTCGACACCTAAGCCGGGGAAATTCTGGGAAAAACTCTCGTGGAAGAAAACATATAGACAACAAGAACACCGGATCTATTATCTTGGATGTAATTGCATAAGGAAGTATACCGGTGAAAACACCGACACCGATGGATAGCGAAGACGCCGTAATAATCATATTGCAATAATCGAAGCAGGAACAACATCTCATAATCAGACCATCACAAAAGGTTAACACAAAAAATGTTGCCATTAAGAGGAAAAGAGACTACTTGACTTTGGAACCATGCCATTACAGACCTTCCCGCTCCCCTGTCACCATCTCGCACACAAATCTGCCGCAAAGCCGCGATTATCAATGCCACCAATATTGTACACAATCAGTAAGACATCATGCTGAGCCCACTAATGCAAGCATCAATCAACCCTGCACATCCAAAGTTCCCTATTTAATCTAACCCTAGTTCTTCGCATCACAGAGCAAGGGGAGGAAGTCAGGGGGTAGGGAGGAAAGGGGGTGATACCTCAGTGCTAGCCACAGTCGAATCACCACCATCATTCTCCTCATGCTGGATCATATAGCAATCCACCTTATCATCTCACCTTGCATAAACAAGAACCATCAATTAAGCTTCAAAAATTAAATCAAGCTTAAGCATGAGCATAATCAGAAGAGAGGGGTGTAGAGGGCAACGGGCCGGCGGCGCATCAAGAGCTGAAAGCCGCACGCGGGCATAGGCACAACCGGCGCCATGGGGGCCGAGCCAGGGAAGGAGGGAGAGGAGAGTCGGCTAAGCCGGAGGTGAGGCGGTCGGGAGCGAGCCGGTGGCGACAGTAGGCCAGCCGCATGCGGCGTAGGCACAACCGGCGCCATGGGGCCGAGCCGATGAAGGAGGGAGAGGAGCTGGTGAGCCGAGGTGAGGCCGGTCAAGAGCGAGCCATGGCGAGCCGGCGACGGCAGTAGCGTGCCGAGCCACCAAGGTCAAGCAAAGAGGGAGGGGAAGGGAGGCGGCGGCGACGAGGGAGGGGAAGGGAGGCGGCGGCTGCAGTGGTGAGGGAGGAGGATGGCAGCTGCAGCGACGAGGGAGGAGGCGGCTACAATGACGAGGGAGGAGGATGGCAGCTGCAGCCTGAAGCGACAGAGGGCGCGGGTGGGGGGAGGTAGAGATGAGGAGGGAGGTGAGGGAGGGAGGGGAGGCGACAGCGGGTGCGAGGTAGGAGGGAGGCGGCGGCTGCGGCGGCAAGGGAGGAGGGAGGCGATGGTGGGGAGGAGGGAGGAGGGAGGCGATTTGGGTTTTGAGGGTGCTGGGGCGGGACCATGGGCGTGGGATGGGAGATGTGCGGGAGATGTAACGCGGAAACGGGATAAATTTTTCATCTTCCCGCCCAAAGGGTATTCTCGGCAGATAGGTTGACCTGGTTAAATTTTTCTAGGGCAGATGTATTGTTGCTAACGGTAAAACATTGCAGGTAGATAGATTGTTCTAGAAAATAATTATTCCCGGCAGATAATGGGACCCCTAAAATCTTGGATATTGCTGGCAGATAGATTGCCACTAATCTAGTTTTTTTTGGCAGATAATTGCCCTTAATACTATGCCATAGTGTAGTGTTAATGTTTTGTATTTATTCTAGTGCGTTCAATTGTTGCTCTAGATCATACCAATCTTTCACTTTTAGGAAGTCAAACTCTATACCTACGCTTGCACTAATGGATAAGGAGCTCCACTTTCATAAATACCATTACCATGTATGCATGCAGTAATTTAATTGTACACTTTGAGGAGCCCTTTATCCGATTCTACAGCAATCAAGTAAATTTTAGAAGTCAGATTCCTTTGTGCCATTTATTGTTGGGAACTATATGAATGTGACAGATCAATTACCAAGTAAGTGGCTGGGTAACTCATAATGTGTCAAATATATGGGCAAAATCATCAGCGTATCTTAAGAATCCAAAGCATGCTGTGTGGCCTATGGGAGGTGCCTGGCTTTCCATACATCTATGGGAGCATTACCAGTTTTCACTGGACAAAGTAAGCACCAGTCATAGTATTACTTGCATTACATTTTCTACCAGGTACATTGGATTTATAGTGCTGGGAATTTTTGTGGGTTTGTTCCCTTTATAACAGTTTTGTGGGTTTATTCCCTTGTATGGTCCTGTGGGACTTGCAGATCTCAGAGAGAGCCTTTGTGTAATGATGAGGTATTAGTACTTATGTGTGAATTTTAGTGGATCTAGGTTGATTGGAATTTGGCGGTGACTTTGGGGATAGGATTTCCCTTCCCAAATTACGACAAATGTGGGTTTTCTCTTTATTTTTCTGTTTTGTCTTTTCCAGAGACATTAAGCATAACAATTGTAAAAATAAAGTATTTGCCTGCCCATGATCCTTCCATTGTTTTTTTTCTTTTAGAACTAAAATCTTAGTAAACTATACTAGTTGGGTTGTTAGATTGTGTACTATAGCTATGATACAACTAACTGTAAAATCGCGAGTAATGTAACATGTTATTTGAAATGGAGTTTACATGGTAGTCATGTGCATGAGTATAGACTCTTGACAACTTGCAGAAGACTTGTTTTTGTCTTGTAACCTGTTGTCTGATAAGATTGGGTAGATGCAACAAAATATGAGTGATTGATGCTTTGCAAAAGTCATTCACCACTTAATTAGGGCTTGTGGTTATTGACTTCTCCATTTCTTTTCGTACAAAACATAAGGGCTATTGAAGTCATTGTTTCTTGATGGAGTGATCGTCCTTATTTTGCAAATGGTGATAGTACGATGATTTGATTGTCGACTTCTTTTGTGTAGATGTTTTGTAAATACGAAGGATAGACTAGTTGGTAGAAGGGGCTGGAGAATTTACATGTGCCAAGGATAGACTAGTATTGTCGACTTCTTTTGTGTGGATGTTTTGTACATGCTAAGGAGACCTTGGCTATATTAGAATGCTCAGAATTGTGAAATTGCATGTGTATGGTGTACTACACATGTACTGTTGTGCTTATCAGAAATTTCATATTTCAGGTTTATTTATTTTGCATCATCTGAATTTCATATATGTGTTGCAACTGTATTTGATTGTTAATATGACATTTTCTAAGTGGTACGATGGATAAAATTGTATGTTTTCTAAATTCTGATTGAGTGGTGCAAACTATTGGAAAAATATTAAATTCATTATTTTGGAAGGTATAATTAATTTTTTTTAGTATTTTACATGTATTCCTAGGTGCCTAATCTGTTGGGAATCATGCCAACGAGGGCAGTTAACTGCCAGGGAAAAGAGACAATCAAGGGCAGTTAACTTCTGGGGAAACTCTAACTGTCGGGGAAAACCAACTTATCTGGGGCACTTAACTGCTTGGGAAAAGAGACAATCAAAGGTAAGTTAACTGCTAGCAATACGTATAACTGTCGGGGAAACTCTAACTACCGGGAAAAATCTAACTGTCGGGGAAACTATAACTGCTGGGGAAAAACACCTTATCTAGGGCAGTTAATTGCCGAGAATACACATATCCGCCAGAATGTCTTTCCCGGCGAAGACTTTTACTGGCGAGCAATAATGCTGGGAATGTTTTTGTCGGCAGATAATTTGCTTTCCAAAGGGCTTTTCTCTGGCAGTTTAATTGTGAGACCCCGGTTTATTAAACTTGTAATACTTAACCTTCCACTGGTTCTAGTATCACAAATAGAATAATCGCGTCTCGATGGATATGTGCCTCGAATAAGCGGCACACATACATCAAATCAAAGCATGCATCAATTCCATACCACAGAATATAACAGGTCTACCAAAAGACATACATAATATAAGTTATTACAACACACCCGAAAGCCAAATGACATAAGTAGCAAATAAGTAACAAATGAAGCAAAAGTTGCCATAAGATGGCTTAAACCAAAAGCGACCGGTTAGCCACATAACACCATTGTGGCAACCGACCGGCCGCCAAGCTAATCGCCCCTTAAGCGCCACAACACAACTCACAAAAGTGAGGTCCATCGGACTCACTATCATCCTCTGCACAAAACAAGCAATGCGGTGAGTACAAAATGTACTGCAAGACTTACGAGTAGCAAGCCTATACATAGCTACATGAAAGTCAGTATTCAAAGGAATGTGGTTATATGGTTCTTTGGACGCATAAAGCAAGTTTCATTTGCAATATTGTAATAGATTGAACAGCAGTTTGTAAAATCTGTTTTTAGGCATTTAAATAACAGCGAGTAAACATAAGTAACAAGTATCCACCTAGAAGTGACTTTCCCAAAAGTCACCACAACATAGTATGAATCCCTGATTCATACCACCATCAAGTTTTACTTTTAAAAGGTTGTAGTCTAGCTCTTGAAAGACTTCCCTAAGCGTGTCCATAACCTAGGACGAGGCTATTCGAATAGTTTTAATCCCTGCAGGGGTGTACCAATGTACCCACACTTCAGACCGCCTTTTTGCCAAGCTATTAAGCACACTTCCTTTGGTATGCCTAGACGGCTAAGTCCTACGAACCCTTTCCAATGGAATATGTTAATCAAGAGACGACGTATGGGGTTGATCCTTAGTGATCTGCGACGAAATATGGATCACAAGGACCCATACGTGGAGCAAGATACACCGGCCTCGTGGTGTCCTTCTCCCTACAGCGTGTCCATGTTGCATATAATCAAATATGCAACCCACCACGCGACTCATTAATTAACACAACCCAAAGTACTCAGCTAAGAGAGGTCCCATATCCCTCTAGTGTGGTTAGCACGCACAAATGCTTGGTTTGGTGTAACAAGTAGCTCGGTCCTTAATTGACCGGGCACCATTCTAATCACACCCAAAAGATCACACCATCTTACCATTGCGCCCAAGTCTAAATTGTTTTCATTTTCAGTTTTAGTTTTGCAATTTAGACCAAGCACAAGGCTGAAATATACATATTATAACGAGTTTGTGTGATCAAGGTCATCGACAAGTCGATAACCGCCCATTTCTACCGATAACTAAGCATGGCTAAGCATAATAACACGTAACTACTAAGTGACAAAGGTTCATCCAATGAACCCAAAATCACAGCAAGTAACCTAGGCTTCAAAGATGAGAGGAATAAACATTTCCTCGATAATGCATCTAGTAGGCCAACTATCGACAATAGTTTAAAACAACATAGCAATGCATACATAGAATTTGCAAACAACATATTAGAATTTGAAAATAGTAGGAACAATATGATCAAATGAATGCTACATCCGCTTGCTGGTGAAGTGCGAGATCGATGGTCTGCTGTGGCTCAATATCGACAATAAGATTATCTTCTAACCTAACGCGAAAAGGCGATAAGCAAATAAGAACGAAGAACACCAAATAAATCCCAACAAAAAACACATCCAAAACTAATAAAATCTACACAACAGCTAGGGAATGATCTAAGACAATGACAGGAACAAGAATTATGCAATTCAAACTAAGCATGCAAAAGATATGAGCAAAATGCTCTTTCTCAGCCTTATATCAACCTAATTAATAATTAGCACTGTTCATGGCGAAATTTTCTAGAATGATCCGGGTCCAAATTTTTATAGCAGTAGATTATGACATCCTAATAATAGCAAAGTTGGATTTACTAAATTTGGAGTTATACACATTTACTTATGATTTTTTCTAAGTTGTAATTCTAATGCAAGTCATTTTACAGAATTATGAACATGCTCAACTCCTATTTTATATGAAAGTATACTAACAGATGAATTTAACAAAATTGATTTTGCACAAATTGGATTTATACAGAAAAAGATATGCATTTTTCAAGATTAAAACTATTTCTGGAATATTCAAAATGACAGAAATCAAGTTATTTCTAACTACACAATTTTCTACTACGGGAATATGCTTAAATCCATTTTTATAATAAACTAAAGTGATAACATAATTTATTACAGTTGGAATTATCTAAAAAGCAGCTAAAATGAATTAGTTATGAGTTTCTAAAGTTTTTATATCATTTTCAGTTGTTAAACAAAGACTTACCGAAATACGCATAAACTCCAATAAAAGAATAAGACGTGGACAACTCCCAACCCTTGATCTAAATCCTACGGCTCACGCCAGCGCAAAACAAATAAGACGCGCGCGAAAGCGAACGGAGCCCATCGTTGGATCAAGATCCAACTAGCGCACACAGTGTATGCATTCGGACGGTGCGGTTGCATACACGATCTCAACCGTTGATCGAAAGATCGACGGTCGAGAACGATCAAGGCATCCGGAGGGTCCGAACGCACACAAAGATCGAGGCCGCGGATCTAAAAATGAGCGGTAGCTATTTAACGCAGTTCAAGGGAGATATCGACACGTGGGACCGCATGTCGCTGACCTAGGTCATGATCGCGGCGTTTAACCGTGCACGGTGCACTCGGGCCCACTTGTCGGCCGATCGAAGTGGCGGTTAAGACCAAATTAATGCCATTAATGATTAACATTAAGTAAACACTAATGACTTCTGAAATTTGATTTTAACCCCTCGGGCCCACAAGTCAGCGACCCAGAGGAGATTTCCGACAGAGATTAAATGCCGACATATTAATTAAACAATGATTAAGCATTAATGATGTCGGAACAGTGCGGAGTTGCACTAGAGGGTGATTTACTGGATGTTGGGCCCACTGGTCAGTGGCTCAACGACAACCATTAAGACACAATTAATTAACTAATGATTGGTAATTAATGTGTCCTAATTACGTGACAAAACGGAGCTCTCGCGTTTCAAGAAAACCGAAGCGCTTGCACGCTAATCGCGGCGACAACGTCGCGCGGCAACCGAACAAGACCCAAAATGGAATCGCAATAGCACTGCGAATCTAATGGTAGCATTCTCGCCGGCGGTGAGGGACTAGAACGCCGGCTAGCCGGAAAACGAAAATGGGAGCTTTTATTGCGAAGTGCGAAAATAGCTAAAAGCTCAGCTGCAGACCTAGGATGCGGGTGCCAAAGCTTCTAAGGACTAATAAGAAGCTACCTCAGAGACGAGAAGCTCCAAAGATGGCCGGAGATGCTTGATCACAGAAGAAGCTCGCCGGACTTGGAGAAGAAAACCCGAGATGGATACCCTGAGCCACAGGAGTGATACCAAACATCAATATAGCTTCATAAGGACCCACAGAAGCTACATGAGCCATTAATTGGAAAATGGAGCACTCACCGGAGCTGAGGAAGAAGATAACCAACTTTGGCCGAATTTGAACAAACCCCAAATTGGATAATTCCTGAGAATCAAATCCAAAATTAAGTGAGGGGAAATGCTCAAGATGATAAAGAGATAAGGTTAGGGCAAAGAAACATGGAGGAGGACCACTGGAACACCAAGAACACCCAAGGAGCTCCACGGGTCAACAATGGCGATTGGCCATTTTTGAGGTATTAAGCTCCAATACTGTGAATGAAGCTTGGTGGTGGTCTAAAGAGATACTAGGAAGCATTGAGAGTGCTTAAAAAGCCTTGGAGGCATTAGGGTTTGCACCACACTTCTTTCGGGCGGCAAAACACAGAGCACAAGGTGCGGCCGACAAGGAAGAGATGTGTAGACGTGCATTAGGGCATGGCTTGGCTCAGAGTACCTCCCATACCCCTAAACGTCGGCTAGGGTGGCTTTAGGGAGCAAGAAATGACACTGCCATTACTTCCCTACTGTGCCCGCACGACCGGAGGTAGAAGATGACCAGCGCAAAAGGCTCGGTGATTCACAGCCGTTGGATGAGACACGGACGGCTGAGATAGCGCCACGCCTCCGGGCTTTAAAACACAACGAAAAGGTTCCGAGCCCTAGGATTAGAAATAAACGGCTCAGATTGCTCCACGTCGCAAACTCAATTTACAACGAAGGAACACGCGGGCGTTGGATCTTAATCCAACGGCTCTGATTCAAACCAACAACCGGAGGGTCCGAAAGTTGCGGAGCATCTAGGCGGTTGGATGGAGATCTAACGGTTGATATTCACTCAAGCAACCGGAAGGTCCGAAAGGTTACACGCGCGCGGGCCGTGCGATTTAGATCCAACGGTTGAGATCCAACGCGCGTTTTAAAGAGAGACTCGGTGCAGTTAGTTGACTGGACCAAGCCAATTGGCTCGAGCCCGAGTCTGACTCGAACAAGCAACGATGAAACCAGTTTGACTTTGAAATAAGAAGAGACTTTGAAGGATTTATTTGAGGTAGCAAATTAACTCCAAAAATTATGAAATTTTTATAGGAGCTTGCTAACTCAGATACTAACCTTGTGTAAAATTTTCAGAGGTTTTTATGCTGTGAATAAATCTCCAAAAATTCTGCAAGGCTCTACTTTAATGTTTGACTGAGAGTCAAACAGGTTTGACTGCCTCTAAAAATATTCAAACAATTTCCAAAAATTGTGAAATTTTTCAGAGGGGTCACATACCATCACAGAGACTTAGGAAAAATATTTCCAGAGGATGATCATAAGATTTGACAAGATTGTTTTAGGAATACCAAGATTTGGATCAACTAGACTTGTGACAGTGTATTTCCATAATCCCTTGTACAAGAATTGTTTGGCACAACAGGAAATACATGATGTAAGAAAAAGTTTTAATTTCTACTGATTTTCTTACATTTGAAACACAAGCCCAAAATTGGGATGTTACAAAACCTCCCCCTCTTACAAGAATCTCGCCCCGAGATTCTGTTTACTCGGAGAAGAATGATGGGTAATCTGCACGAAGACGATCCTCGCGCTCCCAAGTTGCCTCATCTTCAGAATGGTTTGACCACTGAACCTTAAGGAACTTGATGACACGGTTCCTTGTCATTCGTTCAGATTCTTCGAGAATACGAACATGATGCTCATGATAGGTCAAATTTTCTTGCACATCGAGATTTTCCAACGGAGTTTCCTCAACTGGAATACGGAGGCACTTCTTTAAGTGTGACACATGGAACACGTCGTGCACACCCTCTAGTGAAGCTGGCAACTCCAATCTGTATGCAACAGCTCCAATCCTCTCGATGATGCGATAAGGCCTAACATATCGAGGAGCTAACTTGCCCTTGATGCCAAAACACTGATGGCCCTTCAAGGGTGAGACCTTGAGATAAACAAAGTCATTGGGCTCAAAGCTCAACTCCCGACGACGACGATCCGCATAGCTCTTTTGCCTGGACTGGGCCACGCGCAAATGCTCACGAATCAACTGAATTGGCTCTCGACCTCATTAATGGAATCTGGCCCGAAGAACTGACGCTCACCAGTTTCTGACCACTTCAGAGGAGTTCTACACCTCCTCCCATACAAAGCCTCAAATGGTGCCATGCCAAGACTAGCTTGAAAGCGTTGTTGTAGGAGAACTGCGCAAGCGGCAAGCACTTCTCCCACTTCTTCCCATAGGAAAGAACACAGCACTGAGCATATCTTCCAACACTGTTGACTCTCTCCGTCGACCATCGGTTTGAGGATGATAAGTGAATCAGAAAGAAAGACGTGTACCCATAGCCTCTTGCGGACTATGCCAAAAGCGAGAGGTGAAAAGAGAACCATGATCGACACAATCGTTCGTGGCACACCATGCAAACTCACAATCCTTGAGACATAAAGCTCGGCCAAGGGCTTCACACGGGTGGGTCTTGACAGAAGAAAATGTGCCACCTTAGTCACCTATCAATCACGACCCAAATGGCATCGGCCTTTGGGTGAGTGGGGTAATCGGTGATGAAATCCATACCAACGAATCCCACTTCCACTCGTGCACCGCAAAGGTGAAGAAGGCCCGACGGGCGATGTTCACCTTGACACGACAAAGACACGCCGCACTCGCCACGAACCCGCAATCTCGCGCTTCATGCGAGTCCACGAAATCTGTCGAAGATCTTGATACATCTTGGTAGCTCTAGGATGGATAGACAAAGGGAGTCATGGGCCTCGCGGAGAATCAAATCCCGCAATTTCATGACCTTGAAACCACCAAGCGCTGTCCAAACCACACAACACCGTGCTCATCCTCGTAAAAGCACTTAGCTGTCCCATTCTTGATGTTCGCTTGATTTGGATCACACCAACATCATGTCATTGGCAGCCTTGATTTGCTCCACCAAAGTCGGTTGCACAACCAAGGTAGCAAGAGAACCATGCTCAATCAATCCCAAATTAAGCGCTGAAATTCTTCGAGAAGGGTAGGTTGTTGCTCTTGAAGTGACAAGGTATTGCAATATACCTTGCGACTAAGTGCATCAAGAACAACATTGGCCTTGCCCGGTGATACCAATGCCCATATCATAATCCTTGATCAATTCCAACCATCTCCTCTCGCTCGAGGTTCAGATCTGGCTGGGTGAACAAATATTTCAAGCTCTTGTGATCAGAATACACCTCACAACGGTTACCAATAAGGTAATGCCGCCAAATCTTGAGTGCATGAACCACTGCCGCTAACTCCAAATCATGGGTAGGGTAGTTGAGTTCATGAGGCCTCAACTGCCTCGATGCATAGGCCACTACCTTGCCTTCTTGCATAAGAACGCAACCGAGTCCCTGCCGAGAGGCATCACAATAAATGTCAAAGCTCTTATGCACATCAGGGAGAACAAGCACTGGTGCTGACGTCAATCGCCTTTTAAGTTCTTGAAAACTCAAATCGCAAGCAGATGACCACATGAATTTCTTTTCTTTCTTGAGCAATTCGGTCATGGGCTTAGCAATTTTGGAGAAGTTCTCGATAAAGCGGCGGTAGTAGCCCGCTAAACCGAGGAAACTCCTCACATCGGTGGATCGACAGGCTGCCCCAAGATAGAACATCGCTGACCTTGCTAGGATCTATCATGACACCACTGCTGAAAGAACATGGCCCAAGAATGCCACTTCCTTCAACCGTAACTCGCACTTGCTTTGAACTTGGCATACAAATGATGCTCACGCAGCTTTCCCAATACAATCTGCGGATGCTCAAGATGCTCTTCTTCACTCTTGGAGTAGATAAGAATGTCATCAATGAAAACCACAACAAACTTATCCAAATACTCCATGAACACCGAGTTCATAAGATTCATGAACAAAGCCGGAGCATTGGTCAAACCGAAGACATGACGGTGTACTCGTAAAGGCTATAACGAGTAGTGAATGCCGTCTTTGGAATATCCTCGCCGATCCGGACTTGATGGTACCCCAATCTCAAGTCAATCTTGAGAACACACAAGCTCCACCAAGCGGTCAAAGAGATCATCAATACGAGGCAAAGGATATTTGTTTTTCACCGTCACTTCATTCAATGGACGGTAATCAACACATCTGCGCAGGTCTTGTCCTTCTTCTTCACAAAAATAACCGGACAACCCCAAGGAGATGAGCTAGACGGATGAAGCCTTTGCTTGAAGCTCACCCAACCGCTTCTTCACTCTTCCAACTCATTAGGAGGCATTCGCAGACAGCGCCTTAGAAATTGGGGCGTGCAGGGCAACAACTCAATCACAAACTCCAAGTCTCGAACTGGAGGCATACGAGGAAAATCTTCAGGGAAGACATCCACAAAGTCACAGACTGTGGGCACATCCTGAATCTCCATGGCTGGCTTAGCTTCAAGGGCACAAAGGTGTGGCCCCTGCAGCTGTGGTGAAATCCCAATTTGCTCGCCTGAGGGACTAGTGAGGAAAACCATCTTCCTAGCACAATCGATTTGCCCTAAGTGTCGGGACAACCAATCCATACCAAGAATCACATCCAGACGCGCCGAGTCAAGTAAGATGAGATTCGCCAAGAATTCCACTCCTTCAATATTAATAGGAACGCCCCGACATTCTTGATCAGCTCTCATTTTCGCTCCCGGAGAGCGAATAAGCAAAGGAATCCCCAAAGGAACAAAGTGAAGGTCACAATCAACAGCAAATGATCGCGAAATAAAAGAATGCGATGCTCCAGAGTCAAACAACACTGCAGCAGGACGGTAACTAACAAGGAACGTACCCAACACAACGCCGGGTGCCTCCGAGCCTCCTCGGCCGAGATGTGGTTGACTCGACCACTCCCGACACTGGGGTCTTCGATCACCTTACAGTCGGGCGTGTGACCATTCCGCGTCCTCCATTAGGACGCAGGGGCTGCTCCGATCCTCCGAGGGCAGCTGCTAGCATAGTGGCCCTTCTTGTTGCAAAGGCGGTAACATCGCCAATGGGTTGCGGGCGCAATATGCTCTTGAGTCGCAGTGCGTGTGGCTGAAACACGGCTGCGGGGACGAGCGATCGCGCCGACGGCCTCGGCGGTGGTGAAGCTAAAGCACGAGCCTCGGTGCGGGCCCAACACGGGGCGAGTGAGGCCGGCCTGTGCGGGCCGATGGGCCTCCCACTTGCGCTTGCGGGACTCACCGCGCCGCCGCTTTGTGCTCGGCGACGATGGCCTTGTCAACTAAGGCACGGAAGTCACAAAGTCCACAATAGACAACTTGTCTGCAGCTCCTGACAAACCATCCATGAACTTCTCCTGTTTAGCCTCATCGGAGGCCACCTCACCCGGAGCATAACGAGCCAAGTGACTAAACTCGTAAAGATACTCCAAGACAGACTTGCGCCCCTGTTTAAGCGCAAGAAACTCCTTCTTCTTGAGCTTCATCAGGCCATTAGGTATGTGGGCCCGACGAAAGCGGATCGAAACTCATCCCACGAGACAACGTGGCTGCGGGCCGCATGGCGAAAGTTCTCCCACCAAGATAGTGCCGCACCCTCGCCGATGGGATGCAAAGAGTGCCCGCTCTGCTCCACGGCATCGAGCGATATTGAGCTTTCGCTCAACAAGACGCACCAATCATCCGCGTCGAGTGGATCCTCTGATCGAGAAAGTGGCGGTGCGTGCGGAGAAACTCCGCAAGCCCACCACGAGGCGGTGGCCACCACCTCCGCATCCCGGCGGCGGGAGCGGAGGTGTTCCGCAATGACCTCCAAGATCCGGGTCTGGTCCATACGATTCCGCTCGATCTGAGCCAGAACCTCAGCCATGGTCGGAGGAGGGGGAAGCTCCTCATCGGAACCAGCCGGCTGACTGTTGCGGGTGGTTCTTGTCATCCTGTTCCACAAAAATAGGTTAAACATAACTCCGGAACAGGAGACAAAGAAAACAACTAACCCTAAACAAACTCCAAAAGCTCAAGTAACCACATAAAATTATAGCAAGATCATAAAGATAACAACCATCTTCCTATTATGACTAACTCGTATGGAAAAACGAGTAATCAATTTTTCAGGAAGGAAATTTCAGAATATCAACTTCTGTTCGAAACAGCTAGGAAATAGGGTGGGATGTTTACTAAAGAAAGGTTAGACACTAAGCTAACTCATATCACTTCTTACCCTTTTATCCCCACAAGTTTTAGTGGAATTAACCTCTCATTTCAGCACTTTTACTACCTAAATGCTAGCTGTCCAGAAATTATCTTGCTTGCTGTCCAGATTTTCCCATTCAACTTCTGGCCGAAATTTGTAGCTCCCAGTAGCTCCTAATCTTCTCAAGGCAACCATACTTTCATTTTATAACTCTCATGATGTACTCAAAACCAATCTACTCGATAAACAACTATCTTTTGAAGGAAGATGAGAAGAAAACTCAGCTTTCAAATTCAGTTCAGAATAAGGTGAGGTAAGCAAGCTAAGATAGATAAGAAGTAAAATCTGAGAACTTACTTAAGATTTTCAGGAAAGCAATTGATATTTGGAAAGTAAGTTTTCAAAATATACTAGGGACGACCAAGCTAGGGGTTTCTACGGTCAAGATGGCTCGATATCAAACTCAGTGAGACCAGGTTTATTAAACTTGTAATACTTAACCTTCCACGGTTCTAGTATCACAAATAGAATAATCCGCGTCTCGATGGATATGTGCCTCCCAGAATAAGCAGCACACATACATCAAATCAAAGCATGCATCAATTCCATACCACAGAATATAACAGGTCTACCAAAAGACATACATAATATAAGTTATTACAACACAGCCGACCGGCCAAATGACATAAGTAGCAAATAAGTAACAGCGGAAGCAAAAGTTGCCATAAGATGGCTTAAACCAAAAGACGACCGGTTAGCCACATAACACCACAGGGCAACCGACCGGGCCGCCAAGCTAATCGCCCCTTAAACTGCCACAGCACAACTCACAAAAGTGAGGTCCATCGGACTCACTATCATCCTCTGGCACAAACAAGCCATGGCGGTGAGTACAAAAATGTACTCGCAAGACTTACGAGTAGCAAGCCTATACATAGCTACATGAAAGCTGTATTCAAAGGAATGTGGTTATATGGTTCTTTGGACGCATAAAGCAAGTTTCATTTGCAATATTGTAATAGATTGAACAGCAGTTTGTAAAATCTGTTTTTAAGCATTTAAATAACAAATGAGTAAACATAAGTAACAAGTATCCACCTAGAAGTGACTTTCCCAAAAGTCACCACAACATAGTATGAATCCCTGATTCATACCACCATCAAGTTTTACTTTTAAAAGGTTGTAGTCTAGCTCTTGAAAGACTTCCCCAGCGTGTCCATAACCTAGACGAGGCTATTCGAATAGTTTTAATCCTCTGCAGGTGTACCAATGTACCCACACTTGGACCGCCTTTTGCCAAGCTATTAAGCACACTTCCTTTGGTATGCCTAAGACGGCTAAGTCCTCTGAACCCTTTCCAATGGAATATGTTAATCAAGAGACGCACGTATGGGGGTTGATCCTTAGTGATCTGCCGACGAAATATGGATCACAAGGACCCATACGTGGAGCAAGATACACCGGCCTCGGCGGGTGTCCTTCTCCCTACAAATGTGTCCATGTTGCATATAATCAAATATGCAACCCACCACGCGACTCATTAATTAACACAGCCCAAAGTAATCAGCTAAGAGAGGTCCCATATCCCTCTAGTGTGGTTAGCACGCACAAATGCTTGGTTTGGTGTAACAAGTAGCTCGGTCCTTAATTGACCCGGGCACCATTCCAATCACACCCAAAAGATCACACCATCTTACCATTGCGCCCAAGTCTAAATTGTTTTCATTTTCAGTTTTAGTTTTGCAATTTAGACCAAGCACAAGACTGAAATATACATATTATAACAGTTTGTGTGATCAAGGTCATCGACAAGTCGATAACCGCCCATTTCTACCGATAACTAAGCATGGCTAAGCATAATAACACGTAACTACTAAGTGACAAAGGTTCATCCAGCGAACCCAAAATCACAGCAAGTAACCTAGGCTTCAGTAGTAGAGGAATAAACATTTCCTACTGATAATGCATCTAGTAGGCCAACTATCGACAATAGTTTAAAACAACATAGCAATGCATACATAGAATTTGCAAACAACATATTAGAATTTGAAAATAGTAGGAACAATATGATCAAATGAATGCTACATCGCTTGTTCTGGTGAAGTGCGAGGATCGATGATCTTGTGGCTCAATATCAGCAATAAGATTATCTTCGGAACCTAACGCGAAAAGGCGATAAGCAAATAAGAACGAAGAACACCAAATAAATCCCAACAACAAAACACATCCAAAACTTATAAAATCTACACAACAGCTAGGGAATGATCTAAGACAATGACAGGAACAAGAATTATGCAATTCGAACTAAGCATGCAAAAGATATGAGCAAAATGCTCTTTCTCAGCCTTATATCAACCTAATTAATAATTAGCACTGTTCATGGCAAAATTTTCTAGAATGATCTGGGGTCTGAAATTTTTATAGCAGGTAGATTATGACATCCTAATAACAGCAAAGTTAGATTTACTAAATTTGGAGTTATACACATTTACTTATGATTTTTTCTAAGTTGTAATTCTAATGCAAGTCATTTTACAGAATTATGAACATGCTCAACTCCTATTTTATATGAAAGTATACTAACAGATGAATTTAACAAAATTGATTTTGCACAAATTGGATTTATACTGAGAAAAGATATGCATTTTCAAGATTAAAACTATTTCGGAATATTCAAAATGACGAAATCAAGTTATTTCTAACTACACAATTTTACTCTCTACGGGAATATGCTTAAATCCATTTTTATAATAAACTAAAGTGATAACATAATTTATTACGTTGGAATTATCTAAAAGCAACTAAAATGAATTAGTTATGAGTTTCTAAAGTTTTATATCATTTTCGGTTGTTAAACAAATACTACCAAATACGACAAACTCCAATAAAAGAATAAGGCGTGGACAACTCCCAACCCTTGATCTAAAATCCTCGGCTCACGCCTTGCAAAGCAGCGCCTGCGGCAAACGAAACGGAGCCCATCGTTGGATCAAGATCCAACGGCGCACACGAGTGTATGCATTCGGACGGTGCGGTTGCATACGATCTCGGCCGTTGATCGAAAGATCGGCGGTCGAGAACGATCAAGGCATCCGGAGGGTCGAGCACGCACACAAAGATCAGGGCCGCAGATCTAAAAATGAACGGTAGCTATTTAACGCAGTTCAAAGGGAGATGCTGACACGTGGGACCGCATGTCAGTGACCTAGGGTCATGACTGCGAGCGTTTAACCCACGTGAACAGTGCACTGGGCCCACTTGTCAGCGACTGAAAGTGGCGGTTAAGACCAAATTAATGCCATTAATGATTAACATTAAGTAAACACTAATGACTTCTGAAATTTGATTTTAACCCCTCGGGCCCACAAGTCAGCGACCCAGAGGAGATTTCCGACAGAGATTAAATGCCGACATATTAATTAAACAATGATTAAGCATTAATGATGTCGGAACAGTGCGGAGTTGCACCAGAGGGTGATTTATGGATGTTGGGCCCACTGGTCAGTGGCTCAACGACAACCATTAAGACACAATTAATTAACTAATGATTGGTAATTAATGTGTCCTAATTAAGTGACGAAAACGGGAGCTCCTGTGCCGGCAAAACCCGAGCGGCTTGCACGGCTAATCGCCGGCGACACTGGCCACGGCGACGCCGAACAAGACCCAAAATGGAATTGCAATAGCACTGCGAATCTAATGGTAGCATTCTCGCCGGCGGTGAGGGACTAGAACGCCGGCTAGCCGGAAAACGAAAATGGGAGCTTTTACTGCTAAGTGCGAAAATAGCGAAAAGCTCAGCTGCAGACCTAGGATGCGGGTGCCAAAGCTTCTATGGACTAATAAGAAGCTACCTCAGAGACGAGAAGCTCCAAAGATGGTCGGAGATGCTTGATCACAGAAGAAGCTCGCCGGACTTGGAGAAGAAAACCCGAGATGGATACCCTGAGCCACAGGAGTGATACCAAACATCAATATAGCTTCATAGGGACCCACAGAAGCTACATGAGCCATTAATTGGAAAATGGAGCACTCACCGGAGCTGAGGAAGAAGATAACCAACTTTGGCCGAATTTGAACAAACCCCAAATTGGATAATTCCTGAGAATCAAATCCAAAATTAAGTGAGGGGAAATGCTCAAGATGATAAAGAGATAAGGTTAGGGCAAAGAAACATGGAGGAGGACCACTGGAACACCAAGAACACCCAAGGAGCTCCACGGGTCAACAATGGCGATTGGCCATTTTTGAGGTATTAAGCTCCAATACTGTGAATGAAGCTTGGTGGTGGTCTAAAGAGATACTAGGAAGCATTGAGAGTGCTTAAAAAGCCTTGGAGGCATTAGGGTTTGCACCACACTTCTTTCGGGCGGCAAAACACAGAGCACAAGGTGCGGCCGACAAGGAAAAGATGTGTAGACGTGCATTAGGGCATGGCTTGGCTCAGAGTACCTCCCATACTCCTAAACGTCGGCTAGGGTGGCTTTAGGGAGCAAGAAATGACACTGCCATTACTTCCCTCGTGTGCGCATCGCCGGGAGGTAGAAGATGACCAGCGCAAAGGCTCGGTGATTCACGGTAGTTGGATGAGACACGGACCCGGTGAGATAGCGCCACGCCTCGGGCTTTAAACACAACGAAAAGGTTCCGAGCCTAGGATTAGAAATAAGCGGCTCAGATTGCTCCACGTCGCAAAACTCAATTTACAACGAAGGAACACGCGCGTTGGATCTTAATCCAACGGCTCGATTCAAACCAACAACCGGAGGGTCCAAAGTTGCGGAGCATCTAGGCGGTTGGATGGAGATCTAACGGTTGATATTCACTCAAGCAGCGGAAGGTCCGAAAGGTTACACGCGGGCGTGCCGTGCGATTTAGATCCAACGGTTGAGATCCAACGCGTGTTTTAAAGAGAGACTCGGTGCAGTTAGTTGACTGGACCGAGCCAATTGGCTCAAGCCCGAGTCTGACTCGAACCCAAGCAACAGTAAAACCAGGTTTGACTTTGAAATAAGAAAAGAGACTTTGAAGGATTTATTTGAGGTAGCAAATTAACTCCAAAAATTATGAAATTTTTACAGGAGCTTGCTAACTCAGATACTAACCTTGTGTAAAATTTTCAGAGGTTTTTATGCTGTGAATAAATCTCCAAAAATTCTGCAAGGCTCTACTTTAATGTTTGACTGAGAGTCAAACAGGTTTGACTGCCTCTAAAAATATTCAAACAATTTCCAAAAATTGTGAAATTTTTCAGAGGGGTCACATACCATCACAGAGACTTAGGAAAAATATTTCCAGAGGATGATCATAAGATTTGACAAGATTGTTTTAGGAATACCAAGATTTGGATCAACTAGACTTGTGACAGTGTATTTCCATAATCCCTTGTACAAGAATTGTTTGGCACAACAGGAAATACATGATGTAAGAAAAAGTTTTAATTTCTACTGATTTTCTTACATTTGAAACACAAGCCCAAAATTGGGATGTTACATTAATTACCCTTAATACTATGTCATGGTGTAGTGCTTATATTTACGACTCACATGAAATGATGAATCGTTGTATGGCTAAGCAAACTAATCGTATCTAACCAACTCACGTTGATTCTACGATAATACTAACTAAATAATGAACCAATCTAGGGTTACAAATGATCATGACATAGCAATAAGCAAGGTGGATATAGCCAATTTAGATTAATAACTAAACCCAAAAGCATTTAAATAAATACTTGAAATAAATGCAATAATTTGAACGAATATAATTTTGAAAACTGGGTTCAATATGATCAAAGGTATAACTTGCCTTGAAATAGATCTTGGTACTGGTCTTGGTCTTGGTGAACTCCTTCTTCAAAATCTCCTGAAGTAGCAACGTCTACTTGCAAACGATACAAATAAACAAAAATATATAAAACAGAGAAGAAAACAAACTCCAAAAATTAAATAAAAATCTTAGTAAAATATAACATGAATTTATATGAATTTAGAAATTTGGACGGGCTCAATCGGAGTTTGGATGCAAAAGATATAGCTTTTTGGAAGATCAAACCCTAAAGAAATAACCTAAAAGGAATTTTCTAGAATTTCTAGATTTATTTTTCTATTGGAAAATCAACTTATGACGCAATGCTGACATCAGCCCTGGGATTTTCAGAATTAAAACAAATCTGGAGGAAAAAGGCTGAGGTTGACATGTGAGACCCACATGGCAATGACACGGCTCACGGTGGACTAGATCCACCAAGCCTTTGGATCTGGGTAAGTGCGGTGGTGCCACGTGGGATCTGACTCAGCATGCCACATGAGCAGACATGTAGACACCGAGTTGAGCTGGCGCTGAGGTGGCTGGCTACGTGGATGGACACGTCATCGGATGACGTCATCATCCCGACGAACTTTTGGACTCCGGCGATTCACCGGCGGTGAGAGGTACCAACGTGGCGAGTGTGCTAATGCGAACCTGTTGAGGTACTTACTGGTGCACGAGGGCTACTAGTTTGGCGGCGGCGGGTTTTGCGCGGAGAGGTGCGGGCGTTGTTGGGTTTGTGTTCTGGCGAGGTACTAGCAACGAGGATGGCGCTAGAGGTAGTCAAGCGACAATGGACTTTTTGACTCAAAGCAGAGAGGAGAGCTCTCTTGAATAAATTAAATAAAGGTAATTACAGAAACAGAGAAGATACAAAAGAAGGGGAAGAGAAGAAAAAGAAAGGAAAAGGAAAAGAGAAAAGTGCTAGACCTCACAAATATGCCGAGCAAGGGAACCAAAATCAAAGCAGAAAGAGAAACACTGGCAGGTTACAAGTACAAACAAGCAAAAAGGTCCAACACCGATCTAGCAATCCCGAGATTTGTACTGGCACCTCCAAAGAACCGAAGTAATCAAACCCCGCCCTAACCTTAAGATAAAACCTTCAAGGCCTCTCAAATCCCTGCAGCCTTCAGTAGAGCTAATGGAAACCAGTTACATCAAGTTGGATAACCAGGCAGAAAGCAAGGGCTTAATGGAAGGTTTGGATCTGTGAATCAGTAAATCTAATTCTTGGGTAAAAGTGACGCGCCAACTCAAGATGCTTGGGGTTGGTGATTGAAGATCGGTTGTTCCTTGTGATCGAAAGGGCCCGAGCGGCTAATATAATAAGTTCCATAGAAAAGCTTTGATTGATCTTGCCTTTGAGATGAAATACCGCTTGATGAGTCGAGATGAGTGGCAACCTTTGAGGGCAAACTAGATCCCAACATTGTTGTGCAAATGAGTAGGTCCAGAAGAGATGGTGAGCTAATTATTCAGTTCCTAGATCACACAGGATGCAGCAGAAATCATCCAGTGGGCAGTTCTTGCGCCGGAGGAGGTTCTTTGTGTTGAGCCTATCTTTGAGCCGTAACCAAAAAAAGACTTTATGACATCTTTGACAAGCGCAAGAACACAACCACTTGTAGTAGATTGGAGTCGGGTGATGACCCATGAGCAAATGATAGGTTTTGATCAAGAGTACTGCGAGAATTCCATATGTAATGCCAAGAATCCTCTTGCATGCAGTACTAGTTCTTGAGTGAGATGTAGCACCTGTTGAAATTGTGGGTGAGCCCAGTCGACAACGGAAGGTGAAATAAGGTCTGGAAATCCTCCACTTGTTTAATAGCTACAACCGAACTGAGGTCTGACTTGGCAAAAGAATGAAGTTCAGGATGCTGGTGGCAAATCAAATTCCCATTCCACAAGTCCTTCCAGAAGTGCGTTGATCGCCCATTGCCTCTGATGCGAGTTGCAAAACCCTTATACTAGGGAAGCATCTTGAGGATATCTCTCCACCAGAAGGAGCCCATTCTCGCATGGGCAGAGGGTACAGAACTATGGTAGTACACTTCCCACATAAGGTTGACCCAAAGAAGATTGGCATGGTTAAATAGTTTATGAAGATTCTTAAGCAAAAGGGCCTGATTTTGAGTGTACAAGTTTAAAACTCCTAAGCCCCCTTGTTTTTTTTTGGCTTGCAGACCTCTTTCCAAGAGATCAATGATTTTCCACGAGCATCCAGTGATGTGCTTCTCCAAAGACAATTCCTTCGGTATCTATCAATTTGTGTGATGACTCCCTTCGGAAGTTTGAGAACGCACATGAAGAAAGTAGGCATTTGTGAGAAGACTGAATTCACCAAAGTTAGTCTGCCTTCAATGGAGAGAAATGAAGCACAGCTAGCTAGCCTTTTGTCAACTCTCTGAATGAGAGGGAGGAAGTCTTTGATTTTAGGTTTGTTCGTTCCCAAAGGAAGACCCAGGTAGGTGAATGGGAGGGAGCCCAGTTGGCACCCCAGCATGCAGGAGAGGATATCCATCTTATCAGGATGAACATTGATAGGAATCATGGAGGATTTGTCAAAATTCACCTTGAGGCCAGTCGATTCTGAAAAAGAGTTAAGAATCCCCTTAAGGAAGAACTGAGCGACAACGGACTTAGCGGAGGGCTGAACATTGACGAGGCGGCGACGGTGGCGGTGCAATCGACGAGACAAGTTTTGGGGAAGAAAACACTAAAACCCCAATTACGGTGGCGCTAGAGCTCCTAAGGTGCGGCGACTTGAGGGGTTTTGGTGTGGGGTACAAGGCGAACCCTAGGGGGCTATTTATAAGCTGAGGGCGAGCACGGGGAGGTGTATTGGCGGTGGAGTTCTAACAGAGTCCGAGATGAACTTGAGCAAATCTCAGTGATAGAAACCAATACAGGATCTGGTTTTACCAAATTCGGGTGCGGGAGAGATAGGGATAAGATTCTACACGATTTCTAGATAGGATTTAGTTGGAGATTCCAAATCATCGAACGAAGCTTCGAGCTCCAACCATGGCGGTCAATGGCGAAGCTTTGTGTGAGGACGAAGCTGCGGAGACGAAGACGACGGGGCACACGCGTCAGCGGGACGGAGCAGCACGGCTGAGCGGGCTACGCGAACGGGTGCGATTGTTCTGCTAGCGGGCCACGCGCGGAGAAAACAGGAGTTGGGCTGAAGAGATTCGGCCCAACTTGATTTATGAGATTTTAATACATTTTCTTATTTTAGGAAATACTAAGAATTCAAATAAGCACTAGAAAATAGCAAATGAATTCGAAAAAATTCTAGAAAAATCTAGAAAATATATCCAAGCATATAGAACCCAAATAAAATAGTTTTGACCAATGTTGATGTTGACATTATTCATATCAAATGGTTTTGATACTGAAACTCCATATTAAACTTTGAATTAAAAATCAAATAAAACCCAAAGGTGAATTTTCCAACTACTAACTAAACAAAAGAATTTTTAAAACTCAAAAAATTGGGATGTTACAATCTACAATAACCTAGTTGGAATCATAACCAGTTCTTGTTCTTGGTAGTCCGGTTATAAAGTTCATGCCAATTTCTTCCCATTTCCATTCAGGTATCTTTAAAGGTTGCAAGAGTCTAGCAGGTCTTTGATGCTCGGCTTTAACTCGCTAGCGAACATCACATTGTGCTACATACTCAGTAATCTCAAGCTTCAAACTACGCCACCAATATAACTCCTTGAGATCTTGATACATCTTAGCGCTTCCGGGGTGAATGGAATATAAGCTTTCACGTGCTTCCTTGAGTATCAACTTCTTAAGCTCCTTCTGGTCTGGTATGCAAATGTGTTTCTCAAACCAAATAGTCCCTTGCTGACAGTGGACCCCACATGTCGTAAATGATTTCCTTTAGAAAAATAAAAGAAAAGAAAATACCTGGGCCCACCTATCATACACTAGTATTTTTAGCAGAAAAATAAATCAAAAGAAAAATAAAAGGGAGTGGGTCCCACCTGTTAGAGAGAGATTCTCTCTCCCTTTTTCTTTTTCCTGGATTTTTCAAACCGAACCAATTTGAAACTTTAATAACTTTTGCATAAAAAATCCAAAAAGAATGATTTTTATCTCTAAATTCATCTAAAATCATGCTCTACCAGAATATGCAAAAATATTTGAATTTGGTTACAGTTGAATTTATTGGTATTATTTAATTCATTTTTGGCTCTTTTTGGATTAGACGTTGATTGCTCGAGCGATTATTTCGACGACCAACCATCCACATATTCCGAACAACAAGAGCAAGTCAAGCACCTCCTTTGAACATGTTAATCACACTATTTTAATTAATGTACTTTGTTTTGTAAATCTATTATGCATGCGTATATGTTTGTATAAAAATGCTATGTTCGAGGAGTTGGTAGCTGTAAATTCTATTCGATGCATATATCTCCTTGAAAAATTATTGTAGCCATTAGGTTATGGGTTAGACAATATATAATGTCATTTGGAAAATTTGAGTGCGATTTTTGTACAACTGCTTAACTAGAGCGATAGATTTTTCTAAAAAGATATAAAAGGACAATATGAAAAACATGAAATTGGGATTTTTATGAAAAATGTCCAGAGGGGTGTACCTCTGATATTTTGTATAAAAAAATAAAAACCTAGTTTTTGATGTGGACGAGTTATATTATATTCTGTGAAGAGTGAAGGGTACACCTCACTAGTAGATAGGGGGAGATTCTCGCTCGAGTCAATTAAGGACTGAACAACGTTGCCATCAATCTAAGCCTAAGTGTACAACAACATGTGCTGGTATGGGACAACATTAGGTAATGAAGTCAATAAAACTAGCTTTGCACATTTGGTAGGCCGCAGAATGCGGGTAGGACCAAATGTACTGATATGTCCGAAGGGGCTCCCTTCACCGAGGCGTTGGGAACAAAGCCTTCTGACACAACGACGAATGCCTCACTAAGACAGGAGTGTACTCGGGTGAAGTGAGGGTATTCATTCGCTAGGCTAGTGCAAGGGTAGGATTGGATGATGTAAAGGTTTCGACACATGCTTTAGACTACTTACCTACGGTAGTGAGCGGTGGCATCAATGGATGCCACACAAATATGAGAATTCATGTGCTGTGGGTAAAGCTGTATACCTCTGGAGAGTGTAAATCTATTTAAAAATAGCCGTGCTCGTGGTCATGAGCGTGCCTAGTGCGGTCACATCGGGTATAGACTTGATTTTTACAAAAAACCGTTTTATTGGTAAAACATATTGGTGATATGCCCTAGAGGCAATCATAAAGATGATTGTATCATGTCTATGTTTATGAGTTATTGAATAAATATTATTGTGTTCCATGAATGAATCATCAGTTATAAAGAATAACAAGTATGTGACTTGTTGGTGAAGCTCTTTAACTTATATGATATCGTTCTAAATGTATCCCTGGTCGAATGTCACTGGTCGGAACACTAGTGACTTATTGACCAACACATGTATTGGTTGATGACCATGTTTCACGAGTCATGGATACGATCCGTCATGGACTCTATATAAGAGGATGCTTGAGGCTATTGGGATAGATACGAGACACGTGAGTTGCTCCGCTGAAACCCTAATCACCGTCTTCCCGAGGGATCTACCGTGCGAGTTGGTGCTAGCACATCGGCGTACGGCGTTCCTTCCCTAGACGTGTGGATACCGTAGAGGTGCTACTGTAGTTGCCGTTGTGCTCAAGGACAATACACGACTTCGCAAGGAACGCGATTGGTTGCTGGAGGAGACGATCGACTACGTTGGACGATCAACTACAATGGACGATCGACTATGACCACTACATCGATGCGCTCTTCGTTCGATCAGGCTACTCCAACTCTTCTTCGGCTGCACTGTGCGTCTAGTGGTAATGATCTATGATCATCTTCTTGCATGGCTTCCTGGTTTACATGGTAGAATTTTTTGAATTGCCAGCTAGGGTAGCCTACCCGTATCTCTTCAGTGGTATCAGAGCCACCTTGCGTAGTTTTTTATCTAGATCGTTCGCATATGCTTGATATGTGGAAGTAGTAGATTGGATCTATTATTGGTCGGGTCTGGTAATATAGATTGGTTCATATGGATGTAATGACCTAGGCACTGGTCGATAAAATTGATCGGCATTCGGCGATAGTAGATGGGTTTGCAAGGAGGTATAAGCTAAAAGGACCATATGGTTTACTGTGCTTGTTCACGACCACTCTGCATAATACTCCTGCCGGTCGGAATTCCCCCATCAGAGTATGTCGTGGTATGAAGCCATCGGGACTGTCGTGCTAGGTAATCGTACCACACGTTATAAGTAGTATGTGTTCATGTCACCCGATAGAATTGGATTCTATGCATAACTCATTTTTGCAAGGATTGATGTGAATAGTATAACCCATTGTGTATGTAATGCATGTATGGATATTTCATGACCTATGTGTCATGACTATGAGATAGCCATCGAGCTACATATTATTGTATAACGGTCTGTGTGCCGACATGTGATGCTTGATATTATCCTATGTAATTCATTAGTAGCTTTTAGGAGTAATTACTTAGTAGATGAATGCGGTCGGAGATTTCAAGCATGCTGGTCGGAGGACAGGAAGCATGGTGATGGAGATCGTCATGATAAGGGCCATAATATTTCACAGTTTAATATGATTATCTGTGAATATTTGTGTTTATTCCTGTTATGCTATTTGATCCTGTTTTTATCATTAGATATTTTAACATGATAGAGTAGCATCCCTCAAGAAAAATTAAGTAAATTTGATGCTTTTCCAATTGCTGCGCCTATCACAATTTGGATCGTTAATTGGTATGTCTACCAAAGTAGGGTGCCATTAACTATCTTAATAAGATAGGGTGGATGTTGGACACTCATATGCATAGTGTTGGTTTAACTTGATGAGGCTATCAAAATATTTTTGGGCCTTATGGCATAATGTGAAGGGATACGAGTAGGCTACGATAGCAGACGATTCAAAATTCTACCACGTAAACCAAGAAGCCATGCAAGCGAGAGATCATAGATCGTTACTACCAGACACGCAGTGTAGCGGAAGAAGAGTTCGAGTAGTCTGATCCAATGAAGAGCGCGCCGATGAAGTTGTCGTGGGCGATCGTCCAGCGTCCTTGCGAATCGATCGCCTCCTCTAGCAACCTCTTTAGTTCCTTATGAAGATCGCGGATTGTGCTCAAGCGCAACAGCAACCGCAGTAGCGCCTCAACGGTATCCACACGTCCACCGAACGCCGCTGTGCTAGCACCAAGTCGTACGGTGGGGCTCTCTCGAGAGGATAGTGGCTAGGGTTTTGGTGGAGCAACTTGAGTCACGACTTTCGTGTCTCTCCTCTCGTCTCTCTCCTAATAGCCTAAAGCATCTCCTTATATAGTGCCCATGATAGACCCTATCCGAACACATTTTGTTCCAACCCGTTAAGTGTGTGACCCTATAGGTTTATATGTAATCGGTTATGACTCGGAAACCCTTTTCACCACGAGTGAATTAGCGGTTCCTAGCAGACATAACGATTCCTGAATACACACAAATTATATCGGACAAACCTTAATGCAATATGATCTACGACAAGGTTCTTATCACTAATGACCAGCTCATATCTCTATACGACTAGTTCATATTTAGTCTCAATCAGTTCGTAACTCCTTACGACCAGGTTTCGACCACTCTATGATTACATTTGATCAGTCTACGATCAACTTATATCTCCATATGACCGATCAAATGATCGAACTAAGCGACCTACTCGTGTAACCTCTCTTTGCCTCACGATATCTGGTTGAACTCCAGGTGAGATATCATGTCATCCATATACTGTTCAATACTTTCTCGATCGAGTGTCGGATAACTTTATGTAGTCGAACACTTTGACCACCAGTGGCATGACCATGCACTTTATTTATCCGACCATGTCGGGACCTGCATGCGATTCGGAACCCTCGTGTATACCGCACTAGTCCAGATCACGCTAGTGCACAATGTGGTTAACACAGGTAAATATCGATCCACACAAGCGATAGATAAAGTAAACGATTAGTTTGAATAACAAATAACGGTTTTGACCTTATGGTCGAGTTTACACTTATTAAGCCACGCAAGGCTAACAAAGAAATAAAGCAGCGGAACGGAAAACTCGAGCGTAGATCCCACCAATTCACCACGGGCAACCAAGCGATCGGACCTTAACGAACGATCAGCCTTCAACGAACTCCTCCTCGAAAGCAGGCGTAGACTCCTCCACTTCTGTAGGTTTGGACGCAAGTTTTACAACAAGCGTGAGTACACAACCGTACTCGCAAATCATACCACAGAATGCAATGTATAGATGCAGGCTTATTCCAAAGAAAAGGCTTCTGTGGTTCTTTTGCATAAAAGCAACATTTGCAATTGAATACGAATAATAGATTGAAAGCATAATTCAAAACAAATAGACAATATTAATTTAACAGTTATTTCCACAAAGACACACAGCTAAACAGTTTATTTCACATAGCCATATGATTGAGATCACACAGCTCCCATTCCCACATTTTATGAAAACTACCCCTCGTGTGAAAGCACCGAGCATGTCCATGACCGCAGACGCGGCTATTCGAATAGTTTGTTTAACACTCTGCAGAGGTTGTACACTTTACCCACAAGATACAACTAGTGTAGCAAGCACCAATCGTAACAAAACAGTTCGGAAACTTCATCTCAAACATTGACATTCCCAGTGTGCTTACAAACCGTTATACATATCACATAGCCCATGCATAACACACACCGTTGGGCGGGGACGACGAATCCTCCGTGATGCAACCACCAAGTAGTCACACCTCCACCCTATCACAAAGCCTAACCTACCACGAACATCAATGCCGAGAATCCATAACTTACTAAGTTAGACCCGTCCCATACCGGGCATGTGGTCGATGCAGAAGAGCTCGGCTTCAATGGCGCACAAAGTTAAGTCCTTAATTGACCAAGGCAAGACTTCCATGTTCTAACTAGGCCACCTGATTATCATACCCATCACATAGTCCACCATGTCACACGGTCTCCACCACTTGCCTCGCCTAAATCCTTTACCACCCGGTTGGTTTTAGTGCAACACATGCCATCATGAAGTAATAACACATAGCACACAGTTTTACACAAAGTTCCATAGTCACTTAGTCATAATTAACATTTGCGACTCACATGAGATGATGATTCGTAGCATGGCTAAGCAATTGTACTCGCATCTAACCAACCCACGTTGGTGTTATAATATTACCAACTCAACCAATCTAGGGTGACAAGGAATTATGACATACAAGGCCAAGGTGGGATAACAATTTGGATAATAACTATGCCCAAAGCATTTAAATAAGTAATTAAAGGAGAATGCAATAATTTAACACAACGTAATTTGAAAACTGGGTTCAAGATGATCAAAGGTATGACTTGCCTTGGAAAAGGTCTATGTACTGGTCCTGATCTTGGGGTGCTCCTTCTTCCACAAAATCCCCCGACGAATCGACGTCTACTCGCAAACGAAATAAAAACAAACAAAACAAATAAATAACAGAGGCAAAACAAACTCCAAAAATTAAATAAAAATCTCAGATAAATAGATCTTGAATTTAGACAAATTTAGAAATTTGAATGGGCTCAATCGAGTTAGGATGCAAAAGTTATGAGCTTTGGAAGATTGGAAATCTAAAAGAAACCCTAATTACGATTTTACGGATTTCCGAATTATTTCTCGAAGAAAAATCGAATATTGCGCAATCTTGGCGTCGTGAAGGAATTTCGGAATTAAAAGAATTAAACGAAAATCGACATGTGGGACCCACATGTCGGGGACACGGCTCCGCAGAGACCGGTCTCACCGAACCTCGTTCGGAGGCGGTGGACTACCCACGCGCGCACACGTGGGCAATGACTGAACACCACGCCGCCGACACGTGGCGGCGTCGCGACATGGAGGCAAGGTGGCGATGGCGTGGATGACAACAGACGGCGGCGCTCGAAACCGACAGGCAACGGCAACGGCGGTGATCCACCGGCGGTGAGTGGTACCGGCGTGTAGCTCGCTATTGCGAACCTCGGTGCAACTCCGGGTGGTCGGGGCGGACGGAGGTGGTGGCGGCGAGCAAAGAGCGACGAGAGGCTTCGGCTTGACGGCAACGGCGCCCGGTGACGCTCCACGAGACGAAGGCCACGGGAGGTAGAGAAGCTCCGTGCAATGCGACGCAGCAGAACCACGGCTCGAGCAGCTCGGATCTGGCGGAAGAGCTCGTCGGAGTTGGTGGCGGCGCAGATTGATCTTCGGGCTCTGCGGCTAGGGTTCAAACGCGAGGCGAAGGCGGCTAGGGTTGGGTTGCGGGGCCGAGGCTACCTCCCTTTATAACCGGAGGCTGGAAGAGTCCAGGCACAACGCCTGGCGGTTTGCACGGCTGCGCGAAACCCTAATCGACTCGGAGGCGATGGCGGCGTGGCAAGCCGGGACCCACGTCGGTGACACGGCTCGCGTGGTCGCGTCGCGGCGCGCGCGGTGCAGCGATTCGCGATCTAACCGTTGGATCTTGATCGAGCGGCCACAATCAAAAAACATTCGGACAACTCGGTTGCCTTATGCGCATCTAGCCGTTCATCCTTGATCGGACGGTGGAAGATGCTCGGCGCCGAAGGAAAGGAGAGAGATCGACATGCGGGGCCCGCATGTCGGTGGAAAGCGGCGCATGGCGAGCCGGGCCGCGAGCTGGGTGGCGGGAAGAATGGGCCGGAGGTTTGGATTTCGGCCCGATGCATTTTCTGAGATTATTAATAGGTTTTTCTATTTTAGAAAATACCAGAAATTCAAATAGGCAATCAAAAATAGCAAATGAACTCAGAAAAATTCTAGAAAAATCTAGAAAATATATCTGAGCACATAGAACCCAAATAAAATAGTTTTGGCTATTGTTCATGTTGGGATTATTCACATTAAATGTTTTTGATTGTAAAGTCCAATATTAAGCTTTTGAAATTAAATTCAAATAAAATTCAAATGGTGAATTTTCTCCTACTAACTATTTAAAAGATTTTTAAAGCTCAGAAAATTGGGATGTTACAAACCTCCCCCCTTAAAGGAATCTCGACCCCGAGATTCAAAGCTAGCTAGAAAAGGTTAGAAACTTCGGCTTTCGGCTCTTCTTCACGTTCCCACGCCGCTTCTCTTCCGAGTGGTTGCTCCACCGGACCTTGCAAAAATGAGCAGTCTTAGCTTACGTGAGGCGCTCTGCGACATCCAAAATCTGATGGCCGCTCCTTGTAGGTAAGATCCTCCTTCGATCCATTGATTCTAGCGGGCTTGCTCTTCCGGCACACGAAGACACTTCTTCAATCGCGAGACATGAAAGACATCATGCACTCGCTAACGCATCGCGTAGCTCCAAGCGTAAGCAACTTCTCCACGGCGTTCCAAAATCTTGAGCGGACCAACATACCTGAGGCAAGCTTCCTTTGGCATGAAACCTTTGACACCTCGGCGGAGTCACTCGAAGATAAACGAAATCCTCGGGTTCAAAACTAAGATCTCGACGACGATTATCAGCATAGCTCTTCTGCCTGGACTGAGCTATCTTCAATCTTTCTCTTATCATGGCCACTTGCTCTTCTGCTTCCTGAATAATGTCTGGACCGAAAACTGATCGTTCAGCTGTTTCTGACCAATTCAACGGGGTTCTACAGGCACGACCATACAGTGCTTCAAATGGTGACATTTGCAGACTGGCTTGATAACTATTGTTGTACGAAAATTCTGCATACGGTAAACTTTTATCCCAACGGGTAGCATTTGCTAGAGCACAAGCTCTCAGCATATCCTCCAATATCTGATTGACTCTTTCAGTCTGCCCATCGGTCTGTGGATGGTATGCAGTACTGAAATTCAGATGGGTACCCAATGCTTCATGCAAGCTTTGCCAAAAACGAGAGGTGAACTGAGATCCTCGATCGGACACTATCTTCTTGGGCACACCGTGCAAACTGACAATTCTGGCCATGTACAACTCCGCAAGGCGATCTCCGGAGTATGTGGTTTTGACTGGCAAGAAATGGGCGACCTTGGTTAGACGATCGACTATTACCCAGATCGAATCGTAACCCGATTGAGTCTTGGGTAAACCGATAATGAAATCCATCCCGATTTCCTCCCACTTCCACTCTGGAATCTTCAGCGGTTGCAGCAATCCTGCTGGCCTCTGGTGTTCTGCCTTCACTTTCTGCCAGGTGTCGCACAAGGCAACGAACTCGCGACTTCGTTTCAAATTTGGCCACCAAAATTTAGTCTTAACATCTGGTACATCTTGGTACTTCGAGGGTGGGTTGAGTACTTTGAGTCATAGGCTTCCTTTAAGATTAAGCTGTCTCGGACCATCGATATCCGTACACTGATATCGACCATTAATCAGTATGTCTTGATCATCTTTGGTGAAATCCTTGAATTTCCTTCTCATCATTTTGACCTTGATGTCTGACAACACAGGATCCTTTGGTTGTGCTTCACGAATTTGCTTCTCCAGGGTAGCCTGTACTTCCAAATTGGCTACGAATCATTCGAACACAACTTCTAGCTTTAGCTTCTGAAATTCTTCATAAAGTTCTGGACAACTTTCCTTTACTTCCAAAGCATTGCAGTAACTCTTACGACTCAAGGCATCTGCAACTACATTGGTTTTTCGAGGATGGTAGTGGATCCCAAGATTATAATCCTTGATCAATTCTAACCATCTTCTTTGTCTCATATTCAGTCCGATGGGTAAATATGTACTTGGACTCTTATGATGCTGTAGACTTCAAACGATTCTCGATGAGGTAATGACGCTAAATCTTTAGAGCATGCACTACGCAGCTAATTCCGGATCATGAGTAGGGTAGTTCTCTTCGTGAGGTCTCAATTGCTGGGCGCATAGCGGCGGCTCTTCCTTCTTGCATCGACGCATCCTAATCCTTGACGCGAAGCATCACAATAGATATCGAAATCCTTTCGAATATCCGCGAGAATCGAGACCGAGTGAAGTCAAGCGCTTCTTCAACTCTTGAAAACTTTCCTCACAGTGAGTCCAAGTGAACTTTTCTCCTTCTTCAACAATTGCGTAGGGGCTTAGCAATCGATGAGAATCCTTCGATGAAACGGCGGTAATAACTCGCCATTCCCAAGAAATCGCGAATCTGAGTCACGCCTTGGGCCGCTCCCAATGTAGTAATCGCTTTAACTTTACCGGTCAATCGCTACTCCTCTGTCATCACGTGACCAAGGAAATCCACTTCCTTCTTCCAAAAATCACACTTACTGAACTTGGCATACAACTGATGTTCTCTGAGTTTTCCCAATATTATCCTTAAATGTTCGGCGTGTTCTTCCTCCGACTTGGAGTACACCAGAATATCATCAATGAACACAACTACGAACTTGTCCAAATATTCCATGAATACTTTATTCATCATGTTCATGAAATAGGCAGGGGCATTAGTCAGACCAAAAGACATGACTAAGAACTCATAATGTCCGTACCGTGTTGAGAAAGCGGTTTTCGGTATATCCTTAGGACAAATCTTTAGTTGGTGGTAACCTGATCGCAGGTCGATCTTTGAGAATAATCCGGCTCCTTTCATCTGATCAAACAGATCATCTATCCGGGGTAGTGGGTACTTGTTCTTGATGGTAACTTCGTTGAGAGAGCGATAATCAATACACATCCTCATACTTCCATCCTTCTTCTTGACAAACAACACTGGCGCTCCCCATGGCGACGAACTAGGTCTCACAAAACCTTTCTCAAGAAGTTCTTCTATCTGCTGCTTCATCTCTACCAATTCATCGGCTGGCATCCGATAAGGTCTCTTTGAAATTGGTGCTGTCCCTGGCACTAGGTCGATGACAAACTCAATGTCACGATCCGGTGGCATTCCTGGTAATTCTTCTGGAAACACATCTGGATATTCACTGACCACTGGTACTTCTTCTAAGGCAAGGGTCTTCAGACTGTTTACTAGCAAATGTCCATCACGAACTGAGGTGGCTAGAAACTCTACCTTGTTTCCTTTGGCGTCCTCTACTGTTACGGCTCTCCGGCCACAATCTAGCACAGCTTTATGCTTGGATAACCAATCCATGCCAAGAATGACGTCTAGGGTTTGGGTATCTAGGACTATTAGGTTGGCTAGAAACTCAACTCCAGCTATGAGTAACTTAGCTCCTAAACATCCCACTCTAGTACTTAGCTCTGCTCCAGGCGACTGGACTAACAGAGTATGCTTAAGTTGCATAACTTCCAATTTATTTTTGGTTGCAAACATTCCAGAAACAAATGAATGCGAAGCTCCAGAATCAAACAAAAGCGATGCGTGCATCGAAAGTTAACCGAAACTTACCCGACGACGTCCGTGATTCCCGGGCTCCTTCCAGGTGACGTGGTTGACACGCCTCGATCACGCATCGTGGTGCTCCTCCGCTTGACCGGCGACTTGTGACGCTCCTGATTGATTCTCGGCGCTGGTGTCTTGGATGGCGAGCTCCAAGGTTGAAGCGCATCGGAGTGATCGCTCCTTTGCGGACACCGGTTGGCAAATGTCCCGGGCGACGACAGCGTAATGTACCTTTGGTACGTTCACGGTTGCTTCTGGATTGGGGTTGACAGTGCGTGGTTGCGGAAGTTCCGCACGGTGGGCGGGTGTTGAAGTTGGTGCGGAGTGCTCAACGAAGTTTGGGGTGGAAACCTGTTGAACTGTGCTGGCACTGTTCTTGCTCTCTGCTGTGATTGATGATTCCCTTGCTGAGCCATCCGGCGCTTACGGCTATCTTCCAGCTCCTTGCGTTTGTCCTCTAGAACAAAGGCTTTGTTGACCAATTCCTGGAAATCAGGGAAAGTATGGGCGATCAAACTGACTTGCAGTCCAGTGTTTAGTCCCTTCAAAAAGCGACTCTGGCGAGCCTTGTCCGTGGCTACATCTTCTGCTGCGTAGCGAGCTAGTTGAGAAAACTTGTTGAGGTAGTCAGACACTGACATAGCTCCTTGCTTGAGAGCGCGGAACTCATCCTTCTTCAGATCGATAATGCCTTCTGGCACATGATACTGGCGAAATGCCGCAGAAAATTCCTCCCAGGTGATATCCTGTGGCGTCTCATGAGCGGCACAGAAGTTCTCCCACCATTCAGCAGCGGTGCCTTCCATCTGGTGAGTGGCATACAAAACCTTTTCACGATCGCTGCACTGGGTGATCAGCAGCTTCCTTTCGATAACCCTGAGCCAATCATCTGCTTCCACTGGAGAGACGTGTCCAGAAAATGTTGGCGGACGGGTCCTCATGAATTCTGCAAGTTTAGATGGTCCATGGTGACCATGAGCAGCTGGGGCTCCATGCTGGTGATTGTTGTTGTTGTTGTTCTGGTTGTTCATGGCTTGCATCTGAGTCATCATGGTATTCATCAGCTGAGTCTGTGCTGCCATGAAAGCTCCAAAGTTCTGCAAGTCAATTGGAGGTGCTTGTGGCGGAACTGCTCCTGCGGCTGGTTGCTCATTGCCTCCTGGTGCTGGGGTACCGGAACCACTTGCGTAGCCTCATGAAGTTTGAACCATCTGGCGAAGCTCCATAGGTTAGATAAGGTAGCAAGCACAAGATAAGTTGAGAGCTAAGCAGGGGGTAGGTTAAACCCAACAAAACACAGCTCAAGAAACTCAAATGAAATACCTTTATTAATTAGGGTCTTAGCATGGCTGCAACAAATGCCTAAGGGCCTTTGCAGCTCATACTGCACACAAAAAGAAACAACGACCTAAGCACACAAAACTACCGCCTAAAGGGCGACTCACTAAATCAAATCGCTAAGCTCAAAATCGAACTAAGACCAACTACTCGAGAAAGCCTCCACAACCGTGGCGACGCTCCTGACGGCTGTAGACTCGGAAGTGAGCCGGCATCTTGGCAAACTGATCCTGATGCCACGAATCGTGCAGCAGAGCAGCGCGTTCCCGTGCAAGCGGCTCCGCTGCTCCTCCGGCTCGCATTTTCTTCGGCTCAATGGACCTTCCTCCGGATCTTCTTCGTGGTCCTCTCGGGTCTTCCTCTTCTTGAGGACTTGGTCGTGAGAATCTCCGCAGAGTGGCGACCTTCTCTTGACTCTCGCAAGGCTTCATAGACATGATCCAACTCGTGATGGTTCTCTCAAGGCTTCCTCCGGCGCCACGAATCGGGCGAGGTGCACGATCGTAGCGTTGCTCTCTCCTTCGTGGACGGGTAGCGTCTTTGGCAAGTCCAAAGCGCAGCTACGGGTGGTAACGGAAGATGCGGTCTCAAGCTCCGTGCGTAGATGTTGCGATCGCGCAGATGGCCAAACGCGACGACTCTGGATACCTCCACCCAAGTGATCTTCCTCACCGAGACGCGCGAAGGTTGGCTTGCCTTGTCGCTCCTCCCGGCGATCGTCGAGCGACAAATCACTCACGCAGTTCGTCCATTCACCGTCCGCTTGTTGCCGACGCATACGGACGATCAAAACCTCCAAGAACTCGCAATGCTTTCCAAAGCTCGGCGCATAACCTCCAAAGGCGCCACCATAGCTCTTAAGGCGAGGCATCCAGAAAGACAGCATCGACGTGGTAAGAGCAACTTTAAAACAGCGGGGAGAGAAGAGATCATAGCAAAAGTTGAGGCGAGAGAGATATGAGAAGAGTTAAGCAATCAATTAACTTTGCAAGTTAATTTTTCTTTTAGAAAATAATTTGGACTCTCTAAAGACGGCCAATCTAACTAAGGTCAAGACCTACAGTCAGTATGGCTCTGATACCACCTCTGCCGGGACCTGCATCACGATTACGGAACCCTCGTATACTGCACTAGTCCAGGATCACGCTAGTGCACACAGGGTTAACACAGGTAAATATCGATCCACACAAGCGATAGATAAAGTAAACGATTAGTTTGAATAACAAATAACGGTTTTGACCTTATGGTCGAGTTTACACTTATTAAGCCACGCAAGGCTAACAAAGAAATAAAGCAAAGAATGAACGAAAACTCGGCGTAGATCCCACCAATTCACCACAGGCAACCAACTGGGATCCAGACCTTAACGAACGATCAGCCTTCAACGAACTCCTCCTCGAAAGCAGGCGTAGACTCCTCCACTTCTGTAGGTTTGGACGCAAGTTTTACAACAAGCGTGAGTACACAACCGTACTCATAAATCATACCACGTAATGCAATGTATAGATGCGAGCTTATTCCAAAGAAAAGGCTTCTGTGGTTCTTTTGCATAAAAGCAACATTTGCAATTGAATACGAATAATAGATTGAAAGCATAATTCAAAACAAATAGACAATATTAATTTAACAGTTATTTCCACAAAGACACACAGCTAAACAGTTTATTTCACATAGCCATATGATTGAGATCACACAGCTCCCATTCCCACATTTTATGAAAACTACCCCTCGTGTGAAAGCACCGAGCATGTCCATGATCATGACGCGCTATTCGAATAGTTTGTTTAACACTGTAGAGGTTGTACACTTTACCCACAAGATACAACTAGTGTAGCAAGCACCAATCGTAATAAAACAGTTCGAAACTTCATCTCAAACATTGACATTCCCAGTGTGCTTACAAACCGTTATACATATCACATAGCCCATGCATAACACACACCGTTGGACAGGGACGACGAATCCTCCCGTGATGCAACCACCAAGTAGTCACACCTCCACCCTATCACAAAGCCTAACCTACCACCTGAACATCAATGCCGAGAATCCATAACTTACTAAGTTAGGCCCGTCCCATACCAGGCATGTGGTCGTACAGTAAGGCTCAGTTCAATGGCGCACAAAGTTAAGTCCTTAATTGACCAAGGCAAGACTTCCATGTTCTAACTAGGCCACAGATTATCATACCCATCACATAGTCCACCATGTCACACAGTCTCCACCACTTGCCTCGCCTAAATCCTTTACCACCCAGCTGGTTTTAGTGCAAGACATGCCATCATGAAGTAATAACAAATAGCACACAGTTTTACACAAAGTTCCATAGTCACTTAGTCATAATTAACATTTGCGACTCACATGAGATGATGATTCGTAGCATGGCTAAGCAATTGTACTCGCATCTAACCAACCCACGTTGGTGTTATAATATTACCAACTCAACCAATCTAGGTGACAAGGAATTATGACATACAAGGCCAAGGTGGGATAACAATTTGGATAATAACTATGCCCAAAGCATTTAAATAAGTAATTAAAGTAGAATGCAATAATTTAACACAACGTAATTTGAAAACTGGGTTCAAGATGATCAAAGGTATGACTTGCCTTGGAAAAGGTCTATGTACTGGTCCTGATCTTGGGGTGCTCCTTCTTCCACAAAATCCCCCGACGAATCGACGTCTACTCGCAAACGAAACAAAAACAAACAAAACAAATAAATAACAGAGGCAAAACAAACTCCAAAAATTAAATAAAAATCTCAGATAAATAGATCTTGAATTTAGACAAATTTAGAAATTTGAATGGGCTCAATCGGAGTTAGGATGCAAAAGTTATGAGCTTTGGAAGATTGGAAATCTAAAAGAAACCCTAATTCTGATTTTCTGGATTTCCAATTATTTCTCAAAGAAAATCGAATATTGCGCAATGTCGGCGCCGTGAAGGAATTTCGGAATTAAAAGAATTAAACGAAAATCGACATGTGGGACCCACATGTCGTGGACACGGCTCACGAGACTGTGCTCACCAACCTCTGTTCGAGACGGTGGACTACCCACGCGGCGCACATGTGGGCAATGATCGACACCACGCACGCGACACGTGGCGGCGATCTCGACATGGAGGCAAGGTGGCGATGGCGTGGATGACGTGGATGACATGGAAACCGACGGCAACGGCGAACGGCGGTGATCCACCGGCGGTGAGTGGTACCGCGTGTAGCTCGCTATTGCGAACCTCAGGTGCAACTCCGTGGTCGGGACGACGAGGTGGTCGGCGGCGAGCAAAGAGCGCGAGAGGCTTCGCTTGACGGCAACGGCGCTCGGTGACGCCCGGCGAGACGAAGCCACCAGAGGTAGAGAAGCTCCGTGCGATGCCAGCGTGTGCGTACTACGGCTCGGCGCCTCGAATGCGGTGGAAGAGCTCGTCGGAGTTGGTGGCGCGCAGATTGATCTTCGGCTCCGCGCGGCTAGGGTTCAGCCACGAGGCGAAGGCGGCTAGGGTTGGGTTGCGAGGCCGAGGGCTACCTCCTTTATAACCGGAGGCTCGAAGAGTCTAGGCACAACGCCAAAATCGGGTTTGCTTGCGGCGCGCGAAACCCTAATCGACTCGAAACGATGACGACGTGGCAAGCCGGGACCCACACGCCGCGACACAACTCGCGTGAGTCCGCGTGCGGCGGCGCGCGCCGCAAACGACTCGCGATCCGACCGTTGGATCTTGATCGAACGCCCACAATCAAAAACATTCGACAACTCCGGTTACCTTATGCGCATCTAGCCGCTCATCCTGATCGGACGGTGGAAGATGCTCGCGCCAAGAAAGGAGAGAGAGCGACATGCGGGCCCGCATGTCGTGTGGAGGCGGCGCGGCGAGCCGGGCCGCCGCCGTCGGGCCGATGCATTTTCCGAGATTATTAATAGGTTTTTCTATTTTAGAAAATACCAGAAATTCAAATAGGCAATCGAAAATAGCAAATGAACTCAGAAAAATTCTAGAAAAATCTAGAAAATATATCTGAGCACATAGAACCCAAATAAAATAGTTTTGGCTATTTTTCATGTTGGGATTATTCACATTAAATGTTTTTGATTGTAAAGTCCAATATTAAGCTTTTGAAATTAAATTCAAATAAAATTCAAATGGTGAATTTTCTCCTACTAACTATTTAAAAGATTTTTAAAGCTCAGAAAATTGGGATGTTACAGACCACTTCGAGGGACCAGAGATATCTCTCCTATTATGTTAGGAGGGGCAAATACCATATCCACCCAGTCACATCCCTCCGCATATTTCATAGCATACCCGAAAGCTACCTTTATAACTACCCTGTTACGAGTAGCGTTTGGCAACCCCTAAAGTACTGTTACACATGTAGGGAACCATGCTGATCTCAGGTCTAAGGATTATACATCATTATTGCTTCAAACCAACTAATGACATATAGAATCATAACAATCTCAATGGTGTCTCAAGGTGGGTCTATCCAACCCCATGTTCTCTAACATGTGTTCACATTATTGATTTGATATCCCTATATCCATGACCGGTGAAACATGGTCATCAATCAATACATGTGCTGGTCGTAGAGTCACTAGTATTCCGACCAGTGACATACGACCAAGGATACATTTAGAACGACATCACATAAGTTAAAGAGCTTCACCAACATGTCACATACTTGTTAATCTTCATAACCAATGATTCATTTAAGGAATAGAATAACATTTATTCAATAACTTATAAACCTAGTCGTGATACAATCATTTTTATGATTGCCTCTAGGGCATATCACCAATAGTCTCCCACTTGCACTAGAGTCAATCATACAGGTATCTAATACACATAGCTCTTGTGTGCACCTCACGCTTAGGCTGCAGGATAGGTTTTGTCAACAGAGCAGCAATGTTCAAATTCTTGTGCATTTTGCATATCTTCACATCACCTCTTTCTACGATGTCACGAATAATGTGATATCGTCGAAGTATGTGTTTAGACTTTTGATGCGATCCAGGCTCTTTAGCATGTGCAATGGCACCACTATTATCACAATAGAGATCCATTGGACTGGAAGCACTCAAAACCACACCTAGTTCATTTATGAGCTTTCTAATCAAGACGCCTCTTTTGCACTTTGGCTACAATGTACTCAACCTCTGTTGTAGAATCAGCAATCGTTCCTTGCTTGAAACGTTTCCAGCTCTCTGCTCCTCCATTAAGAAAAAACACAAACCCAGACTGCGATCTGAAATTATCCCTATCGGTTTGGAAGCTAACATCGGTGTAACCATGTACGACCAACTCTTCCTCACCCCCATAAACAAGGAATGCATCCTTAGTCCTTCTAAAGTACTTAAGGATATTCTTAACTGCTATCCAGTGACCTTCACTTTGATCTGACTGATATCTGCTTGTAACACTTACAGCATACGACACATCTGGTCGTGAACACAGTATGGCATACATGATAGATCCTATAACCGAAGCATATGGGATTTTATTCATTTTGTCTTGCACATCAGTGGTCGAAGGACACTGAGTCTTGCTAAGATTAATACCATATGACATGGGCAAAAAACCTTTCTTGGAATCTTGCAAGTTGAACCGTTTCAACACCATGTCAATGCGCATATCTTGGCATAATCCAATTAGCCTTTTAGATCTGTCTCTATATATCCTTATACCAAGGATATATGCTGCATCTCCTAAATCTTTCATTGAGAAACTATTTCTTAATAAAGTTTTAACAAATTCAAGCATTGGAATATTATTTTCGACCAGTAGTATGTCATCTACTTACAAGATCAGAAACACACGGTTGCTCCAGCTAACCTTCTTGTAAACACAAGGTTCTTGTTCGTTCTTGATGAAGTCAAACCCTTTGACTACTTCATCAAAATGAATGTTCCTACTCCGAGATGCTTGCTTTAATCCATAAATGGATTTCTGGAGCTTGCATACCTTTCTAGCTTTCTTTGGATCGACAAAACCCTCAAGCTGTGTCATGTACACATCTTCACTTAGGTTTCTATTTAGAAAAGCCGTTTTGACATCCATTTGCCATATCTCATAACCGAAATATACATCAATAGCTAGAATGATCTGGATAGACTTAAGCATAGTGACAGACAAGAAGGTTTCATCATAATCAACTCTTTGAATTTGTCTTAAACCCTTCACGACTCAGTTGTGTTTTATGAATGTGAACATTTTCATTCATATCTATCTTTTTCTTTAAAATCCACTTGCACTCAATGGTTTTAACACCATAAGGTGCATCAACCAAGTTCCAAACTTGATTGTCATACATAGACTTTATCTCGGATCTCATGGCTTCAAGCCATGACTCAGAGTTTGGGTCCACCATTGCTTAAGAATAAGTATTAGGCTTGCCATTATTTAATAATAAGACGTCATGTCCATACCTTATAGGCAATTAACATGGCCTTTTAGATCTTTGTGGGGCTGATGCCTTATGTATAGGTTCAACAACATTTTGTTCATCCTGCAGAGACTCAGTAGGAGTTGAAATATTTTTAGATGTTTTCTGAATTTCTTCAAGTTGCACCTTGCTCCAACTAACTTCTTTGGAAAGAAACTCTTTCCCCAAGAAGATACCATTTCGGGCAACAAACACTTTATTAACATCCCGCTTATAAAAGTAATATCCTTTAGTTTCCTTATGATACCCCACAAAGAAGCACTTATCAGACTTGGGTGTGAGTTTATCAGACATCAAACGTTTTACACAAACCTCACAACCCCATATCCTGATAAAAGACAATCCAGGACTCTTCTCGGCCCATATCTCATATGACGTCGTTTCCACAATTTTTAATGGAACCCTATTTAAAGTGAAAGCCGTTGTTTCTAGAGCGTATCCCAAGAATTGCAATGGAAGATCATATTAGCTCATCATTCACTGAACCATGTCCAACAATGTTTGGTTCCGTCATTTAGACACCCCATTCCATTAAGGCGTTCTCGATGGAGTAAGTTGTAGAACAATTCCACATTTCTTTAGATGATCAAAAAACTCAAGGCTCAAATATTCACCGCTACGATCAGATCGTAGACATTTGATTGTCTTGCCAAGTTGATTCTGTGCCTCATTATGAAATTCTTTGAACGATGCCATATGAGATATGGACCGGGAAGTGTCCTAGATTGTCTTTTCTAAAGATATGGGGTGGTGTGGTTTATGTAAAACGTTTGACGTCTGATAAACTCACACCCAAGTCTGATAAGTGTTTCTTTGTGGGGTATCCTAAGGAAACTAAAGGATATTACTTTATAAGGTGATGATGACAAAGTGTTTATTATCCAAAATTGTATCTTCTTGGAGAAAGAGTTTCTTTCCAAAGGAGTCAGTGGGAGCAAGGTGCAACTCAAAGAAATTTGGGAAACATCTGAAAATATTTCTACTCCTACTAAATCTCTACACGATGAACAAAATAGTGTAGAACCTGTAAATGAAGTATCAGCCCCACGTAGATCTCAAAGACCACGTCAATTGTCTATAAGGTATGGACATGATATTTTATTATTGAATAATGATGAGCCTAAAACTTATGAGGAATCGATGGTGGACCCACACTCTGAGTCATGGCTTGAAGCCATGAGATCCGAGATAAAGTCCATGTATAACAATCAAGTTTGAAATTTGGTTGATGCACCTGATAGTGTTAAAACCATTGAGTGCAAATGGATTTTTAAGAAAAAGATAGATATGGATGAAAATATTCACATTCATAAGGTTGCGAAGGGTTTTAAACAAATTCAAGGTGTTGATTATGATGAAACCTTCTCACCTATCACTATGCTTAAGTCTATCCGGATCATTCTAGCTATTGTTGCATATTTCGATTATAAGATATGGCAAATGGATGTCAAAACGGCTTTTCTAAATATAAACCTAAGTGAGGATGTGTACATAACACAACCTAAGGGTTTTGTCGATCCACGAGAAGCTAGAAAGGTATGTGAGCTCTAGAAATCCATTTATGGATAAAAGCAAGCATATCAGAGTTGGAACATTCATTTTGATGAAGTGGTCAAAGGGTTTGACTTAATCAAAAATGAAGAAGAACCTTGTGTTTACAAGAAGGTTAGTGAGAGGAAACTTGTGTTTCTGATATTGTATGTGGATGATATACTACTAGTCGGAAATGATACTCCAATGCTTGAATCTGTTAAAACTTCATTAAGAAATAGATTTTCGATGAAAGATTTAGGAGATGCAGTATATATCTTGGGTATAAGAATCTATAGAGATAGATCTAAGAGTCTAATTGGATTAAGCCAAGATATATACATTGACAAGGTGTTGAAATGGTTCAACTTGCATGATTCCAAGAAAGGTTTCTTGCCCATATCACATGGTATTAATCTTAGCAAGAGTCAGTGTCCTACGACCACTGATGAGTAAGACAAAATGAGTAGAATTCTATATGCTTCGGCTATTGGATCTATCATGTATGCCATGCTGTATACATGACCAGATGTATCGTATGCTCCAAATGTTACGAGAAGATATCAATCAAATCCAAGTGAAGGCCACCGGATAGCAGTCAAGAATATCCTTAAGTACTTGAGAAGGACTAAGGATGCGTTCTTGTTTATGGTGGTGATGAAAAGCTGGTCGTAAATGGTTACACCGATGCTACCTTCCAAACCGATAAGGATGATTTCAGATCACAGTCTGGGTTTGTGTTTTGTCTTAATGGAGGAGCAGTGAGTTGAAAAAGTTCCAAGCAATGAACGGTTGTTGATTCTACAACAGTGGCTGAGTACATTGCGGCTTCGGAAGTTGCAAAAGAAGTCGTATGGATTAGAAAGTACATTAATGAACTGGTATGGTTTCAAGTGCATCCAGTCCAATGGATCTCTGTTGTAGCCTAGTGCAAGGGTAGGACTAGATGATGTAAAGGTTCGACACATGCTCTAGACTTCTTACCTATGGCAGTGAGCGGTGGCATCGACGAATGCCAGACAAACAAGAGAATTCGTGTATTGTGGGTAAAGATGTACCCCTCTGCAGGTTGTAAATCTATTTAAATAGCCATGCTCGCGGTCATAAGCATGCCTAGTGAGGTCACATTGGGTATAGATTTGATTTTTACAAAAATCATTTTATTGGTAAAACATGGGTAATGACTTGTGGGTTTTTTATTTGAGTTAATTGCCATGTTATGGCTAAAAATAAAGTGTTGCTCACAGCCGAGGAGGGTTGCGAGTTGTTGTCGTTATCCTTTTGAGCTCGTAATCGAGGAGGGTTGCGAGTTGTTGTTATTATTCATTCAATTCTTTACGTACTATCCGGTATCTATTTAACTACTTTTAAACTTCCATTGCAAATTACTTCGTATTGATGCCACAAATAAAAATAGCTTTAAGCAAAATAACTGGTTGAGTAGAGCCTCATTCTTTGATAGCCTTGCATGTATATAAACTTTGCGATACACTACAAGTCTTACTGAGTACGCATTGTACTCAATCTTGTTTATATTATTGTTCAGAGTTTGAAGATAAGTCAATGCTCGACGATACGTTCTTCACACCCGGAACTGGAGGGTTCGGTGATAGGTCTATCTAGGCCTTGTTTCTTGTTAGTTGCCTGAGGGTTAGATGGGCATGCCACTAGAATTTTCTAACTTTCATTACTTATTCCGCTGCTACTTATACTCTATTAACACCTGCTTTTATTTGGCCGGTCGGCCATTGATGTAATAACTGTAAATGCTTTAGTTCAGTACCACTTTGTTTTATTTTGTATATGTGAATGTATGGATGTGAATGCCAAATGTTGTGATTGTGTGTACTATCCACTAATCATGGGACTAGTACGGTACACACATAGGGTCTTCGGGTTTTCTACACCAGGGGGTCTGACAAGAAGATAATAGAATAAGATGAGAAAAGAATAGAATAAGATGAGAGAAGAATAACTATTCATGTAAATCGGTTGGTTTGATTTAGAAAATAAATTTTGAAGTCTTTGACTAAAACAACCATGCTAACTATGGTTGCATCCTACAGTCGATATGGCTCTGATACCATCTCTGTCGAGACCCCTGGATCATTGAACCCGAGCCATCTATATATTCTGAACTAGTCTCATGATCAGTAGTTAGTTCACACAGTTGCAACATCGATGAAACCATATCCAAACAAAAAGATAGCTAAGAAAAAGGCAATTCAATATTACTTAGTAGCAACAGATCTTATGGTCAAGTTTTACAGAGTTTACCATGCAGGGCTTAAGATGAAAGAGTAAACTTACAGCGGAACAAAACATCTCATGGTAGCCATCCGATATGCCCATAAGCAATCGAGTGGAGAACGCGACCTAGTTCGCATAGTCTTCGAAGTACTACTTGCAGAACTATGTATTCCCTAGTTCTTCATCGGTAACTGATCAACAATGGTATAAGGACGTGAGTACATAAAGTAATCAACAGGTCGTAGGGAAATGTATGCAAATAGTATTCATGCAAGGCTTGGATATGGATTTTTGCAGAAACAAGTATTGACAGCAAATGCACTAAGAAGATCGGAAAGCATAATTTACAAGATTAAATACATAAGTAAACAAATTCTTTCAAACATCTAGTGAACACCCGTTCACTTCCCAACCATCAACCAGAACTGACCATTCAAATACAAACCAATCCACCATTCCAATATTTTTGAGAAAATCTACCCCTCGTGTGAAATCACTAGGTATTGTCCATAACTGGGGACACGACTATTCGAATAGTTTTTAACACTCTGCAGAGGTTGTACAGCTTGACCCAATCTATGGTGTTCAAGCGTACATATCATTCAAGGGTACATGTTTCAACAATTTTAGCATATCAAGAATTATATAAATCTAGCATTTTTATATAATCATCAAGTAGACAATTAAAAGATATTCCATATTAATATCCACTAAGGAACACTCTAACACCTCCTTAACTTAATCCTCCCGAACGGTTAGATTAATCCAAGAGACCAAATAATCCAATTTACCTAATAAATTTAGCAAATTACAGATCTTAATAGTTTTGACACTTTCTTTTATAAAAGAGGCATTAAACTTCCACTCCCAAACTACTCCAAAGGAAATACATGGGATCAACATTTTCACATGGTAAAGATCTTGCAAATGAAAACTTCTACTATTCAAAATTCCAAGCGAACAAATGAGTCACGTTTTTCAATAAGAAAGACATAACTCCCATGAAACGATCAATCTAGCCAATTAACAACATTCACCAACCGCAAGAATAACTCAATAGTCGAGAAAACAATAATTGTTTTATGGAACAAATAAAACCCAGGTAAACCAATCAACTACATTGTAACCAAAATAACCAAATGCAAACTCAAAAAAAAAAACAATCTTTCCCATAGGAACTCATCCTCAATGCCTGTAACTAAGCTATCGAGGTAAACATTTCACTATTCTCATACCACATACACTGGTACAAACTGGTCATGCCTATGGCCACAACCACAATCTCTACCTCTCGACATCGACTATCATCACACATATCAGTAATATAATCAAATCATAAGCACTCATATCAATTCATATCAGCAATCATCAATGCGGCAAAATGGAAACGCAATTGCAATGCTTGACCCATCCCCATCCTACTATACACAATGTTTTAAGTTAAATAACCATTAGCAAATTTTAGTTAATTTTACTAGTCCTAAAACAATTTTTAGCAAATTAAATTTACCTAAGTTGTCAATCTATTCACCACGGAACTAAAGCTCGCTCTGATAATAATTGTAACACCCCAGCCCAACACGGAGCCAAAAATACCACTAACTACACTAATTATCAATTTTAACATCACTTTACAATAAATTACAACAAGCATCTCAACGATAAAACCCGTTCACGGGTCACATTAAAATAAGTATAATGATCTAACAATCATAGATAATTAATCTCTAGGAAGCATCGCAAGATAATAAATCAAAATTTACGCAAACCAATCGAATAAAGTCAATTAAATAAGTAATCAACTCCAACCTATCATCTATGGCTAAGCAATACTATCATGTTCTAATTATAAATCATCAAGCTATAATAATGAGTTCTCATGTCCAATAAATCAAGTAATTGAGTGTAGGTTATGGTTCTAAGTGCGCTAGCCCTCCCAAGTTAAACGTTGTCAATGGCCACCTAAAAACAACAAAAGAGTAAGAGTGAGTCCACGACTCAACAAGCACAATAATAAACAATGAACAATGTTCAATTCAAACCTACACAATATCATCATCATCATTATTTACTCATCTTTCTTCTCATACTTAAGTCTCAATTTCTCTTTTCAATCAATGCAAGGTGTCTCTACACTACATGTCTGCATGCACTTTTCTTCTCGTATACCAGTATAGCATAGGTGAACACTTGTGACAATATTCACCCTTTCATCAAGCCTGTCCTCAACGGATCGAGGACCTCCTCCACTCCCGTGGAGTCTCTACCAACAAGGTAGATGTGTGATCACCATGATCACCTTTTCTTCTGCAATGATGCTTATGAATGCACAATTTATCATTCTTGAATTCATCAATACGATTAATATCAAGATTATTCACATTGTTTGCAATTAAATAAGATAAAATCATAAGCAATATAATGGTAATGAGTGATAAAAATACAACGATCAACCATCGAACATCGTCTACCAAGCACTTGCCTCTTTATCTCCTTGAGCCGATAGTGAGGCAATGGTAGGGCACTATAGACCACACTCCTGGACAAACAAAGCAATACAAATCTCAAAATCATAACATCACAACACCCGAATCTAGTGATTTAGACCATCCTAGAAATATAACAAAAATATCTACTGCTTTTACAATTGGAAAGAACCCTGAATCCGAGTCTAAGCACCGCGAATTGCCCCCGCAAGGTTCTACATCGAAACTCGATAAACTAGGGCATGCTGAAACCTAACCTTCCCTAGGGCAAAATGACCTACGAAACATATAGCGACTAAACCAAGGTAAAATCGAGGGATTAATAGGGGTTACCCTTGATGAACATGAAGGATCATGAGAACCCGTGAAAATCCTCCTCTTTTCCTCCCTTCTTTCTCCTTCCCTCTCCTCCTTCCCTCCTTTCTTCCTTCTCGCCGAATCGCTTCCTCCTTCTCGCCGGTAGCAGGCCGCAAGGGGAGGCGTATGGGCACGGCATGGGAGAGGTGGCTGCAGGGCGCAGCCGCCGAGGGTAGGGAGCAAGGTTGCAGCAGTGGGCGACGGCTAGGGTTTGGGAGTGCTACCTTCCCCTTTAGCCCCTTATGGTCGGCCGGTCACCCCTTTGTTGCGACACTGGGCAAAAGCCCACGCCCAAGTTGTCTCAGCTTTTCAAATTCCCCTATATTAATCGCTTGATTCTCTCTAATTCATTTAGTCCTCCTAATGTGATTCAAGATATTACAGTTAGAGGTGGGGAGAGAATGAGAGGGGAGAGGGGGAAGACAAGGTAGGGGCAATTTTGCTATTTTAGAAGAAAAAAAAAACTAACAAGGTTAATAGATGTGTTTGGATGTTAAGATTACTGCGATGGGATATTGTGAAAAAAATTGGAACCTGATGGCATATTATGAATGAGTTATTCGATGGTATATCGTGAAGAAGAGAGTTATCTGATGACATATAATCATTTTATCTCTTTTTTTTAATGTGCCTATGAGTAGTAGTAAAATTTGGCAATATGCATGCCTCTATTGAAGTGCAGTAACTTTGGAAAAAGTCTACTTCTCATCCCTGAACTGCTTTGTTTCAATTTTTAACTCCAAACCCTGAAACTGTCTTATTCGAGACCTCGAACTAACGAAACCATCTACGTTACCCCTCCACCTAAACCGAGGTGGTTTTGATGTGATGTGGTGGCGGTTTTGTAATTCACATCAGTAAAGTGGACACTGGACACACAAGCGCTTAGTTAGCAATACTACCCACAAATAAAAAATTTAGTGGCTCCCAGTGACAAACCTATATCCATAAATTTATTCTTTTAATGTCACGTACGTGACTATTGAAGCAAGGAAGACAAGAATTTGTGAGAAATTGCTAGGAAGGAAGACCACAGATTTGTTAGAAATTGCTAGCTGTGGCAGCAGAGGAAATTAGTAAAGAAGCCGATGAGGAGGCAGTGCCACATGCCGACATGCCTTGCTTCTCCCTCGCGAAGGCCTGTGCGGGGTTGTGCCTAGCGACGCTCCTCCCTCGCGTCCACGTAGGTATTGGGGCTCCTCCCCCCGTGGCTCTCACCACCGCCCTGAAGCTCGTGCTCCCCTGCTTTTGGGGCACTGCCCCTGACACAGTTGGCTCACATCGCCAGCCTGTGTCGCGCTGTCTCCGCCCAAGAAAACATGCACATCAGGCCGAATTTTTTTCAATTTAGCCCTTTTTTTGTAAAAAACGCACATTTATACCCCTGCTAGTCTTATTTCCAGTTTTGGACCCAGGGGGTCGGCGCTGTGAATCACGGCGCCGAGCTAACACGACTTCGCGCCGTGAGTCATGGCGCCGAGGTCCCGAACCCTAGCCACCGGGCAGCCGGCTGCCGGTACCTCGTGCCATGACTCACGGCGCCGAAGCCAGTGTTAGCTCGGCGCCGTGAGTCACGGCCACTCAGCGCCACGCATCTCGGCGCCGAGCATTCAAAAATAACCGCGGGCCCTTCCTCCTTCCTCTCTCTCTCTCTCTCTCTCTCTGCTCGGCTTCCCTTGCTGCCGCGGCGCTGCCGCGCCGCTGGCGCCGCGCCCGCCTTCGAAGCCGCTTCGCGCCGCGCTTCGAAGAAGCGCTCCGCGCGCTTCGAAGCCTCGAAGCTCTCGCCTCGCGCCGCGCTTCGAGCCAGCCGGCGGGCCGAGCGAAGCGCCCCTCCCGCCCGCCATTGGCACGCGCCCGCCCCTCCACCCGCCATCAAGACGTCGTCTTTACAGAATGCACTGCCACTGTGAAGAAGAAGGTATTTTTTTTTAATAAGTAAAGGTAGTATAGTTAGTAAATTTAGTTAGAAATTTAGTTAGTAAATTTGGTTAGAAATTGTAGTTAGTAAATTTAGTTAGAAATTGTAGTTAGAAATTTAGTTAGAAATTGTAGTTAGAAATTGTAGTTAGAAATTTAGTTTGAAATTGTAGTTAGATTTTTTTTTTAGAGTTAGAAAATGTAGTTAGTAAATTTAGTTAGAAATTGTAGTTAGTTAGGTTTAGATATAGTTAATGTAGTTAGGTTGAGATATATAGTTAGTCATAGCAATTTTAGTTAGATATGATGTAGTTAGGTTTAGATATATAGTTAGACATAGCTAATTTAGTAACATATAATGTAGTTAGGGTTTAGATATAGTTAGACATAGTTAGAAATTTTAGTTTGTTTAGTTACATATAGTTAGTTAGACATAGTTATTTAGTTTGCTAGGTAGCAAATTACTTGGGTAGTTATAAACTTAAATTAGTTACGTATGGAATTAGTTAGTATACTACTTTACTATTAGACATTAACAACCACTTTGCCTTTTGTATGGATTAGATGGACAATCTAGTAACCTTGCACCATGGAGGCAGATTGAGAAAGATGGTTATGGAAATGTGTCATTTGTTGGGATGGAAAGTGTGTCCTCGCCGCTTAGTGATCGTCCGTCTTATGGTGAATTGGTCGCTAGAGCTCGTGAGGTTCTATGTTTTCATGGTAATGAAGATGGCATCTCGCTTGAGGGTGTACTTCACCTTGGTTCTAAAGACTCTATTTTTAGGCGGATGGTCTCAATTGACTCGAGGATCGGTGGCAAAATTATGTCGATCGGTGATGAGGACCCAATATCAATGTTTGATTTGTTTTTGCGAAGATGTCCATTGATCCTAATCCTCATGGGCACTCACCCTCATGGGCATTCACCCTTTATGGGCATTCACCAGATTTGGGTAGTCCTCCCCTTTGGACCCTCCGTTACCCAATTGTGATGCGGATGTGAACGAGTGGTTGTGGTACCCGATGCTCAATCCGCCCAATGAGATTGGAATTTCTCATCCTGCGCCCTCAGAGATCCCTTTGACTCGTAACCATCCAAGTAAGTGTCGAGTACCACTTTAGTTTACCATTCATTAATCTATTTCTTTGTCTCAATTGTCATCCTATGTGTGGTTGTGATGCGGTGATGTTCCCGAAAATGATGGTCGCCCTCCCGTGGCACCATCAGCAACATGGATCAATTCTCAGAGGGCCTCTAACAACGTTGATGTTCGGGATTGATGATGATGAGGAGCCTTATGGGACGGCTAGAGCGTTGATTCCGATGAAGACCGGCTGTTGCAAAGATTGACACAACAAGATATTGAGCTCATCATACAATTCCGCCCTAATCGTGATCCAAATATTGAAGAATTCAGCACTTTAGTCATTCCCAAGGTGCTTATGCGGATGCGAGACGACGAGTTGTTAGAGGCTCCTGAAGCCGGGGATAGCATGGAAATCAAGAAGGGTTTGGTCTTCAAGGACTTGCCTACATTGAGAAGGTGGTTACATGAGTATTCTGTGAAGCGCAAAAGACCTTTCAAGGTTAGGCATTCCTATGTGCAGCAAGTTACAGTGGTGTGTGAGAAGGCCGATTGTAATGGAGGGTGTGTGCTAGGAAACGTATGACACAGCAAGTTCAAGATCACAAAAATCGTTGGCCCACACACTTGTGCAGTAATCAAACTTGAACAAGAAGCATCGCCGCTGACATCTACCCTCATTGCGAGATCACTATACTCAATACTGAAGGCAGCCCAATTTGAAGGTGAGGACAATTATGGAGATGGCACAGAAGATGTTCGGATACGACATAAGGTATGGAAAAGCATGGAGGGCAAAGCAGCGAGCCTGGAAGATGATATATGGGGATTGGGAGGAGGGGTACGAGCAGTTGCCAGCATTGTTCAATGCAATGAAAGCAGTTAATCCAGGCATGCATTACGAGTACATCCCCAAACCAAATGAATGGAAGGATGGAAGGCAGATTTTCTTCCGCGCATTCTGGTGTTTTCCACAGTGCATCGAGGCATTCAGGCATTGTCGTCCCGTCTTCTCCATTGATGGTACTTTTCTTCTTGGCAAGTACATGGGCACATTGTTGATAGCCATTTCATTGACGCATAAACACATTGGTCCCTCTTGAGTTTGCTTTGGTGGAGAGGGAGAACAAAGATAGTTGGGGATGGTTCCTGCGGCTTGTTCGGATACATGTTGTTGGCCCTGGCAGGGAGGTTGGTGTCATATCTGACAGACACCAGGGCATACTTAGTGCTGTACAGGAGCAGATTCCGGGGTACGCACCTATCCATCACCGGTGGTGCACTCGGCACCTCGCCGAGAATTTACTCCGTAAGGATGGTACAAAGGATAACTTTCCTCTTTTCGAGGAGGTTGCACGCCATCTTGATGTGTCGTTGTTCGAAGAGAAGCTGGAACAGCTCAAAACTGGAACAAACACAGAGGGTAGACAGTGGTTGAGAGGCTTGCTGAGGGAACCTGAGAAATGGACTAGGGCCTATGACCATGGTGGCTGGAGGTATGAGTTTCAGACTAGCAACATGGCTGAATCATTTAATAGTTTGCTAAAGGGTATACGTGCCATGCCCGTCAATGCAATCGTATCATTCACCTTCTACAAGCTTGTTGCGTGGTTCAACGAGAGGCACTTGGATGCAATGGCACGACAGAGTAGTAATGAGATATGGGCACCTAAACCCAAAAAGCATCTGGAGAGGGCAAAGGATAGGGCTCGCACACATGAGGTGTCATGTTTTGATCATAGTACGGGCAAGTATGAGGTCGTTGAAAGGGGTGGTACAATAGCCGATGGTGAGGTCCGGCCGTCAAGGAGTCATATTGTCGTGCTCATTGATTTCTCTTGCACGTGTGGGAGAACAAGACAGTACCACTTTCCATGTTCTCACTATGTTGCGGCAGCTAATCATCGCAACTATGCGTACGAGAGCAGGATACCTAAGGAGTTCAGCGTTGATACCCTTGTTCTTACATGGTCTCCCTATTTTGAGCCTTACGGGACGAGGGACGGTGGCCTCCTTACTCGGTCCAAGTACATAGCCGATCCAGTTGTCGTTGGAACAAACGTGGGAGTAGAAGAGGACTAGACACAAGATGGTTATGGATCAAGTTTCGGAAGGACAAGGCGAGGAAGAGCAACCCCTTTCTTACGCACCTCGAGCATAACCAATGTGGCAAATGCGTGACTTGGCCATAATTCTCGTGACTTGTCATCGCCACTTAGTCGTGCAAATAAATAATTATCAAGGGTTTATTAATTACTAACTTCGTATTTATTCCACTCTTGTACTCAATTTTACATTTCTTATCAGAACTAACATCTGCTATTTATGTTTGTAGGATGGCGCAGCTTCCACCTCCCGATCCGTTACGAGGAGCACCACCGAGGACGCCCGACCGCCGAGGGTGGTAATGCCAACACATGTTTGTATGTCTCTATATTTCATTTTTTCGATGGATTCATATTAAATAATTGTAATCTTTGCAGAATCGCTTCTTCGCCCCTCGAACCCATGACGGGTTCGAGGACATGCGTCTGACGACGGTACACACTCTACTTCAGAGGGCTGGCCTAGACGTCGTGACGCTTCGAGTTCGCGTGGTTGCCCGCCATCAACCCCGCGGCGATCACAGCTTTGGTTGACAGTACATTGACTAACAAACCCATGCACTACCACTTCGTTTTCGTGTTCATTTATGTAGTGACCTTAGTACTCGCTTATGTTTGTGCAGTGGAGGCCGAACTCACGCTTCCACCTACCTTGTGGTGAGATGACTGCTACGCTCAGACGCGCGAAGTTTCTTGGTCTCGTGTTCGGGTCGCCCAGCCACGGACAGTCAGTCCGATGGTTGAGAGCCGAGTGGAGGCCTTCCTTGGGAGAGAGCTTCCTCCAGACACCGCTTCCCGCACTCGTGGTTCTTATCGCTGGCTCGACGGCAGCTTGCTCGCGTCCGGACAATGCAATCGAGGAGACAATACCTACTATCGCAGAGCTTGGATCCTACACTTGTTTGGGTGTGTTCTCTTTCCGACGCGATGGGAGACAACACGCCATGGATGTACCCCTTGCTTGATCGACCGACATGGCGGGTGGCTACACCGGGCTTCCGGAGTTTTGTCCTTCCTCTACCGCCACTTGTGCTCGGCTTGTCGGCGGTCATCTCAAAGACGCCGTCGATCGGGCGTGTGTACCTTCGCAGCTTTGGATGTGGTCTTGTGTACCAGCTTGGTCGGCCGACGCTTCTTCCTCCTCGTCCGTGGTTTGAAGTGGCCAACCTCGACACCGACCGACGGTTGCCCACCTTTGGGACCAGGTTCGAGTTCCGTTTGCCAGGACGAGGCGCGCGTACGTTGATTACGCCAACGAGCTTGACACACTTACGACTTCGATGGTGAGTTCATTGCATTTTCATTTCACATTTTCATTCAGTCTTTCGATTCAATCTTTCTTACAATACCTAAACACCTTATGTACGCAGGTCACTTGGGAGCCTTACAGAGACGGCCAGGTGGTCCAGCTTGGAGTGAGCACGATGTGCAGCGTGGACGAGGACCTCTACACGATGAGGTGTCCGCTGATCTGCTTCTACGCTGTTGAGTACCACCTGCCACATAGAGTTGCACGCCAGTTTGGCCTCAGGCAGGAGTGGCCAGTGGAGCCGTTCTCGACGTCTGTGGAGTTGCACAAGTAAGTGGCGTACGCTACTTTTTTTTGTCCTTTGTATACATAACTACTAATTCACTATATTTGCACTGATGATGTATATATTGCAGGATCGATCGTCGAAGCGTAAAAGACGATGCACTTCGAGACGCTGCACCGCGACCACATAGACGCGTGGGAACTCCTCCATGAGAACGTCTATGCCAATGAGAACCCGCACACCTAACTACAACTTCCATGCATACCTTTCTTGGTACCTTGGTGTGACACGAACAAAGTTGAAGGTGCAATGGACCCAAGCGGACTCACGCCGACATGGAGTCTTCTCGTGATGAAGACACTTCTACGACCTTGCGACTCGGGAGGATGTTGGTGGAGGTCGCGCCAATCTTAGATCGAGTGGTAATGTCACTTCTAACCTTTTCTTGCAATCAATCATAGCGCTAATGTTATTTGCATCACACTAACCGAGTAACCATATGTTAACAATGTGTGCAGGGCAACACGTTGAGGCGATCCGTGCTTGACCTAGAGCGTTTCCCGAGGACAGGAGTCGATGAGACGACACTCAACAACTTTCTTGGAGTAAGTCTTTCAATACATGGCAATCAAAATATAAACTTGTAACCAAATATGACATTTGTGAACTAACAAAATGATGATGAACCGCAGAGACTTGCGAGATTTCTACCACGCAGCGCCGCTCGTTGTGGTTGCAGGACGCAGGCACCGATGGACGTCCACGTGCCACAGAGACATCTTCCGGACGCAAGCACCGAAACTGTAAGCTTGGGCACTTCTTCACACGGAGGTACAGCTTCCGAGGCGAGCTCGCCCTGCATTTACGGTGGATACTTTTGAGGGACTTGGTGGCAAGGAGGAGGACGAGGCCGAGGAGATTGGACCGTCTCAGCTCCAGGGTGCTCCTTCGACACAGCCTTCGCAGCGATCACCGCGTAGGCACCGACGTCCGCGTGACCCTTATACTCCAGGCATTGACGCTCTTGGTGGAAAGGGCAAGGCTAGGAGGCAGTGAGGGACTGTCTTTATGTACCTTGTATGGACTTTTATGGATTATTTGGACTTTTGGATTGTTGTTTCCACTATTCGTGTGGTATTTTGATGAATATATGCTCGTATGATATATTTGTGTCATATTATTAAATGTGGATGGTCGTAAACAGGGAAACTCGCGAATTTTTCTCGTGATTATATGCAGAGTAATCGATTATATGCTTGGGACCAAAAGAACGTGTGCTTATTGTTGGTCACACCAAAAGTTACCAAATATATAGGCATAGTGACAAAAAAACAAATCATGTTACTCACATGTTCAAGTTTAACAATATACTCACATGCACATACTCAAAAGTGCAAGACATGACAAGAGTACAACAAAATAACAAGTCCAGGAAATGATAACATTGTTCATTATTAAACCATAACTACTAAGTCTAGCACACTACTGAGTGCAACGAGGCCACTTTCCCTTCCTCAAAGCATCCGGATTCTCCTCCATTGCAGCCTTAGCACGGCGAATACGCCAAGCCTCCTCTCCTCTCCCCTACGCTTAGTCGCTCGCCTCATTTTCACCTCTTCCTCGCGCTCCTTTTCTCGCCCTCCTCTTTGCGTGTCTTCTCCAACAGCCTCGCGCTCCGCATCCCACTTCTTCAGTCCCTCCATATGCTGCTTGTCCTCCTCCTTGATCTCAGTGTCGATCCACTGCTCAAAGTCACATAGCGGGGGAGGTTCCTGCAAAACATGGGTCTGTTAAGCACGTAATGAAATGTTATTGATTCATCGCAAGAACAAAGAAAAAGCCACTAATTTCTCACCAACAATCCAATGCGGATCTGTTGAGGTGTAGGTCAAAGGCATAATTGTGACACATCCAATACCTCTGCTCAGCACGTGTCCTCCTCATCGATCTCGCCACCCTACAAGCATCACCGCAAAGAGCACATGGGCACCGAACGCCACTAGGCAAATGGCAAACAAGCGACGATTGCCCACCACCGTTGCCTAATCCAGAAATACAACAAATTGTATGAACCTTACATAATATGAACTACATATTACCGACAAATTAGAATACGATGGACAAAGATTACCTTGGTTTACTAGCTTTACCACGCCTCGGCATCCTAACAGTGGGAGAAACAGAGGTGACCAACGTAACTAAGGTTCCATAATACACAATACGAATCAATAAAACAAGTGAGACTAATTGCTTCAAACCCTAGGTCATGACTAACCTAATTTTGCATAATACACATGATATAGACCAAATCAATGCGTAAAAGTGAGGAGGACAAAGAGGATACCTTGCTCTCGGTTGTATGGATCAATTCAAGTTTCCACGGTGAAAATTGGTGATTCGAAAAGTTCGGCGGGTTGGGTTGAGTGAAAACCGAGAGAGGAGAGGAAGAAATAGATGAAGGCTCGGGCAGATATAATCAGAGCTCGCGCCGAGATCTGGCGCGAGGTCGGCGCTGCGGACTCACGCGCCGAGCTAACACGCCGGCGCCGTGGGTCATGGCGCCGAGGCATCGCCACGCCGGGTGCCCTAGTGGCTAGGGTTCGGGACCCGGCGCCATGACTCACGGCGCCGAAGTCAGTAGCAGGCCGGCGCCGTGAGTCACGGCGCACACCCCGGGTCCAAAACTGAAAATAAGACTAGCAGGGGTATAAATGTGTGTTTTTTACGAAAAAATGGTTAAATTGAAAAAAATTCGGCACATCATGGTCATATGGACCCACTGATGCTCACCCACCACTCGAAGGAGCCGAACCACCGCTAGAAATCCACCGCCAGCGATGCCATCTTCACCTGATCCAGCGCGCCGATGCTAGGACAACTCTGACCTTCTCCCTGCCACTTGGCATCCCAAACGAAATCTCCATGATCGGGAACACGCCATGCGCGTGCTACAGTAGTCGTGAAGTCACCCGAGCATGACTTGGATCCGACTGGGGGGGCGAGCGGATCGAGGCCGGCGATGATCTCCCGAGGTCGGCGACGACTGGATCGAGCTCTGTACGGAGGAGGATGGGTACTTGAGCGCCAAAGAAGGCGGCCACGTGTGCTGACAGATGGCTATTGGTGTTGGCTGTGTTGGTGTTTTGGGAGGGAAGATAGAGAAGAAGGAGAGCGAGGATTACTTTACAAATTTCTGATCACGCCACGTGATTCATGTGGGACGACACGTCGGTGGAAAACTAATCCAATTCTAGGTATGGGATAAAGTGGACATTTCGTTAGTTCGAGGTTTTGAATCGAACAATTTCGTAGTTTAAGGTTAAAATTAAATCAACGCAAAGTTCAAAGTTAAAAGTGGATTTTTCCTAACTTCAATATCCGATTATAGATAGCTATTCTAGATGCATGCTTTGTAGAAAAGTTCCTTTCTTTTCTCGACAGTAAAGCCGAACTTGGCTATTGTGTACTGTGAATAAATTGTTAATGTTTGTATGGTAACTTCAAATCTTATTTGTGCAGTCTATGACATTTCTCTAGCAATTTTCCTTTCACAACCTTACAAAGCATGCGACTAGAAGGTCAAGAGGTTCAGCAAGGCTAAATGCCTGATTGTTGAGACACTAACCAACTGCTTGATGATGCATATTGTGAAAATATGCCATGAAGATTATTTGTGAAACATTTATTGTGTTTGACTGTTAAAACTGAAGGTGAACTTGCATTGACAAAGATTATTGCAATTGTTACTTCAGATAAAATATTAAATGTGGCTTGCTACTTGTGGTTGATTGTATTTTTTTTTTCATTTGTTGTGTTAATGTAGGCACATCCTAATTGTAATTTCTGTTGATATACCCACAATTTGGAACTTTTTTAAAATTTCCTTAAACTTTTGAAGGCGTTCTTGAAAAACGCCTCAAAATATTGGACGCGTTCTTCAAATCGCCTCAGATTTATAATCAGATTTATAAGCATTTCCAAACGCCTTAGCTATAAGGCAAATTTGGATATATGCCACTCAGAAAAATGTCGTTTCGAGATATGCCACTCAGAATCTGAAATTAGATTTATGCCACTCAGAATCTTGTTGTCTTTGATATATGCCACTCTAGGACATTTTTACCCCTAACTCTTCTCTCTCTCTCTCTCTATCTCTCTCTCTCTCTCTCTCTCTCTCCTGTCGATTTGGATCGTGGCGCCTCCTCCCTCTGGCGTCGCCCCCGGCCCCACGTCCGCTCCTGCCGCTGCTCTGCGCACCGCCGCACCCGTGCCCTTGCTCGGCCCTGCACCGGCCCTCTCGTCCCCGCGCCCCTACCCCGAAGCTTCCTCCTGACGCCTCCTCTCGTGACGCCCGGTCAGCGCCCGCCGCTGCACCTCCTCCCTCCGACGCCGCTCCCCACCTCGCGTCCCTGCTGCCGCCGCCTTGGCGCGCCGCGCGCGCGCCCGCCTCGCCTGGCGTGCGCGCCACGCCGAACGCGCCCTCGCCGATTCTTCTTCATGGCACCTGCTCCCTACGGCGCCGCCTCGGCCCGCTCTGTTCTGCTGCTGCGTGCCGTGCCCCGACTCACCCTACGCGCTCATTGCGCCCCTTCGTCCCGCGTCCCGTCTCCTGTTCGCGTTCCTTGCGTCTTTCTTGCACAAATGAGAGGAAGAAGAAGAGTTTGGGGTAAAATGTCCTAGAGTGGCATATACCAAACACAACAAGATTCTGAGTGGCATAAATCCAATTTCAAGATTCTGAGTGGCATATCTCGAAACGACGTTTTTCTGAGTGGCATATATCCAAATTTGCCTAGCTATAAACACTACTACACAAAAGGTCATCACAGACGGTTCGAAACCGTCATCACAGACGGTTTTTTGAACCGTCTGAGTTTATACGTCTGTAATGATATGAGGTCATCACAGACGGTTTTTGAACCGTCTGTGAAAAAGCTATCACAGACGGTTCTAACCAAGAACCGTCTGTGAAAAAAGCTATCGCAGACGGTTCTGAACAAGAACCGTCTGTGATAATCAATTATCACAGACGGTTCTTGATTGTCGCGCATTTTCTTGTTCGAATCGTCTTATGATAGCTTTTTCAAATACGGTTCTTGTTTAGAACCGCTCGTGATAGCGTTTATTGCAAAAACCAAAACGGGTGTGAAACTTCGAGGTCGCTTTGAGGCCCTAAACGACCTTCTTTGGGGGTTTTCACTTTGTCTAAGCCTCCTGAGTCTCACGAATATGGATTTTCAGATTGAACTTTTTGTTAGCTTCGTAACGAGCCAAAAAACGTCGCAATCCGAGTTCATATGCAAAAGTTATGACGGTTTTACCGGACAGTGCGCAATTTGCCATCTATATTTTTGCCCAAACCAAATAACTCATCATGAACTACACATGCACAGAGAGCCTCCAGTAAGAACCACATCATCACCCACATCACAGTAGCATCAACTCAATCCATTCACAGAGCATTAACACTAGCTCTCAGTAATCCACATCACAGAGAAAAAGGGGACATCACATAGCAAAGGGGGAGTAGAGAGAGTGAGGTCGTGGAAGGCCGAGGCGATGAAGTGGAGGAGGCCGGGTGAAGAATCTAGACCCGCCATTATATGTTAATGGTGTTTTGGTTATTAATGACAAATGCTTTGTGAGACTAACACTCTTTCTGATATACCTATTGTTTAGTCTCAATTGGATATAAAGATCAAAGAGGTATGCATTCGACATCATGTAATTATATCTTGTTGCATTCCTCGGATCCAATATATAGGTTGAACTTCACCAAAAAGGAAAACTTGTATATGTGCATATGTTTCATTTACACACTCGTGTATGCACACATTTAGGGGGAGTTCAATCTATATCTTGCGGTTTCATTAGTATTGATCCATAATACTTTGTCCACATATAATAAGGATCTTTACCTTGAAATATATCCTTGAATATATTTAACTTGTGTAGTTAATATATTCATATGAGTATATACAACTTGTGTAGTTTGTATACACTCATTTTGGTATATATAACTTGTGTAGTTCATATATACTCATGACCTTGTTGTTTCATTAGTATTGATCTTTGTGATCTACTTTAAAACATAACTCTTGAGTATATATATAACTTATGTAGTTTATATATACTCATACCAATTACATTCAATTACCTGTTATTGAAGTGATTATCATCTATTACCAAAGAGGGAAAGATTGTGGTATCTTGTCCCAACCATTATGAGTTAATGGTATGATGTGGTAATTAATGATAATCATATTGTGGAACTAACGTTTTCTCCCTTAGATGGATAAATAGGTTATGTTCCGTGTGATTGAAGACTTCGGATGATGCCATGAGTTGATCGTCATCAAGTCAAGTTTATGAAGAAAAAGAATATCGTCGTGTGTTGATGATATCAAGAGAAGAACATCATCATGGGTTGATGATATTGAAGTGAAGAGCTTGGAGTAAAGGAGATGATCATGAGTTGATCATCAAGACAAGAAGAATCCATCATGTGTTGATGGAAGTCAAGTGTAGAGTGCATCATGAGTTGATGTATGTCAAGACTTGAAGCAAGGATATGCGTCATCAAGCTTCAAGTGGTTGCGCAAGGAAAAGGTATGCCTAGCTAGGGCTAAGGATTTGTTCCTAGTCTTTTACCGGTCTCGGTGTTTGGTTGGAGACCGGATTGCTAGTATAGGTTGCCGTACTATTAAGAGGGGACTTAATTAGTAACTTGAGTTAGTCATGTGTTGATGGCTCATTGTGTTTGCTCTAGCTCAACTTAACATGTTGCCTATATTTGCAAATGCGTTTTGCAAATGGTTGTGGCTCATGGTTAATCCTTGTAGCATGTGACTTTAGTTTGCGAATGTGTTTTGCAAACGGTTTAAGTCCATGTACCTTATTCCTTGTGGCGATGATTCTAAAAGTCGGCAAAATGTGTTTTTGTGACTTGTTGAGAATCTAGCTTTCTTCTCTTGTGTACATGTTGCATCAATTTGGCAAATATGTTTTGCAAATTGAGTTGAGGCAAATGTGCAAAGTCCGCTTAGTCTTCTTTCGCGGCGTCCGACCGCCTCTGTAGCGGTTCGATCGGTGGTAGCGTCCGACCGCCGCAAGTCGGCGGTCTAACCGATCTTCGTGTGTACCGGCCGTAAGAAACGGTACTACCGGGGTGCGGTAGTACCAGGAGTTTGAAACGGTACTACCGGAGTGCGGTAGTACCGATATTTGTTTGGCGTACGTTTTTCCGTAAGAGATGTTTTCTCGTTTTGCTCGCTGTTCTGGTCGAGCGGTCCGACTGGCCTCGGGCGGTGATCGTGCGGAGCGATCCGACCGCCATTGGTTGGCGGTCGACCGATTGTGAGTCCAACGGCTAGTTTTATAGCCGTTGGCGCTTGAAGGTCCGACCGCCATTTGTTGGCGGTCTGACCGGTTTTGTCCAGATTCTCTGGAATCTTTTCTCAACGGCTAGTTTTTGTGTGTGGGCTATAAATACCCACCTTGCCTGTGTGAGGAAGGTGTTGCTGAGTTGTTGGTGCCCCATTGAGTTTCTTTGAGCTAAGAGCAAGCCTCTCATACTCTTGTGTGCATGTGTTGCACTTAGTGAGTGATTGAGAGGAAACCCTAAGTGCATGTGTTGCATTAGGTTGTGGATTGCTTATCCATAGAGCTTTGGCACTTGATTGGTTTAAGTGAAAGTTGAGTCTTGTTACTCTTGGTGTTTGCCAACACCTAGACGGCGTGGAGGCGTTGTGCGTCGGTGATCTTCTCAAGTGAAGCTTGTGAGAAGACCCGGGCGATTTGTGAGTGGCTTGGTGCTCGCCATCTCCGGAGCGGAGTAAGAGTAACCCTAGTGGATTGGGGTGATAAGTTCAAGTTGGAGTCGGTTCAAGCGGTTGAACTCACTTAAAGGTGTTGGTTCGGTTGGAACCGGTCCAAGTGGTTTGGACTTACCTCGGAGGTGTTGCCTCGCGTTTTTGAGCCGATCCAAAAGGTTGAACTTACCTCAACGTGGATTAGGGGAGACCGGCAAGTCTTCGATCACCACGGGAAAAATATTGCCGTGTCAAATTGTGGTTTGCATTTTTGAGCTTTACCTTATTGCAATTTACATAATTAAGTTGCTCATCTATTGTGTATGAATAATTGCCTAGCTATGTGCCATTTACATTGCCTAAATTGAATTGCTCACAAGTTCATGCTCAATTGATTATTATCATTAGACTTGTATTGTTGGAGCACTTAGTTGAGACTAGTGGTTTATAGGTCTTAATTGTGCAAAACCGTATTTATATTATCTTCCGCATTAGAAATCGGTTTTAGAGCATAGAAGTTTTAAAACGCCTATTCAACCCCCCTCTAGTCGGCCTACTCGATCTTACACCGGGGGCCACGAGGTTGCGGGAGGCCGCCGCCGATGAGGCCGGAGTGAGGTGGAGGAGGCCGCAGGCGACGAGCTCGTGGGAGGCCGGAGCGCAAGGTTAGGGTGAGACGGCAGCACTCGGTTAGAGGAGAGATGGCAGAGGAGGAGATGGAGGTGTGAGGTGTGAGGAGAGATGGCAGACAAGGCTAGGGCGAGGTTAATATAAAGCGAGTTTCAGCAGCCCGCCTATTAAATCCAAATTTTTGTTTTCCCGACAAGTATCAGAGACGGTTCATGAATAGAACCGTCTATATATGACACGTAACTATCACAGACGGTTTGTGAATAGAATCGTCTGTGATAATTCATAGTCAGTTCTTAAGAAGAACCATCTGTGAATTATCATAGACGGTTCTATTCACGAACCGTCTGTGATAGTTACGTATCACAAACGGTTCCGTTCCAAAGGGAATCGTCTGTAATAAGTTAACACAGACAGTTCCAAAGGATCCGTCTGTGATGAGGCATCCAGTATAGCCTATTTTATAGTAGTGAAATCTTCTAAGGTGTTTTAGAAAAACACATCAGAAGGCTTTTCCCTTCGGTAGTATCTCCAATGTTTTCACAAACTCAAAAAAGCTTTTAGAGGCATTTTTTTGGCCTTTCGAGGCGTTATAAAACGACTTGTAAAGTCTGTCATGTTGTAGTGCCGGTTGACATGCCCAAGTGCGTGACATCTTTTCTTGCTAATATTGGACCGAAACGGCGACTAGAGGGAGGAGGAGGGTTGAATAGGAGCATTATCTCTTTTTCACTTTAATCGGATTCAACTCAATTCTCATTCCAGTAGCTACGGAAGCTATAAAGATCAAAGTACAAGTACAACGAAAGTCTTGTGTTGAATCCAACGAACCCCAAGAACACACAAGACCGAAAACATCAAAATCTCAAAGAGATGACACACGAGCAGTCAGACCTCTTGGATGGGCGGTTTCACCGATGACCAACCGGTCAGACCTCTCATGAAGGGTGGTCTGACCTCTAGCATGATGAATAGTAAAATTAGCGCTATTTCAAAGTCACAAATCGACTCAACTTTTGATCCGATAATCCAAATGCCCTCAAATTTCAATCATAGCTTATCAAGCAGGTCAAGAACCTATTCCACTCGACAATTGGGAAGATCAATGCCAAAGTTCCATGAATTTCTTAGATGAGGGAAGGAGGACGCAAGAACTTAGGAAAATCAAACTTTTATCTTAAAACTTGCTTGTGGATAGATGATGATCAAGATGATCCTAAATGCATTTTCACATATCACAGCAAACAAAATCACAACAAGAAACTAAACGAAAACCAAAGAGAGAGCAAAAACAACAGGAGACTCATCTTGAGCAAATCTTTCTTGGATATATTTGAGATAGAAGTTGGTTTACAACCACTCTATTATGGAGGATAAAAGCTCAACACTCGAGCACACAATCAATCCATCTCTCACAAACCCTAGCCTCAATTTCTCCAAAATCCCCGAAACACAAATTAAGGTTTTTCTCTTGGAAGGACTTAGGAACTCCACATTTGAACATTCCCTTTTATAGTGGAGGCTAGGCTGAGAGAGAAGACCCTAACGGGCACCCATTAAGCCCACACACAAATAGGTCTAAACTCATGCACGCTTCTCAATGCAGATGACAAAACAGGTTTCCTGAATTCATTTCTTCGTGATCTTTATCTTCACTTGATCTAAACCGTCTCTCCTTATGCCATCTTGCGCTACAGTTTAGCAAAAGGTTATGAAGGCGGTATTTTGGTGAAGTTACCAAAATACCGCTTCTCGATCCTTCTTCAAAGACCGAGTCCAATCTTTATGAAGCAATCCAATGATTCTCCACGTGTAGGTTAATCAATAGCTCTCTTTATGTCGGCAAATCTCTCCCATCTGGCTCTCACTGAAACCACCATGACACTTGCACCAACCTTGCACCTTTTGATGCAACCCGTCGCACATAACATCCCGTTCAGTCATCCATGTCCATTTTGCGCCATACTTAAGTCCACTGATTTCACCCGACATCCTCAATCGTTCTGGACCTCAGCTCTCTAAGCCTAGTACCAATCATCCTCGTCGCAGACCGTTGTTGACCTCTAAGCTTCCTACATAACAATATACAAAGAAATCGATTTCAGGTACAGGTTATTCACAACATGACCCATGTTAGTCAAAACATGCATCATGCAACATATATGCACTGAAAACCATAAATTTGACCTAACCTATGAACATCGCCGCTTTGTTGCCAACGAACAGGGCAAAATCGGTCAGACCGCCACCCATGGCCGGTCTGACCGCTCCCTGGCTAGTCTGGCTGCCCAACATGGCCAGTCTGATTGCCCGCACAAGGACTTAGCCAGATTTTCTCCTTGGAAATCCGAAACCTCTCTGGAAATTTAAAACGAATAGAACCTTTGGCTCAAAGCTCAAAAAATTATGAGACCAAATGTAGAAGAATCTCCTCTCTTGCCTACACCCTCTTTTTTGGTCTAACCCAAAATTCAACCTAAAATTTTGGCCGGTCAGATCGCCCCTCATGATTGGTCAGACCACTACCCATGGCTGGTCTAACCGCTGGCCCTTTGGCCTGCCCCAAGGCTAGTCTGACCGCTAGTCTGACCGCTAGTGGTGTCCGATCAAACCACCACTAGATCGGTGCGGCCGTCTCCTAGCCGCCGACCTCCTAGCTGATCCTCGATCGCCTACAACCTGACAACATCTGAATTTTGTCAAAAATAGGTGTTTCGACAAACCTTCACCACCATTGCCTAGTTGTATCATCATCCTAAGATCATAAATATATCCCCATGATATCCACAACTAAAGTTTTTACGATAGCTATGGTAATCAATGTTCTACCTCAATCTCAAGAAAGAGGCGCCCCATATGGTCACATGTTAGTATACATTGATAGTGTTATCAAACTCAAGTGGTCTTTGCGATAGTACGGAGCAATTCTTCCCACGCCTTTTTCTACCATGTAGTACAGATGTGTTAATATGTGAATCAATATATACAAGTTATGCATTCATTTCAATTCCCATTTCTTCAGGGGGGAAAACAACCGTAATTCTTTGAAAGCAAAAGCAACCATTTACAAAAGAGAATCATTATATTGATAGCTATGGTACTTGTTAGTGATATGGCCTAGAGGCGATCATGGAGATGATTGCATCACATCTGTGTTTATGATCTTTTGAATAATATGTTATTTTGTCCCTTGAATAAATGTCTTTCATATTGATCAACAAGTATGTGACATGTTCGTGAATTCTTTATTCATGTTTTGATATTATTTTAAAATTATCCCTGATCTTATATCATTACATGGGACAATTATGATTTATAGACTAGCACATGTATTGAACGATGATCATGTTCCACGGATCATGGATATGGAGATGTCAAATCAATAATATGAACACATGTTAGATAACATGGTGTTGGATTGACCTACCATGAGACACTGCGGGAGTTGTTATATTGTGAAGTACTATCAGTTGGTCTCATGCATAATGTATGTAGGATCCTTAGATCTGAGATCATCATAGTTTTTGTGAGGACCCCAGTTTATTTGGCTTGTAATGCTTAACCAACCACCTGGTCCTAGCATCACAAATCGAATAAACTGGTCCTCGAGATATGTATACTTCCCAGAAAGCAGTATACACACCTCGGTACAAATTTAGACATCAACTCCATTCCAAACATAGAGTCCAAACACTACACAACCAAACGGAAGATAAACAAATAGTAGAGTTATTACAGGACAAAGGCCGATAGGCCAAGATACACAAATAAACAAGAGCGAGCAATGAAGCAAAAGTGCCATAAGATGGCTATAAACAAAGCCAATCGCGTGCCTCCAACCCACAAGGCATCGGCCACCGACCGCCAAGTCTAGTCGCCCACGAAACGGCAACACACTCACGTAGTGAGGCCCTTGGGGCTCACCTTCTTCCTCTCGCAACAAAACATTAAGCAAAGCACACGAGTACAAAGATTGTCTTTGTACCCGCAAGACCGACGTGTGAACTAGCGCACTGCTCATAAGCTACATGCGAGCTTATTTGGTGGAGGCCATATGTTTCATTTGCATAAAGCCAATTTTCATTTGCAATAAGGTAATACAGGTTTAAAGGCAAGTTTGCAATTCATTTTAAGATTGAAATAACAAGAAGGATATTAATACAAAAGAATAGAGATAAAACATCCTAGAAGTGACTATCCCAATAGTCACCACAACAATAGCACGAATCCTGCATTCGTACCACCCATCAAATTTTAATTTAAATGTTGTAGTCTAGTTCTTACGGGCGTATCCGAGCGTGTCCATAACCTAGGGCGAGGCTATTCGAATAGTTTTAACCTGCTGCAGGTGTACCAATGTACCCACACTTGCACAGCCTTTAAGCCAAAACACACTTCGAAGGTATCTCGCACTGGCTAAGTCCTACGAGACTTTTTCCAATATTGTGTATTAACTACGAGCGCTCGTATGGATAGAAATCCATACGCTTACATGGTAAAGCCGAAAGACAACTACCCACTCGGGATAAAGCTTTTGGACAACTACCATGCTCCCACCTCCATCCCTCCTGCGACCTCCTGCGACCGAGCCAATACACGCCAAAGTACTAGGTCAAGAGAGGTCCATATACTCTAGTGTGGTTAGCACGCAAAATGCTCGATGCGGTGGCGCAAGTAACTCGGTCCTTAATCGACTGGGCACCTTTCCAATCACACCCAACAGATCACACCATCTTACCATTGTGCCCAAGTCTAAATCATTTTTGTTTTCATTTTTAATTTTACAATTAAACATAGCAAAAATGCTGAAACATAAAGTTGTAGTAAATTGTGTGTGATCAAGGTTACCGACTAAGTCGATAACCGCCCATTTCTCTGGATACTAAGCATGTCTAAGCAATTTGACCGGATCTACTAAGTGACAAGAGACCATCCAATGCGACCTCTAATCACAAAGAAATAACCTAGGCTCGGTAGTAGAGATCAATATTTTGTCTACGGATATGCAGCTACGGATTTAACTAATCAATTTAACCCAAATTAAGCAATGCGTACATACAGTTGAAACAAAATATTAGACTTTAAAATACTGGGATAAAAATGATCAAACTGCTTGTCGGATCTTTGTTGCTCAATTTGTTGCGAGGGTCGTTCTCGTGGTTGCCGCAAATATCGAATCCTAACGATTGAACAAAGCAAATGAATAAGAACGAATAACACCACCAAACTCAAACATACAACAATAACAAAACACACTAAACTTTTCACAGAGCCTAAGCATGATATAACAAAATTTCGAAGCAGAGAACAATTCATTTTAAGTTATTAAGAATTTTCTATGAATTTCCTAAGCTAAAAACACATCAAAACACTAGTTAATTACTTAACAAATTTTCATGAATGAAAACAGTGTATAAAACCTATCCTAATAATTAGTACATTAAAAATGACAAATTAAAAATTGGTTTCATTAGGATTTGGACAAATATTGAAAGAGATATACATTTTCTAATTTAGAAGATACATAATACATCCTTTTATTAATTATGATTTTTGCTACAGAGAGACATGGATGAAACTAATTTTAGTAAATAATACATTTGAAATGAAAATTAACAATACTGGATTCATGCGATTTAGATAAAAATTGAATTAGTTATGCATTTTACAAGTTTAATTGAATTAACTCAACAGAAAACATAAACCGAAATACTAAATCATTACGAAATCTATAATGCACTAATTCCATTTCGCACCTTGACGCACTAGCCCCACCTGCGACAATGGGCGGTGAAAGGTGTTGACTGAATAGATTGCGCACTTGAAGGTGGCGTCGAAGGCGTATTCTAATATCGTCTTCGGCTTACCAAAGTGCAAACCTAACATATTCTCACGAGAAATCGCTTTGAACAGAAAACGCATAACCAGAGCTACACAACCCTAACGGACACCGGACCCACATGGCGATGACTAAAAGAAAACATAACGGTGGATTAAAGGATTTCCAAACGCGATTTAACAGAGAGGGCCCACAAGTCGAGACTCAAACTAGACATGATTAGCGCTAAACTAACTCCACCGGCGGTTCCGGCGCGCCACAAGACAGAGGCAGCGGCGCGGCGCGCAGATGGATCTCGCAAACGGTGAGTTTCAAAACGAGTGAGTGATACCTTCGGTTCACAGAGACTTCGCGAACCTGCAGGTGGCGACGCGGGTCCGATGGTCACGGAGTTGAGCTCACGGCGGCCGGAGGCGGAAGAAAGCACGGCCCACGCGGAGAAGGCAATACGGACTTCTAGAAGACTCGGAAGGTGTGCTTAAGCCTCGCCTCAACACCGAGAGCAAGAAGCACACGATAACGCCGACGACGAAGGCCGAGGTGGCGGAATTTCCGCGGCGAAACCGAGCTTGGAGAAGAATTGGTCGCCGCGCGCAAGCGATGCACCAAAGATGAAAATGAAGTCACCGTTAGACTCGGTGCATCAATGCGATCCTAAGGGACTAGGTGGCGGAGCTAGAAACTCACCGGATCGCAAGCGAGCTCACGGGACCGAGATCGCCGGAGGCGGGAGCAGCGATACCGCCTGGTGATCCACACGACGCCAAGGACCGGAATGGGCAAAATGGGCGGCGAGGCAAGAGGAACACGACGCAGTGCGATGCGGCTCAAGGGCGACTCAGAACGGCGGCGCTTATGCCGAGATCTTCTCCACCGAGAAGAAAATTTGGGCGAGAAGGCACGAGAATGGACGCGAAGGATAGTGGATGGGCTCGGTGGGTAGATGAGACCCCGCGATGCTTCTCGGGTGACACGAGGACAAAAAGGTGGCGCGACGAGTGCGTGGCGAGCATGCATGCGCGCCCACGAGCTCCGTGAGGTGCGGAGAAGGCGAGCGGACTCGATCGGTAGGGTCCACCGCCGACGACGAGCGGTGCGAACCGTGGTTTGACTCGTCGATGCTCACCGACCGTTGGATCTAAAATGGACGGCTGAGATTGGTGTATGCATTCGGACAGGTCGACGAGACAAGCAACGTGGACCGTTCGATCTTCATCGGACGGCTGACAGCCATCGGGCTCGCGCGCGGTGCAGCTAGGCGGTGCGACCGAGTCAAGTGGTGCGGTCTGGTTTGAGTCGGGCTTGGGTTCGAGCCCGACAAACAGTGATTTCTGATTTTGAGTTTTTAAAAAGCTGAGAGAGTTTGGGGAATTTTTAGATGTAGTTCCCGAGCTCCAAAATTTCCGAAATTTTTATGGAAGCTACTAGAGATAGGGAACAACATTGCATAAATTTTCCAGAACTTTTCATGCACTGAAAAGTTCTGCAGAAAATTCACAAGCATGCTGACCTAGGGTTTGACCAGATTTTCAACTAGTTTGACTTGGCCATTTGAAATAGCAAATAAAATCTAAAAATTTTGAGATAATTCAGGAGGTAGATAGGATGATCAAGATGACAGGAAAAATAATTTCAGAGGATGATCACAAGTTTGAAAGCTATGAATTTCTGACAACAATTTCCAACCACAAGAATTAAATTCCAAAAGCGAAAATTGCTAGGGAAAATTGTAGAAACTCTCAAATGATTTCATGAGGCATCAAAAGTTTTATTTCTCCTCATAATTTACATTTGAAATACAAACCCTAAGTTAGGGTGTTACAAATCTCCCCCTTACAGAAATCTCGCCCGAGATTCGATCATGGGAGAAGAATGATGGGTAACTGCTCTGAGACGATCTTCCCGCTCCCAAGTGGATTCATCCTCGGAGTGGTTTGACCACTGAACTTTGAGAACTTGATCACACGGTTCCTCGTTTGCGTTCACTTCATCGAGGATCTGAACGGGGCGCTCACGATAAGACGATCTTCACGCACATCGATATTTTCCAATGGCCTTTCCTCAACCGAACACGAGGCACTTCTTCAATTGCGATACATGGAAAACATCATGCACCCCCTCAAGTGTAGCCGGCAACTCTAACTTGTAAGCAACGGCCCCACTTTATCGATGACGCGATATGGTCCAACATACCGAGGAGCCAACTTGCCCTTGACACCAAACGACGATGTCCTTCAAAGGTGAGACTTTGAGATACACAAAGTCATTGGGCTGGAAACTCAACTCACGGCGACGCCGATCCGCATAGCTCTTGCTCGGGTGAGCTACTTCAAACCTGATTTTGAAATGGCACGTGAAAAACTAGTATGTGTAGGTTGTTCGGTATTGCGTCGTCTTCGCAAAACTAAGCCAATATGAGCCCTTCCTTTGAATGACCTTATGCATAATTATTTTTATTTGTGTAAGACTTGCAGTACTCTTTGTACTCACCGGATGTTCTGGCTTTTACTGGTGAGGACGATGATCGAAATCGACGAGCTTGTCGGTGTCGATTTAGGCGACACCGATGAGTAGTTTGCTATCATCTAACTCCCAGTTGGTTGCCGATGGGTTGTGTGGCATACCACCGCTGGCCTTTTGGTTTATTCCGTATTTCGCTGCTACTTAACACTTTCCTTTAAATTTGGCGGCGGCCACTTGTATTAGATGTAAAATTGGAACTATGTTGTATGTCTTTTGAACTATTAATGTATGGATGTTGTATGGATGTGATCAACGTTGGATGAGAGTATGCTTATATTGGTCGCTGATCTTGGGAGCCAATATAAGTCATATTCGCTATTCATGGCTTCCTATTTAACTCACTAAGTGTAGCGCTTGACTTGTTGGAGAACCGACAATCATGTAGTGCTCGCAGAGGAGCGGCGCATGATCGTCGGGGCTCTAGTTTGAGTTAAGTCTCTCATTTAGATGGAGTTAAGTTGGAATCCATTCTCGGAGATCTAGAGTTATGTCCCTAAGACCTTGATTAGTCTCGGTCTTATGGAGATAACTCAGGGTCCCCACAGACGTTGGTATCGAGCCATCTGACTGTAGGTTAGAGATAGCACTGGCGTTAGAGTTAGTAAGCCTTCTTAAGTCAAATTATTTTTGAAATTATCAAATTAATTTCAGAAAGTTTAAGTTAGGAATATCTTTTATTCCTCATCCATTCTAGTATCTTTTCTTACCCTATTTTCTATTTTTAAAGAAATCTTACCTTATTGTTCTTGCTTTTAGATGAGTCGCCAATACAGGTCAAAGAAACTCAAGTGAGAACGTGGATGGATACCGCTTCTCAGGAAATGATGTGGAGGCGAACTTCACCTATCGGCCATCTTACGCCATCATTCGCATGGGGGCGGGCATGGAGGAATACTTGGCTGTGATCAACATCATCGCCGGGCGAGTCACGGGAGTATCCCATATTGTTTCGAGCACGTGGCACTTCGGAGGCCATGGCTCTACAGAAGTGGCCGTGTGGCTATGAGCCATCTCCGTTATAATCGACGGAGTTGTCTCAGCCGCCTTACTACCATTTTCCTATGTGCGAGCGTGGCACAGAGGTGGACACCTTTGCCCGGATTCAGTTTGGGGAAGATCCCCAGGTTAGGCAGTTGGCAAGATTGGTCCATATCATGGACCAAATCCATCGATGCCTTGTGTATGAGTTATGCGAGACTCGTCAGCGTCTCGTGGTGGCCCAAGAGCACCTACAACTCATGTGTAACATGGGGATTATTGACCGCCATGTGGTTTATGGCACGAATGAGATTTCCCCATATGCTTCAGCGCCACCGATGTACCGTCTTTCGGAAGTGCGTGGCATGTACCCAACTATGGGGCGAGGCGCCGGTTCGCATGTCGATTGGTTTTGCTCGTACTCGTAGGATGGAACCTCTGCTGAGGCCATGTGATAGAGCAAGGCTCCCCGTTGCGTCTTCCTAATTTTGGAGACCCCGATGATACGGGATCCCCTGAGGCACATCTTCTGGACGAGTTTCCGGTAAACTTTGACCGGAACAACATTTAGGATGTTGTAGGCGTAAGCTTTTGGGCAAGCATGTATCTTTGATTTCCTGTAATAGGCTAGTAATAATTGAACCCTTAATGTTTCTCTTGCAAGAACTATATTTCCAGTGGTTGCTTTTCGCCCTCGGGCCCTATGAATGTAATTGCTTTGGAAAAATTATGATTTGAAGTCATGAATCTTGTACTGGCTTTAGCGCCTTTGTACGGCCTTTTGGTGTTGTGTTTTGGTGCATTTTATATCATTATGCATGCTTAATTAAGAACTTTGTGCTTGCTGTCCAAAGTTTTATTATTCACACTTTGCCAAGAATCTTGGTCTCTTTTAACATTCCTTGTCACTTGGGATGTCGAGGCCCCAACACTCGTGCTAGAGCTCGGTAGCGATGGGGATCTCCACCCGGGCACTCGCTCTGCTGCTATAGCGAACTTTACGCCCGCGAGGAGAGGGTGAGCCCTCTCGGCAGGCACCGTCCCACGACAGTTCTCTGAGTGCTTCCTCCGCCACCTACTATGGCGGAAGTCTTGGCTCGGTCGAGAGGAACAGGATGGATCGGACCAGGATCACGGAGGCTATAGCTCGCAACACTTCTCCCGCTCTCCTGCAGTGGGAGGGGACATCGAGGCAGCGTGGGGTCTCGGCGAGTTTCAGAACAAATCCTCCCACCTTTGCGTGTACCGAGACCCTATGGAGGTGAAGATTGGTTGAGGATGTGGAGAAGAAACTAGCCATTGCTCAATGCACGGCGTTGAGAGAGTTCTTTTGCCGCCTATCACCGGAAGGCGCGCTAGTGCGTGGTGGGATAATTTTTCCGCCATGCAACTTTGACGGACGTTCCATCATGGAACGAGTTTCGTGCGGCTTCGGGGAGGCCTATATTCTGATGGGGTCATGTCCATCAAGCGTGGCAGCTTCTTGCTTTGAAGCAAGGAAGGAAGACTGTCACTGAGTATCTTCAGGAGTTCAACTCCTTGGCCCGCTATGCCCCGGATGACGTCTCCACAGATGCTCGCCGCCAGCCCCGGTTCATGGGCGGTTTGACTGAGGAGATGCAATGGCTTTAGCCAGTACATGACTTCGTGAACTTCCAAAGACATGGTGAACAAGGCCATTTAGTGGAGCACAAGAGTGTGGTCGTGGAGGAGTCCAGGAAGAGGAAGAAGGCCGCTCAGTTCTCGGCTAGTGGCAGTTTCCCTCGACAGCGCACCGGACCGCCTCAGGCACCTCGTCCTCAGGCTCCAGTGCCATCGAGGTTTCCTGTGGCGCCTGCACGACCTTCTCCACCTACAGGGCAGCGGCACAGTGGGAGTAAGAACTCCCAAAACAGTGGTACATTCAAGCCTAATGTCACCTGCTTTCATTGTGGTCGCCAGGGCCACTATGCTTCTTCTTGCCTCGCCAAGCAGCGGGGAATGCCGCAGGTTTATCGTGCTCCTACACCACCGGCTGTGGCAAGACCTACACCACCTCCCAGGGCAGCATCTACCCCTCCACAGGTCCCTGCACGTGGCCGAGTGAACCACGTCACCGAGGAGGCGGCGACGCTCGGGCGTCGTTTGGGTACACTTCTTGTTAATTCTTGTCCAAAGATCGGTTTTATTTGATTCAGAGCATCTCATTCATTCATCAAAGAAGAATATGCTGCACTTAATCATTTTGAAATACATAAACTTCAGCCACCTTATCAAATCCGATCATGGATCGGTCTTCCAAACCGATCAAGTCTGCCGGGCGTAAAGTGGAAATTCAAAATGTCAACTTCTTGGCAAACTTAATTGTGCTAAAATCAGCGGGTATTGATGTAATCTTGGGGATGGATTGGCTGTCCAAAACCAGGGAAAGATCGATTGTGCTCGGCGGTCTATTTCATCACTAGTGAAGACGGATCAAGTCGCTTTTGCACCTTCAGGCGGTTCTCATCTCTATGCCTTGGAAGCTTATACCTCTCTTGAACTTGAGAAAGTGCTCGTGGTGTGTGAATACCCGATGTATTCCCAAGAACTCCGGGCATGCCTCCCGATCGAAGTTGAGTTCACATCGAGCTTGTACCGTCTGGCACGATCTCAAAGCGGTCATACCGGATGCCTCCTAATGAATTGGAAGAATTGAAGAAGCAACTCCAAGAACTTCAAGACAAGGGGTTTATTAGGCCGAGCTCCTCACCTTGGGGATGCCCGCTATCTTTGTCAAAAAGAAGGACAAGAGTTTGCGGATGTGTGTTGACTACCGTCCGTTAAATGAAGTCACTATCAAGAACAAATATCGCTTCCTCGGATTGATGATTTATTTGATCAATTGAGTGGAGCCCAAATATTCTCCAAGGTTGATTTGCGCTTGGGCTATCATCAAATTAAAGTTCGAACCGAAGACATCCCGAAGACAGCATTCTCTACTCGTTACGGGTTATACGAGTACATCGTCATGTCTTTGGAGTGCGACGAATCTGCACCAAGATACTTCATGAATCTTATGAATTCAGTGTTCATGGAGTATTTGGATAAGTTTGTTGTTGTATTCATTGACGACATCCTTATCTACTCAAAGTCTGATGAAGAACACGAGCAACACTTGAGGATTGTGTTGGAGAAGCTTCGTCAACATCAGCTTTATGCTAAATTTAGCAAATGCGAGTTCTGGCTTCATGAAGTTAGTTTCTTGGGGCATGTCCTATCCAAGGGCGGTATTGCTGTTGATCCTAGCAAAGTGCAAGATGTCCTTGATTGGAGACAACCCAGAAACATTACTGATATTCGCAGTTTTCTTGGACTTGCGGGTTACTACCGCAGATTCATCCAGAACTTCTCCAAAATTGCAAGGCCAATGACTCAACTTCTGAAGAAAGAAAAGAAGTTCGAATGGTGCTTTGAATGTGAGAAGAGCTTTCAGATCCTAAAGGAATGCTTGACCAAGGCTCCAGACTCATCTTGCCCGACATTCACAAGAGCTTTGACATTTCTCACGATGCGTCTCGCCTTGGGCTCGGTTGTGTTCTTATGCAAGAGGGCCGAGTGGTAGCTTATGCATCAAGACAATTGAGACCACATGAGTTGAATTATCCCACTCATGATTTGGAGCTCGCAGCAGTTGTTCATGCTCTCAAGATTTGGCGACATTACCTCATCGGCAATCGTTGCGAAATCTACACCGACCACAAGAGTCTTAAATATATCTTCACCCAAGCCGATCTGAACTTGAGGCAAAGGAGATGGCTTGAGTTGATCAAAGATTATGATTTTGGACTCCATTATCATCCAGGAAAAGCAAATGTGGTTGCTGATGCCCTAAGCAGAAAGTCTCAGTGCAACTGTTTATCAGTAACTCCCATTTCAGCAGGCTTGTGTGCTGCGATGCAACGTCTGCACCTGGAGATAATTGAGGAAGGTTCCCTTGCTGCCCTTAGTGTGAATTTTACACTCGAGGACCAGATTAGAGAAGCCTAGAAGACTGATGAGGAGGTAGCTCAAATCCGGGAAGAAGTAAAGCAAGGCAAGGCCAAGTGCTTTAAAGAAGATGCACAAGGCACCTTATGGTTTGGAAACCGGTTGGTGGTGCCTTGCGATCACGCCTTGAGAGAACTAATTCTCAAGGAGGCCCATGACTCCAAGTTTTCTATCCACCCAGGTAGCACCAAGATGTACCAAGATCTTAGAAGCGACTATGGTGGAGCAGATGAAACAAAGACATCGCTCAATTTGTTGCCGAGTGTGATGTATGCCAAAGAGTTAAGGCCGAGCATTTGAAACCGGCAGGCACTCTACAACCCCTGCCCATTCCCAAGTGGAAATGGGAAGAAGTTGGCATGGATTTTATCACCGGCCTTCCAAAAACTCAAGCGGGGTCTGATTCTATATGGGTGATTGTTGATCGTCTGACGAAGGTTGCCCATTTCATTCCTGTCAAGACCACCTACCATGGGGATAAGTTAGCTGAGCTTTATATCTCCAGAATTGTTTGTCTCCATGGTGTACCAAAGGTCATCATTTCAGATAGAGGTCCGCAGTTCACATCTTACTTCTGGAAGTGCTTACATAAAGCAATGGGGACCAATCTATCTTTCAGTTCCGCTTACCACCCACAAACAGATGGGCAGACTGAAAGGGTGAATCAAATCTTGGAAGATCTTCTCCGGGCATGTGTGTTGTCCTATAGCAAGAACTGGGAGAAATGTTTACCATTTATGAGTTCTCCTACAACAATAGCTTCCAATCAAGCATTCAAATGTCACCATTCGAAGCATTGTATGGGAGAGCTTGTCGGACACCCTTGAACTGGTCCGCCGGAGAGGCCGTTTATGGTCCAACCTTGGTAGAGGATGCGAAGAACAAGTTCGTGTCATCGCGAACGACTTCGACGGCTCAATCCGTCGAAGTCCTATGCTGACCGTCGTCGCCGTGAGTTGAGCTTTGAGCTGGATGATCATGTCTATCTTAAGGTTTCTCCAATGAAAGGAACACATCGTTTCCAAGTCAAAGGCAAATTGGCACCTCGCTACATCGGACCTTTCCGAATTCTAGCAAAGTTGGGACCGGTGGCTTATCAAATAGAGTTGCCACCATCACTTGTGGATGTACATGATATCTTTCATGTTTCGAATCAAGAAGTGTCTTCGCATCCCAACCGAAGCAACTGAACTGGAAAAACTTGATTTGCAACCCGATCTTTCTTATCGGGAGCACCCGATTCGCATTCTTGAGGAGAAGGAGCGCAAGACACGAAATCGCGCAATCAAATTCATCAAGGTTCAGTGGAGTAACCATACTGAAGATGAAGCAACTTGGGAGCGTGAAGATCAACTACGAGCTGGCTATCCTGATCTTTTTCCTTCCACTTAAAATATCTTCGAATCAAGAAAGGAAAGTTTAAACAAAGCAATGGGAAGGAAAAATGTAATAGCCATTCCTTGTAACCCTACAAAGATATCTTGGCACTATCTTTGAAGGAAATCAAGACAACAGATGTTTTGTTTTCTCTTAGAACCTTCTATCCAACTTCCGCCCTATCGATCTCGGGGTCGAGATCTTTTGTAAGGGGGGGAGGTTTGTCACATCCCCAATTTAATAAAGTGGTTAATTATGCATCTCATGAGCATGCATCTTATTTTTAAACTTTTTGTGTACCTATTGTACTTGGAAAATCTCAAAATATAAATGAAACCTACACTTTAAATTGATCTCCAAACTAGAAACCGAAATTAATGCTATTGAAAACCTCTGAAAATAATTTATTCAAATACTATATTAATTATCATGAATTAATATAATTTTTCCCAAATTTTTGGGACTGGTTTGAACCCTAAGAAAATTCAAACACTATTAAAAGACCTAGTTTAAGTTTGAATTTATATATCACAAATTATATCATGAACAGTAGGGTTCAATATTTTTTATGGACACTAGGTTATCTCAGGAACCCCCACAAATAATTTCATGATTTTAGGAGATTTATTTCTATTTTTAAACCCCTGGTCAAAGTAGGAAAAGCAAATTAAGTATCAGTCAACCCTAGTACTATTCCTCAGGCCCGAACGAGACCTTGACTCGAGTCCGACCCGGTCTCTTGACTCAGTCGAGTTGACTAATTGCACCTCCGCTTGTGGACCTTCAGATCTAAGATCAACGGCCCAGATCGCCTACCCCTTCGACCGGTCCGATTGCACTCACTGATCCAAGCCGTCCGCCGGGGATCCAACGGTCTACGTGGACTCACTTGAACGCAACTCGGGCGCGCGTTGAGTCGCTGACGTTGTGGGTCCGCCCTGACAGGGCCTTCTCCTACCTCCCGTTGCGGGCGCAGAGAGCTAGCGCCACGCGCTCGCGCTGCTCGACGGCAGCAAAGAACGGCGATGCTCACGCCGTGAATCCACCGCCCCAATTGACCATCCACGGAGTTCGCAAGTGACGCCGCCTGCTCCGCCCTCGGTTCACTTAAGTAACCCCGAACGCCTCCTTCTTCCCATCTTTCCTCTCGGTCCGAGGAAAGAGAGGCTTGTTCTTGCTCTCTTCACAGTGAGTTTTCCTCCGTATGGTTTCCCTCACCTCCCGATCCATGCGCTTCCATTTTTGCTCATCTTGGACCTTGGTTCCTCTTGTAGCTCCGGACCATTACCGTGCTCGGCATTTCCGAGGCACGCACCGAGAACTTCGTGTGTTCTTCATTCCGGTGAGTTTTATCCCCACCTTTGCGCGTCATATGGTGCATTGGGGTATCTCAAGAGTTTCCCTCAATTATTTTCTTTGATGCTTCACAGAGGCGGCGAGTTCGAGTTTCCTTGGATCGGCCGTCGACTTTGTCCTTCGTCTCCACTCGGCCGGTAAGCCTTGACCGATTCTTATGCTCATGAAGCATCCTCACATGGTCTTTGAGCTATCCCTAACACTCACCTCTTCGTTTTGCTCCGATCGTCTTCTCCACGTGAAGCCGTGCGCGCCGTCATCTTCTCCGACACCGTCCGACTCGTCATCTCCAAGCTTCCCGAGCGCCCTTCTTTGCTCGTAGCTTCCTGGACCTTTGTGGTGCTAAGGCACCCGCTTGTTTGGGTTTGCGGAGTTCGTTTCGATCTCCACCGCTGGCCGGCTTTAGCTCCGCCCATCTCCGCTAGCCGCTTTGAGCCACTTCGCCGCCGCCGCCACCACCCTAAGGTGCGCATGACTATTGCGGCTCCGCTTCGAGCTTTGGTCGGCGCCTCGTGACGCAGCACCGGCAAGCCGCCGAGTAGCGCGGCACGCCGCCGCTGTTGTCAGTTTCGTCCGGCAAAGCACTGTAGCACGGCGATTAGAGTAAATGACATGGCTAAGTACTGAGGTTAAGAATCAATCTATCGCTTACATGTGGGGTCACAATTAGAAAACGGTTGGGTTAATTAAGGGCTTGCAGAGTATGACATGTGGGCCTGATGGCGGTAAGTGGAAACGTAGATGGTGAAGTATGTTTTGATTAAGGAAAAGCGTATTCTTGATATGCTTAGAATGAATTTGCACGTTCGTAAAGTAGAAGACGTATTTCTGGAAATACGCTTTCGGCATGTGTTCGGCTGGGCGGGGTCAAAGTTGACCGAGTCAACACTGGTCTTCCGGGCCCGCTCGTCAGCGACTGCGGCTAGCGTGAGGACGGTAGAAAAAGTGTTAAATACTTTATGAAATTCGGAATCTATTAACATATACACTGAAAATTGGTATTAACTTATAAAATGCATAACTAAATCATTTTAACTCCAAAATGAATGAAACCACTTCTGATAATTTTCATATTTAATGAACTTTATATTAAAATTGGTTTCAAACTTTTCCCTGTAACAGAGAGCATTACTTTGGAAAATGAGCTATTAACACTATTATTGTTACAAAAGAAAACACTAATAACTTTGAAAATTCATAACTAAATCATGAAAACTCCTTTTGAGGCAAACTCAACTGTTTTGAACTTGTAAAAATATTGCCTATTTATCCATGTAATCCATTTACTCACCATTGTTCTACAAAATTTCACTTCATAATTAAAATACATAAATAAAGGCATATTGAAATCTGGAATTCAAACCACCGTAACTTGCATATACTAAATCGAAATGAAATAATTCTTTCACCAAAAATCATTTAAAATCATGACTTAGCTACTGTAGAAAAATCATGCATTTTTGAGCATTTTGATTTTTGGAATATTTCTCGATGTTTATTCGGTATTGCATTTATATAGATTCCGAGCCTATTGATATCGACTCCTACGCGACCGAGAGTGAGCAATTACTTTTCCAGCAAGGCAAGCATCCTTTGAACTTTCTTTTGCATCATATTTGATCCCAATTTTGCTAGGGTAGATGCAATGATAATTGCTTGCATGATAGTCTTATATTGTCGCTATTTTTGTTATGAATGGTTAGACACATCCTATTATCTTGTCATTGAGGCTATCCATGAATTATTCCATTACTGAAATGCTATAGTAGGATGAGTGAAGTAATGTTGTTCGAGTTTGCTTAGTCATGCAAGTCTAGAACCGGTAGCTCGATTGTCGGGAATAGCCCGCCAATTATGGGACAAACATAACTCTCATTATATACTTTTGTTTCAGATCTTCGTATCTGTTTTATAAGTGAGATTTTGTCATTTTTAAATGAGCTTTTGGTCTGGACAAGTGTTGGTTAGTGATGGTGCCTTCGTACGAGATTGGGTATGTGGTTTGACTTGTCCGGACAATTAAGGACCGAACTTTGGGTTGTTGCGATTCAAGCAAAACTCGTGCTATCACGCGGTATATGGGTGCCGATGGTTAAGTAGGGGAAGGTTTTATTGTGTTGAGTCCCACGGTGATGAAAATGTAAGGGCATGGGACCGTGAAATCCCGTGTTTCTTTTGGGCTGATAGGATGGGGACGTTAACGTCTTGTGTTTCCTAGGATATATAGGATGGAGGCGTTAACGTATTGTGTTTCCTAGGAGCCATGGGTTGAGGACTTGGCTCAATGGGATCTTCTTGCTAAAACGATCGTATCTTGATTTACCGCCGGCATACCATAGGAAGTATGCTATATTCGGAGGCATCCGAGGCTTACGGGCTAATCAAGTCGTGTGGGTAAAGTAGTACACCCTGCAGGTATAATCTATTCGAATAGCCGTGTCCACGGTTATGGACGACCGCTTGAAATTTGTGGTCGCTATTGTTAGACTTGAAATTAAAATTGTGGTTATAACTTGGTATCGTCATGAATGGGATGTTCATGCTTATTGTTGTATCAAAGTGGACCGCCACTTTGTTGTTGGTATGATTCATTTGTTATTGAATTCATTACTTATTCACATGCTTTATTTCTACTTCAAACCTGATTTTGAAATGGCACGTGAAAAACTAGTATGTGTAGGTTGTTCGGTATTGCGTCGTCTTCGCAAAACTAAGCCAATATGAGCCCTTCCTTTGAATGACCTTATGCATAATTATTTTTATTTGTGTAAGACTTGCGAGTACTCTTTGTACTCAGCCAGATGTTTGCTGGCTTTTACAGGTGAGGACGGTACTGAAATCGACGAGCTTGTCGGTGTCGATTTAGGCGACACCGATGAGTAGTTTGCTATCATCTAACTCCCAGTTGGTTGCCGATGGGTTGTGTGGCATACCACTGCTGGCCTTTTGGTTTATTCCCGTATTTCCGCTGCTACTTAACACTTTCCTTTAAATTTGGCCGGTCGGCCACTTGTATTAGATGTAAAATTGGAACTATGTTGTATGTCTTTTGAATTATTAATGTATGGATGTTGTATGGATGTGATCAACGTTGGATGAGAGTATGCTTATATTGGTCGCTGATCTTGGGAGCCAATATAAGTCATATTCGCTGTTCATGGCTTCCTATTTAACTCACTAAGTGTAGCGCTTGACTTGTTGGAGAACCGACAATCATATAGTGCTCGCAGAGGAGCGGCGCGCATGATCGTCGGGGCTGTAGTTTGAGTTAAGTCTCTCATTTAGATGGAGTTAAGTTGGAATCCATTCTCTGGAGATCTAGAGTTATGTCCCTAAGACCTTGATTAGTCTCGGTCTTATGGAGATAACTCCGGGGTCCCCACAACGATCGACTACTTCCACTGCACCGACGCGCGCTACGTTGAACCGGCCACTTCAACTCTACTTCTGTTGCACTGCGCATCTAGTGGTAACGATCTATGATCTCTTACTCGCATGGTTTTCTGATTTATGCGGTAGAAATTTTTTAATCTACGCTAGTGTAGTCTACCTGCGTTCCTTCGGTACTCGTGTACAAGATTACATCCATCACAAAGCAGTCCTGAATAGAAACAAGTACTGCTAGAAGCCTAGATCTCATGCCTTTCGTAAAAGCGGCGACCATTTCACTAGCAACTCTTCTTATTCTTACATCACTAACAACAAGAAAGCAAAGCAAATCAAAGCATCACTACTGCACCGGACAACGAGACGGCATGGCATGCAACATCAAATGGCAAAGGCCACACTAGCAGGTAGCAGCTGAGGACACAAGCATGTATGACGCATCCATGCATGCATGGACTTATTTAGCCACTACTAAGAGCTTAGTAGTGGCAGGCGTAGTTGGCCTTCTTGAACATGGCGGCCTGCTCGATGGCGGCGGCCTTGGAGGTGAGCGCGACAGAGATGCAGTCCTTGACGTGCTGGGTGGTGTAGGCGTACTTCTTGGCGGCGATGGAGTTGATGTACGCGGCGGCGCCCTCGCGCAGCAGGTCGCCGTAGCAGTCGGTCCGGGTGTTGCACAGCGCGTCCTGCAGCGTCTGCAGCTTGCTGCCGAAGAAGGCGCTGCACACGTCGCCGAACGAGCCCACGATGCTGCCCAGCGACCCGATGCACGAGATGATCTTGTCCGGGTGGCTCTTCCAGTAGCTGCATACATACGTGCATGCCATGTAATTCACTCAAAATTCCAGCTTATTATGCATGTGCATATGCTGATCATGTGTGTATAACATAGTACGGGGGTCTTACTCGCAGGTTCCGGTATAGCTGGGCGTTGGTGTGTAGCCGCCGCCGCCGCCTCCGTACCCACCACCACCACCGCCTCCGCCTCCGTACCCACCGCCGCCTCCGTACCCGCCACCGCCGTCTGTTGAGATCCATAGACAGTGAGCCACATAATCAGTGAAGTACATATAGTATCCAGTGTTTCAAGTGCGTAAGTACTACGTAGGGACGAGATTGTTAGATCTATAATTAATGAGAACTGCTATACATCTTTCAATTTTAGTGCTATGTGATTGGTGAGAGAGAGAGAGTGGGATTAATACTACATACACTTCTTTTCAGACAAGTGATTTCCCTGCAGGCTCCTGGCTGAGCTCTGAGAGGCTATGCCCACCAAGAGAACGGTGACCAGAAGCATCTTGCAGCCCATCTTCCTCTCTCTGTCTCACTTTCTCTCCTCTCTTCCTCCTGTTTCTAAACAACACTGAAAAAGAGAGAAGTTGCTAGTAGAGTAATAGAGATGCTTGGGCGGGCTTGAGTGAGTGCCTTGGGACACTGCACCGGCAGGGTATATATACAGGCGCACAGCACCTACCATTGGATTGCCGCTGTTGCATGGACCGTGTGATCTTGCCACGGATTGAGGGTAGTTGGCCACCATTGAATTCCTACGTTGATCCATCCAGCTCAGTACTATAGTGATCTCCTGGCTGTTGGAACAGCTCGAAGAATAACCATAAGCTCACGGAAAGCAATAAACGGCAACTAGCAATCACGCGCCGGAAAAACTCAAAACTTGGTGCTGCATGCACTGCATGCAACGTTTCCCTTGTCTATTGCTTTGCTTCTTCTCTCTCAATCTTACATTGTTTCTTTTCTTACATGGTGCTTGTATGCTCATACACGCACGCAATATCCCAGGCCGAAGCCTGACTCGGATTCTATCGTATACAGAACCTTCTTCTACTCGGATACGGCCGTTTACAACTCGGATACAGCCACACTAAATAAAGATTGCCTAACAATCACTACTTACTCTCTGTGCACTTACTTATTAAGTGTACTTGGCTACTAGTTGGACTTAACTTCAACTTGGCTCACACTTATTTGTCTGAAGACGGTGGCACAACTCGAACATGTCTTGGACTCTTATTTATTGAGGCAGTCGGTCTCATCTATGACTTGCTCAACTCGTACTTAACTTAGGATGGCGAACACATCTTCTCAACATCCCGGACTCAACGACTCAGGACGGCGAACATATTTTCTCAATATCTCGGACTCAGCTCCACGGACACACACACAAATACAACACCGCAACCGTCTAGTACCAACACAACGCTTTCACCTTGACAATACGCAACTCATCTTTCATTCCACCAACGTGCAACCTCCTCCTCATCACGGAGCCACATGCACCGTGCAGTGCGTCGATCTCGCCGCATCGAGCCGCCGCGCACCGCTGTGCACTCCACTACTGTTGCGCATGATGCGCCTCCGGGATCCGCCCCTGCGCACCCCCGCTCGCACTCTATGGGAGCCCACCACTCCACCGTGCTGCGCCGCGCTCACGCCGCCGCTGCATCGGCTGTGCCGCCGCGTCCTCCGTGGTCACTCATTCTTCACCATGGCTCTGATACCAATTATTGAAACAGCTTGAGGAATAACCAGACGCTCAAGGAAGCAATATACGGCAGCTAGCAATCACGCGCTGGAAAAACTCAAACTTGGTGCTGCATGCACTGCCTGCAACGTTTCCCTTGTCTATTGCTTTGCTTCTTCTATCTCAATCTTACATTGTTTCTCTTCTTACATGGTGCTTATATACTCATGCACGCACGCAATATCCCAGGCCGAAGCCCGACTCGGATTCTATCGTATACAGAACCTTCTTCTACTCGGATACGGCCGTATATAACTTGGATACAGCCACACTAAACAAAGATTACATAACACTGGCCTCACGGTCGAAGGATCTGCTTCCACTGCACGTGTTAAATCCCCAGTCCTGTATAGTTATTCTTCTGTATGTGAAGTAGTATATATCAGTATTCAGTAACTGTCCATGCATGCATGCATGTATGCATTCAGCTGAAGCTTTTGGCTTGGCACTTAACAGTTAGCAGTGCAAATTGAAGAAGCATGTACAGTTTGAGATGGTGCATTACTAAAACTCAAGTTAATATATAGTATTAAAAATGGAGACATACTAGTTGGAGGCTTGGAGCTAGCTTGGACGAAGAGGCCGTGTACATCGATCAGTACATCCATGTTACTACGTACTACTGCAGATATCAGATATGCTTTCTCTGACAAAGGATAGGAAAAAAAATCCTATTGGATCTAGTCTATAACTCTATCTCAGTAGACCAAATCCACCGTGTGACACGTGTATTTGCCAATTTCAAAAAGCACAGAATCCACCTTTGCACATATTTCTCGAAAAATGATATCATTTGCATTGAAATGTTTATCACTTGTATTGAAATTGGTCAATATACGTATCATACGGTGGAGTTGGTCTACTGAAATGAAATTATGAACTAGATCCTATAGGTTTTTTTTCGCAAAGACATGCCGCTATCATCACTAAACGAGTGTCGTTCCAATGGAGCGAATTAAATTGTATTCGGCGCTTGCCAACTACTCGCTGTCTACTTAATTAGATGGAGTGTGCCCTTAATTTGCTGGTCCTTTGCCAAGGGAAGTTGCGACGTCGCCTATCTGAAACACAGTGGATCTCATATATGGGCTGTCCTTTTGGTCCAACGCATACCTAATTAGGAATGTCAGAACCGATCGATCATGATTATCTGTACTTCTGTAGTTAATTCTGTTGATCATGTAACTGAATTTGTCAATCTGAACTGAAATGGAATTCCATGATTTGATACATCGTCACATATGTATCGTGATGCAATTTGACTCTCATGTTTTGTTACTCGTTGCAAACTTGCAACGTAGGAGTTTCATCGATCCTTGACCTATTTATTTCGAACCGATTTCTGCTACCAATATATCCAGCGATCTTAATAATGGCAGACGTTGTACCAGTGCAATTCCCCAGGTATCGTGCCAAGTAGTACACTATGCTACTTCCTGCAGAGAGTAGCTTGCTGCCACTTTGCCACTGCCTTTTCTAATGTTTTGTTAGCATGGGAATTAATGATGGAATGAGACCCACCGCCATTTTTGTTTTGAGGAAAAGAAAAAGAACCTAAGACCTCGCTTTACTGTTGTGATGAAACTGCATCCATCATAAAACATAGTAGGAAATATAGAAATCATATTGTTATTGGTCACTATCAGGTAACCAGTTTGCACCGGCGGTCTTCATGTATATAATTTGGGCTTCAAGACAAATGGTACTATCATCGTCAACTCAAAGCGACGGCTAACAGCAAGCGCAGTAGACTGGCAGGATGTGTTCTACACTTAACATGGTGAGTCGACGTGAAGAGAGAGTGTGATCCACTACTACACCAAGGATCATCACAGACGGTTTCTGAACCATCTGAATTTATGTATCTGTGATAACAGACGGTTATCACAGACACGGTTATCACAGGCAGTTTCTGAATCATCTATGATAAGTCACAATACAAACGGTTTTGTGGTACAAACCGTCTATAAAGACATATTATCACAGATGGCTACCACAAAAAACTGTCTGTGATACATCGGCCATCACAGACGGTTATATATATCAATCGTCTGTGATTGGAGATATATCACAGACGATTAGTAAAACGAACTATCTGTGATATCCAACATATCACATACGGTTGTTGGTAGTAGCCGTCTATGATAGTAGGCCTTAACAGATGGTTTATACCATAAAATCGTCTGTGATAGTTCATTCTATATCTATTTTTTCTCCTGTTTATGGCTAGCCTCAGAAAATATTAGCCATGCTCTCTGAAAACAAGCAAGCAGAAAACAGATAAATCATATATAAGTGAATTACAACTAAGGATGAAAGTGAGACGTATTGCGGGTTAGCCGCACTTTGCCCACTTAGCCGCAAGCTTTATGCGGGTCAACGCGGCAACCCACAAAGCTATTATGCGGGCAACGCGGCATCCATGAAGCCCGCAACGACGTCCATGAAGCCCGCAACTTCACAACTTCATGGTCAACCAGCACCACTACTGCACGCGAGCCCGTGCACCAGCACCACTACCGCCAGGAGGGGCCTCAGCGTCGCCATGGGGAAGACGGCCATGCATGTCTCGGCAGCCTCTCGGAGAAGGAAGGCGATAAGGTGCTAGCTAGAATGCAATTGTATGTAGCGGGTTAGGCGCAGCAGTCATGAATCGAAGAAATCGAGCAAGTAGAACGAGAGATAGACTAGAAGAATCGCCCCAGGCAAGATTCAATCTGGAGTTTAACTCAAGAGAAAAGTAGCTAATATCAATTCTGACTTTGATGTTTACAATTGAACCCAAGGCCTTGTATTTATGGGGTCACGGTACCTATTATGACTCGGGCACAACATAGCAAAAAGGAAACTAACAATAGAGGGTCTGGACTCCGAACAAAAGACTAGAACTAAACATAATAGTCTGTCGTAAATGCTTTCCAAATTACTAATAATCTTTCCATCCATAGCTCCGATTGATGATCCGATCGAACCTGCAGATTCTTGGCGTCCATGCAAACAAATCGACAAGTAGTGGGATATGCGGCCACGTAGTGGGATATATGGATGTCAAGTACCTACTTAATTTTTTAGTTGGTCCGCCAACACCCGCTTATTGTTTTAGGTGGGACGGGTTTAGCGGGTTCGCGAATGGCCTGCATCCACTTACACCCCTAATAACAACTCAAAGTGATTCATAACTCAAAATCAATTACAAAAGAATGTTCATGTATTGTCGCTAGAATTACAATTGAATTACAACTTAAAGTGAATTACAATTGAATCAATTGTTTGAACATGTATTACAATTGAATGAAAGTACATGTATTGTCGCCGGAGTGAAACTCTCCTTTCGAGTCAATGATCTCCGTCATGATGAAGGTGGAGAGCCGTCCTCGAATGTTCGAGAGTTCGTTCAGATCAAATGTACTTGATTTGATTGTCATACCTTGTCGCTAGGAGGAGTAAAGTAGTAAGTATATATATTTAAATTGGTAATTACGAAATAAATTATTGTGATATTGACAAACCTCTAGATCATTCGTTTTAGCACTCATGATTTCTTACATATGACGGCAAACGTAGAATACACATAGGTTGCCTTGTAGTTGCTGGTGGCACTACAAAAATAGAATTACATATATATAGGTATAGTCAGTTCGAGAGGTATTATTATGAAGTATGATATAGGATTATTGTGTTCTAGTGGGTACCAAAAATTGCGTCCTGTGTTGCAGTGTGGCACTCAATTCCTTGTGTCTCTTACCCATAGCAACATAGGCGCTGAACGACCTATGTGATTCCAAAAAATTATCCTCAGCCACTTCAAACGAAGGAAGACTACAATAGAGTTATGTATGGAGGAAATGAGCATACATGTCAAGTATTTCTTGCACAAGGGTGAAGTCGTGGTTGTTGTTGAGTAGGGAATCAAGGTATATTACCTTATTCCACTTTGGTACAATGACTATAAAGATCCAGTGCCATCTACTCATATATGTTGCTATAGTCATTAAACCTAAATTTGTGTTTGTATAAAGTACAAATGAAATTTATATAGCAAGTAGTAAAGCACTTACCTCTGGTTGTAGGGCACCAGTATGTAGTCCTTGTTGCCCTGAGCAAGCAATCCCGTCATTATATAATTCTCGATGTAGGATGCGTCTTGGGTGATGCATTGCTCAGGGATAAACTATGGGTCGAGCAAACCCACCGGTTCTCGCGATCACTGGGCTTCTTTCATCATGTATCTATACATAAGCAATGAGTTATAACATTTATCGGTATTACGTGAATGTAGAACTTGATTGTACACACTTACAGTGTCCAGCATGATAGAAGTGAGGCGTCGAGGGCATCGAGGTTGAATAGTTCAAATAAGTCTTCAAAGCCCACGACGAAGAAACCCGGCTCGTGGAGAAAATGCCTCTCCATGTATCTGACGGTGAATCTAGTAGGCCGGTTTGTCCTCTGCTCGTTGGCCCTCCACATGTACCACGCATCCAAACTTTCGCAACTCATTCCAAGGCGGGGTAATAGTGTGTCAGGGACCAATGCCCTTCCGAGGGAGAATGCCCAGGGCTTGCGAGGTGCCTTAGGTCCTATTTGGTATGGCTCTACTCCCAGTTTTAGCAACTTCAACTCTAGCTTCACTTTTGGATCTACTCCCCTGAGAAGTTGGAGTAGTCTGAGGAGGTGTTTGGTTAGAAAGGTAACTCCCACTCTATGAATGAGAATGATCTATGTAAAAAGATGAGAGTAACCTTGGATTCGTGACTTGTATTTTTATCAGATTTATATTACTGTTCACGTGGTATTTCTTACTGTAGCATCCATATTTGCACTTTTGTGGGATATTGGCGTATACAATCACGTACGAAAGGGTCACATGATATTGGCGTTCATGATTTGGCCTGTACAATCCGTATTTGCATGATATTTGTCCTGTCTGTATACGAATAACACGCACATTAATGTATACAATGCATTTTCTTTGCTGCTATTGGCGTTCACGACTTCATACTCTGTACAATGCATTTTCTTGCCGATAGCATTTTACCGGTTCTGGCCAGTGGTGGGCTGATTCACGTACGTGAGAGCACACTTGCATGTTACTATGTAGTCCCATTTTAGGAGAACCAGCAAGGTGGTTTGTCCGGGGCACCATCATTATAGATTGATAAAATGTCGTTAATTCTGCATAAATATAAACGAGTATCATAGAGAAAAATCCATAAACTCAAACATATGAAGTTTATAACAAACGTTCTAATTTGATTAATATCATAACAAACATAACATTCATACAATATCGCAACATGCCATAATCAATTCCCATACTCCTTCAATGATACACACACGACAATATATTCTTTTCTTAAAGAAACATCCGAGTATATGGAGTACAACTCAGGCAATATGTATGGTTTCATTACTTCAAGAATTCATAGATTAAATACTTTATTTTCACAATCTGTTCTACTTAAGTTTGGCTACTGGTCGGGACATGGAAAGCCTTTTAGTCGAAGTCTCTCCTCTCTGCATATGGTCCTGCCTACTAGAAGGAGCTTCCTAGTGAAGGTCCTTTTCTTACGATCCTCGCTTCCAGTCAAACCTGAGCATGAGCACGTTTTGCGAAATATTTTACAAATCTTCGATTCTTGAGATTCGTTACGACCAGATTCGAATAATTTGTAAAAACAACGGTACTTTTCATTTCCTTGTTTGCATACATTCTTAATGCATATCTTCTTATCATCAAAGCCAGCTTTGTTATATCTTTAGACTACATGTGGTATCTCACAGTGATTCGATAATGGACAAGATCTAGACTAGTTGAAATCATCAGCCGGTTCCGACCACATGATTTCTTAGTGTTCACTGGATCACTGTCATAAACATTATCAGCACTTCTACCATGGTCATTGTTATTACTCAATTTCTTGGTCTACTACTTTTTTAGTAAAGTTCATCTACTAATATAAGCAGTCGGGGCTAGGAGATATATGAGTATTTAATAACATTGGTAAGACAAAGCAAGATCTTCATTGATGATAAAAGGTAAGTTCAAAATTCTAAATTTTACATTCATCTACTTGTTAGAACCACCAGATTGGTCGCTGCGTGATGGAGATCCGACTTCCATTTCCTCAGCAACTTTCTCTTTCAGAGGTCTTACTTCCTTGAGAAGTTTTGTTGCCTCATCTTCGGAGCAATCGAAGTCTTCCTCAACAGCTCTAAGACTAACAGAGGGGTCGAAAGCCTTTAGTTTCACCAAGGCAACACTAACTCCATTTACGATAGCTTCTCTCATTGTCTGGGCATGGATTTCCCTCATAGTTTTGAGCAGGCCTTTGAGATCTTCCAGAAGTTGGCCAAAATAGTTCATCTTTTCCGTTGGATATCTTAAGGTAGGCAAACTTGATCCTGATCCCATATCAAAGATCATTTTGTTAAGAGCCAAGATTCTTTCATCAAGGCCATACACAAGGGTTGCCTTTTGGCCACGCTCAAACTCAAGGGTTTTTTCCGCTCGTTCAAGTGCTTCGGTTTTTTCTGCACGAGTGGATAAAGTTAAACACACACTTTAAAATTGAAGTGATGGAATACTGGTTAAGTCTACGACCAGTTACCTTTGATTTTCTTTTCACAAGAGTCAAAAACCTCCTTTTGCCTGGTCATCGCATGCTCAATCGACCGGTCTTTACTTTAATTTTCTTCCCTAAGTTTTATTATTATGCCTTCCTTAGCCACGACCTCTTCTTTAATTTTCTCTAAATCTATCAAATATGATAGAAAGAGAGGATTAAATTATAAGAGAAATAAGATGATAAAATTTAAGAAGTCAAGCTAAAAGAGAAATGTTCTTACTTCTCAGATCGGAGTGCTTTTGCTCCAAAGTTTTTATTCGCTGGGTCAGTCCTCCGACCACAGCATATTTCTTGACCATATGCTACAAAAATAAAAATCCTTTTCTTTGGCAAGTTTTCAAAGAAACTTCAAAGGAAATAGTTGTAAGGATGGTCGTAGAACACTTACCCGAATTGACATGTCATTGTATTCGGCAAAAATTGTATCTGGACCAATCTCAGCTTGACGGTCTGATATCTTTCCCCAGGCCTCGTCAAGTTCCTTATCCTCGATAAATCGGGGGGAAAATGGAAACTTGTTAACCTGAGAGGTATTTCCAGAAGGAGGTGGAACATGTTGAGGATCTCTGGAGATGACTACCTCCGGAGAAGGAGTAAGAATTATTAGAGGATCTTGAGTAGATGTCGGAACTGAAACCTGCTCGGGGGCTTCTTTAGCCACTTCACCCTCTCCAGTCTTAAACTGAGGAGTGTCCTGATCAGGAACCTCCACGACCACCTCTTCCCCAGGAACCTTTTCCTGAGGGGTGCTCTGGTCGGACACGACTGGAACACCAGAAGATCTATGAAAGAAGAAAGTCAGCAAGATCAAGGTTCCAACATATCAAAATATCCAAGGTATGTATATACATGATTTCTTCATTTAATATACCTGGTCGATTTTTTGAGTTTGACCTTGTAACGCATCGGAGTAAAATCCGTTGCGCTAGCTTTTCTTTTCCTCTCAACCGATTTCACCGGTTCTAAACTGGTAGGGTTGACTAGGTCTTGCACATTTACTGATTGAAAATCAGAAGCAATATCCACGACCAGTTGGTCGAGGATAGGATTCCTATTGCAGGATCAATAGGTGTGGATTCATTGACCTCCAGAACAGTAGCCTCAGTAGGCACTGATGGGTCCTCAGCGACCTTGCTAGAAGGTATGACAACCGCCTAAATACATCATCAAAGATAGTTAGGCGATGAATATCATTTTGTCCAAAATATTATTTATGTTCAGTCACCTAGCCCTGGAAGGCTGACATACTGTATGGTCGAAGGGGTGGTCGGATCATCAATCGGCTCACATCTTTCAGTGGCCTCATTGATCCTCAACCCGACCGACTACACATCAAGGAGGATTTATGGTATACCGATCAGAAATAATATGTACGACACAAAAAAACGGTTGATACTCTTACCTTAAGTCTCTCAATCCTCTCTTTAGCGGAAATAGCCGCTAAGATCCGGGGGAAACTAGCCTTGTCACTGTGTTCTCCAAACATGATCATCTTGATCCGCTTCTAATCTCATCGAAGATAAAGTCAGTAAGGTAAAATAAAAGATTTAAGGGTACAGAAATAATCAACTAATATAGGTAAACTGGTCGGAATCATTCATGGCTTACTCTCTTTGGAATCTTTGGTCGTATCATCACGACCAATATACCAGAGCATCTGGTGTGCTCGGGCCTTCAAAGGACTAATCCGGCGCGTGGAAAAATCCTTCACTACGTGCCAGGATGTTAGAGCCTTGACACTGAGAAGCTTAATTGCTTCGGCCCATCTCTTTATCTTTCCCTCTTTTTCTGTGGAGGAGCGCCAATTCGGATTCTCGACCACCTTCTTACTAGAATAATAAAGGTTGTCTTTCTTCGTGATCTTCATATAGAACCAGCTCTTCTTCCACGACGACCACAAAGATTTTGAGTATATAAATATGTACTCATCGGCTTTTCCGTCATGGAGGCGCAAGGTACACTCTCCGAGCATCCCAATCGTCTTCCCAAACTTTGTCATCCTGTAGTAGTACTTGAACAGATCCAGATCTATTAGAATCCCCAAGTACGCTTCGCAGAGATAAATAAAGATGCTGAGATTGGCGATAGGATTGGGAGCAAGATTCACCAATTCAACTCCATAATACTCCAAAACTTTAGGAAGGAAGGAGTGAATTGGTAGCCTAAATCCGCATTCAACGTACGCAAGAAAAACTGGGATTTCTCCATCTTCATTACTCGGGGAATGTTCTCCAGCCGCGGATCTCCAAGAAATCAGATCCTTGCTGGGAAGCATCCCGATCTTCTCCAAGCTCTCTAGCTTCTTCTCACCCAAGTCGAAAACCGACCAGTTGGTGATTTGGTCCGACATGGTCAGATTTCTTTCGGGTGGGGAAAGAAAAGGATGTCGGAAGCAGTTTTTACTCAGGATATGAAGAAGGAAAGCAGGAAGTGAAAGAACCCTAAGTCTACAAAGGGGTTTTTATAAGCTTCAGAATTTCTAACTGCAATAAGGAGTTACCCAAAAAAGTCCAACGGACAAAAATATTTTTCGTCCAACGGACACAAAAACTCTTCGATTCCCGAAGCAAGTTCACAACTTTAAAGTGAATACAAACCGCTTCAAATGCATTTGCATTAAATAAGTGTCAGCCCGATACAACTTCATCGGAAGAAAGGTGTTCACACGACCTATTCATTTAAAGTTCGGGGGCTAGCTGATGAGGATTATAACCTCTATGTATTATTTTTAATACATAAGAGACCATATGTCTTCATGGTCGTAACCCCTGAGGTGCACGACCTCACTGGTCGTAGAGATTCCAGAGGTTACATAATGGGTACCCTGGTCGAACGAAGGCCTGAGCCAAGCTCCCGACCAGGAGAATTGCTCGTAAAAGGTATGAACTGATACTTGAAACTGATTCTAGGTATATTCTCTACCGTGTGATGAATGGGACACGTGCATGTTCCATACCATACGACGTTTCTTATCCAGAAGCACTAATGAATAACCACCATGCGGTTATAGGTCTCATAGACATATAACCGCCGAGCGGTTGATTCTTTATCAACCGTCACTTGACTCCGACCAGTCGCAACGCTTCATATCCGACGTCTTCTCCAGAAGTAACTGCCACCTCTTCAAGTGCTATTTAAATATGGAGCCTGGACGGAGCAAGAGGAGAGAAAAAAGATAGAGCCATCAGACTAAAGCACAAGTCTTATATTCGTGTTGTAGGTCTGACACTGTAAAGGAACAAGTAGTGTTCTCAGTGTATACAGGAGTAGTTCATCATCTAGTCAGAGGGTATACCCTGTAAAACCCAGTTCATACTAATAAAAGAGCAGTCCCATTATTATTCCAGATTTCCCACATCACTTTCTCCTTTTCTTTTCGTAAGATTGACGTCTTGATCGTCGACATGCCTCGTCTGCTATACGTCTTCCCGGGAGATGTCTCGGCACGCTTTTCTTGTTTCTTCGACGTCGTCTCCACGGGAGCCAATATGGCGGTCTTCTGAAGCGGAGGTTGAGGTAGAGTCATCGAGGGTTCTGTTGGAGAGGCATGGTCATGTGGAGATCGCGGTACTGCAGGTTCCAGGGCGATGATGTTGGTGAAATGCCCTAGAGGCAATCATAGAGATGATTGAATCACGTCTATGTTTATGAGTTATTGAATAAGTGTTATTCTGTTCCTTGAATGAATCATCTGTTATAAATATTAACAAGTATATGACTTGTTGGTGAAGCTCTTTTTAACTTATAATGATATCGTTCTAAATGTATCCTGAGCGGAACACCAGTGATCCTATCGACCAGCACATGTATTGATTGATGACTATGTTTTACCATTCATGGATATAGGGATATCAAATCAATAATGTGAACACATGTTAGAGAACATGGGGTTGGACTGACCCACCTTGAGACACTGCTGAGATTGTTATGATTCTCTGTGTCATCAGTTGATCTCAAGCAATGATGATGTATAATCCTTAGACCTGATGTCAGCATGGTTTCCTACATACGTAAGAGTACACTTTGGGATTGCCAAACGTTACTTCGTAACTGGGTAGTTATAAAGGTAGCTGTTAGGTATGCTATGAAATATACGAAGGAATGTGATTGGTCGGATATGTGATTTTCCCCTCCTAATATAACAGGAGAGATATCTCTGGGACCCTCAAAGTGGTCGGATAAAGAAAGTGCATGACCATGCCACCAGTGGTCGAAGAGTTCGACCACATAAGGTTATTCGACACTCGATTGAGAAAGTATTGAACAGTCCATGGATGACACAACATCTCACCTAGAGTTCAACCAGATATCGTAAGGCAAAGGGAGAATACACAAGAAGGTCATTCGGTTCAACTAGATATGGACTAGTCGTATAGAGATACGAGCTTGTCGTAGACTAGTCGAATGTAATCATAAAATGGTCAAAACCTGGTCATAAGGAGTTACGAACTAGTCATGACTAAATACGAATTGGTTGTATAGAGATACAAGCTAATCGTAAGTGATGAGGACCTAGTTGTAGATCATATTGCATTAAGGATCATCCGATATAATTCGTGTGTATTCAGGAATCATTATGTTCTACTAGGAACCGCTAATGACTCGTCGTCGGAAAAGGTTTTCGAGTCACAACCGAACTACACATGAACCTACAGGGTCACACACTTAACGGGTTAGAACAAAATATGTTCGGATAGGATCCGTCATGGCACTATATAAGGAGATGCTTGAGGCTATCGGGAAATAAGTGATACAGGTGATATACGAGAAACACGAAAGTCATGACTCGAGTTGCTCCACCAAAACCCTAGCCGCCATCTTCCTGAGAGCTCCGCTGTGCGACTTGGTGCTAGCACACCGGCGTTCAGTTGTTCCTTCCCTGGACGTGTGGATACCGTAGAGGCGCTACCGTGGTTGCTATTGCACTTGAGGACGATCCGCGATCTTCATAAGGAATTGCAGAGGTTGCTTGAGGAGACGATCGACTACGACCACTACATCGACGCGCTCTTCGTTGGACCAGGCTGCTCCGACTCTTCTTCCGCTGCACTGCGCGTCTGGTGGTAACGATCTGTGATCATCTACTTGCTTGGCTTCCTGGTTTACGTGGTAGAAATTTTGAATTGTTGCTATCGTAGCCTACCCGTTTCTCTTCAGATGACCCTCTTCGGCCATTGGAAAAAGTGTACGACATCCCCTAGTGTTATGATGTCTTCATTCAAAGGCTTCTCCAGTGGGATGGCCATGAAATTATCATATACCATGTCCACCTAGACCTTGGTGTAACTCTGCGCCAGCTGGGCACTGTGCAGCACTGTCCCTTCCTGGCATAGAAACGCCATCCCCCGCCCAGCCTTACTAGAAATAGACTCAACCAGCCTCACTTGGAGCTTGTAGGGCATGGGCTCGTACAAAATGATACACAATTAGCTAAGGCGCCCTACATGTGTATCTTTCGAGCATTCCAGAGATGTACATTACCTAGATGTCATCGATAGGTAATTGGACGTCACTATGTTCAGAAAGTGGCATGGACGCGCAACTACTCCAACGTTGAGGGGGGCTGGCTCCCAAAATAATAGGGTCGGCTTGTGACTGGTTGAGGACTTGATTCATTTGTTCCTACAATGATGCTATCTATCCTCGAAATTCTGCATGAATCTCCTCTTTCAACCATTCCTCGTGCTCAGCCTTGGATCTCTTCGTACTCCTATACACCTTAGAGTCGTGTGGAAATCCCTACCTCTAAGGTACATAAACCCCAAAGCCTCATGTGCGACCCGGGTGCTCCTTGTTTTCCAAGGCCGTGGATAGTATATCTCTCTCCCTAACTACTTCAAAGGAGCCTCAGAATAATTGGGTACTCAATGTTTGTTGCAAGAGGCTATCATGTTATTTGATACCCTATGAAGTTATGGACTTATTAACAACTAGGTAGTTCGACATATTTTACGAGACGTTGGGACACTCCCTCCTTTGCCAGGTTTATGAAAGAGATGGCACCCGAAGACGTGGTTGATGACCTCACTCTTAACCAGTTTCGGGCGCGCTCGTCTATGATCTCAGCAAATGGCGGGGAGGCCTCCCACCAGATTGCCTCCTCATCCTCCCTCCTCCATTGTGGGATTTTACCCGCGTACCCAGCGATGCCGAGTCTATGAGGGTGAGTGTTTTGTATCTGGATAGCCTTGTGCGCCGCAGCACTTTGCTACTAAAATTCGGCTGTCGTCTTCATCCGCACAAAGGCATCCCATGTATCCAGCGGACACAAAATAATACTTCATGAAGGGCGACTGATCCTTGTTCATGTACTCCGTGACAAGCGTGCTCTTGAAGGTCTTCGACGCTTTTCCCATTGTGAGGAATGTCTGCCGTCGCATGAGTCCCTGGACTTCTGCTGGGATCTCGAACGACCTTGAAATTCCATCCCACAACTGCTCTTTCTCTTCTTCCGTTTGAGACTTCCAGCTCGGTGTATTGATGGGGACCCATTCCCTTGCAACTATCCCACAGGTGGTCCGGAATGCGGTCGCTGCTTTCTTGGGATGCAGAGGGACCCCAATGGGAGTGACCTCCATGATGATCAATCGGCCCTCAGGACTTTTTGATATTCCTCTGCCATCTCGCTTAGGTACCCTTTTCATCGGAGCGCCAGACGCATTTGGTGACATTGATGATGGCGGCGAAGACTGTGCGGACATCATCTAACTTACTTGCTATCTGTGGAAACTTTTCAGCAAAAGACAAGAAATTTGATTGAGTGAAATTTTCTTGTCTAAAACTAGGAATGTAACACAACTCAATATAGGAATAAATCAACAAATGCCCTCCCCACAATAAACTTCGTAATATAACAGATTACCAAGTGAATTTGATATAGGTTAATTCGATAGGTATTTTCCTTTTGATAACCTTTGTAGAATCCCAACAAAAATAGAAACAATTCAGATGAATCATGGTGAAAAGTTGCTACTAACTCTAAGAAGCAATACCAACAAAAAATATATAATTTCATATAATTATTTCTAAGGTAAATCACCCACCTTTCCAATGTTCTATATCCCAACCCATTCCACTTAATCAACCATCCACAATCTCAAAAAAAATCCCAATTGTGCTATTAAATAAATTCCCATCTCTTCCCCCATCCATTTTGAACTCTCTCTATCATGAGAATACGATTGCAAGGGCTGCTACCTATGCATGACATTAAGGCTCAACACAATTTGCATTATCGTTGATGAGATGGGAAAATTCGATGCAGTTTTTACGGGAAAAGATGAAGAATTAGTTTACTTACAAGACAAAGAAGTGCATAATCTCCATAAAATCAAACTTCACTCAATGTGCAAAATCCACAAGAAAAAAATGTTAGCTCATGTAAAGAAATCGATCAAAGATTATGTTCACTCTTGTTTTGAGCCTTAAGGTCATGCATACGCAACATGCCGTGCAATTCAATTCTCATGAGAAATAGAGTTAAAAAAGATGGGGGAAGAGATGGAAAGTTATTTACCTCAGATTTTTTTAGAAATGTAGAAGGTTGATTAACTGAAGTTTGTTAATATATAGAACATTGTATAAACTGGTACTACATAATGTGCTAATGATATGGCAATGGAAAATGAGAATGAAAAGTGGCAAGGGAAGATGAAAAATGAAAGGTGGAAATCATAGAACTTCACCTAAAGCTGATTTCAAAGTAGCAGCCTAAAAGTATACGTAGTGGTAATAGCATGTGAATCAATAGTGTAAAAGTTCGAGAGGTTAGAAGTTTCTAGATACTATGACTATAGGGGATTAAGATAGACAAGTGATGATGCATGAAACAGAAATAGTTACAGAAAGATCAACAGAAAAGTCTACAAGCACAAGAATATGAACTACAGAGAAGTTCACCAGCTACCAAAGTCAGGATACCTGAAGTGCCAATTCCATAATGCATCAATCAAAGAGTAGTATATGTCAATGGTGTGGTCAAACAACCTATCTTTTTTAGAACACCAACAAGGTTATAGGAAACAGCAAAAGGAGTCATTCAATTACACTACGCCAACTCAGTTCTACATCTTACTCAATTTTAAGTGTTCCTTTTACACTCTAGTTAATACAAAAGGAAGGATGTGTATCATGTGATTTCTATCATCAAATGAATTGAAATTTCTATAACATATTAGAAGGGTTATAGGAAATAGCAAAAGGAGTCATTCAATGGTTATTTCTATAACATATCATCAAATCCGCCAACAATCCAACAATGGATGCACACATGTAGGAAAAGAAACGGACTGGATCTCGCGAAAGATTCGATCACTCACATCATAGATTAGGGGAAAAGAATGTGAAACGGATCAAGGATAGGCGAGGGCTTACTGAGGAGATCGAGTGACGGGTGGGCAACGACAGAGAAGAAGAGCGGTAGAGGAGGAGGGTGTGGTGGCACCATGGTAGTGAAGAACCGGAGGAGTAGGGGACTTCGCGGTGGTGGAGATTCGGGCATGAAGGGAGATGTGGCAGCGGAGGGCAACAAAGAGCCAGACGGAGGAGTATGGGTGCTAGGTACGACGACGGGTGAGTAAGTAGTAATGGCGCAAACCCTAGCGAGGCCCTACTAATAAAGGGATGAGAATCGTCTGCGATAAGTATCACAGACAGTTCTATTTTAAAAACAGTCTATGCTATGCGACCGTATCACAGGCGGATATATTTTAGAACCGTCTATGATACATATCACAGATGATTTGTTCCACTAAACCACCTATGATAGTTCCTTCTTGTCGGACCCCCAGGCGTGGAATACCCGAAGACACTATGTGTATTCTGTGCTAGCACCTAGATCAGCACCTAGCACACACATTCACAACATTTGGTATTCACATCCATACATTCACATGCTAAAGTAAGTAAAAGGGTACTCTACTTATGTTATTACAAGTTTATTACAACAACGGCCGACCAGCCAAGAAGCAGTCATCAGAGTAAACCAAATAACAGCGAAAGACTTTATGAAGTAGCAAAATCTAGCAGCATGCCCATCCGATCCCGCGGGCAACCGACAAGGAACAAGGCCTAGGTAGACCCATCACCGAACCCTTCGGTACCGGAAGCAAAGAACACGTCGACTGGCGTAGGTTCATCTTCATACTCTAAACAATAACATAAGCAAGATTGAGTACATGTGTACTCAGCAAGACTTGTAGTGTATTGCAAAAGTTATATTAGATGCAAGGCTATCAAAGAGAAGGCTATATGCTACAAGTTATTTTGCATTAAGCCGATTTTATTTGCAATATTCATAAGTAGTACTTTGCAATGGCATTTGAAAGAGTATTTAAATAGATAACAGGATAGTAAGTAAGTAATTGAATGAATTACCAATAATAATAACTACAACTCGCCACCCTCCTTGGCTGCGAGCAATATTTCATGTTCAGCCATAACATGGCAGTTATCTCAAATAAATCACAAACTATTTCCCATGTTTTCCTGATAGACAGTTTTTGCGAAAATCAAGTCTATACCCAGCAATACTGCACTTAGCATGCTCATCACTGCGAGCACGACTATTATAATAGATTTACACTCTACAAAGGGGTACAACTTTACATACAGTACATGAATTCTCTAGTTTGTTTGGCACCCGGCGATGCTAACGCTCACTACCGTAGGTAAGCAGTCTAGAGCACGTATCGAAGCCTTTATATCATCTATCCCTAACCTTGCACTTAGCATACCCGTCTTGGTTCTACGTTTTTCTCACTTTGCCCAGGTATCCCCATCTCAATGAGGCATTTGTCGTTGTGTCGGCATACCTATCCTTTAGTATGAGGCACGTCTATTGCCTACCCCTCATGCAAGGCTATATCTGGATAACTTAATTAGCCAAGGCCATCCCTTACAAGCACTATGGTTGTATGCTTACACTTAGGTCGTAAATACTGGCGTTTGGTCCTTAATTGACCCAGACGAGAATCTCCCCCTATCTACTACTGAGACTCCTTCCCCACTTTTGAGAATATAATATAACTCACTCGCGTCGAAAACTATATTTTCATTTTTATTTTTATACAAAATAATAGAGATACCTCATCTGAACATTTTTCAAAATCTCCCAAATTCACATTTATCGTATTGTCCTTTTATAACCTTTCAGGAAAAATCTATCGTTCTATCTAGTAGATGTGCGATATTCGCACTCAAATTCCCCAGTTGACATTATATATTATCTAATCCATAACCTAATTTCTACAATAGTAAGGATCAATATTTCAAGGTGATTTATGCAGCAAGTCGGAATTTACAACTACCGAGTTCCCATTCTTAGCATTTTCATACAGAACATACACGCATGCATAATAAGATTTGCAAAACAAAGTACAATAATTAAAATATTGAGATCAATATGATCAAAGGGGGTGCTTGCCTTGCTCAGGTTGTTCTGAATATGAGATCAGTTGATCGTCGAAGATTTCGTTCGCGCAATTGACGTCTAAAGCAAAAAGAGCCAGAAATCAGTTAAATAATGCAAATAAATTCAAACAGTAACAAAATCAAAATATTTTTGCATATTTAGGTAGAATATGATTTTTATACAAATTTAGAGATAAAAATCAACTCATTTGGAGTTTCCTAGCAAAAGTTATTAAAGTTTCATTTTGGTTCGGTTCGATAAATCCAGTTTTGAGTACTGTTCAATGTTTTTGACTGCACCTGGTTGGAGAAGTTTTGACTACGTGGTCGTAGAAGTTTCGACTAACTAGTCGGAGGGATATTTCGACCACTTGGTCGGAAGGGGTTTTGACTACGTGGTAGAATGGAGTTTCGACTACATGGTCGGAAGAAGGTTTCAACCACCTGATCGGAAGGGGTTTCGACTACGTGGTTGAATGGAGTTTCGACGACATGATCAGAAGGAGTTTCACTATGCACTTAAGTCATGGGGCCCGCATGTTAGTGAATCATTAGGGCTAACCCGACAACTAAACATTGATTTAGTCTTAATGACCATAGTTAAGACGCTAATGACAAGCTACAGTGTTCGTCCGGCAAAGTCGTGCGGTGGCGCTAGTGCTCATGCTTTTCACCGGCGGCGTGATACTCATAGGGGTCGGAGAGTGCCCAAAACAGAATCTACATACTCATGTGCACCATCCGGTACCAATAGTGAGGCCAGAGGTGGCCTGATGCAGTGGCGCGTCGGCGGCGAGCAGAGGAGCAGCTACGACAATGAATGATGTTACAAACGAGCAACGCCCTCAACTATCTATTGTGCGCATAAGGATCTAGGGGCTACTAGGGTCATACCAGAAGCGAGAAGGAGGTCTGGAGATGGTCAGAGTTGACTGGTCAACGGTGAGTTGAGGCGACGAGGTCGATCATACGTGAAGAAGAGGTTCGACCGATGAAAAGGATTGTCCAGTGGTGAGAGAAGCTTGGTGATGGTCCTCCGATGCTCCAGGCACGAATAATCGGCTTGGGATGTAGTGGAGCTTCGAATATGACTGGAGCGACGGTTCTGGTCGGAGACGAGGATGAAGGGTCAATTTGGTTGATTCTATGAATTGAGTATGAGAATGGGTGAGGGGATAGCATCAGTGGTCACTAGAACACGAAATGACGTGGTAAAAAATCCTTCATGGCATCAGGGTCGAAGGCGGCAGCGCACGGTCGAATTAGGGCTCGTGCTCCTTCAGCTCTAGAGCATGATTCAGTGAGGTAGAAGAAAAGTGGGTGAGCGCACTGGCTTGGAAAAGAAGAGATGCAGCACAAGGTGTCCTATTTATAGGCGGAGAGGGCGAAGATCAACAAGGAGGCCGGTGAAGTCCGCTGAAGCGACGCTCGGCATGGGCACGCTAGGTTGGTTGAAGGACATGACCGGCCATTGAGGGCACACGGGCAATCCAGCCGAAGGTGAGGGGAAACCAGGGGTGCAGTGAAACCGAGAATGGGCTGGTGGCGCGATGGCGTGGCGAGCGCTGGAGTGACGCCTCCATGCATGGGCGAGCTGGTGCTCAGGCGCATGCCATGTGGGAGAAGGAGCCTGGCCAGCGGGCCCGGATGGTCTATGAGGTGAAGAGGTGTGTGCTACGCTGAGCTGGTGCAGCTCAACGTGGTGTGATCAGTTAAACAGGAGGCCTGACGGTGAGGTGCTCCCGTCAATGAGGGGTGGAAGTAAATTAGGTTTTTAGTTTTTGTAGAAAGGGCTGAGAGCTTTTAGGATTTATTACACATAGCAAAATAGCTCCGAAAAATCTGAAATGTTTAGGGTAGGTTACTCACACCGTGTTGATTTTTGTATAATTTTTCTAGGGTTTCTTCTATTATCTATTTTTGTCAAGAAATCTTTTAACTTTCAGTTTGTTTTATCTTTAATATTTGTTTTGAGGCAAAGTACCAAAATATGCTTCAGTTGTTTCCCTCATTTTATTTTTAGCATAATTATGCTGAGTTTGTACTTTAATTGTTATCTTTTATTTCAAATCGTTTTTAATTATCCAATAGGTTTATGTTTTCCATAAATTGATGTTTAGGTTTAGAAAATCCAATAAGACCTTGGATGTAAATCCAAATAACTAAATGACAACAAGATGCAGCAAAAGTTTTAAAAAGAACACATTTTTATAAATTTAAAATACAAACCCTTAATTGGGATGTTACAGACCTACCCCCTTACAAAGAATCTCATTCCTGAGATTTAGTAGACTCGGAAAAGAAATAAGGGAATTTGGTTCTAATGCGATCTTCTTGTTCCCACCTAGCTTCGTCTTCTATATGGTTGCTCCACTGAACTCTTAGCATCTTGATGGCACGATTGCGAGTGTGCCTGATGGCTTCATCTAAGATTCGGATCAGGTGCTCCATATAAGATAGATTCGGTTGGAGGTCAATGCTCTCCAACTGAGTGAGTTCGGTTGGACTCGGAGAGATTTCTTGAGCTGTGATACGTGAAGACGCCATGCACATCTGAGAGTTGTGGTGGTAGCTCTAATTGGTATGCTACTTTGCCTTTCCTTGCAAGGATTCGGTATGGACTGATATACCGAGGTGCTAGTTTCCCTTGGGCCTAGAAATGGCGGATGCCTCACAGCGGTGAGACCTTGAGATAAACATAATCATTTACTTCGAAGGTTAGCTCATGGTGGTAACGATCAGCATAGCTCTTCTACCGCAATTGCGCTTCTCTTAAGCGTTTTTGATTGCATCAACTTGCTCTTGTGCTTCTTTGATTATGGCTGGTCCAAAGATTTGTCTCTCACCAACTTTAGACCAGAACATAGGTGTTCTACACTTTTTCCCATAGAGTGCTTCAAAAGGTGAGACATTTGGAGACTGGACTGGAAGCTATTGTTGTAGGAAAACTTGGCGAATGCCAAACATTTCTCCCAATCCGTGCCATAGGATAGCACACAAGCTTGTAACATGTCTTCTAGAATTTGATTGGTCCTTTCTATTTCACCTCCTGTTTGTGGGTGTAATGCCATGTTGAAGAATAGCTAAGTTCCCAGTAGTTTGTGCAAGTTGTCCCAAAATCTTGAGGTGAACTCAAGACCTTAATTAGACATTATCGTCATTATGCAAATGAATGATATTATCCATAGAGAGTTCTGCAAGCTCGGCCCCGTGGTAGGTGGTGCGAACTGGAATAAAGTGTGCCACCTTGGTGAGGCAATCCACAATAACCCATATGGAATCATGTCCATGCTTGGTCTTTGGCAGTCCAGTTATGAAATCCATGCTGATTTCATCCCATTTTGACTCAGGAACCTGTAGAGGCCGAAGCAATCCCGCTGGTCGTTGGTGCTTCGCCTTAACATGTTGACTCACATCACATATGGCGACATGCGCAATGGTGTATCGCTTCATACTAGGGCACCAGAATTGTTTTCGTAGGTCCTGATACATCTTGGTACTTTCGGGGTGGATGGAGAGTGGCGAATCATGAGCCTCTCTGAGGATTAAGTCCTTGATATTGGAATCATCAGGGACATATATCTGCTATCCGTGCATGACCACTCCCATTGGGCTTTCAGAGAATTCTGATTTACTGCCAGTCTGCAAGTTGTGCTTGATTTCTGCAATAATTGGATCCTTGAGCTGAGTAGTCTGAATCTGCGACTCGAGAGTAGGTTGTAGCATTAGAGCAGCAACATAACCTTTCTCAACCACTTCTATGTTGAGCTTCTAGAACTCTTCTTGCAGTGCCGGTTGATTTGCTTCAATCGATGCACTTATACAATGGAGTTTCTGACTGAGGGCATCAGCTACAACATTGGCCTTACCAGGGTGGTAATGAATGCCCAAGTCGTAGTCTTTGATTAGTTCAAGCCATCTTCGCTGCCTTAGGTTCAGATCTAGTTGTGTGAAGAAATACTTCAGGCTTTTATGACCGGAGTAAATCTCATACCGATTGCCGATGAGGTAATGCCTCCAGATCTTGAGAGCATGAACCATAGCTGCTAATTCGAAGTTGTGAGTTGGATAGTTAGCTTCATAAGGCCGCAACTGTCGTGAAGCGTAAGCTACTACTTTGCCTTCTTGCATTAGCACACAACCAAGGCCGTGGTGAGATGCATCACAATACACAGTGAAGTCTTTGTGTATATCAGGCAAGGTGAGCACTGGGGCTATGGTGAGTCTCTTTCTCAACTCGTGAAAGCTCTCATCACATGTTGCTGACCATTTGAACTTCTTTTCTTTCTTTAGGAGTTGTGTCATTGGTTTGCAATCTTGGAAAAGTTCTCCATGAACCGACGGTAATATCCCACCAGACTGAGGAAACTTTGGACTTCTGGAATGGTGCGGGACTGTTTCCAAGCTAAGACATCTTGTATTTTGCTCGGATCTACTGCCACGCAGCCTAAGAATCTTGTATTTAGATAAGACATAGCCTAAGAATCCGACTTCCTTGATCCAAAACTCAAACTTGCTGAACTTGGCATAAAGTTGATGCTCACGCAGCTTGTTGAGCACCATCTTCAAGTGTTGCTCGTGATCTTCTGTGATCTTGGAGTACATGAGAATATCATCGATGAAGACTCCCACAAACTAATCCAAATACTCAATAAAGATCTTATTCATAAGATTCATGAAATTTGCAGGAGCATTGGTCGCCCAAAAGATATTACGGTGTAGTCGTATAGACCATAATGGGTGGTAAAAGCAGTCTTTGGAATATCTTCTGGCCTGACTTTGAGTTGAAAATATCTGAGCCTTAAGTCAATCTTGAAGAAGATACATGCGCCATTCATTTGATCAAACAAATCATCAATCCTCGGGAGAGGATATTGTTCTTGATAGTGACTTCGTTTAGAGAACGATAGTCGACGCACATCCGTAGACTGTTGTCTTTCTTTGTCACAAACAAAGTGGGGCTTCCCCATGGGGATGAGCTAGGCGAATAAATCCCTGATCCAACTGCTCCTTGAGTTATTTCTTTAGTTCGGCCAATTCATCATATGCCATTCGATAAGGTCATTTAGACATAGGTGTTGTCCCTAGCAATAAATCGATGACGAACTCCATGTCACGATCTGGCAGCATTCCCGGTAGTTCATCCGAAAATATGTCAGGATATTAACATACTACATGCACCTGGCTAAGCTTTGGGATTGAGATAGAATTGAGCGTGGGCTGCTGCGATGGAGCGGCATATGTAGAAATAAACACGATACGTTCTCCGTCAGGGTTGACTAGAGAAACCGCTCGATTTGCATAATCGATTACTCCTTGATGTTTGGATAACCAATCCATTCTAAGGATTATATTTAGACCAGGGGTATCTATTAGGATGAGGTTGGCTCTGAAATTTACCCCGTTTATTTCAATATGAACTTCAAAACATTCAAGTTTTGTCCTTAAGACGGACCTTGGTGAATGAACTATCAGAATGCTATCTAGTGGTGTAATTTCTAGTTGTTGATGCATAGCAAATTTCTTAGAGATAAAGGAATGAGTCGCTCTAAAATCAAATAATGCTAATGTAGGTACGAAATGTACGAGAATCGTACCCGTCACCACATCTGGTGATGCATCAGCTTCTTCTAGGGTTGTATGGATCAAACGGATGCGTCCGAAGCCTTGAGCTGGCTTGGGGGCTTGCTACCCTCCTTGACCTCGTGCGAAGCCCTGGGATCACTGCTGGACTCCAAAAGGTTGGGGTTGAGGTGCTGGGAATTTCTTCTTCGGGCACATGTTTGCGAAATGCCCGTGTTCGCCTCAGACGTAACAAGTGATGTTTGCTGCCCGGTCTTGTGTACCGAATGGTGGTACTCCACGGCTATATTGTTGAACTGTGGCTTGCTGAGGACGAGGGCCTTGAGCTTGGAATCTTGGAGGTGACGGTGCAGAAGGACGCACGTTCGCTGGTTGCCAAACGCGTGGTCAGGGCGCACTGCTGCTCGTTGATTTTTGTGCAAGCCACTTATGCTTGTGGCTCTCAACTACTGCTCAGGTGTTATCTTCATCCTAAATAGCTTGGTTGATCAGATCATGGAAGTTGGAGACATCATGGGTAGCAAGTGACCACTTCATCTCATCGTTGAGATGTTCCCAAAAAAGAGCAATCTTTCTTCCTTCATTTGGTATCTCGGATGCTGCATAGCGGGCGAGGTAATTGAATTGGTGGAGAAACTCCATCACTGATTGGTTCCCCTAGCGGCGTTCATTGAATTCCTGCCTCTTGATGTCCATGATACTTGAGGGTATGTGAGCATTACAGAAGGTCTCCTTGAAAGCGGGCCAGGTGAGAGTCGCCTGATAATTCTCCCACCAGGCAGCTACTGCGCCCTGAAGCTAGTAAGATGCGTACAATACCTTCTCCTCATCAGTGCACTGGGCAATGACTAACTTGCTCTCGGCAGAGCGGAGCCAGTTGTCCTTGTCGAGAGGATCAGCTGATGAAGTGAAGGTCGGTGGCTGAGTTCACATGAACTCGCCCAACCTGGACGATGGTTGGTTTGTAGCAGCTCATTTCCTCTGGCAGTAGTGCCAAGGGCAGCGGTGTTTTGCACCAACTGTTGGAGCAAAAGAGTATTGGTTTGCCACCCTTGCTCAACCATGGCAAGCACTTGTGCCGTGATGGAAGGTGGTGGCATCACTTCCAGTTCTTCGTAGACGTGGGTTGAGGTTGCTCATCGCATCATCGAAATAGAAGAATGTTGTGGGTTAGGTTGCGAAGGTGTAGGAACCTCGCTTCCTAGTTGCTATGGTCCGAAGGTAGCTACTGTTGCCATGAGCTGATGAACAGAGCACAGGATATGCAACCGTGTGTAAGATAAGAGAGAATAAGAACAAGTTAAGTAGGTCAGCAAGTATTATCATCCCACCTAATTTAACTTGTCTAAAATGAAAATTATGTATGCTTTTAAACTTTAGGGCACCACACATGAATTTTAACCTAAAGGTCAAATTTTACATGGCACACATGCCCGATACCTTTTCATTACAAAAGAGGCAACTAAACTAACATAAGTAGCAACTTACATCCAGGTTATAGCAATATCATACCTAATCTCATTCTATCATTTAAGAGAAAGAGAAGTTAGTGAACATGTAATAAGAGGCATTGGTAAGGAATGAAACTAGACAAGACAAGAATTTCAGCACAAGTTTTATCCATTATGTAGTTCATTTAACTAATCCTTAAGGCTTATAATCAAGTATTTCTACCCCTTGGTCTTTATATAAGTAGACCTTTATAATTTCACTCAAAATAACTCCAAATGAAGGTAGGGAAGGTTTAAAAAGATAGTACATTACAAAAATTTCAGCAAGCATCACGTTATGAAATTTTGATAAAAGAGGGGTTTAAGGTGGTATCCTTAGTAGTTCAAAGAGGAATCTCAAGGACTTTATGTGGGATGTTTTATGATATTTTGAAAAAAATTTGGCTCTATTTTAAAGTCCTAAAAGTAGTTTAATACTTTTATTTTCAGAGAGCATCCCATCCCTCAAAACTAGAACTATTTTGAACCCGATGGGAGGAGATGATCAAAAAGAGTCTTTAGATGACAAAATAATGCTAAGAGGGAAAAGATTAACAAATATTTATAAAATTTCAGAACCATTCCTATGGTTAAATTAGATTGCAATTTTATTTCTAAGTCCTAATCAATTAACCATTCTACCTATGGCTTATCCTACAGTCAGTATGGCTCTGATACCAAGCGCTGTCGGACCCCTGGGCATGGAATACCCGAAGACCCTATGCGTATTTTGTGGTAGTCCCTGGACCAGTAGCTAGCATACATATTCACAATATTTGGTATTCATATTCATACATTCACATGCTAAAGTAAGTAAAAGGGTACTCTACTTAAGTTATTACAAGTTTATTACAATAATGGCCGACCAGCCAAGAAGCAATCATCAGAGTAAACCAAATAACAGTGGAAGACTTAATGAAGTAGCAAAATCCAGCGACATGCCCATCTGATCCCGTAGGCAACCGACAAGGAGCAAGGCCTAGGTAGACCTGTCATCGAACCCTTCGGTGCCGGAAGCAAAGAACGCGTCGACTAGCGTAGGTTCATCTTCATACTCTAAACAACAACATTAGCAAGAATGAGTACATATGTACTCGGTAAGACTTGTGGTGTATCACAAAAGTTATATTACATGCAAGGCTATCAAAGAGAAGGCTCTATGCTACAAGTTATTTTTGCATTAAGTAGATTTTATTTGCAATATTCATAAGCAGTACTTTGTAATGATATTTGAAAGAGCATTTAAATAGATAACAGGATAGTAAGTAAGTAATTGAATGAATGAATTACTAATAATAATAACTACAACTATATATATTGTATAATTCATAACCTAATGTCTACAACAGTAAGGATCAATATTTCAAGGTGATTTATGTAGCAAGTAGGAATTTACAGCTACTGAGTTCCCATTCTTAGCATTTTCATACAGAACATACAAACATGCATAATAGGATTTGCAAAACAAAGTGCAGTAATTAAAATACTAGGATCAATATGATGAAAGGGGGTGCTTGCCTTGCTCAGGTTGTTCTGAATATGAGATCAGTTGGTCATCGAAGATTTCGTTTCTTGCAATTGACGTCTAAAGCAAAAAAAAAAAGAGCCATAAATCAATTAAATAATGCAAATAAATTCAAACAGTAACCAAATCAAAATATTTTTGTATATTCAGGTAGAATATGATTTTAGACAAATTTAGAAACAAAAATCAACTCATTTAGAGTTTCCTAGCAAAAGTTATTAAAGTTTCATTTTGGTTCGGTTTGATAAATCCATTTTCAAGTACTATTCAATGTTTTCGACTGCACCTGGTCGGAGAAGTTTTGACTACGTGGTCATAGAAGTTTCGACCACCTGGTCGGAATGAGGTTTCGACCACCTGGTCAGAAGGGGTTTCAACTACATGGTCGAATTTCGACCACCTGGTTGGAAGGAGGTTTCGACTATCTAGTCAGAAGGGGTTTTGACTACGTGGTCGAATGGATTTTTTCGATTACATGGTTGGAAGGAGTTTCACTGTGCACTTAATCCATGGGGCTCGCATGTCAGTGAATCATTAGGGCTAACCCGAAAACTAAACATTGGTTTGGTCTTAATGACCATAGTAAAGATGCTAATGATGAACTACAGTGTTCGTCCGGCAAAGCCGTGCTGTGGCGCTCGCACTCGCGAGTCTCGCCAGCGACGTGATACTTGTATGGGTCGAAGAGTGCCCAAAACGTAATCTCCATACTCTTGCGTACCAGCTGGTACTGACGGCGAGGCTGGAGGTGGCCTGATGTGGTGGCGCACCGGCGGCGTACGGAGGAGCAGCTACAACAATGAATGATGTTGCAAACAAGCTACGTCCTCAACTATCTATTATGTGCATAAGGATTTAGGGGCTACTAGGGTCATACTAGAAGCGAGAAGGAGATCTGGAGATGGTCGGAGTTGATTGGTCGACGGCGAGTCGAGGCGACGAGTTCGGTCATATGTGAAGAAGAGGTTCGACCGATGAAAAGGATCATCTAGTGGTCGGAGAAGCTTGGTGATGGTCCTGTGATGCTCCAGGTGCGAATAATCTGCTTGGGTGCAGTGGAGCTTTGGCTACGACTGAAGCGGCGGTTCTGGTTGGAGACGAGGATGAAGGGTCAATTCGGCTGATCCTGTGAATCGAGTATGAGAACAGGTAAGAGGATAGCATCAATGCTCACTGGAACACGAAATGACGCGGTAGGGGTGATACAAAACCCTTCACGACGTTGGGGCCGAATTAGGGCTCACGCTCCTTGAGCTATAGAGCTTGATAGTGAGGTAGAAGAAAAGTGGGTGAGTGCACTAGCGTGGAAAAGAAGAGACACTGCTCAGGGTGTCCTATTTATAGGTGGAGAGGGCGGAGATCAACAAGGAGGTCGACGAAGTCCACTGAAGCGACGCTTGGCATGGGCATGCTAGGGTGGTTGAAGGATGTGAACGACCATTAAAGGCACGTGGGCGATGCGGCCAGAGGTGAGGGCAAACCAGGGGTGCGGCGAAATCGAGAATGGGCCGGTGGCACGCTGGCGTGGCAAGCGCGGGAGTGGCGCCTCCATGCACAGGCGAGCTGGCGCTCGGGCGCACGCCGCCTGGGAGAAGGAGCCTGGTCAGCGGGCCCGGATGGTTAGTGAGGTGAGGAGGTGTGTGCTACACTGAGCTGGTGCAGCTGCAACGTGGTATGGCCAGTTCAACAGGAGGCCTGACGGTGGGGTCTACCCGTCAGTGAGGGGAGGAAGTAAATTATGTTTTCAGTTTTTGCAAAAAGGGCTGAGAGCTTTTATGATTTATTAGACATAGCAAAATAGCTCCAAAGAATCTAAAATGTTTAGGGTAGGTTACTCACACCGTGTTGATTTTTGTATAATTTTTCTAGTGTTTCTTCTATTATCTATTTTTGTCTAGAAATCTTTTAACTTTCAGTTTGTTTTATCTTTAATATTTGCTTTGAGGCAAAGTACCAAAATATGCTTCAGTTGTTTCCCTCATTTTATTTTTAGCATAATTATGCTGAGTTTGTACTTTAATTGTTATCTTTTATTTCAAATCGTTTTTAATTATCCAATAGGTTTATGTTTTCCATAAATTGATGTTTAGGTTTTGAAAATCCAATAAGACCTTGGATGTAAATCCAAATAACTAAATGATAACAAGATGCAGCAAAGTTTTAAAAAAATCATATTTTTATAAATTTAAAATACAAACCCTTAATTGGGATTTTACACTTCTATAGCTAAAAAATATTATGTTTTTCAACTAGCCTCAGAAATGCTAGCCATGCCCTCTAAAAACAAGAAAGTAGATACAATCACAGATGAAATAATTTCTTAATTACATGCCGAGTTTCTTAATTACAGTGGAACAATTTTCCAAATAGGCGTTCGCCATGTGGGATAATTCCACTTGGCTATTTCCTTTAAAAAATAGCCCTTCACGATGATCGACGTGCATATAGCTAGCTTCCTCACTGGGTCTTTTCTCGAGCTTGATGCCATCTCCAAAAGGAGGCAACTCATTAAAATGATTGTACTCTTCCTCATCCACGACATACTCAACTCCAACAATCATTCTTTTTCCATAAAGAGCTATGTGGTGGTTCTTATTTGCCAGGTCCGTTACATAAAAAACTTGAACAACTTGCTTAGCGACTACGAATGGTTCGTCCTTATATCTGACACATTCGATGTCCACAATAGTGATGTTGTACTTGTCGACCTTCACACCCTATGAAAGTTTGACCTAATGACATCGAAACATGGGGGTCTTGAATAGTACATAGTCGAGCTCCCAAATCTCTTCTATGAACCCATAGTAGGAGCTCAACTCATATTTCATTATGTTTGGCCTAGCGGTATTGAACTGCTCTTGAAACGCATCTATGCAGACACCGCTGTTCTGGATTGTGCTATTTCTATCCTAAGCTGTCGTATAAAATGTGTACCATTTATGTCGTATCCTTTCCAGGTCCTAAAAAATTGATCGCTTCTTCCAGATGTTCTTCTGATGAGTTCTCAATTTACGTCCCTTTCCAAGCACAACATCGATATCCTTAACCATATTATAGACCTCTTTCCCTCTAAAAGCCCTTGGAGCTAAACTATCCTCCTCATTTCTATTGAATTGTTTCTTCATCGTGCGGTATTAGTGATACTTGGGAAGGAACCTACAGTGACGCATGAACACAGTTTTGCGCGAGTTGTTCAGCCACACACTCTCGGTATCATCTAAGCAGTGCGGATAGGCTTTGACTCCTTTTGTATTAAACCCCGACAGGTTACTAAGGGCAAAAAAATCATTGATGGTACAGAACAACATAGCGCGTAAAGTGAAGTTCTCTCATTTGTATGCATCTCATACCTGTACCCCTTCGTTCCACAGTGTCACAAGATCTTATAGCAATAGTGCTAGGTACACATCAACATCTTTCCCAGGTTGCTTCGGCCCTTGGATAAGTAGTGACATCAAAATGTACTTCCGCTTTATACAAAGCCAAGGAGGAAGATTGTACATACATAGATTCACGGGCCAGGTGCTATGTCGGCTGCTCATGTTACCGAAAGGATTCATTTGATCTATACTCAACCCAAACCTTATATTCATCGGTTCTGCACCGAAGTCTTCAAAGCTCCTGTCGATGTTTCTCCACTGGGCAGAATCAGCAAGGTGTCTTAGCTTTTCATCTTTCTTACGCTCCTCCGAGTACCAACGCAGCAATCTTGTCTCCTTTCAGTTCGCAAATAAATGCTTCAAACGGGGAATTACATGCAGATACTATAACAGCTTAGCATGAGGTCCTTGCCTCACCTCGATGCCCTCGCCATCATCAGAGTGATTCTTACACTTGTATTAGGATGCTTTGCACACCGGACATACATGCATATCTGTATACTCTTTACGGTAGATGATACAATCATTCGAACATGCATGTATTCTTTCTATTTCCATTCCCAATAGACAAAGAACCTTCTTGACTTGGTAGGTGGTTCTGGGCAATAAGTTTCCTTCTGAAAGGAAGTTCGCTAGGAGACCTAACAATGCCGTGAAACTCTTATCGAACCGACCATTATTTGCCTTCAATTTCAACAGTGAAGTACGGATGACAACCTTGTGTATTCCAACTTGTAGTCCGGGAACAAAGGTTTCCCTGAGTCCTCCATTAAGCCCTCGAATTTACCAAACTCTCTCTTACTATAGTTCACTTCTGCATCACGTAGCATCTAATCTAGATTATCATCGTGCGATCTATCCTCATCAAAAGCACAGTCTACATCCGGCATATCATTGTTCCCCTCGACGATGTTACTATCTTCTGGTATAATCTACTCTTCACCGTGATTGGTCCAATATGTATACTCTTTTTTGAAACCCCTTCGAATCAAATGCGCTTCAATCTGCATTGGGTTGGTAAACATCTTTAGATTATCGTAATCAATGCATGGACAATATATAAATTTTATCCCCTTCTTCAGCATATCCTGCTCGGTTCTCAACGTACATCCAGCTTCGGTCCATCAATGTACTCTTCACTCACACGGTTCTCAACGTACATCCAGCTTCGGTCCATCTACACTACGCACGTAACAAATTAGTGTTAAATTAGATTAATGGTCCTAAAGTAGCTAGCTACGAAATATTCATGAATCAATATATATATATATATATCAAGCAAGAATATATTGATGTAGACAAGGAGTAGTAAGACACATTCTTAAATTTTAGCAAACTACCAAGCTAGATCTAAACCTAACTATCATCTCTCTAGATTATAATGCATATAATTAGAAACAAATAGTAACCTTAGAAGCAAATACTAACCTTAGATCACCAAGAATAAATAGATCTACAAGCGTACTTGCAAATCTACAGTATTCTTTACCAAACGCCCCAAAGCTGGCCGCCTCCTTCAAAGCAGCTGCATATCACACACAGATCTCACTACGGACAGATCTGCCGGGATGGCCGGGTATTTAATGGTGCATATCACAGATGGGTTTAAATACAAACCATCTGTGATAATCGGAAACATCACAGATCATTTGTATTTAAAACCGTATGTGATGATTCATAGACAGTTCTTACTAAAAACCATTTGTGACATTCGAAGACATCACAGACTATTTGTATTTAAAACCGTCTGTGATGATTCACAAACGGTTATTAATAAGAACCATCTGTGATAATTATGTATCACAGACAGTTCTAGCCATCACTAGTAACATAGCCATCACTAGTAAGAAACGCACCGATGGATCTAGATCCAACGGTCGAAAATGAATGGGACATTCGGCGCTCCGAACGGCCCAATCGATCTAGCCCGTGGGAAGGAAATCAGACGGCTGAGATTGATGTTACAACCGGAGGTCCGAAAGTCCCACAGATCTGGGCCGTTGATCACAAGATCGACGGTCCACGATACGTGCATATTACACAAGTGGATTTTAAGTGCGGGGGAGGTTTACGCGCACTAGGGAGGTCTGAGCCGTTAAGATTGGATCTAACGGCCCGACGAGTGGATGAACAGCGCACGCGCAGCGAGCTCCTCGCGCCCAACGGAGGTTGTGACCGTCAGATCAAGATCTGGCGGTCTAGAGCTCCCAGAGGAGGTCCTAAGGTTACGGACTTACAGAGGGAGGTCTGGGACGGTCAAGATCTACCAGAGGAGGTCTTGAACGGTCCAGATTTAACCGGGGGAGGTCCTACACGACAAGATCTAAAGGAGGGAGATCCCGATGGCCAAGATCTCGCGGGGGAGGTCTTAAACGGTCGAGATTTAACGAGGAGGTCTGCAAGGACAAGGTTTTACCAGAAAGAGATCTGGACGACTCAGATCACCCAAGAGAGGTCCTCAACGGTCCAGATCAAAGCGGAGGGAGGTCCTGCGACTAAAGACTTTACAAGAGGAGGATCCAACGACTACGAGCTACACCACGGAGGTCTTTTAACGGCCAAGATTGCTCTAAAGAGGTCCTGAGACTTAACGTGTTTACGGAATGGATCCTACAGCCCAGATCTAATCTGAGGTGGTCATCGACGGCTGAGATTAAACTAGGGGAAGGTCTTAAGACTTAAAGCTTTTCAGAAATAAATCTAAGGCTCAGATCTAAACCTGGGAGGTCGTGAATGGCTAGGATGAACTCGAGGAGGTCTAAAGACTTGACAAAAATCCGACACAGGTCCAGACCACCATGGTTTGCTCGCCGACGCGTCGCCGACGACCAAGGCCACGGCGGTGCGAGCCACATACACCAAAATGTTCCTAATACTATTGCGAACCTAATGGTAGCCCCCTCGATGGCGGAGCAGGCCTAATTCGCCGGCGAGCCGGAGTAGGGCGGAGGAGTGTTTTCGGCAAAATTCGATAACGACTAAGAGGACCGCTACGAGCTAATCTAGCTAGGGTTTGAGAGACAGGAGGCTAAAACGAACTTACCAGGGCACAGAAGAGGATCGAGGGAAGTCGGAGGAGTCCCAGCGGCGGAGCAGTTCACCGGAGCTGGAGAAGATGATGACGACAAGGTGCTCGGAGCTACCAGAGGTAAAAATAAAGGTCAGGAAAGTTTCGCAAGGACCTAGAGGTGATCCAGAACCACGAAATTGGACGGAGGGGACTTACCGGAGTTGGGAACGATGAAGTCCCTTTTTCGTGCAACCCGCGAAATCTTCGATTCGAGTTGTTCCTGAGAAGGCAACCCAAAAAGGAGTTAGAGGATGGCCCTGCGATGTCTAGAGGCGCCAAGGAAGACCGAAAGTAGAGCAAGAGGACCCTAGGAACACTGTTGTCCGCGAAGAGCTTGCGAGGTCGATAATGGCGGAGATGGTGTTCATGGTGATACGCTCAAAACCACAAAGAGTGGGCTGGAGGGGTGACTGGAGGTGTGGAAGGGAACTAGAGTAGGAGCTCGGAGGCCTTAAGGAACCAGCGAGCAACGGGATCAAGGAGGGGGGCCCCCGCGGTGAACTACGGGCGTGCACAACCCCGCGATAGGACTGGAACGAGGGGGGAAAGCGTGGAGCACGGCTTTGGGCCGAAAGCTCTGACATGCTGCAACTGCCCCGACAGCATGTGAGGACGCAGGCGCGGGATGGGATAGGACCACGTCGCGCACAGTGCTGCGCACGGCTCGAGGAAGACGATGACCAGAGGACAGTGAAGGCGGGGAGGTCGGGAGCCTTAGGATCAAAATTTAACGGCTCACACCACGCGCCCAAGTGCGGCTCAAGGACTTGGTTCAACCGATTCATAAGGCTTTGGGCTCGGGTTTGACTTGAGCCCAAGTCTGACTCAAACCAGGTTTTGAATTTTAGGCTTTATATAGAGCTGGACTTTGAGTAATTTTTTGAGGTAGCAAAACAACTCCTAAAATTCTAAAAATTTTACAGGAGCTTGCTAACTTAGATATTAATCTTGTGTAAAATTGTCAGAGGTTTTGGTGCTGTACTTTTTCCTCTAAAAATTCAACAATGTACTGGACCAAAAGATTGACCAGATTTTAAGTTAGTTTGACTTGCCTCCAAAACTATTCAAATAATTTCTAAAATTTTTGAAATGTTTCAGAGGGGTCACACATCAACCTTAGGTCTTGGGGAACTAATTGCAGAGGATGAGCACAAGACTTTGACAAGATTGTTTTTGAATGACTTGGTTTTGGATCAAAAAGACTTGTGACTTGTATTCCCATAATTCCTTTTACAAGAATTGCTTAGAACATACAGGAGATACAAGATGTAAGAAAAAGTTTTAAATTCTACTCATTTTCTTACATTTGAAACACAAGTCTAAACTTGGGATGTTACATTATGTCCCACAACGATGACCACTACTATGGCACTAATTTTGACGACAACGTATTCGATTGTCGTGGAGGCTTCTCGTGATGTCTGTGGTGGGATTTCTTTGACTGCCATGGTGCTAGATTTGGAGGACACCGTGGAGGAGGTACTGAACGCGAGGACGATGGCCTTGGTAAAATCAAAATAACCATACCAGAGTTCAAGGGCAAAGCTGATCCAAAGGCTTATTTGGAGTGGGACATGCGTGTCAATCAGATTTTTGACAACCACAACTACTTCGAGGAGAAGAAGGTTCATGTGGCTTCGATTGAATTCACCGAATATGGTATTATTTGGTGGGATCAATTGAACCATGCATGGGAGCGTCCTCACACATGGGAGGAGATGAAGCGAGTCATGCGCGAGAGGTTCGTGCCGGCGTACTATACAAGGACGTTGGATACAAAATTGCGACGACTTTACTAAGGCTTCAAGACGGTGAGTGAGTACTATCAGGAGATGCAAGTGATTATGATCTATACAGGTGTACACGAGTCTGCGGAGGCGACTATAACATGTTTCTTTGAAGGCTGAATGATGATGTGAGAATCTGGTGGATTTGATGGAATACAACACTGTACAAGAGTTACTTCACCAGGTAGAGCGTGCTGAACAGTGGGTGAAGGACACCCAAGTTCAAGGTGGTTGTACCAGTTCTAGCAATTGGAGGTGCACCAATTTGCATCAGGGAGAAGTTGGTTCAAGTTCCAAACCTATTGCATCCACTACACCTGTTAGGAGTGCATACAAGGAAGCATCAAAGGTCGTGAGTACAACGAGTAAGGAGGCATCGCGAGCTAATTCTAGTGCCTTTTCTACTGCTAGAACTAGTAATATTGAGTGCTTTAAGTGCAAGGATAGGGGCATATGATGGAAGATTGCCTGAACTTGAGAAAGGTGTTGTTCACACATGAAGGTTATGCAACAGAGAGTGACAATGGTGAATCTTAACATGAAGGTAACAATACTGATGATTCCGCAAAACGAGAAGTGGTGATTTGTGACCCTGAGATGGATGGTGTTATGTAGATGACCCAAAAGGTTGATCGTGATGGCACCGTTATTGTGGAGAAGGGGTAGCGCCAATGTGTGTTCCAAACTGAATGCAAGATAAAGGGGAAAAGGTGCAAGCTGATTATTGATGGAGGAAGCCACAACAATGTGATTAGCAAGGATGTGGTTGATGCACTCTCCTTAACCACTTGGCGGCATCCTAAGCCATATTACATGCAATGGCTGCACAATGTTGGTAAGCTCAAAATTACGTACAAGGTGACAATGCCTTTTTCTATTAATGGCTATATTGACAAGGTGGAGTGTGATGTGGTTGAAAGCATCTAGGCCCTTAAAAATGATTTTAGTAATTAATGACAATAATATGTTAAGGGACTAACGTGTGTGCTAAGATGTTTTAAAGGTATAGTCCCGGATTATGGATGACAATATAAAAATGGCAATGCAAAGATGATAAATGATTGACATGGCTCAAGGCAAAGGTATTTTGTAGCCTAAGGACCCTTTTATATTTTTTACCGGTCTCGGTGTTTGGTGGAAAGACCGAATTTATAGGCTTGACGCCATACTATAAAGAGGGATCATGGCTAGTAGCTTGAAAACTTATGATGTGCTATTTTGATCGACTAAGAGTCATGCATTGCATTTAGAACAGCATCTAGAAAAATTATCAATAAAAACAGTATGACTGCACCTAAGGAGTGGTAGTACCACAGTGCGGTAGGACTGTTTTCTAGTTGATGGTACGTTATTTCCAGAGAGCATGTTTTTGGGCATTTTTCCACTCCTAGAAAACGGCAGTTCCGATTGAGCCTAGCGGTATCACCGTGCGGTAGTACCGACCTATGTGAGTGCGGTAGCACCGCACCAGACCGTAATGGCTAGTTCAGAAGCATTAAATGAATAGCAGAGTACTGTTGAACCCTAGGTGCGGTAGTACCAACCGATACTTGGCGGTAGTACCACACCTACATATTTTTTTGGGGGATCTTGCCCCAAACGGTCGAATTTGTGATTGGGGGCTATAAATACCCCCTCACCAGCACCAAGCTCATAACCTCTGACCTCATTGAATACATTTGAGCCATTGGTGCACTCTCTTCCACTCATTTGCTTATATTTCTCATTATGAGGTAGTTGAGAGCATTCAAGTGTATTTGCATCATTAGTTGATCTCTTTGGCACTTGATAGCCTTCAAGCAAGGGCTATGATTTATTACTCTTGGTGCTTGCCGATACCTAAACGGCTTGGAGGAAGGTTGTGCGATGATCTCTTCAAGAAGGTTGTGAAGAGGCCCGGCACCGATTGTGACTGGTTTAGTGCTCGCCATCTCCGGAGTGGAGGAAGAGCAACCCTAGCGGAATTGAGGTTCATTGGACTCAACTTGTGGAGACAGTACAATTTGTTTAGGCTTACCTCAATGTTGACTAGTGAAGATCGGCAAGTCTTCGATACCACGGGAAAACATCGATTGTCTTTATTGCTATTTTCTCACTTGTCTTTGCTATTTCTGCATTTACATTTCTAGCTTCTTTTATATAGAATTGCTTAGCTAGAATTATTTTTAGTATTGACATAGCCTAGCTAGAATTATTTTTAGTATTGACATAGCCTAGGTGTGACTTATGAATTTAGAATTTATCCCTTGACTTGTGCTAGAATTCTTTAATTAGTCAATTCTTGTTCAATTTTTTAATTAAAGCACAAGTTTTTAGAAACCTCCTATTCACCCCATCTAGTTAGTCATTCTTGATCCTACGGTGGTGTCGATGCATGTGTGCCACCTACTGTTGGGACATCCCTGACAATTTGATCGCAATGCTACTCATCAAGGGAGGTCCAATCGATATTTTTTTCATGCATAAGGGAGTATTCCAAGCTTCGCTGCTCAAAACCAAAGTAGAGATCAAATGTGACATCGTGGTGTGTAGCAATAAGCTTGTCAAGAGGGGCGGATGATACAACCCCAAGTGCTACTCCAACTTTGAATTGTGTTTCCAACTCGGAACCTGAGGTTGCATATTGTATTGGTGTTGTTTCAATGGATGGAATAGGGAAAAACATGTATTGGCCGAGAGGAAGGAAGGCTGAGGGGAAGGGAACCTAGTGCATGCAGTACATGGGAAGAGACCGAGTGTGTGAGCTTGGGCGTGTGCACAAGGGAAGGCAGGCACATGCGTGGCCGTGTGGGCTTGGGTGTGCGCAAGGAGGCAAGCGCGTGGAGTCCAACCGAGTGGCGCACAGGAATAAGCCGAGTCCAACTGCATGGAAAGCACGAGTGCATGGGAGGGACGACGAATTGAGAAGTAAACGCGTGAAATCAGGAGTTGTATGCGGCCAAGAATCAAGGGAGCTAGCGTGTGCATCTACAACTCAGCAAATTCGGATAGGATCAATTCTGATGCTGATTTCTTTTTTTAATTCAGTTTTCTTTCCAAAAAAAGTATATTTTTGTGTTTCCTTATCTAAGGAATCCGAGTCCTTTCATTATTATTGCTCTTGAGTATCAATAGGTAAGGTCATGTGTGCCTTTTTTTCTTTAATTGACGACCTCTTTTACGGAGAGTTTGAGTCTGTTTAGGTAGTAGAGTCCAAGATTAGAGTCGGCGGATTGGCCTAGAGTTGTGTGCATGCATGGGGATATATAACCCAAGCCGACACCTCTTGTATGCTTAGAAGTTTTTGCATTGAAGAAAATACCAAAAAATCGCCAGTGGTTTTGGCGGTCATGTTGTGTGTGTGTTCTTGAGGTTTTCCCATCTAAGGTTCGTGAGAGTCGGCGTAGATCAAGGATGTGTTGTTCTTGAGATTGCCCACAGAATCTATATATATTATTCAATCTTCTAATTCGTGATCAATCCTTTGTTCATGGTTTGGGAGGTTATGACTGATCGCTTCTACTTCGGTTCCTACCGATCAAGTACGATTCAACCACGGTATTAATCTCATTACTACGCTATGAAATCGTGTTATCACACTACCCCGGAGTGTTACTACACTATCGTCAAAGTGTTACTACACTTTTACTATACAGTGAAAGATCGGGCAAACCTCGTGCATCAACAAGAGGTTGATCCGTGTCACGCCGAGGGACGCAGGTCCTCTACAGTACAACAGAGGAGTATTGTAGTACAGTACTGAGTCCACTGCTACAACAGTATGCAATAATACTGTAGAAAAATACGGTAGAAATAGTGCAGATTTTACTGCACGCAAGAAAGAACACAAAGATTGTAGCAAGGTACTGTATACTATTGATCTAAATCGTTTGCTGGCGATTCGATGGCCTGAATGAGCCCTAATGCATGTGTACCATGCACCTTTGCCGAAACTACATGCTACGGCATAGGATTTGTGTCTCACAGAGACATCCAGGAGGTCATAGGAAGTGCCATAGCCATCAAGATCCGATCCGCAGCAGGCCCTACATGATGCCCTGGATCAGCGCTATCATCTCTGCGCTTTATTTGTGTGGTTTGGAATTTTTAATTGGTTGATGTCTTGTTGATTCCAGTTCTTGAAATATTTGAGCTTTGGCGTGTTTAGCAATTTGTGGTGATTAGGATTTGTGGAGGTGCTGAATCACAGGACGGAGGAAGAAGGGGATGGAGAAGGTAGGGGTAAAATGGTTTTTTGTCAATCTATAATGACATTTCTCAAAGCAATCTCACTCTACGATGGCATATTTCGAAGTTTGAACTTTCGAGTGGTATATCTATTAATAAGGGACTCTGCAGTGTAATGTATATCTAAATTTCCCATTAATTAATGGAGTACAGTGGGAGCCGGAAAAGAATCTGTTGGTTTGTACTTTGCGCAGGAGATTTGGTTCAGCCAAATGCCATGTGATCTTCCAAACATTGGTGGGGAGAGTTTGGAGGGCCAGCTAACACAGCAATTCTGCGGCTACAGCGGATCGCTTGATGGTTTGTACATGGAGGGTTCAACTAAAGGAATAATGCATCCCGGCCCTCATCATAACACTGTCATCATCACCCTCTCTCTCTCTCTCTGCTTGTTATTTAGACGGGCTTGCTTCTTACGACTAGCCGGTTGATGATACCTTTGATCATATATAGTGGTTTTTACATATGTACAAGTATACAACCCCTGTAAAATCTGACAGATCTAGACTTGTTGGGGTGAGAACTCTCCCGGCCGGGGCGAGCGATGCACGTATATGTTTCTGCAAGCTGTCGGTGGTGTGAGTGAGGCTCACGCACGGAGGACCCTATGCCATTTGGTGGCATTGATAGGAGTCGTCATGCTGTCCAGGTGGCGCCACCCTATTGTGCAGCTAAATGTTTAATATATGGTCCCTAATTAAACACTCCAACTCATCAACTAACCGATCTCATGATCTCACCAGGATGATGAGGCTCTAGCCTCAAGTTGTGTAATCCATGCATGTCGAATTTTGCCAGGCTTTAGTTACCAGAACCACTGAACTGAAGCTGTGTACGACCTTCTTCTTGAGGGGAATGAAGCTGTGTACTACCTGGCCGCAATCGCCGGTTCATGGGCCGGACACCAGTGCGGGCGGCCACTCCTGGGCTCCTGGCCTGGGGTCGGTCGTGCGCCGCTTGTATGGGCAAATCCGTGATTCCGCGCGGCAAAGACGGTGCTCCGTGCCGCCCGCGGTGGGGAAGCCGGAACCTGATGGGCCATCCGAACAGGGCTGGGGCGTGCGGTTAGCTGAGAATTCCTCGCGATCTCACGCAGGCCGACGAGCACGACACGAGCCGAACGGAACGGTAAGAGGCCTCTCGGCCTTTTGAGGCTGACGCTACAGCCTACAAGGCTCGTTTTGGCTGGACCAAACTGCATTGGGTGGGAATGCGATTGTAGATCGTGCTGAGCTCCGGATTCCGACGGCCCGTAAACGATGGCCTCAGGTTGAACGGAGCCTCTAGGAGTAAAACAGATCAGATAGTTTCCGATCGATTTGAACAGAAACGGATTCAGAATGTCTCAGATTGGATAATTCTCGGATCGGAAATGAATTCGAATTTTTCCCCAGAAACGTAAACGGATACGGTAGGCAAGCTATCCGGCGGATACAAATACGGATTATCCAGATAAGACGAAGGCGGATATCCGGATTTCGGCCAAAAAGATTAAAGAAGATTTTAATTGATTTCTGAATTTTAGAAAGTACAACAAATCAAATAATCTTTTAGAAAATAGCAAATAGAGCTAAAAAATTCTAGAAAAAATCATAGAAATTTCTTGAATTATTTTAAACTTAATAAAATTAATTTCAACTTAAAGTTGGTTTTTATTTTTGCACATAAATTATTTTAAATTTTTGAAAATAGTAAAAACCTCTTTAAAATCCAGAAAATTCAAGAAATTAAAATTTTTTCACTTTAAATCCAATAAAATTCCAGAAAACTCAATAAATATTATTTTTGACATTAAAAACTAGGAATAATTGAATTTATTTTATTATTTTTTCTTTTTAACCAAGAAAACTCTTTTAAATCTCAAAAAATCCAATAAAATAATAAATTTATTAATTTTATTTTTGGTAACATACTTTGGGATGTTACAGCCATTTGCGTATATATTAACCATCCTACCTGATCGATGTTAGTGTGAATTAAGTTTTATGTATGTGATGAACTAAGTGTGAATGTGTGATGACTTATGACTTTGTGAGTTATAACTTATGAGCTAAATATGGTAAACTAAGTGTTATTTTTGTGATGAACTAGTTAATGCAGCTTGCTAGTGCCAATCATATGTGTGGTTGCTGAAAAATATGAACAATTTATGAATGTTTGCATCAAATAAACTAGTTATATGTTTTCGTTAATTTCTGGCATACAATTTAAGGGGTTTTCATATTTCGAGAAATATCTGCGACCGTATTCGTTTCGATTTGTATTAGCTCCATATTCGTATTCGTATTCGATATTATTCGTATCCGTATTCGTATTCGAATCTGGGAAAAAAATAAAAACAAATATGGCAGAGCCATTATCCGTCCGTATTCGATCCGTTTTCACCCCTATCCACAAGGAACCTTTAGCCGTGCGGCCGCCTCTTCTCAGCATTCTCGCCAGTCTTAAGTACATGAGATATCCGTTGATTTTCAAAAGTAATTTAGTTCCTCCAGCTTTCTGTTTTTAGATTGTTTAGCTCCTTCGTACAGGCTATTCAAGGTCTATTGCTTTTTATTGTGTGGTGCTTGGATCGCGAAGCCTCCCTTTTGTTTCAGCTGCTCCCATGCAGGCAGACCGGAAGATCTCAGTTGTCCTGGACGTACACAGATCTTCGTGGAACCGGGGAGGGGTGGCTCATGAGGAATGGAGAAATAGATTCTCTATTTGATCTTGAAGTCACTCTGATCTTCGGCTCGTTGAACTTCCTTTGGTGGAATGGCTCAAGTCCTGGTTAACAAAATAAAACGTAAACCTTTGGCTACCGATCGAACAAAATTAAAGTTTCTGTTAAGAAACCTAGGCCCAGGCCTTGCAGGTCTATTCTATGATAAGCTCCTCATCCACCTCTAGACTATATACAGGAGGAGATCCCCAACCATTGTACATACCTTCGAGAAGAAAAATAAAGAAAAGAAAGAAGTTCATGTACACAAATGGCATTCTGTGCGATCTATTGTACAAAAACAGCGTCGGCATGCGGCCGTGCCGCCAGACGCAACCGCATCCCACGCGCGCCTGCATGTGGCTGTACCACCTCGCCGTCGGCCCAAAGCCGTACCACGTGCCGCCGTGCCACCTTGCTCACAGGCGCGCCATTGTCGTGCCTGCCGCTGGCCTTGCACGACCACGCTGTCATTCGCTGTCGTCGCTCGGCTATGCACGGCCGCGTCGCCGCCAGCCCCGCATGACTGAGCTGCCTCGCCGCACGGCCGCACTGCTCCCCACCGACCCCGCAGGGTCGCACCGCGCTTCACCGCCCTACGGTCGCGCCGCCGCCTGCACGTGGCCCCACCCGCACGTTGTCAGCCTGAAGCCTTCAAGCCATCGCCGGAGCCACCCCGCATGGCTACGTCGTCCGCACATGCGTCATCGGCTCGAAGCCGCACGCACCTCGCCGCCGCACGCCCGTGCGCACGACGCGCTACCAGCTCGATGCCGCCATGTTGTCGCCATTGGCCCCGCATGGCCACGCCACCACGCCTTCGGCCCTCGCACGGGCGTGCCGCATGCGACCGCCTCGCACGCCACCGCACCCGCGCACCGCCGAGCGTCATCGCATATCGCCGGTCCGAAGCCGCACAGCTCCGCACATTCCGCCACCGGCCTTGCAAGCCGCTGCGTGCCGTGCTCCGCACCGCCATGCTGGGTCACCGTGCCAGGCAATGCCATCGGCTCTGCAGGAAGCGCCCTCATCGCCGCCTTGATGCACAAGGCAGGAGAAGCCCTACCCCTCCCCTGCTTTTTTGCCCGGTCGGTTTTGGGCCGGCATGGGCCAACAAAAGTGGGACTAGCCCAATAGAATTATGAAAAAAAAAATTTGGGCAATAGAACATTTCAAAAATTTGCAAAAAGGCCCTTGGGTTTTTCTGAAATAGCGCATAAATTCTTCCCAGAACTGAAAATTAACGCTTTAGCCCTTAGAAATTGCAGAATTCAACGAAAATTCATATTCCAGCAGAAAAGGACCTTGAGAATTCAAATTTTGAATCCTTTTGAGCATTTGAAGCATGTTTAACCCTGTTATTATTATTTTTATGCAATTTATATATTGTATTTACTATTTTGATTATCTGTGATTGTTTATATTACTTTTAATCACTGAAAATAGCAGTAAATCATGAAAAAATACATAGAAAAATTTGAGAACATTATAAGAATTTTTCTACCATTATTTCCAACCATTTTATGTAAATTACCAGTAGTGATCTTATGAACTCTTTGCATAAATATGTAGATGACTATTATCACGAATCGGGAGTTCAAAGAGCTGGCTCAGCATGGCCTGAATTACTTGACTTGGGCCTCCTCCGTGCTGCTATCAGGTTTGGCACCTCAAAGGATGCCAATCCCACTACTGAGGAAAATGATCAGGTAGTTCACTTCCTCAGACACCATCTCTGCCTAATGCTCAAGAATGAGTATATAGCGGAGAAGAACGCACTAGCTTTGTGGACTGCACTGAAGAAGCTAAAGTACACTATTCTTCCTCGGGCAGAGCAAGAATGGACCCATCTGCATTTTGCTGACTACAAGACCATGGGAGAGTACAATTCTGCTTTGCACAGAATTTGAACCAGTCTTTAATTCTGTGGTAAGGTAATCATAGACGATGAGAAGATTAAGAAAACTCTCTCTACCTTTCACCCGAATGCGGTGCAATCCATACGCAACTATCGTCAAGACGACTACAAGGAGTATGCTAAATTTATTAACAGCATGCAAGTTGCGGAAGCTCAAGATGAGGTTCTAAGGAAGAACAACATCTCACAGTCGTCTAGTAGCAATGTTGGCTATGAAGGCACTGCTAGCATCTACAAGTTGAGAAAGCCTCTCACAAAGAAGAGGGATGAGAAGGGTAAGGTCGTGGGTCGCAAGGTCGAGCCAAATGCTCAAGCCAAGAAGGGCGGACAAAGGAAGTGCGATGTCAAGCCCTATGGCCAGTAGGACCAAGAATGCTACAAATGTGGCACATGGGGGCATTGGTCACGGATTTGTCGTGAGCCACAACATATTATTGATGCTTTCAAGTCTAAGAAGAAGGACAAAGGACAGTATAAGGCACACCTCACCATTGCAGGCACAGAGGATCCACAACCACTAGTTGCACTCATGGATGTGGACAGCCTAGTAGCAGCCCCCATCACCCCTTCCTTGGACATCGTAGTGGTCGTAGCCATAGTTTCCCAAGAGGAGAAGATTGCCATGGAGCAGATTCAGGTAGAAGTAATGCCACGTCAAATGCCTATAAGGTATGGGTATGATGTTTTATTATTGAGTAATGATGAGCCTAAAACTTATTCGGAAGCGATGGTGGACCCAGGCTCTGAGTCATGGCTTCAGGCCATGACATCCGAGATAAAATCCATGCATGACAATCAAATTTGGAACTTGATTGATCACCTGATGGTGTTACGACAATTGAGTGCAAATGGATTTTTAAGAAAAAGATAGATATGGATGGAAATATTCACATTCATAAGGCACAACTGGTCGCAAAGGGTTTTGAACAAATTCAAGGTGTTGATTATGATGAAACCTTCTCGCTCGTCGCTATGCTTAAGTCTATACGGATCATTCTGGCTATTGCTACGTATTTCGATTATGAGATATGAAAAATGGATACCAAAACGGCTTTCCTAAATGAAAACCTAAATGAGGATATGTACGTGACACAGCCTAAGGGTTTTGTCGATCCAAAGGAAGCTAGAAAGGTATCCAAGCTTAAGAAATCCATCTATAGATTAAAGCAAGCATCTCGGAATTAGAACATTTGTTTTGATGAAGTAGTCAAAGGGTTTGACTTCATCAAGAATGAAGAAAAACCTTATGTTTACAAGAAGGTTAGTGGGAGCAAACTTGTGTTTCTGATATTGTATGTGGATGACATACTACTGGTTGGAAACGATATTCCTATGCTTCAATCTGTTAAAACTTCATTAAGAAATAGTTTCTTAATGAAAGATTTAGGAGGTGCAGCATATATTCTTGGTATAAGGATCTATAGAGATAGATTTAAGAGGCTAATTAGATTAAGCCAGGATATATACATTGACATGGTATTGAAACGGTTCAACTTGCAAGATTCGAATAAAGGTTTCTTGTCCATGTCATATGGTATTAATCTTAGTAAGACTCAGTGTCCTACGACCATTGATGAGCGAGACAAAATAAGTAAAATCCCATATGATTCGGCTATAGGATCTATCATGTATGCCATTCTGTATACACGACCAGATGTGTCGTATTCTCTAAGTCTTACGAGCAGATATCTGTCAGATCCAGGTGAAGGTCACTCGATAGGAGTCAAGAATATACTTAAGTACTTGAGAAGGACTAAGGAATCATTCCTTGTGTTTGGTGGTGAGGAAGAGCTGATCGTAAATGTTTACACCGATGCTAGCTTCCAAACTGACAAGGATGATTTCAGGTCATAGTCTGGGTTTGTGTTTTATCTTAATGGAGAAGCAGTAAGCTGGAAAAGCTCCATGCAAGGAATGGTTGCTGATTCTACAATAGAGGCTGAGTACATTGCGGCTTCGGAAGCTGCAAAAGAAACCGTATGGATTAGAAAGTTCATTAATGAATTGGGTGTGGTATCTAGTGCTTCCAATCCAATGGATCTCTATTGTAATAATAGTAGAGCCATTGCACAAGCTAAGGAGCCTAGATCACATCAAAAGTCCAAGCACATACCTCGACAATATCACATTATTCGTGAGATCATTGAAAGAGGTGATGTGAAGATATGCAAAGTGCACACAGATTTGTATATTACTGATCCATTGACAAAGCCCCTTTGCAACCTAAGCATGAGGTGCACACAAGAGCTATGGGTATTCGATACCTGTATGATTGACTCTAGTGCAAGTGGGAGACTGTTGGTGATATGCCCTAGAGGCAATCATGGAAATATTGTATCATATCTATGTTTGTAAGTTAATGAATAAATGTTATTCAGTTCCTTGAATGAATCATTAGTTATAGATCAACAAGTATGTGACTCGTTGGTGAAACTCTTTTAACTTATGATGATGTCGTTCTAAATGTATCCCTTATCGGATGTCACTGGTCGGAATACCAATGATCCTATCGACCAGCACATGTATTGATTGATGACCATGTTTCACCGGTCATGGATATAGGGATATCGAATCAATAATGTGAACACATATTAGAGAACATGGTGTCGGATTGACCCATCTTGAGATACTATTGAGATTGTTATGATTCTTTGTGTCATTAGTTGGTCTCAAGCAATGATGATGTATAATCTTTAGACCTGATATCAGCATGGTTCCCTACATGTATAATAGAACTCTTAGAGGTCGCCAAACGCTACTCGTAACTGGGTAGTTATAAAGGCAGCTTTCGGGTATGTTATGAAACAGTGGTGGACCCAGGATTCTTAGGATGGGTGTTCGGACTTCAGACCTAGGTTGCCCAGATATGCCGATACCAATACGTTGATACTGTGAGATGCCATCCCCTCCCCCTCAAACACTGAAACGATGATACGCATATATATAATATAATATAAAAAAATATAGGAATTAATGATTTCATATGAGGAAATGAGCGATATAAGGCGAGCATAATGACATGAATTAAACAGCAAATCATAGATATCAATGACGGTTGAGAAGGTGAAAACTATGAATAGAGCTATTTTTTGCACTAGGCTTCTTATTTTGCTGAGTTATGTTGTTATTGCAGGGTGTGGCCAAGACTTATGCTTGGTGTTTGGTCATTGTTGTTTTCTCTATTTTTCTGTTCTGAGCTGTAGTAGTTATACCGCTAAATCTTATTTTCTTCCTCTAATAGTGATCGGTAGAGGTCATGTCTTCTTTTTCAAAAAAAAAAAACCCTTGTGATTGGTCTTGGTCGTTGTTGTTTTCTCACTTTTTACATTTGATTATAGCAACTAGACTGCTATTTTCTTCCTCTAATAGTGATCGGTAGAGCTCTTGCCTTTTTTTCAATTTTTTTGTGATGCATGCCTCATCGATCCTACTCTCTTTGTTCTTTTCCCATTAGCAAGAATCCAATCTAAGAATGTTCCTTCCATAGAACAAAAATTAGCATATAAACATATGTAACAAGAGCTCAACTATCTGTTCATTGCCCAAGACAAAGATTGCATTTTTGTGCAACACCCATTAGACAGAACCAAGAAAGTAGAGGAAGAGGCTAGACTCCAGAAAGAACCAGAGCTGGAGCGGAGCAGTGTCAGGGAGAAGTGGAGTGCGCGGAACACGCTTAGATTTGGAGAGAGGACGATGACAGTGAGCTAGATATGCTACTCATGCTCCCTTTTTCCCTGTTTGTCGAGCTACCACCAACTTGCTCGCGTCGTATCTCTGTTCGCCGCATAGGTGCGCCGCCAAGACGCTAGCCTGCGCCGCCTCGTAGCACTGTGTCTACCAACTGTCGCTCGTCTTCGTAGCCCGTGTCTCTGCTCGTTCGCCACTTGGAGGTCGGAGCCCCCCACACACACACACAAACAACCACAAGATAAGAGAGAGAATAGAAGTTAGGATTTGATAGGCTGAAGTAAGAAGGAAAATGAGCCTAATGTGTTACATAGGCCCCACGCGAGGTGTAGGGAGTATGAACTAAATTCATTTGCGGATATAAATATATAGTTTTAGCCTAACTAATAATATATACAGCTAATATACCTATTATATACCAGATATTTTGAAGAAAAAAATGGGTGTTCGGCTGAACACCCTTGAACCATTGAGGATCCGCCCATGTTATGAAACATGAGGAGGGATGTGACTGGTCGGATATAGGTTTTGCCCCTCCTAACATAACAAGAGAGATATCTCTAGGCCCCTCGAAGTGGTCGGAAAAAGAAAGTGCATGGCCATGCCACTGGTGGTCAAAGAGTTCGATCACATAAGGTTATCCGACACTCAATCGAGAAAGTATTGAACAGTGCATAGATGACATAAATCTCACATAGAGTTCAAACCAGATATCGTGAAGCAAAGGGAGAATACACGAGAAGGTCATTTAGTTCGACTAGATACTAACTAGTCATATAGAGATACGAGCTAGTCGTAGACTGGTCGAACGTAATCACTAAGTGGTCGAAACCTGATCGTAAGGAGTTACAAACTAGTCATGACTAAATATGTACTAGTCGTATAGAGATACGAGCTAGTCGTGAGCGATGAGGACCTGGTCGTAGATCATATTGCATTAAGGTTCGTCCGATATAATTTATGTGTATTTGGGAATCGTTATGTCCTACTAGGAACCACTAACGACTCGTGATCAGAAAGGAATTTTCGAATCACAACCGATTACACATGAACCTACAGGGTCACACACTTAACGGGTTGGAACAAAACGTGTTCAAATAGGATCCGTCATGGGCATTATATAAGGAGATGCTTGAGGCTGTTGAAAAGGGGACGACATACGAGAGGCACAAAAGGCGTGACTTGAGTTGCTCCACTGAAACCCTAGCCGCCATCTTCCTAAGAGCCTTATTGTACATGTTGGTGCTATCACAACGGCGTACGGTGTTTCTTCCCTAGACGTGTGGATACCATAGAGATGCTACTGCGGTTGCTGTTGCGCTTGAGGACGATCCGCGATCTTCACAAGGAACTTCCGAGGTTGCTGGAGGAGACGATCGACTCGCAAGGACGTTGGACGATCGACTATGACTACTGCATCAACGCGCTCTTCGTTGGACTAGGCTGCACCGACTCTTCTTCCGCTGCACTGCGCATCTGGTGGTAACGATCTGTGATCACCTACTTGTTTGGCTTCTTAGTTTACGTGGTAGAATTTTTTGAATTGTTGCTATCGTAGCCTGCATGTATCCCTTCACATGGTCCATACACTAGTGACCCCACCAAGCATTCTCTTTATCCTTTTCTGGAATTCTTTTACTTCTTGAAAACCCATAAATCTTAGTGGTCCCACATGTCATACACTCAGCTATTTTCCAATATTCCCGAAATAAAATATTATGAGAATATTCTGTAGACTCCACCTGTTAGTTTCTCTCTCCTTTTTCTTTTTCAGCATTTTTCTTTCCAATAAAATTTTCGAGAGCTCGTTCTTTCTCATACGAACTCCGATTGAACCCATTCAAGTTTCTAAATTAATCTAAATTCAAGATCTATCTTCTAGTACCATTAATTTTAATTTGGAGTTTATTTGATTTGTCTTTTCAATTTTCTCGCTTTTTCTCTCGTTAGACGTTGACGTTCCGAAATCGTCTGAATGAGCCGAAGGTCAAGGACGTAGAAGATCGAAGATAAAAAAAATAGAAACATTGCTATAGTAAGGAAAGTTGTACCTTTGATCATGTTGAACCCAGTTTTCCAAAATTACTTTGATTCAAACTATTGCATGATATTTCAAGTAGTTAATTCTTTAAGTGTTATGGGATTAGTTATTCACTCATTTGATTATATCCACCTTGCCTATTGTATTGCCCTGATTTTTTATCACCATAGCTTGGTTAATTATTAGTTGGTATTCTCATAGCACCAACATGGGTTGGTTAGATATGAATAGTCCGCTTAGCCATGCAACGGGTCGTTGATATCATTTGAGTTGCAAATATAAACTTGACTAAGTGATTATGGAACTTGTTTAAAACTGTGTGCAGTGTGCTATTACTCATTGATGACATGTGTTGCACTTAACCAACAGGGTGGGAAAAGATTTAAACTAAGTCGAGTGGATGGAACTATGTGATATGGTGGAACTGTGGATTGGAAAATATAAAATCTTGGTAATGTAGTTAGAAATTGGCAGTATCGCCTTGATCAATTAAGGACATAACTTTGTGCACCATTGAACTGAGCCACAGCTGTACGACCACATGCCTGGTATGGGACAAACTTAACTTAGTAAGCTATGGAATCTTGGCATTAACTACTCAGGCATGCAGGACATATTGTGTGCAAGGGTGGAGGTGTGTACCGCTGTGGTAGGGAAACATTTATGAACGGTTCACCGTCTTAAGGTCCAACGATGTGCGTCGCACAAAGCGCTGTGGTAGGATTGATATGATGGTAAAACACATTGGGAGGGTCAATTGTCAAAGTGAAGTTTCGGAAAGGTTTTGTTGTGATCAGTTCCGTACAGGTTGATTGCATCTTGTAGGTAAAGTGTACAGACCTCTACAAAGTGTTAAACAATCTATTCGAATAACCGCTTCCACAGTCATGGACATGCTTGGGGATTTTACACGAGGGGTAGATTTTCATAAAACAATTAGGAGGGGTAGCTGTGTGAGTAAACAAACTTATGTAGCTGTGTGAAACAAACTGATTAGGTTATGTGAATTTTGTGAAAATACTTGTTAAAGTTATTATTGTTATTTGTTTTAAATTACGCTTTCAATCTATTATTCATATTCAACTACAACTATTGCTTTTATGCAAAAGAACCATAGATGATATATCCTTTGAAATAAGCCATTATCTATAATTGCATTCTGTGGTGGACTTGCTGGGTACTCTATGCACTCATTCTTGCTATAAACAATGTTGTTCAGTTAAAGAAGGCTACAACAGTTCATTGTCGGTCAACAAGGTCTACTTCAAAGATCGTGGAGAACTAGGTTGTGTTTCCCCAGTCGATTGCCGGTGTGCATATGGATGGGCTTCACTGAAGTTATTCTATTACCTTCCACTGTAGCTTATTTGAGTACTCGCCTTCGAGGCATTAATTGTAAGCTTTGACTTTAAGGTTATTACTCTGATAATTATTGTTATTTGCCTATTCTTTAGTTATCTTTGCATATGGAATGGTATTTCATTGATGTTACCACTGTGTGCACTAGCATGATAGCGTGATCCTGGACTAGTGCAGTATACACAGAGGGTCCAGATTTACATATTTGGGTCCCGACAGCATAGGATATTATACACTACTAGAAAAGGGGTATTTCCCTATTTCTAGGTGGTCTAGGTGGTCGGGAAAATTTAATTTGTCTGACGGTTAACCGTCAAAAAAATATTTGCTGACAGTTTTTCCATATTTTCCTGACGGTTTTATGAACTGTCCATAAAAATCATTTGGCTGACGGGTGATAACCGTCAACAAAAATTAACCTGACGGTTCAGCAATAACCATCAACAAAAATCATCTTTGTGACGGTTTTCGCCCGTCGGGTATCTAGTTTACATGACGGGGCAACCGTTACCGTCAAGTATATTAAACCTGACAGTTTTTTCCATTACCGTCAAGTATGTTAAACCTGACGGTTCTAGTACCGTCAAGTATGTTAAACTTGACGGTTTTTGCCCGTCGGGAAATTGGTTTTCACGGTGTCAAAACCAACGCCAAAATGATGTCGTTCCTGTCAGCAAAATTATGATTCTGGCAACCCACTAGCAGAAATTGTCAATTCATATATTCATACACATTCACGCATCATATAATTCACAATACACATCCATGCATTACTCCATACACAAATAAGAAGGTCAAGCTTATCGTTTCAAACCCAATACCATCCATACAGTTCACTTGTAGAAAGCAATCCGCACAAAAGATATCTAAAAGTCCAGTCCTACCACAATACACCTAAAGACTAATATCACATACAAGTCATGTAAGTACATCTAAAAGTGCAGCAATACCATGTTCAACTATTCAAAAGAGATAGCAAGACATCATCAAAGTTCATGTAGACAATTAGTTGCATCTGTCGCGGTCGATGTTGGTATCATGGTTGTTGCTGCCATTAATGTCAGCATTGTAGTTGTCGCCATCAATGGCATTGTCATCTGGTGCTGAGCCCACATGGGAGGATCCAATCCCAGTCTTGGTCCCTTCCTGTAAGATGAATAGAGTAGGCCAACAATAGATTTTAGTAAAAACATGAAAGGAAACCATAAAAGGGCATTAGTTAGACCAAGAGGAGAAGAGCTTACCATAAAAGATCATTTTTTGAAAAACAATGATGTAATGTACCTTGATCTTGTTGATCGGACAATAATGCTGTAATTTTGTCCACTAGTTCCTGTAGACCATAGCAAAACACAAAACCCAAATGGTTGATAAACATTTCCAATATATAATACTACAAAGCACAGAGAAGTTAATTAATAACAAAAGTATGTTTATGCCATTGACATGTGGAGGCCTTGAAAATCCAATCAATTCCACATTTTCCCACAGTAAAAGGGAGCATCAATATATATGAGCAAGGGATGTAAAATAAAGCAATAACTAGAATTTATTGTGTAATCTGTTGTTCTTGGTAAATAAAGAAGGCGTTGCAAGTGAGAAGAAGGGGGCAAGTTTTGGGTATTGGCACGACGAATTGACAGTTTTGCGGACCCTAATCGGCTACTGGTCTGGTTACAAGAAGAAACAATCAACATGTAAGAATGGGAGTGTAATCGAACCAGCTGATGTTATGTTATGTTATGGGCACAAATCAAGCAGGGGCTTTAGAAGAACACACTCGGAGTCGGATAGCAGAGGCGGGAGGAATGGCGTGGCGGTGGTTCAAGAAGGTTCCAGATCTAAAGCCAACTTTCATTCATAATGTTGACGAATGTGATCATGCAATTGAGTTCTACTTATTGATACAAGAGTGCTCAGTACAAAATACAAAGAATAGTATCATCACAGCACACAAAATGTAAAACAAATGACTAGCAGATGACATTCGACGATGAATACAAAGTTCTTTGATAAAATTCTAAGTTCTTTCAACTACATGGACACATACAACTAAATTATTTCAACAAGTACTCTTGCTAAATAAATATTTTAACAAGAGACACATCATTAGAACATAAACAAAATTAAAGTCATCAACCTGCCTAGGAGAAAACAATAAAGTGGGTTCAAACTAGAAATTTAATGATGCATAGCAAGCAAGACCATTTTTGCGTTATCAATGACACACCTTTTAATAAAGGAATCCTTTCATAATCCATAGGTCAAGTCATGTTCTATACTAGAAAGTTGATTTGAGCCCCTTCATAATACAAATCAATGATTTATTAGTCAAAGATTAATTTTATAGCTCAAGGACCATGGTATATATAGCAAGTATTTGAAAACATGCATTGCATTTATTATGGCCTAAACTGCTGTCTTTCCCTCCTCTTGACAGAACAAATAGCCCATTTCTATATTTGCTTATATGATCAGAAGAGCACAAGCTGGATAAGAAGAGCATAATGGAAATTCTATGTTGACTCGGCTGAGTGTGCATCTGTTAGTTTAATCTTGTCATATTTACTTTGTTATTTAGTTTGTGTCATCCTGTATTCACATGACACCGTGCACCTGTTAGCACGTTTGAGTTTACAACACATGCGTCTCCACTTTATAACCGTCTCTAGCGCCACATAACTGAAAATAGATAGTCCGTAAATGGAATGAAAATGAGATAGATTCTTTCCAATTAGTCATTGAACATACACAAACAAAGTTGGAACTACAAAATGGAGGGGGCCTGGTTTAATAGCAGCAATATGGAAGCAAGTTCGTCTGCAACTACCACCTTATAATGTTAAAATATTGATACAGTATACCTGCATTGACGAGGAATAAAATTCTTCGCAACAACTGTCTTTCCTCTATCAAGTCTCATCCGCAGTTTCCCAATACAAAGAACATGGAAAGAATATGTAGGCTGAGCGATTCCATCACTCAAGAACGACCTGTCGTATGGGGCAAAACAAGGGTACTATGAAAACAATGACCTGAAGATACTAATTTGCTTGATAAAGGTTCCACTACTACAGAAAGCCTCATCACAGACGGTTCGGAACCGTCATCACAGACGGTTTCCAACCGTCTGTGTAAAAGTACGTTTGTGATAACAGGCGGTTATCACAGACGGTTTTTGAGCCGTCTGTGATAAAAGCTATCATAGACGGTTCGGAACAAGAGCCGTCTGTGAAAACAGGTATCCAAACCGTCTGTGATAGCTTTTTTGATTGCAAAAAAAAAAATATTGTCATTTTTCATGGATACACTCATACACATACACTGCCATTTCCGAAGCCTCCCAAACATGGATTCATTGATACACATACATGGATTCCCAACTCCTAAGCCTCCCAATAGATTTCTCAAGCCATGGATTCATGGATACACGCATACACTCGATCATATATAAGTATCAACAGAAGTAGAATCTGGAGGAGAATCTAACAGAAATCTGGATATGAACCTAACACAAGCATCACAAGCTCGTACATACAAATCTGGATCTGAATCTAATAGAACCTCATATACAAAAGTACCAACAGAACCTCATATACCAGAGACATCGACGTCGGAGGAGGACTGGAGGAGCTCGGCGTCGGCGTCAGAGGAGGACTAGAGGAGGTCAGCGTTGGTGTTGGCGTCGACTCTCAACTGTTGGGGAGGAAGACCACGTTGTAACACCCCAGCCTGAGAAAGGCCTGGAATGCTACTAAACTGACACTATAACCATTTTAATATTGATACAATTCTCTAAAATCCGACAGAACCTCCTTTGTTTAGTTACTAAACCAGCGGTTCCAACCTTTAAATGTAGCATAGTTAAGTAATCCAACATCCAGCATAATCAAGAGACCACCAAAACTATGCTAATCATCACTATATCTTCCATAGCATGCCAAACGACTACAAGCATAAACAAAAGGACATCCATGATCCTCTAATCAACTCTATTACAAATTATTCCAAGCAGAGGGAGTAATCATAAAGAAATCTTTAAGCAAGTTTCTCTTCTACTAAATTATCAATCTATCAATTCAAATGTGAGTAGTTTGTGCCATTGTGCAAACGCTCTAAGTCTTACTCCCTCCCATGCATGTCGTTCTTGTAAAGGGGTACCTAAAACACAACAACGACAAGAGTGAGTCCCAAGACTCAAGCAAGTACAACAAATGGCAATAATAACATAAACAACTGTAATCATCAACATCCATCTACAATCTCTATTATAAACATGTCATATGCTCATGCTATGCAGGATGCTCAAGTGCACTTTATCTTTCTCTTTATCTTTTGCATTTTACCGGTAATGCAAAGTATGCAACCGTCGCTGCATACCCATGCATGTGCTCGCAAGCGCAGGGACCAATTGCCCAATACTCCGCAAGTAAAGGGGACCTCAAGCCCACACTCCACAAGTGTGGGGACCATAAGCCCATCGTTTTCATGATGGGGACCTCTTTTCAATGCCCACATTCCATGAATGTGGGGACCTCAAGCCCGTCATCTACATGACGGGGACCTCGAAAATGCTCAGTCACCACGTGACCAAGCCTCCAATATGATAGCATGATGCACATGAGCAAAACTTTAAACCACCATAAATTTGTATTCACAACAACGTCATACATGAATACACTTATTCATACTTCTAGCATTCATCATCGTTGACATTCATAGCACTCTAGCATCCATGAATAACACATATATTCATAATACTAGCAAACATGAACAATCACTCATGAATAACAATTAATCATATCTCCAGCATTCACCATTCTTAATCATACATATCACACTATCAACCATGCATTGCTAATATGTATCAAAATACTAGCACTCTCTATCAACCATTCATAATTATTCTATCAACCAGAGTACTTGCCTTAACCGCGTGAGAACGGAGGATATGCAGAGGGTGCTGCCTCTGGGACCAATCCCCTACCTAAAAAAATACATTTAAAAGCTTTCTAAGACAACATTAATGGAACAAATAAACCATATGAGCAAGCACGAAATAGCAAAAGCTTGTAACACGACCCCGACTCCAATTTCCTAAATGCTGAACTGACCCCTCTGTAAACAGTTGTATTCAAAAATTCGTATCTTTTAGTACAGGAGTCCAAATGAGGTGATCTTAGACTTAATTGAAAGGTAATAAAATTTCTCAATTAAACCTAGTTGGTGAGCCTCCCTGATTCGACCATATAAAATCACTTTTAAGCTGATTAACAAAACATCGATTTCACGTCAGACTTTCTGGACAGAGCACTAAAACTATCATAACTTTCAGCTCGTTTATCCCAATTTCACGTTCTTGTACTTCCCTGAAAGCTACGATAATTATCTACAACTTTTGTTATACTGAGATCCTCTAATTCTCTCTTTAACTGATCGCAAAGGTCAGATTACTAAAACCTGTCAAAATACTGACAGATTCGCGGAACAGTCGCACTAATAATATCATAACTTTTGCTACAGAGGTCCAAAAAATACGATCTTGCACTTCATTGAAAGCTATTGACGTCCTCTACACCTTTCTAGGAGATGACAAAGACTGATTCCGCACTTAACTACATCAAAATGTCCCTCTAACGTGATATGCCCTTAGACGACAGAATTACCGACATAGAACAATTAAGTGCTAAAGCATCTAAACGAGGGAAAAACGAGGTTGCCCTTGAAGAACCGATTGCCGGGCACGACGCGCACCCACCAGCGAACTCTCCCCCCCCCAAAGATGGTCCTGTTCCCCTCACCTTCTTCCTCCTCCAACAGCCGGGCACCTCCAGCGATCTCCTTCTTGGCCAATCAATCTCCCGGGTGATCGCCTTCTTTCTCCAATTGGGCCGGCCACTGTTCATGGTACTGTAATGGCGGCGGGTACTGTAGCACGCCATGCTACAGTACCACCTCTAGGGTTTCCTTCCTATTTTTATTGGTAGTCAACCCCTCATGGGCCTAAATGCTGTGGGCTGGAAGCCCATAGCCCAAGTTGTCGAAATTATGCATAAATCCCCCTCTAATCTCCTGTTAAAATAAATTTTTTTCTAATTGGTCCTTGTCTCTAATTTATTTCTTCTCTCTCGAATACATTTGGGGTATTACACACGTCGAAGGTTGGGGACTGCGGGAGAAAGGGAGGACCGGAGCCTGGAGGTGTGCGGGGCCCGTGGAGCTGGGAGGACCGGGAGCAGGCTACGGCGGAGCTCGAGGAGGACTACGGAGCAAGGGAGGACCGATCGAGAGGAGGACCGGATCTGCGAGTGCGAGACGGCGCCTGAGGAGGTCGGCCATAATATATAAGGACATAATTTGCCTCCGCGCGCGCGTTCAAAATTTTCAAATTCCGTCTTTGCGAATCACGACGGTTTCATACAAAACCGTTTGTGATAACTCATCACAGACGGTTCTTAATACGAACCGTCTGTGATAAGTACCTCATCACAGACGGTTGGTATTAAGAGCCTGTAACATCCCCATTTTGGCTTGTGTTTCAAATGTAAGAAATTGAGGGTAAATTAAAACTTTTCTTACACCCTTGTGCTTTTGAACTTTTCTGAAAATTCTTGTAAAAGAATTTTGGAAAATTCAAAATCAAAACCCTCATTTATCAAGTCAACAACCTCCTTGGTCAAATCTTATGTCAAAACCCTTGGTAATAATTTTCCCTGGGTTCTAGGGTTGCTTGGTAACACCTCTGAATTATTTCATAATTTTTGGAAATTATTTGAAATATTTTAGAGGCAAGTCAAACTCTTGAATTAGCCTTCGAATTTCTTGAGAAAATCCCAGTGCACAAAAATCTCTGGAAATTTTATGGAAGGTTAATCCTTAAGTCAGGAAGCTCCAGTTAAAATTTCATAAATTTTAGAGTTGATTTGATACCTCAATTAAATCCCCAAAATTTCAGTTCAAAAATCAAACCCTAACTGGTTTGCACTGTTCCTCGGGTGCGAGTCAGGCTCGGGCTCGAGTCACTTGACTCGGCCGAGCCAACTAACCGCACCCCAGCGCGATTCAAGCGGCGTGCGCCTTGCCCCACCGTTGGATCTCCATCGGGCGGTTGACATTTGTGCGAGGGCGTCTTGACGCGATCGCGTGTCGCCGTTAGATCAAAATCGGACCTTCGCCGCGTCGTCTCCTTCCTCGCCGCCGCGCGCCGCGCGGTCACCATGGCGAGCGAGGTGGGCGGCGCGGCACCGCCCCGTCCTCGCCCCCACCAACGGGTCTCCGTATTTAATGCACGTCTTTCGTCCTCCTCAAAGTCGTCGTGCTCACTGCTCCCCATCGTGCTCAGCCCCCATGCGCGGATGGAGCATCCGAGGCTTGTTGCCGTTGCTCCGGGTCCTTCTCGCTACTTAAGCCCCATCTTTCCCCTTGGCTTCCTTTACACACCTGTGAGCTCTCCCTTGCACCCACTGCACTCGTGGAGCTCCCAAAACACCGCAATCCTTCGGCGCCATTGTTGCCGCGGAGCTTCTCGGTGAACCCGGTGCTCCGGTGGTTCCTCGGCTCCCTCCTTGCTCTGTTGCTTCTCCTCACCTCGGTGGTGCTTAACCCCACTCCATTTCGGGTTGCTTGACGGGAGCACGGGATTTTGGAGTTTCCCAAATCGCCGCGAGCACCTTTCTTCGTCTCCAGCGCGGTGAGTCCTCCTCCCTCCGATTCCTTGCTCACGGTAGCGATGCAGGTCGTTTGGAATCCATCTTGATGACGCGGTGTGGTTGGTTTTGCTCGGCCGTCTTCCCGCGTCATCTCCCTCGGTCCGTCGCGAGCTTAAATCGCCGGGCGCTCCGACCGCCTTTGCACCTCCGCGCCCGTCAGGTAGCTCCCTGCTAGTCCCTAGATGCTCGGGCACCGCTTGAATGGACCGATGCGGAGCTCTTTTGCTGCTTATCATCGTCATCATCTTTGCCGTGCCGCCCCTCTCCTTCACGTCACCGCTCTGGTCCACCACCGCCGGTGTAAGTGGTACCAGAGGGTGCGCAATGCTATTGCGCACCCGTTGCTAGCATCCTCTCGCACCGCCGTGCCTTTGGTCGCCGGCGATTGGCCGGCGAAGCTCTCGGTCGCGTTGTCGGACGCGTCAGCGCAGTGCGCGACGTGGCCCAACGTGCGCCGTCCATCCTTAGATCTGCGGTCAAGATTTCGTGTGTTCTGTGCGGTGTGCTGTGTAGCGTTGATTGTGAGCCGTCCATCTCACCATCGACGGTCCACAGCAGCGGCCTCTTTCTCGCGCTTTTTGAATTCAAACGCGTCGGCGTGGTTCAACCTGGACCGTTGGATCCAAGATCAACGGTCCACCGTCGCTGACCTCGCGCGGGCGCGAGCGCGCTGTCCAGAGCGCTCTGGGCCGTGTGATGCTTGATCAACGGCTGGGATTGCGAAAGCATTCGTTCGGTCCGAATGCCCTCTCCATCTGGACCGTTGGATCTTGATCCAACGGTGAGCCTCGGTGGGCGTTGTGGGTGTGTGCTGTGCGCGCCGTGCGCGTGGGCCGTCCGATCCAGGATCGACGGTCCCTATTCAGCCACGTCGTAATAGCCTTTATGAGTTTCCCGAAAACTTATTTGCAAACTGAAAAAGGTATTAAACTTCAAAAATACATCACTAATTCATTTTAAACCCAAATCGGTTGATTCAAATTTTGTTGGCTTTAGTTTGAACTGTACTTTAATCTAAAAATGAATAGGAGTTTAGTTCGGCTCCAGAAAACAGATTTTAAAATTGGTTTAGAAATAGATTTTACTTGTTATTCTAAAATTGGCAATTAACTTGTAAATTGCATAACTAATTCTCTGAAAATCAAATTTTAGTGAAACCAATTTTGTTAGCTTCCTATTAGGAATTACTAAATGATAAAATTGGTTTTAGGCATATTACTATTTTTAACAAGATTTCACATGCAATTTAATTTTGTTCCTTTTCATGACTTGAAAAATCATAAATCTTCCCATATAACTCCAAATGACCTGAAATTTTATATGGCTTATCACTATACCAGTAGGTAGCTACCATAAAAGTTTCAGCTTCAAAATCTTTCTAGAAAATATTTTTGCTACAGTACCTAATTATGGCCGAAAATAGGTTTTTAGGGAATATCTTTTGCACCACAAATCCAAATTATATCTTGACTTGGGCACAATGGTACGTTGATGTGATCTGTTGGGTGTGTGTGGAATGGTGCCTAAGTCCCCAAGGACCGAGTTACTTGTGTCACTAAGCCAAGCGCTTATTGCATGCTAACCACACGAGGGGGATATGGAACCTCTCTTGACTAAGTACTTTGGGAGGTGTTAATTATGAGCTGGTTGGTGGGTGTGTTCTTGTGTGTGTGTGTGTTTGTGGTGTTGGAGGGGAGCATTAGCAGACCGGTTAGGCTGTCTAATGTGTCTTTCTCCCGTGGGTTGCGGCTCTTAATTAGCATCGTCCATTGGAAAGCGTCTTGTTAGACTTAGCCATGCCTGCATACCAAAAGAAGTGTGCTAACCGTGGCTGGTGGAAAGGCGGTCTATCGTGTGGGTACATTGGTACACCCCTTGTAACATCCCAATTTTTTGAGCTTCAAAATCTTTTAAATAGTTAGTAGGAAGAAAATTCACCATTTGAATTTTATTTGAATTTAATTTCAAAAGCTTAATATTGGACTTTACAATCAAAAACATTTAATGTGCATAATCCCAACATGAACATTAACCAAAACTATTTGATTTGGGTTCTATGTGCTCAGATATATTTTCTAGATTTTTCTAGAATTTTTCTGAGTTCATTTGCTATTTTCTATTGCTTATTTGAATTTCGGGTAATTTATAAAATAGAAAACCTATTAAAATCTCAGAAAAGCCTCTCGGGTCGAATCTCTCTCCTCCGGCCCGTTTTCCTTCGCTCACGGCCCGACTCGCGCGGCCCAGCTCCGCGCGCCGCCTCCGTCTGTGGCGTGTGGGTCCCACACGTCAGTCTTCGCCGCGCGCCCGCTTCTTCCTCGCGGCGGCGCGCGCGTCGCCATGTTTCCGAGCTCGAGCCTCGTGCGACAACGCCTCCTTTCCAATTGCACCCCTTCTAGAAAACGCGTAGAATCTTATCCCCAACCTCCCCGCACCTTCTCGGATCAAAACCAAATCCCGGATTCGTCTCTAATTCCGTTTTCTTGCGAAGCCGTCTCGGACTCTTTTTAGGGTTCGCCGCCGCGCCTCCTAGCCCTCCCGACCTCCTATAAAGGCCCCGAGGATCACCTCTCTCCGCATCGAAACCCCAAACCCCGTAACCCGAGAGCCCTGCGCGCCGTCCCGCCGATTCTAGGGTTTTCACCGCAGGACTCGACGAGCTCTTCCGCCGCCGTCAGTGCCGTCCAGAGCTCGCCGACTGCACCACCAAAGATCGCACGAGCATAAGCAATCTCTTGGTGCCATCCACTTCGCCGGAGCCGCGGAGCCCACGTCCGACGATCGAAGCACTCGCCGCCTAAACCTCGCCGCCGGTGCCACCGCGTCTCGACCACCCGTGAGTGCACCCACATGTGCGCAATAACACGGGCTACGTCCCGTACCACTCACCTCCGGCGAGACGCCGCCGTTCGCCGTTGTCGGGCGGTCCAGAGCACCACCAGTCTCCGACCAGCCACGTGGCTCGCCACCTCGTGATCGTGCTGCGTGTCGTCCGTGTCGGCGACCGTCGGCTCACACGCGTGTTCGCCCGAGTCGGACCGACCAGCCACCGTCGGCGGCGTGTCGCGGCGTGATTGGTCCAACTTCGCCCACGTGGCGATCCACCGGATCCCACTTCGAGGCTCGGTAGACCCAGTCTACCGTGAGCCGTGTCACCGACAGGTGGGACCCACCTGTCAGGCCATCTGTCACCCCGTCCGAACGTCTCCGATGACGTCAGCGTTGCGCATTATTCCGATTTTTCTTTAGAAAAATAATTCGGAAATTTCAGAAAATCCAAATTAGGGTTTCTTTTAGATTTTCAATCTTCCAAAGCTCATAACTTTTGCATCCTAACTCCGATTGAGCCCATTCAAATTTCTAAATTTGTATAAATTCAAGCCCTATTTATCTGAGATTTTTATTTAATTTTTGGAGTTTGTTTTGCCCCTGTTATTTATTTGTTTTGTTTGTTTTTGTTTCGTTTGCGAGTAGAGGTCGATTCGTCGGGAAATTTCGTTGAAGAAGGAGCACCCCAAGATCAAGACCAGTACATAGACCTTTTCCAAGGCAAGTCATACCTTTGATCATCTTGGACCCAGTTTTCAAATTACTTTGTGTTAAATTAATGCATTCTACTTTAATTATTTATTTAAATGCTTTGGGCATAGTTATTATCCAAATTGTTATCACACCTTGGCCTTGTATGTCATATTTCCTTGTCACCCTAGATTGGTTACTAGTTGGTATTATTATAGCACCAACGTGGGTTGGTTAGATGCGAGTACAATTGCTTAGCCATGCCACAAGTCATCATCATATGTAAGTTGCAAATATTAATTATGACTAAGTGACTATGGAACTTCGTGTAAAACTGTGTGCTATGTGTTATTACTTCGTGATGGCATGTGTTGCACTAAAACCAACTGGGTGGTAAAGAATTTGAACTGAGGCAAGTGGTGGAGACTGTGTGACATGGTGGTCTATGTGATGGGAATGATGGTCTTTGTGACTTAGTTAGAAAATGGAAGTCTTGCCTTGGTCAATTAAGGACTTAACTTTGTGCGCCATTGAACCGAGCCTTCATCAGACGACCACATGCAGTATGGGACGAGCCTAACTTAGTAAGTTATGGATTCTCGCATTGATGTTCGGTGGTAGGTTAGGCTTTGTGATAGGTTGGAGGTGTGACTACTTGGTGGTTGCATCACGGGAGGATTAAATGTCCCCGTCCAACGGTGTGTGTTATGCATGGGCTTTGTGATATGTATAACGGTTTGTAAGCGCCTTTGGGAATGTCAATGTTTGAGATGAAGTTTCCAGCTGTTTTGTTACGATTGGTGCTTGCTACACTAGTTGTATCTTGTGGGTAAAGTGTACAACCTCTGCAGAGTGTTAAATTAATCTATTCGAATAGCCGCGTCCGGGTCATGGACATGCTCGGGGATTTCACACGAGGGGTAGTTTTTCTAAAATATTGGGATGGGAGCTGTGTGATCTCAATCATATGGCTATGTGAAATAACCTGTTTAGCTGTGTGTCTTTGTGGAAACAAATGTTAAAATTATTATTGTCTATTTGTTTTGAATTATGTTTTCAATCTATTATTCGTATTCAATTGCAAATGTTGCTTTTATGCAAAAGAACCACAGAAGCCTTTTATTTGGAATAAGCCTGCATCTATGCATTGCATTCTGTGGTATGATTTGCGAGTACGGTTGTGTACTCACGCTTGTTGTAAAACTTGCGCCCAAACCTACAGAAGAGGAGGAGTCTACGCCTGCTTTTGAGGAGGAGTTCGCCAAGGTGATCGTTCGTTAAGGTCCGGATCCCGCTTGGTTGCCCGTGGTGAATTGGTGGGATCTACGCTGGAGTTTTCCGTTCATTGCTTGTTTATTTCTGTTAGCCCCGTGGCTTAATAAGTGTAAACTCGACCTTAAGGTCAAAACCCTTACTTGTTATTCAAACTAATCGTTTACTTTATTTATCGCTTGTGTGGATCGATATTTACTGTGTTAACCTGTGTGCACTAGCGTGATCTGGACTAGTGCGGTATACACGAGGGTTCCGAATCGTAATTTTGGGTCCCGGCAGAGGTGGTATCGAGCCATACCGATCAGAGGTCTTGACCTTAGTTAGATTGGCCGTCTTTAGAGTGTCCAAACTATTTTCTAAAGGAAAATTAACTTGCAAAGTTAATTGATTGCTTAACTCTTCTCATGTCTCTCTCGCCTCAACTTTTGCTATAATCTTTTCTCTCCCGCCGTTTGAAAGTTGCTCTTACCACTGCTCGTCTGCCTTGACAGATGCCTCGCCGTGAGCTATGGTGAGCGCCTTTGGAGGTTATCTTCGAGCTTTGGAAGTCGCTGCGAGTTCTTGGAGGTTTTGATCGTCCGTACGCGTCGACAACAATGGGCGGTGAATGGACAAAACCGTGGGTGATCGTCATCGACGATCTACGCCAGAGGAACGACAAGGCAAGCCAACCTTCGCACGTCTCGTGAGGAAGATCACTTGGTGGAAGGTATCCGAGTCGTCGCGCTTGGTCATGCTTCGTATCTGCAACATCTACGCACGGGAGCTTGAGGACACCGTCTTCCGTTACCACCCCGAGCTGCGGTGTGGACTTGCCAAAGACGCTACCCGTCCACAGAAGGAGAGAGCAACGCTACAGTCGTGCACCTCGCCCAGTTCGTGGCCGCCCAGGAGGAAGCTTTGGAGAGGACTATCACGGAGTTGGATCATGTCTATGAAGCCTTGCAGAGAGCTGAAGAGAAGGTCGCCACTCTGCAAGAGATCCTCTACGACCAAGTTCCCGAAGAAGAGAAGACCAGGAGGATTCGAAGAAGATCGGAGGAAGGCCCAGTTGAGCCCAAGAAGATGCAGAGCCGGAGGAGCCGCGGAGCGGTTGCATCGGAACGCTGTTCGCTGCACGATTCGAGGCATCGGGATCGGTTGCCAAGATGCGGCTCACTTCCGAGTCTCACACCGTCGGGGCGTCGCGCGATTGTGGAGGCTTTCTCGAGTAGTTGGTCTTAGTTCCGCCAGCTTAGCCGATTTGCTTTAGTGAGTCGCCTTTAGGCGGTAGTTTTGTGTGCTTAGGTCGTTGTTTCTTTTTGTGTGCGAGTATGAGCTGCAAGGGCCCTTAGGCATTTGTTGCAGCCATGCTAAGACCCTAAGTAATAAAGGTATTTCATTGGAGTTTCTTGAGCTGTGTTTTGTTGGGTTTAACCTACTTCCCCCTGCTTAGTTCTCAACTTATCTTGTGCTTGCTACCTTATCTAACCTATAGAGCTTCGCCAGATGGTTCAAACTCGTCAGACTGCTGCAAGTGGTTCCGGTACCCCAGCACCGAGAAGCAATGAGCAACCAGCCGTAGGAGCAGTTCCGCCACAAGCACCCCCAATTGACTTGCAAAACTTTGGAGCTTTCATGGCAGCACAAACTCAGCTCATGAATACCATGATGACCCAGATGCAAGCTATGCACAACCAGAACAACAACAACCATCAATATGGAGCCCCAGCTGCTCATGGTCACCATGGACCATCCAAACTTGCAGAATTTATGAGGACTCGTCCACCAACCTTTTCTGGACACGTCTCTCAAGTGGAAGCAGATGATTGGCTCAGAGTTATTGAAAGAAAGTCGCGATCACTCGGTCGGCGATCGTGAAAAAGTTACGTATGCCACTCACGGATGGAAGGCACCGTGCTTTGAATGGTGGGAGAACTTCGTGCCGCCCATGAGGCGCCACGAGATATCACACGGAGGAATTTTACGCCGCTTCCGCCAATATCACGTGCGTAAGGCATTATCGATCCAAGAAGGATGAGTTCTCGCGCTCTCAAGCAGGAGCTATGTTAGTGTCGACTACCTCAACAAGTTTTCTCGCTAGCTCGCTATGCAATGGAAGATGTAGCCACGGACAAGGCCCGCCAGAGTCGCTTGAAGGGACTAAACACCGGACTACAAGTCGGTTTGATCGCCCATACTTTTCCGATTTTCAAGAGTTGGTCAACAAAGACTTTGTTTTGGAGGACAAACGCAAGGAACTGGAGGATAACCAGAACGCCGGATGGCTCGGCAAGGAAACCATCAATCACGGCAGAGCAAGAACAATGCAAAGACACGGTTTAGCGAGTTTCCACCCTGCACTTCGTTGAGCACTGCACCAACTTCAAGACTCGTCCGGGCTGCTCGAACTTCCGCAACCACGCACTGTCAACCCCAATTCAGAAGCAACCAAAGAGAGCGCACTAAAGGTCCATTACGCTGTCGTCGGCCCGGACATTTGCCAACCGGTGTCGCAAAGGGGAACAATCACTCTAGTGCGCTTCAACCTTGGAGCTCGCCATCCAAGACACCAACACGTGCATCAACCAGGAGCTTCACAAGTTGCGGTCAAGCCGAGGAGCGCCACGATCCGTGATCGAGGCCGTGTCAACCACGTCACTCGGAAGGAGCCCAGAATCACCGGACGTCGTCTGGGTAAGTTCTCGTTAACTCGAAGACCGCATCGCTTTGTTTGATTACGGAGCTTCGCATTCGTTTGTTTCGGAATGTTTGCAACCAAAAATAAATTGGAAGTTATGCAACTTAAGCATACTCGTAGTCGATCGCTGGAGCGAGCTAAGTACTAGAGTGGGATGTTTAGGAGCTAAGTTACTCATAGCTGGAGTTGAGTTTCTAGCCAACCTAATTGTTCTAGACACCCAAACCCTAGATGTCATCCTTGGCATGGATTGGTTATCCAAGCACAAAGCCGTGCTAGATTGTGGTCGAAGAGCCGTAACAGTCGAGGATGCCAAAGGAAACAAGGTAGAGTTTCTAGCCACCTTAGTTCGTGATGGGCATTTGCTAGTAAACAGTTTGAAGACCCTTTCCTTGAAAGAAGTACCAGTCGTCAGTGAATACCCAGATGTGTTTCCGGAAGAATTACCAGGAATGCCACCGGATCGTGACATTGAGTTTGTCATCGACCTAGTGCCAGGGACAGCACCAATTTCAAAGAGACCCTATCGGATGCCAGCCGATGAATTGGTAGAGATGAAGAAGCAGATAGAAGAACTTCTTGAGAAAGGTTTCGTGAGACCTAGTTCGTCGCCATGGGGAGCACCAGTGTTGTTTGTCAAGAAGAAGGATGGAAGTATGAGGATGTGTATTGATTACCGTTCTCTCAACGAAGTTACCATCAAGAACAAGTACCCACTACCCCGGATAGATGATCTGTTTGATCAGATGAAAGGAGCCGGATTATTCTCAAAGATCGACCTGCGATCAGGTTACCACCAGCTAAAGATTTGTCCTAAGGATATACCGAAGACCGCGTTCTCAACACGGTATGGACATTATGAGTTCTTAGTCATGTCTTTTGGTCTGACTAATGCCCCTGCCTATTTCATGAACATGATGAATAAAGTATTCATGGAATATCTGGACAAGTTCGTAGTTGTGTTCATTGATGATATTCTGGTGTACTCCAAGTCGGAGGAAGAACACGCCGAACATTTAAGGATAATATTGGGAAAACTCAGAGAGCATCAGTTGTATGCCAAGTTCAGTAAGTGTGATTTTTGGAAGAAAGAAGTTGATTTCCTTGGTCATGTGATGACAGCCGAGGGAGTAGCAGTTGACCCCGGTAAAGTTAAAGCAGTGTTACATTGGGAGCAGCCCAAGACCGTGACTCGGTTCGCGATTTCTTGGGAATGGCGAGTTATTACCGCTGTTTTATCGAAGGATTCTCATCGATTGCTAAACCTCTTACGCAATTGTTGAAGAAGGAGAAAAGTTCACTTGGACTCGGCTGTGAGGAAAGTTTTCAAGAGTTGAAGAAGCGATTGACTTCACTGATCTTGATTCCGCCGATATTCGCAAGGATTTCGATATCTATTGTGATGCTTGGCGTCAAGGATTAGGATGCGTCCGATGCAAGAAGGAAGAGCCGCCGCTATGCGTCAAGACGATTGAGACCTCACGAGGAGAATTACCCTACTCATGATCTGGAATTAGCTGCCGTAGTGCATACTTTAAAGATTTGGCGTCATTACCTCATCGGTAATCGCTGTGAAGTCTACACAGATCATAAGAGTCTAAAGTACATCTTCACCCAGTCAGATTTGAATATGAGACAGAGAAGATGGTTAGAACTGATCAAGGATTATAATTTTGGAATCCACTACCATCCCGGAAAAGCCAACGTAGTCGCAGACGCTCTAAGTCGTAAGAGTTACTGCAATGCCTTGGAAGTAAAGGAGTCAAGAATGAACCGTATCAAGGAAAATGTCAAGAATGGAACAGCCAAGTGCTTCTCCGAAGATGAGCTTGGTGTTGTGCGGTTCGGGCAACGCCTTGTAGTTCCAAAGGACATGGAGTTGCGGGAATTGATCCTCCGCGAAGCCCATGATTCTCCCTTGTCCATTCATTCCGGGGCCACGAAGATGTACCAGGATCTTCGCGAGATTTTGGTGGACCCGAATGAAGAGGGAGATCGCAAGGTTCGTTGTCGAGTGCGGCGTGTGTCGTCGTGTCAAGGCGAACATTAGCGTTCGCCGATCGCTTCACCCTTACCAATTCGGAGTGGAAGTGGGATTCGGTCGGGATGGACTTTATCACCGGGTCTACCGGTCTCTAAAGAAGAATGATGCCATCCGGGTGGTCATCGATCGATTGACTAAAGTGGCTCATTTCCTCCCTGTCAAGACGGACCTTCGAGTGGGTCTCCTCGCAGAGCTCTACATAGCCCGCATCGTGAGTTTGCATGGTGTGCCAAAGACAATTGTATCAGATCGTGGTTCGCTGTTCACGTCTCGATTTTGGCATAGCCTGCAAGAGGCTATGGGAACTCACCTTTCCTTTAGCTCAGCGTATCACCCCCAAACTGATGGTCAGACCGAAAGGGTCAACCAAGTTTTAGAGGACATGCTGCGAGCTTGTGTTCTTTCCTATGGGAAGCACTGGGAGAAGTGCTTGCCATTCACCGAAGTTTCTTATAACAACGACTTCCAAGCCAGTCTCGGCATGGCACCATTTGAGGCCCTCTACGGGAGAAAGTGTAGAACCCCGTTGAACTGGTCTGAGACCGGTGAGAGACCTTTCTTTGGCCCGGACTCGATTAATGAGGCCGAGAGTCAAGTCCAGCTCATTCATGATCGCCACGCACGCGGACTCAATCCGGGCAAAGAGCTATGCGGATCGCCGTCGTCGTGAGTTGAGCTTTGAGCCCAATGACCGTTTACCTCAAGGTTTCTCTCCGAAGGGTCACCGCGTTTTGGTGTCAAGGGCAAGTTAGCTCCTCGATATGTCGGTCCATACCGTATTATCGAGAAGAAGGGAGCCGCCGCCTACAAGTTGGAGTTGCTGCTGCACTTGCGGGGTACATGATGTTTTCCATGTGTCCCGGCTAAAGAAGTGCCTCCGTGTTCCAACAAGAAGCTCGTTGGAAACTCTTAATGTTCGGAAGATTTGACCTATCGCGAGCACCTGCTCGCGTCCTCGAGGAGGCGAGCGAAGAACAAGGAACAAGACCATCAAGTTCCTTAAAGTTCGGTGGTCAAACCATTCCGAGGATGAAGCTACATGGGAGCGAGAAGATCGTCTCGTGCGGACTACCCCTTTTCTTTTAAAGTGAACCAAATCTCGGGACGAGATTTTTGTAAGGGGGAGGTTTGTAACATCCCCATTTTGGCTTGTGTTTCAAATGTAAGAAATTGAGGGTAAATTAAAACTTTTCTTACACCCTTGTGCTTTTGAACTTTTCTGAAAATTCTTGTAAAAGAATTTTGGAAAATTCAAAATCAAAACCTCATTTATCAAGTCAACAACCTCCTTGGTCAAATCTTATGTCAAAACCCTTGGTAATAATTTTCCTGGTTCTAGGGTTGCTTGTAACACCTCTGAATTATTTCATAATTTTTGGAAATTATTTGAAATATTTTAGAGGCAAGTCAAACCTTGGTCAAACCTTTGAATTAGCCTACGGAATTTCTTGAGAAAATCCTGTGCACAAAAGCTCTGGAAATTTTATGGAAGGTTAATCCTTAAGTCAGAAGCTCGATTAAAATTTCATAAATTTTGGAGTTGATTTGATACCTCAATTAAATCCCCAAAGTTTCAGTTCAAAAATCAAACCCTAACTGGTTTGCACTGTTCCTCGGGTGCGAGTCAGGCTCGGGCTCGAGTCACTTGACTTGGCCGAGCCAACTAACCGCACCCCAGCGCCAGTTCAAGCGCGTGCGCACTGCCAGCCGTTGGATCTCCATCGGGCGGTTGACATTTGTGCGGGGACGTCGACGCGGATCGCGTGTGCGCCGTTAGATCAAATCGGGCGCTTCCGCGTCGTCTCCTTCCTCGCTTCGCTCGCGCCGCAGGTCACCATGGCGGCGTGCCGCGTGGGCGGTCTGGCGCCTTGTCCGTCCTCGCCCCCACCAACGGGTCTCCGCATTTAATGCACGTCTTTCGTCCTCCCTCAAAGTCGTCGTGCTCACCTGCTCCCATCGTGCTCAGCGTCCCCGCGGCGGATGGAGCATCAGAGGCTTCTTGCCGTTGCTCGGGCCCTTCTCGACAACAAGCCCCATCTTTCCCCCTTGGCTTCCTTTACACACCTGTGAGCTCTCCCTTGCACCCACTGCACTCGTGGAGCTCCCAAAACACCGCAATCCTTCGGCCGCCATTGTTGCCCGCGGAGCTTCTCGGTGAACCCAGTGCTCCAGTGGTTCCCTGGCTCCCTCCTTGCTCCTGTTGCTTCTCCTCACCTCGGTGGTGCTTAACCCCCACTCCATTTCAGGTTGCTTCGACGGGAGCACCGGGATTTTGGAGTTTCCCCAAATCGGCCGCGAGCACCTTTCTTCGTCTCCAGCGCCGGTGAGTCCTCCTCCCTCCGATTCCTTGCTCTGGTAGCATTCTGGAGTCGTTTGGAATCCATCTTGATGACGCGGTGTGGTTGGTTTTGCTCAGGCCGTCTTCCCCGCGTCATCTCCCTCGGGTCCGTCGCGGAGCTTCGTCGTCGGAGCTACTCCGACCGCCTCTGCACCTCCGCGCCCGTCAGGTAGCTCCCTGGTAGTCCCTAGATGCTCGGGCACCGCTTGAATGGACCGATCGCGAGCTCTTTTGCCGCTATCGCCGTCGTCATCTTTGCCGTACCACCCCTCTCCGTCGCGTCGCGCTCTGGTCCACCACCGCGGTGTGAGTGGTACGAGAGGGTGCGCAATGCTATTGCGCACCGTTGCTAGCATCCTCTCGCACGCCGCGTGCCTTTGGTCGCCGGCGATTGGCGTGAAGCTCTCGTCGCGTTAGCCGGACGCGTCGGCCGCAGATCGCGCGACGTGGCCCAACGTCGCGCCGCCCATCCTTAGATCTGCGGTCGAGATTTCGTGTGTTTTGTGCGGTGTCTTTGTGTAGCGTTGATTGTGAGCCGTCCCATCTCACCATCGACGGTCCACAAGCGGCGGCCTCTTTCTCGCGCGTGAATTCAAACAGCGTCGGCGTGGTTCAACTCCGGGACCGTTGGATCCAAGATCAACGGTCCACCGTCGCCGACCTCGCGCGGCACGAGCGCTTGTTGTCGAGCGCTCGGGCGTGTGATGCTTGATCAACGGTGGATTGCGAAAGCATTCGTTCGGTCCAATGCCTCTCCATCCGGACCGTTGGATCTTGATCAACGGTGAGCCTCGATGGGCGCTGTGGGTGTGTCTTTGTGCGCGCGTCGCTGGTGGGCCGTCCGATCCAGATCGACGGTCCCTATTCACCACGTCGAATAGCCTTTATGAGTTTCCAAAGCTTTATTTGCAAACTGAAAAAGGTATTAAACTTCAAAAATGCATCACTAATTCATTTTAAACCCAAATCGGTTGATTCAAATTTTGTTGGCTTTAGTTTGAACTGTACTTTAATCTAAAAATGAATAGGAGTTTAGTTCGGCTCCAGAAAACAGATTTTAACATTGGTTTAGAAATAGATTTTACTTGTTATTCTAAAATTGACAATTAACTTGTAAATTGCATAACTAATTCTCTGAAAATCAAATTTTAGTGAAACCAATTTTGTTAGCTTCCTCTAAGGAAGTACTAAATGATAAAATTGGTTTTAGGCATATTACTGTTTTTAACAAGATTTCACATGCAATTTAATTTTGTTCCTTTTCATGACTTGAAAAATCATAACTCTTACAATATAACTCCAAATGACCTGAAATTTTATATGGCTTATCACTATACCAGTAGGTAGCTACCATAAAATTTTCAGCTTCAAAAGCTTTCTAGAAAATATTTTTGCTACAGTACCTAATTATGGCCGAAAATAGGTTTTTAGGGAATATCTTTTGCACCACAAATCCAAATTAGGTTTTTCCAGTTTCTATGTCTAGGTTTATTCCTATTTTACCTTGTGTATAAATTTAAGTCACGATTGGATAAATTTTGCTTGCTCTTTGCTTAAGTGTTGCTCGTCTTATTGATTGTTCTCGCTTCTTTTGCTTTTCGCTAGGCTTCGACATTTGCGGTAACCCCAGAACGACCCTCAATGCTTTGAGCAACGAAGAAGCGTGCAAGCAGATTTGATCATTTCCCATTTGATCCCATTACTTTTAAAGTCTAATATTTTGTTTAACTTCTATGTATGCATTGCTAATTTGTTGTTAAATTGATTAGTTAATCCCTAGTTGCATAATCAGTAGGTAAATAATTATCCTCTACTACCGAGCCTAGGTTATTTGCTGTGATTAGAGTTCGTTGGATGAGCTCTAGTCACTTAGTAGATTCGGATAAATATTGCTTAGCCATGCCTAGTATCGGTAGTATTGGGCGATCATCGACTTAGTCGGTGATCTTGATCACACAAATGCTATTATTATTCCATTATGTCCAACCCTTGTGTTTTACCATTTTGCAAATCAAAACTGAAAACAAAGATTATATCTTGACTTGGGCACAATGGTACGTTGATGTGATCTGTTGGGTGTGTGTGGAATGGTGCCTAAGTCCCCAAGGACCGAGTTACTTGTGTCACTAAGCCAAGCGCTTATTGCGTGCTAACCACACGAGGGGGATATGGAACCTCTCTTGACTAAGTACTTTGGGAGGTGTTAATTATGAGCTGGTTGGTGGGTGTGTTCTTGTGTGTGTGTTTGTGGTGTTGGAGGGGAGCATTAGCAGACCGGTTAGGCTGTCTAATGTGTCTTTCTCCCGTGGGTTGCAGCTCTTAATTAGCATCGTCCATTGGAAAGCGTCTTGTTAGACTTAGCCATGCCTGCATACCAAAGGAAGTGTGCTAACCGTGGCTGGTGGAAAGGCGGTCTATCATGTGGGTACACCGTACACCCCCGAGGTTAAAACTATTCGAATAGCCTCGTCCTAGGTTATGGACATGCTTGTAAGGTCGTGCAAGAACTAGACTACAATCTTTTAAAAAAACTTAAACTTGACATGGGTGGTATGAAGGGGTACTTCATGCTATTGTTGTGGTGACTATGGGTTAGTCACTTCTAGGTTGGTGTTGTCATCTATCTATTGTTATAATTGTCTCTCTTTATTTGAACAATAAAAGTTAATTGCAAACTTGCTTTGAATCTATTACCTTATTGCAAATGAAAACTTGCTTTATGTGAAAATAAGTCCGTGAGCCTCATCCACTTAAATAAAGCTTGCATGTAGTTAATTATAGTTACATTATCTCACACATCAGTCTTGCAGTACAAAAACAAGTTTTGTACTCATCCGCTGTTTAATATTAATTGTTGCAGAGGAAGAAGGTGAGCCCCAAGGGCCTCACTTTTGTGAGTCGTGTTGCGCGCTGCTTGGGACGATTAGCTTGGCGGTCCGGTTGGTTGCCTTGTGGTAAAGGCACACCGATTGGCTTTTGTTTATCGCCATCTTATGGCCATTTTGCTTCGCTGTTTAAATTAGTTACTTTTGTGTTATTTGGCGGTCGGCCTCTCTTTGTAATAACTCTCTTTATATTATGTATGTCTTTCGATTGTTGCTTTTGCTTCGCTCTATGTGTATGAATGGAATTGATGCATGATTTTAGAACGGGTGTGTATACTTCAATTCTGGAAGTATACATATTCGAGGTTTGGTTTATTTGATTTGTATCGTTAGGACCAAGTGGATGGTTAAACAAGACAAGTTTAATAAACCGGGTCCTCACAAAGTTGGTATCAGAGCCATTCCGACCGTAGTAACCCAAGCTTGGTCGTCCTTAGGATATTTTGAAAACCTTATTTTCAAAGTATCAAATGATTTATGAAAGCTTAAGTAAGTTCTCATATTTTACTCCTTACCTATCTTAGCTTTCTATCTCACCTTGCTCTAATTTGAGTTTTAAGAGTTGTTTTCCTCTCCTTCCCTCCAAAGATAGTTGCTATTAATTAATTGGGTTTGGAACCAATGAGTTTGGCAAATTGAAGTGTTAGCTGCCCTCTACAAGGTTTTGAAGCTCCGGTTGAAGATTTCAATTAGGAGGCTTGGATGCGAAATCTGGACAGCGAGCATTCGATTTCCGGACAGCAAGCTCAAAGGTTCTAAATAGGATAGAAAATGAGAGGTTAATTAATTAAAACTTGTGGAAAAAAAGGGGGGTAGGATGTGATACTAGTTAGCTAAGTATCTAACATTATCTTTATCACCTTAACCTTGCTCTTGAGAAATGTTAGACTTGAGGTAGCGTGCTGAAATTTTATCTTCTCAAACCATTGCTCGTTCATTCAATACGGGTTGATGGCATTGAGAAGTTGAGATTTGGTTTGGTGTTTCCCTTACGGTTTTGGAGCCTTTTTGGAAACATTTAAAGTTTGTTTACTTGCTGTTCTTGGCATTCGGTTAGGGTGATATCTCATTCCCCTAATCGTTAGCTTTTCGCTTTCATCAACTTCTAGTATTAATGCTTTGGTTTCTAACCTAAATTTCTTGAACCAGATGGTGGAGGTACTCGTGAGCGCCGTGGTCGCGACTGTTTGGATGAGGAGCTCCCGCCTCCTCAGACCATGGTCGAGGTCCTTCTTGATCGAGCGCAACCGTTCGGAGGACAGGAGGGTCCCGCTGATGTTATTGCGCGCAACACCTCGCCCTTGCCGAGCCTCGTGATCCGGTAGGGGCGGACATCGCCTCGTGGGGTTTGATGAGTTTCTTCGCACTCGGCCCACGCTTCTCGTGTCCGAGGACCCATTGACGCGATGACTAGTCTGCGTCAAAGTTGAGCGTAAGCTCGACGTTGCTCGATGCTTGACCAGACAAGGCACTCTTTGCCTCCCATCACCGCAGGGGCGCACTCTCCGGTGGGAGAACGTTTTGGCCATGCAGCCCACGACCACATTGCCTCTTGGGATGAGTTCCGACGGCGTTCCGTCGAGCTCACATCCGCCGGCTTGATGAAGTCAAGAAGAAGGAGTTTCGCGCTCAAGCAAGGGCGTAAGTCGCGATGGAGTACTTGCACGAGTTCAACCACTTGGCTCGTTATGCTCCATCCGAGGTGGCCACCGATGAGGCCAAGCAGAGAAGTTCATGGAGGGCTTGTCCGAGGAGCCGCAAGACAAGCTCTCCATTGTGGACTTTGTTGACTTCCGTGCCTTGGTGGACAAGGCCATTGTTGCTGAGCACAAGGCGGCGCGGCGAAGTCCCGCAAGCGCAAGTGGGAGGCCCAATGGTCGCACAGCCGGCCTCTCGCCCCGTGTCGGCCTACCCTGGGCCCGCTTCGTGGCTTCACTACCACCGAGGCCACCAAAGACACAGCCTCCTCGCTCTCCGCAGCCTTGCCCCGCTTACGCGCGCCGCGAACCAGGCCAGGTGGCCCCGCAATCCGGCCCGGTTGCTTTTCATGCAACTAGAAGGGGCATTATGCCAATAGTTGCCCTAACATGATCGAGCGGCCCTCGCCCAATGGAGGACGCGGCGAGGAGGTGGTCCTTCCCAGATCGTTGGTTGTCCCCGCTACCCAAGACGTGGGTAGTGGCCTCGTCAACCTCATCTCGCGAGGAGTCACGTGAGGCACCCGACGTCGTGTTGGGTACCCTTTCGGTTAACTCTTTCCTCGCTACAGCTTTTGTTTGATCTGTGCACATCCCATTCGCTTGTTTCTCGAGTCTTTTGCTGCTGTGGAGGTCTTGTTTACTCCATTGTTGTCTCCGCCGCTCATTCGCTCTCCCAAGCGGAGTTGAGGGTCGAGTCCGAGTGTAGGGATGTCCTCGTTGAGATAGAGGAGTAGGATTCTTAGCAAACCTTATCCTCCTCCGATCGAGAGCTTAGATGTAATCCTAGGCATGGATTGGTTGTCTCAAAGACATGGGACAAATTGATTGCGCTAGGAGGCTCATCTACCTCACCAGCCCTTCGCGCGAGTAGGTTCGCCACGCGAAGTCGCAGGTCCGCATCTCTTCGCGCCGGCGGCCACCCAGATATTAGTGAAGTCCCGTGGTATGTGACTTTGTTGATGTCTTCCCGACGACCTTCCGTGGATGCCACCGCTTCGAGACCTCGAGTTTGTCATTGAGTTGGTTCCTGCATCGCCTCGATCTCAAGAGGCCTTACCTGATGGACCCAATTGAGTTGGTGGAGTTGAAGAAGCAAACGTGAGCTTCAAGAGAAGGGTTTCATCCGCCCTGCTCATCTCCTTGGGGATGCTCAGCAATCTTTGTCCCAAAAGGACAAGACGCTGCGATAAAGCGCTGATTACCGCCCACTTAATGAAGTAACGGTAAAGAACAAGTACCCTTTGCCCCGTATCGACGCATCTCTTCGATCAATTAACGGAGCTCGAGTTTTCTCAAGATTGATCTCGAGAGTGGATATCATCAGTTCGGATTCGACCGAGGATATTCCAAAGACGGCTTTTTCTACTCGTTATGGCTTGTACGAGTATACCGTCATGTCATTCGGCTTAACCAATGCTCGCCTTGTTCATGAACCTCATGAATTCGTGTTCATGGAGTATTTGGACAGTTCGTTGTGGTCTTCATCGATGATATCCTTATCTACTCCAAGAGCGATGAGGAACACCGAGCATTTGAGGCTTGTGTTGGGCAAGCTTCACGAGCACCATCTGTATGCGAAGTTCAGCAAGTGCGCGTTCTGGTTGAATGAAGTAGCCTTCTTAGGCCATATTCTTTCGGCAAGAGGCGAGCTGTGGATCCTAGCAAGATCGAGGTGCTTTCTCGAGTCACCCACTTCGCCACCGGTTCGGAGTTTTCTTGGTTTAGCGGGATATTATCGCCGCTTATCGAGAACTTTTCCAAGATAGCGGCCGATGACGGAGTTGCTCAAGAAGGACAAGAAGTTCTCGTGGTCCGCTGATTGCGAGGAAAGTTTCCAAGAACTTAAGAAGCGATTGACCACCGCTCCCGTTCTTGTTCTCCCCGATGTCCGTCAAGGCTTCGATATCTTTTGTGACGCTCGCCGAGGCCTCGGTTGTGTCCTTATGCAAGAAGGCAAGGTAGTGGCCTATGCATCAAGGCAATTGAGACCTCATGAACTCAACTACCCTACCCATGACTTGGAGTTGGCCGCTGTGATCCATGCACTTAAGATTTGGCGACATTACCTAATCGGTAATCGTTGTGAAGTGTATTTGGATCACAAAGCTAGTAAAGTATTTATTCACCCAACCAGATCTGAACCTCGTGCAAAGGAGATGGTTGGAGTTGATCAAGGACTATGACATGGGTATTCACTACCATCCGGCAAGGCCAATGTGGTTGCGGACGCGCTTAGTCGCAAAGCGCATTGCAATGCATTGTTGCTTCAGGAGCATCAGCCCACCCTCCTGGAGGAGTTTCAGCGTCTCAACTTGGGTTTGGTTGAGCGCAGTTCCCTTGCTGCCTTGGTTGTACAGCCAACCTTGGTGGATCGGATCAGTCCGCCGCAGCGATCGACGTTGGAGGAACCGTATCAAGGAAAATGTCAAGAATGGAACAGCCAAGTGCTTCTCCGAAGATGAGCTTGGTGTTGTGCGGTTCGGGCAACGCCTTGTAGTTCCAAAGGACATGGAGTTGCGGGAATTGATCCTTCGCGAAGCCCATGATTCTCCCTTGTCCATTCATCCCGGGGCCACGAAGATGTACCAGGATCTTCGCCAGAGATTTTGGTGGACCCGAATGAAGAGGGAGATCGCAAGGTTCGTTGCCGAGTGCGACGTGTGTCGTCGTGTCAAGGCCGAACATCAGCGTTCGGTCGGACTTCTTCAGCCCTTACCAATTCCGGAGTGGAAGTGGGATTCGGTCGGGATGGACTTTATCACTGGTCTACCCCGGTCTCTAAAGAAGAATGATGCCATCTGGGCGGTCATCGATCGATTGACTAAAGTGGCTCATTTCCTCCCTGTCAAGATGGACCTTCGAGTGGGTCTCCTCGCAGAGCTCTACATAGCCCGCATCGTGAGTTTGCATAGTGTGCCAAAGACAATTGTATCAGATCGTGGTTCGCTGTTCACGTCTCGATTTTGGCATAGCCTGCAAGAGGCTATGGGAACTCACCTTTCCTTTAGCTCAGCGTATCACCCCCAAACTGATGGTCAGACCGAAAGGGTCAACCAAGTTTTAGAGGACATGCTGCGAGCTTGTGTTCTTTCCTATGGGAAGCACTGGAAGAAGTGCTTGCCATTCGCCGAGTTTTCTTATAACAACAGCTTCCAAGCCAGTCTCGGCATGGCACCATTTGAGGCCCTCTACGGGAGAAAGTGTAGAACCCCGTTGAACTGGTCTGAGACCGGTGAGAGACCTTTCTTTGGCCCGGACTCGATTAATGAGGCCGAGAGTCAAGTCCAGCTCATTCGTGATCGCCACGCACACTCAATCCAGCAAAAGAGCTATGCGGATCGCCGCCGTCGTGAGTTGAGCTTTGAGCCCAATGACTTCGCTTACCTCAAGGTTTCTCCTCCAAGGGTCACCAGCGTTTTGGTGTCAAGGGCAGTTAGCTCCTCGATATGTCGGTCCATACCGTATTATCGAGAAGAAGGGAGCCGCCTACAAGTTGGAGTTGCTCACTGCACTTGCGGGGTACATGATGTTTTCCATGTGTCCCAGCTAAAGAAGTGCCTCCGTGTTCCAATGTAAGAAGCTTCGCTGGAAACTCTTAATGTTCGTGAAGATTTGACCTATCGCGAGCACTGCTCGCGCCCTCGAGGAGGCCGAGCGAAGAACAAGGAACAAGACCATCAAGTTCCTTAAAGTTCAAGTGGTCAAACCATTCCGAGGATGAAGCTACATGGGAACGAAGATCGCCTCCGTATGGACTACCCCTTTTTCTTTTCCGAGTGAACCAAATCTCGGGACGAGATTTTTGTAAGGGGGGGAGGTTTGTAACATCCCCATTTTGGCTTGTGTTTCAAATGTAAGAAATTGAGGGTAAATTAAAACTTTTCTTACACCCTTGTGCTTTTGAACTTTTCTGAAAATTCTTGTAAAAGAATTTTGGAAAATTCAAAATCAAAACCCTCATTTATCAAGTCAACAACCTCCTTGGTCAAATCTTATGTCAAAACCCTTGGTAATAATTTTCCCTGGGTTCTAGGGTTGCTTGGTAACACCTCTGAATTATTTCATAATTTTTGGAAATTATTTGAAATATTTTAGAGGCAAGTCAAACCTTGGTCAAACCTTTGAATTAGCCTTCTGGAATTTCTTGAGAAAATCCCAGTGCACAAAAGCTCTGGAAATTTTATGGAAGGTTAATCCTTAAGTCAGGAAGCTCCAGTTAAAATTTCATAAATTTTGGAGTTGATTTGATACCTCAATTAAATCCCCAAAGTTTCAGTTCAAAAATCAAACCCTAACCGGGTTTGCTGCTCCTCGGTGCGAAGTCGCTCTGCTCGAGTCACTTGACTTGGCCGAGCCAACTAACCGCACTTCGCGCCAGCCTCAAGCGCGCGCCGCCACCGTTGGATCTCCATCGGGCGGTTGACATTTGTGCGGGGACGTGCCGACGCGGTCGTGTGTGCGCCGTTAGATCAAAATCGGACGCTCGCCGCGTCGTCTCCTTCCTCGCTCGCTCGCGCACGCAGGGTCACCATGGCAGAGCTGAGCGTGGGCGGCGCAGCGCACTGTCCCGTCCTCGCCCCCACCAACGGGTCTCCGCATTTAATGCACGCCTTCGCCCTCCTCAAAGTCGCCGTGCTCACTGCTCTCCCATCGTGCTCAACGCCCTCGCGGCGATCGGAGCATCCGAGGCTTGCCGCCGTTGTTCGGCCCTTCTCAGCTACTTAAGCCCCCATCTTTCCCCCTTGGCTTCCTTTACACACCTGTGAGCTCTCCCTTGCACCCACTGCACTCGTGGAGCTCCCAAAACACCGCAATCCTTCGGCCGCCATTGTTGCCCGCGAGCTTCTGGTGAACCAGTGCTCCGGTGGTTCCCCGGCTCCTCCTTGCTCCTTGCTTCTCCTCACCTGGTGGTGCTTAACCCCACTCCATTTCGTGTTGCTTGACGGAGCACCGGATTTGGAGTTTCCCAAATCGCCGCGAGCACCTTTCTTCGCTCTCCGCCACGGTGAGTCCTCCTCCTCCGATTCCTTGCTCGTAGCATGCTGGAGTCGTTGGAATCCATCTTGATGACGCGGTGTGGTTGGTTTTGCTCAGCCGCCTTCCCGCTGCCATCTCCTCGGTCCGCCGCGAGCTTCGTCGCCGGAGCTACTCCGACCGCCTCGCACTCGCGCCGTCGCCGTAGCTCCTCGTAGTCCTAGATGCTCGCACCGCTTGAATGGACCGATGCGGAGCTCTTTGCCGCTTATCGCCGCCGCCATCTTTGCCGCGCCGCCTCTCTCGTCGCATCGCTCTGTCCACCACCGCGGTGTGAGTGGTACGAGGGCGCGCAATGCTATTGCGCACCCGCTGTTAGCATCCTCTCGCGCGCTGCGTTTTGGTCGCCGCGATTGGCGGCGGCTTCGGTCGCGTTGTCGGACGCGTGGGCCGCAGCGCGCGACGTGGCCCAACGTCGCCGCCCATCCTTAGATCTGCGGTCGAGATTTTGTGTGTTCTGTGCGGTGTGTTGTGTAGCGTTGATTGTGAGCCGTCCATCTCACCATCGACGGTCCACAGCAGCGGCCTCTTTCTCGCGCGCGTGAATTCAAACGCGTCGGCGTGGTTCAACCTGGACCGTTGGATCCAAGATCAACGGTCCACCGTCGCTGACCTCGCGCGGGCACGAGCGCGCTGTCCAGAGCGCTCTGGGCCGTGTGATGCTTGATCAACGGCTGGGATTGCGAAAGCATTCGTTCGGTCCGAATGCCTTCCATCCGACCGCTGGATCTTGATCCAATGGTGAGCCTCGGTGGGCGCTGTGGGTGTGTGCTGTGCGCGCCGTGCGCGTGGGCCGTCTGATCCAGGATCGACGGTCCCTATTGAGCCACGTCGTAATAGCCTTTATGAGTTTCCCGAAAGCTTTATTTGCAAACTGAAAAAGGTATTAAACTTCAAAAATGCATCACTAATTCATTTTAAACCCAAATCGGTTGATTCAAATTTTGTTGGCTTTAGTTTGAACTGTACTTTAATCTAAAAATGAATAGGAGTTTAGTTCGGCTCCAGAAAACAAATTTTAAAATTGGTTTAGAAATAGATTTTACTTGTTATTATAAAATTGGCAATTAACTTGTAAATTGCATAACTAATTCTCTGAAAATCAAATTTTAGTGAAACCAATTTTGTTAGCTTCCTCTAAGGATGTACTAAATGATAAAATTGGTTTTAGGCATATTACTGTTTTTAACCAGATTTCACATGCAATTTAATTTTGTTCCTTTTCATGACTTGAAAAATCATAACTCTTCCAATATAACTCCAAATGACCTGAAATTTTATATGGCTTATCACTATACCAGTAGGTAGCTACCATAAAAGTTTCAGCTTCAAAATCTTTCTAGAAAATATTTTTGCTACAGTACCTAATTATGACCGAAAATAGGTTTTTAGGGAATATCTTTTGCACCACAAATCCAAATTAGGTTTTTCCAGTTTCTATGTCTAGGTTTATTCCTATTTTACCTTGTGTATAAATTTCGTCGCGATTGGATAAATTTTGCTTGCTCTTTTGTTTAAGTGTTGCTCGTCTTATTGGTTGTTCTCGCTTCTTTTTGCTTTTCGCTTAGGCTTCGACATTTGCGATAACCCCGAGAACGACCCTCCGCAACAGTTTGAGCAACAGCAAGCAGGCAAGTAGTTTGATCATTTCCCATTTGATCCCATTACTTTTAAAGTCTAATATTTTGTTTAACTTCTATGTATGCATTGCTAATTTGTTGTTAAATTGATTAGTTAATCCTCTAGTTGCATAATCTGTAGGTAAATAATTATCCTCTACTACCTGAGCCTAGGTTATTTGCTGTGATTAGAGTTCGTTGGATGAGCTCTTGTCACTTAGTAGATTTCGGATAAATATTGCTTAGCCATACCTAGTATCGGTAGTATTGGGCGATCATCGACTTAGTCGGTGATCTTGATCACACAAATGCTATTATTATTCCATTATGTCCAACCCTTGTGTTTTACCATTTTGCAAATCAAAAACTGAAAACAAAGATTATATCTTGACTTGGGCACAATGGTACGTTGATGTGATCTGTTGGGTGTGTGTGGAATGGTGCCTAAGTCCCCAAGGACCGAGTTACTTGTGTCACTAAGCCAAGCGCTTATTGCGTGCTAACCACACGAGGGGGATATGGAACCTCTCTTGACTAAGTACTTTGGGAGGTGTTAATTATGAGCTGGTTGGTGGGTGTGTTCTTGTGTGTGTGTTTGTGGTGTTGGAGGGGAGCATTAGCAGACCGGTTAGGCTGTCTAATGTTGTAATACCCTAAATTATATTCAAAAGGATTAGTCGGGAGAAATTAATTAAATCGGGAGAAGGGTTCTTTTAGTAAAACACCAAATCAGGAAATGAGAGGGGGTTTTCCGCGTTTTGTGGGCAACCTGGGCTTGGGCCTAGGCCCATGTGGGGCTGGCCGCCAAGGGAGGGTGCCACTCCCCAAACCCTAGCCGCCTCTCACCCCTCCCTCTTTCCTCCCCACTCCCCCATTCGCCGCCACCTTCCCCCACCTCCTCCACCCCTTGTGCTCCTCCCTACCTCCTCCACCTCCATTGCTGCTGGCCAAAGAGAAGAAGAACCTCCATTGCAGCCGGCCAAGGAGGAAGAAGAAGGAGAAAAGAAGAGAAGGGAGAAGAAGAGGGAGAAGAGAAGGAAGAGAGGAGAAGGAGGATCATCTTCGGGCCTGCTCATCGTCAGTCCAGCACGTCGTCAAGGGTAACGACGGGTTTCTTGTGTTGAGGGATGGTCATTAGAGGCGATTGCTAATAGATTGATTGGATCGGTTAATTTCTGTTCTCTGTCCAATTTTGTCCAGTAGCTTGCGCGGCCGATTTCATGTGGTTAGAAGCAGAATTAGGAGTTTGGATCTCCTAGAGAGTTGTAGATTATGTTCTTAGCTTTCAGTGGCCACCAAGATCACCCAAATCCGATTAACGGTCAGGAAGTTATGAATTTTTTAGTATCGCTGCTCTGTTATTCTGTCAGTTTTGAACAGTCTGTAGAAAATGGGATGAATCTGCTAATTAAAGTCAAAATCAGAGGACCTCAATATAACGAAAAATGTAGGTAATTTCCATATCTTTTCATAGAGATAAAGAACACGAGATTTGGACTTTCGTAGCAAAAGTTATGATGGTTTTAGCGTACTGTCCAGAGAACCCGACGAGAATTCTGTTGTCTGATGATTGGTTTGGTAGGGGAAGTTAAGGGCAGAATAAAAAGGGCTCCCAACTAGGTTTATTTAGGCAATTCAATTACCTTTTCAGAGAGTCTAAGATCATCTTAATTGGACTCCTGAGCAGAAAGTTATGTATTTTAGAATTTGACTGTTTTCAGTGAGCACCAAAACGATCGCTAGAAATTGGAAGATTGAAACGCTTGGGAGTTTAGCGAGTTCGTTTGTGTTGTTTTTATGCTTTTGGGTCCCGTATGTTGGCCTTAGATTGGGATATCTTTATGTTCAGGTGGGAGCGTGATCCCAGGGCAGCGCCTCTTCGCATCCACCGCCTCGCACGGTTAAGGCAAGTATTCGGGCTATTGTATATTTATGCTTGTATGTCGTGACTGTTTGTGTTGTGCTCATAATAGCTATGCATGGATGTTATGGTGATGAGTTCCAATTTATCTTGGTGAATGCAAGTGCATTTGTATGATTCGTGGTTGTGTTTGATTGGTCATGATTGTGTGCTTTTCGATATGTGGTAACATAGTGAGATTGTTGGCTTGATGTTGATTTAAGATTGATGGATGCTTCATTTATGTCCATGCTCTATTATTATATGTTGTTACTGTCTTGTGGTAAATTGATGATGATTAAATGATGAGCATGTGCATATTGAGAGCATATTGAGGCTTGGTCACGCGGTGACCAAGCATGTTTCCCTTTGAGATCCCCGTCATGAATGTGACGGGCCCGAGATCCCCACACTCGTGGAGTGTGGGCTTGAGGTCCCCATTACTTGCGGAGTAATGGGCAATTGGTCCCTGTGCGTGCGCGCACAGGCATGGGTAAGCGGCGACGGTTGCTTACTCGCATTACGGTGTAATGCACACGTAGTTAAAGATAAAGGATCCTTGAGCATTGCATTGGTTGCATTTCATAAGTTAAAAAGGCTATGTTTAGTGTTGTGTTATTGTGGATCATAAATGCTATGTTTGTGTTCTTGTTTATAGCCTTGTTGATACTTGCTGAGTCTTTGGGCTCACTCTTGCTTTAATGTGTTTTAGGTACCACCGCAAGACCGCATGCATGGGAGGAGTAGATGAATTGGAAAGCACGCACTACCTCACAACATTAAAGCAATTGTCATTTAGCTTCATATAAGAATAAATAGATCACGAGAAATACCCATGGTTGTTTCATGATTCGATTATGGTTGTGAGAATAGTGTTAATTTGATTACATTCATACGATTATCTCTTATGCATGAGTGAATTGGATTATGAAATTATTGTTAAATGATATGTTTACTGTTAGAAGCTATGGATAGTTTGGGTTTCAGTTAATCAGAAATAATGAGAATAGAAAGTTTTGGTTATGTTTATGATATCATTCTATACGCTTGAATGAACTCGATTATGAATATATTGATAAATGCCTTGATCAATTATTGGAACTTCGTATAGCGACTATACAAAGGAGGTTTTGTCGAGATTTTGTAATTGATCTTAGTTTAGCTTAGTTTAATTTAATTTTAGTAGCATTCCGTGCTCAATGTTGAGTCAAAATTACAATTGGTATCGAGCGGGCAGAGGTCCGTGGTGACTAGATTATTTAAAAGCGCTAATGTTAATCAACTTAAAAGTTTGACACACTGGTGCACTGAGGATGGGATGGGTCAATCATTGCATTTACGTTTCCGTTATATCGTTTTGATTATTGCTGATATGAATTGAGTTTGGTTGCTTATTAATCAATTATTATGATTATTATGAGTGGGAATAGTCGTTGTTGAGAGGTTAAGTAGTGGTTGTGATCCGGGCTTTACTGGTTACACCACCGCTCGTGGAGTGGGAATAGAGAAGTGCTACCGGATATCTTAGTACAATGTCGATGGCGAGAATCTTTAGAAGAGTTGTTCTCTTCCTGAATTTGAATTTGGTCAACTCTTATCCGGTTAAGTATTGATGGGTTTCTTTGAATTTTTTTTTGGTGTGTTTCCTTTGGCTTAATTTGCCCCGTAAATCAATTATTGTTTTTCCCAACCGTTGAGTTATTCTCGCGATTGGTGAACTTTGCTAATTGTCAAGATTGACTTTTGTAGTGTTGGTTTTGTTTTTCTTATTGGAAAGCTTGACCTATTTATTCGCTTGATGTTTTTTGGTTAATGAAAGTTTCCTTTTGCAAGTCCTTTAGTTCATGAAGGCTTTGACTCAACGTATCTCTCTTGGGTATTTTGAGTGTTGAAGATTAATGGTTGTGTTATGAGTTTCAAGTTGAGTCCGCAGTGTGTGCATGATCGATCTTAACTAAGGTCCTTATCAAAGAAAGTTGAATAAGTGGAGGTTGTCCTTTGGTGGTTCTTGATGAGCTGTGACTATGAGTACGACAATAATTAGTTGGAATCAATAGAGTTATTAAGAGGTGTGGTATTTTGATGAATTGGTCTGATCGTTAGGATTGTGGAATCAGGTAGATTTATTGAATAGCATGGAGTAATGTATCTCTATGGATTAGCTTACCCATTAGTGATGGTTATGTTAAGAATGTGTTTGAACGATGCTTTAGAGGATATCAGATTGGAAATTTTCGTAAATTAGTTACTTGATGATCATACATAATTGCTAGATTGAAACGTGTATATTAGATTAGACGAACGTTGAGGTAGCATGTTGTGAAACCCTGTTGTACAGGCGATAAGATTATTAAATGTTGACTTTGTGTTTATAGATGGTTATGTGACTACAAGCAGTAGGACCCTATTTGTGTACATGATACATACAATTGACAAATGTTAATGACAGTTGGAGCGGTGTGAGTAACACTAATGGTTGAGTGGATGAATGAGTAAGTGGCCTCTGATAGTGTGCTTTGCGAAAGTATCATTTGATAGTATGAACTAGTTAAAATAGGTTTGTTTCAACCTTTTGGCTTGTGTTTCTTTTGGAGAAATTTATGATGGGATAAGAGGCTATGATGAGTCTCACTAAGAGTGTATTATTACATTACTAATGTGATTGTCGATGAGGGATTATGATGATAATATTGAATGTTTTGTATAAAGGACCGGATCGCCGCGATGTTGATTAATTGAATATGTGCTTGTAAATACTTATGTGATTTGGAGAGGAAAATAGGTAGCAACTAGATCTCATAATGAAACTAGTCGATAACAGATAATGGTTGGAGTACAACTATTGTGTGTGAAGTTTGGTGTTGAGCATTACTAAAAGTTGCAATGATATGATGTAATAGGAGGCTTATGCTCATCTAATTGTGAATTAAATGGTTGATAATGTGACCTTGATGAAAGGGTTATGGTAGGAGCTTTTCAATTGTATAGTAGACCCTTCTAAGTTTAAGAGGTTGATGTATTGATGTTGTATGGTTTTGGTATACACTGTTTTGAAGATGGGATGAAAGGATAGTATGGGAACTTTTGGTGAAACTTTGGGGCTTTCTAATGGAATAGTTGATGATAAAGATTCGGTGTAGAGTATATTATTCTTGATGTTAGTAAGATTATCGCAAGAAGTTGTGACTTGAGTTATGTGGTGATTCAGTTTGTTTTGAGCAAAGTGACATGTTGAAAGATTTATTTGGTTCCTTAGTGGTACCTGTGATTTGGGTTTTAAGAGTTTTCCCTAATTCTAAAAGCAGTGTTTTATTCTCGTCTGAGGTTTGATATTCTCTGATTGTGGGAAGTGCGCCCTCAACTTTGATCATATCTTTTGGTTTTCGAGAACAGTTTTATCTGATTGTTTCTCTTGATCTTGTAACTACTGTAAGTGGTAACGTTTTCTTTTGTGCTGAGATTTATTTCTATTTGCCGCTTCTTCTAAGAAAGGGTTAACCGATCTGTATTGTAAAGTCTCGTAGGTGGTGTTTTGGCATCTAGACAGTGGTGGACTAGTAGATGGTTTGGTGAACCCTTAGGTGTCAGGTTGTCTGAGAGGCCTGGAGTAATAAATCGATTTATTAGAATAATCCTTGGAGAGGATTTGAGTTAAAAAGAATATTTGTCTTTGGAGCTAACAGATTTCGTTGTCGCAACTAGTAGGACCTATAGCGAGATGTAGTCCAAGATTTGGTGTTCTTTTGACCGAGCATTAGAATTAGCAAATATGGAAATCTGGATCAATTTATTAGAGTATCACAATTTGGTAGTATTGCGAGGCTATGAAAGTTATTCTTGATGATGTGGTTTAATGAGAGTGGAATTACAAAGTAATCGAATCGCCATGTCAATTAATGGGATAATGGAAAATGTTGAGTAACGTTAAGAGTGATTTGGCTTTAAATGAGTAACCTTCTGACAGTTATAATCTTTCTAAAGGTAAACTGGTCAAGAAAAAAAAATTCATGATGATGTTAATGAGTGAGTATGTTGGAATTGTGGGATTTTACGGATTTAATCTGAGGATTTCCCTATCTTTTATATGAGAAGTTCGTTGTAGGAGTCTTGGAGTTTAATTTGGGCTTTGCATTTTTATGCTAGGACTTGGGGCAACCAGTGATTATGTGTAGAAGAAGTAGATTAAGTGTGGGTTTCGAACAGTGGGATGATCATTGAAAGAGCCCTTTTAGAGAAAGTATATGAATGTGAGAGTTGTGAATTCCAAGTTGCTTATTTCTAAAAGACTGAGGTGATGTGATTGTGTGTGTGATCTATTTTGAGATGCATTGGAAGTCATCTGTCAAACTAATCATGTCGATAGAGGAGTTGTTGAGAGAGAGTTTTGGGTGGCGTCGATAGAGCCTTTATACGGAGTTGGGGATGATGTATTTCAACTTGAGTGTAACGTTGAGATTGTCAAGTTAAGAGGGATGAGTTAGTGTGTTTTGCGATGAACTGAAACTCCAAAGTTGAGAGAGATTTTATTCCTAAAAGAGATACTGAGAAATTGATACTTCCTCAAAGGAGTGAATTGTTTCCTCGATTCTCGTTTGAGTTTTGTGCTGTTGACCAATGTCTTTCGTAAGTTGAGTTTGACTCGATTTTGGTATGTATGGTTCTTATCGGTTCAGGAAGAATAAAGGAAGTTTTTGATTTTGGGCATTTAAAATGATTCCTCCTTTGGTTTTCGTTATGTTTATTCGCAAACTACCACTTGGAAGGTGGAAGGGTTTTCGTGATGAAATTCCGATTTTTGGATTTGACTTTTAGCACCGCTACTGTAACGCTTTAGTTGCGATATGAATCCTTCTTTTTGGATGGGTTCATTGGTCAAAGAGTTTTGCTTACAGAGAGTTTTATCGTATGTTTCTGGTTAAAAGAGGTGGTCCTTGCTTTAGTGAAGAGTTTATTTGAGAAGGTGGAACATGAGTTCTGTGTTCTATGTACATGTCGTGTGGTTCGGTATCTTTGGGAAGGTTAACCCAAGATACATTGGGTTGTTCTCGCTAGTTGGCGTACGCCGGGATCGCCTCGAGTCCGTCGCAGAGTACATAACGTCATGTATGTCTTTGGTGTTGAGTGAGTACCGGGAAGGTCGGTGAGAGTCTTGAGGTATAGATATGGGTATACGTTATGGTGTTATGTTTACGTCGGTCTTAGCGAGAAGAGACTTGGGAGCTAGTCTCGTATGATCGAACTTTAACCAAAGTTTATCACGTCGGTACATCTTGTTGGTTATTGATTTTTTCATTGGGGTTGTTGTTGTTTTGCTAGTAGATGACGTGTAGAATTCGTGGTCGAATCTGCTTTAAGGGGGTAGAATGTAATACCTAAATTATATTCAAAAGGATTAGTCGGAGAAATTAATTAAATCGGAGAAGGGTTCTTTTAGTAAAACACCAAATCAGGAAATGAGAGGGGTTTTCGCGCTTTGTGGGCAACCTGGCTTGGGCCTAGGCCCATGTGGGGCTGGCCGCCAAGGAGGGTGCCACTCCCCAAACCCTAGCCGCCCCTCTCACCCCCCCCTCTTCCTCCCCACTCCCCATTCGCCGCCACCTTCCCCCACCTCCTCCACCCCTTGTGCTCCTCCCTACCTCCTCCACCTCCATTGCTGCTGGCCAAAGAGAAGAAGAACCTCCATTGCAGCCGGCCAAGGAGGAAGAAGAAGGAGAAAAGAAGAGAAGGGAGAAGAAGAGGAGAAGAGAAGGAAGAGAGGAGAAGGAGGATCATCTTCGGGCCTGCTCATCGTCGTCCAGCACGTCGTCAAGGGTAACGACGGGTTTCTTGTGTTGAGGATGGTCATTAGAGGCGATTGCTAATAGATTGATTGGATCGGTTAATTTCTGTTCTCTGTCCAATTTTGTCCAGTAGCTTGCGCGGCCGATTTCATGTGGTTAGAAGCAGAATTAGGAGTTTGGATCTCCTAGAGAGTTGTAGATTATGTTCTTAGCTTTCAGTGGCCACCAAGATCACCCAAATCCGATTAACGGTCAGGAAGTTATGAATTTTTTAGTATCGCTGCTCTGTTATTCTGTCAGTTTTGAACAGTCTGTAGAAAATGGGATGAATCTGCTAATTAAAGTCAAAATCAGAGGACCTCAATATAACGAAAAATGTAGGTAATTTCCATATCTTTTCATAGAGATAAAGAACACGAGATTTGGACTTTCGTAGCAAAAGTTATGATGGTTTTAGCGTACTGTCCAGAGAACCCGACGAGAATTCTGTTGTCTGATGATTGGTTTGGTAGGGGAAGTTAAGGGCAGAATCAAAAGGGCTCCCCAACTAGGTTTATTTAGGCAATTCAATTACCTTTTCAGAGAGTCTAAGATCATCTTAATTGGACTCCTGAGCAGAAAGTTATGTATTTTAGAATTTGACTGTTTTCAGTGAGCACCAAAACGATCGCTAGAAATTGGAAGATTGGAAACGCTTGGGAGTTTAGCGAGTTCGTTTGTGTTGTTTTTATGCTTTTGGGTCCCGTATGTTGGCCTTAGATTGGGATATCTTTATGTTCAGGTGGGAGCGTGATCCCAGGGCAGCGCCTCTTCGCATCCACCGCTCTCGCACGGTTAAGGCAAGTATTCGGGCTATTGTATATTTATGCTTGTATGTCGTGACTGTTTGTGTTGTGCTCATAATAGCTATGCATGGATGTTATGGTGATGAGTTCCAATTTATCTTGGTGAATGCAAGTGCATTTGTATGATTCGTGGTTGTGTTTGATTGGTCATGATTGTGTGCTTTTCGATATGTGGTAACATAGTGAGATTGTTGGCTTGATGTTGATTTAAGATTGATGGATGCTTCATTTATGTCCATGCTCTATTATTATATGTTGTTACTGTCTTGTGGTAAATTGATGATGATTAAATGATGAGCATGTGCATATTGAGAGCATATTGAGGCTTGGTCACGCGGTGACCAAGCATGTTTCCCTTTGAGATCCCCGTCATGAATGTGACGGGCCCGAGATCCCCACACTCGTGGAGTGTGGGCTTGAGGTCCCCATTACTTGCGGAGTAATGGGCAATTGGTCCCTGTGCGTGCGCGCCTGAGCATGGGTAATAGCGGCGGCGGTTGCTTACTCTGCATTACGGTGTAATGCACACGAGAGTTAAAGATAAAGGATCCTTGAGCATTGCATTGGTTGCATTTCATAAGTTAAAAGGCTATGTTTAGTGTTGTGTTATTGTGGATCATAAATGCTATGTTTGTGTTCTTGTTTATAGCCTTGTTGATACTTGCTTGAGTCTTTGGGCTCACTCTTGCTTTAATGTGTTTTAGGTACCACGCAAGACGCATGCATGGGAGGAGTAGATGAATTGAAAGCACGCACTACCTCACAACATTAAAGCAATTGTCATTTAGCTTCATATAAGAATAAATAGATCACGAGAAATACCCATGGTTGTTTCATGATTCTGATTATGGTTGTGAGAATAGTGTTAATTTGATTACATTCATACGATTATCTCTTATGCATGAGTGAATTGGATTATGAAATTATTGTTAAATGATATGTTTACCTGTTAGAAGCTATGGATAGTTTGGGTTTCAGGTTAACTGTAAATAATGAGAATAGAAAGTTTTGGTTATGTTTATGATATCATTCTATACGCTTGAATGAACCTGATTATGAATATATTGATAAATGCCTTGATCAATTATTGGAACTTCGGTATAGGCGACTATACAAAGGAGGTTTTGTCGAGATTTTGTAATTGATCTTAGTTTAGCTTAGTTTAATTTAATTTTAGTAGCATTCCAGGCTCAATGTTGAGCTGGGGTGTTACAAATGTGTCTTTCTCCTGTGGGTTGCGGCTCTTAATTAGCATCGTCCATTGGAAAGCGTCTTGTTAGACTTAGCCATGCCTGCATATCAAAGGAAGTGTGCTAACCGTGGCTGGTGGAAAGGCGGTCTATCGTGTGGGTACATTGGTACACCCCTGTAGGATTAAAACTATTCGAATAGCCTCGTCCTAGGTTATGGACATGCTTGGTAAGGTCGTGCAAGAACTAGACTACAACCTTTTTAAAAAAAAACTTAAACTTCTAGGTTGGTGTTGTCATCTATCTATTGTTATAATTGTCTCTCTTTTATTTGAACAATAAAAGTTAATTGCAAACTTGCTTTGAATCTATTACCTTATTGCAAATGAAAACTTGCTTTATCTTGAAAATAAGTCGAGCCTCATCCACTTAAATAAAGCTTGCATGTAGTTAATTATAGTTCTCACACGTTTGTACTCATCTCGCTTTGTTTAATATTAATTGTTGCGAGAGGAAGAAGGTGAGCCCCAAGGGCCTCACTTTTGTGAGTGTGTTCTTGCTGCTTTGGGACGATTAGCTTGGCGGTCCGGTTGGTTGCCTTGTGGGTAAAGGCACACCGATTGGCTTTTGTTTATCGCCATCTTATGGCCATTTGCTTCCATTGTTTAAATTAGTTACTTATGTGTTATTTGGCAGTCGGCCTCTCTTTTGTAATAACTCTCTTTATATTATGTATGTCTTTGATTGTTGCTTTTGCTTGGCTCTATGTGTATGAATGGAATTGATGCATGATTTTGTAACAGGTGTGTATACTGCACAGGAAGTATACATATCTCGAGGCTTAGTTTATTTGATTTGTCTTGTTAGGACCAAGTGGATGGTTAAACAGTACAAGCCGAATAAACCGGGGTCCTCACAGAGCCGTCTGTGATTTGGATTTTACTATGGCTTTAAATTTTTCTTACTCTCTGATTTTACCATGGCTTAGAATTTTTCTTACTCTCTGATTTTACCATGACTTCAAATTTTTCTTACTCTCTGATTTTACCATGGCTTCAAATTTTCCTTACTCTCTGATTTTACCATGTCAACGGGAAAATCATGCTGAGACTGACCAGTTACGAAAGCTAATATACTGGCCCGAAGCCGGTTTGGTTGAATATGACATAAGACCTAGCAAATGGCTACCCTTATATAATTAATTATATGAGCTACTCGACAACCAAGTATTGTTAGCCTAGCCATGTCATAATCATGAAAGCAATGTAACTTTGTGAAAAAAACTAAATGTCAAGAAAACAAACCAGGCACTACTGGGCCTACAGCCTTTGCGACTAAGATTTCATCGCCAAGATTGATCTCGGCCTGCAAGTACCGCACAACATCATGTGGTTCTGAAGCATGTAGTGGCTTTGTGGCCCCTAAAAGTTTAGTAGCAACAAGCATCCAAATTAAGCTATATGTATAAACAAGAGTATTTTGTAGGATGCAAATAGTTCCATTTCCACCTAAAATGGTGTATTTCTCACTTCCTTTAGCCTGTATGCGGAACTGCTGGATTGAACTATTCGGTAAATCCACATATGCATTGTTCTGGACAACTATGCGAAACATTGAGCCTAAGCTTTCAAGACCCTCCAACCCGTATGAGGACACATCATTTTCATGAAATCTTCGATGCAATTCCAACTGATAAATAACAATTCATGAATAGAGAGAATTTCGGTATTGTAATCTCCAAATACAGAAAGCAAAACTAAACCAGGCATATCACTCTGCAAAGCCATTGACAGAGAACTCACAGTAGCATCATCCACATCGCAGAGCAGGGGGTAGAGAGTGAAGGGAGGGTGGTAGTTACCTCAGGTGACGCGGCAGCACCACCGGCAGTAACCCACCTCCATTCATCAACATGCATGAATGAACGCCCACAAATATCAATGAAATTAGTGAAACAATCAACACCAAAATCCGAACTAAATCAAAAAAAAAAGGGAAAAGCCACTGGGAAGTAGAAACCGGGCGAAGCGGTGCCGGCGGCCGGAGGCCACGCCGGCCGAGCCGGAGTAGGGAGGCACGTGAGCCGGAGTAACCGCGGGGAGGTGCAGGCGGGCCAAGGCCCAGGGAGTCGCGGGGGGACCAGGGCCAGGCTGACACGTCGGGGTGGAGGCGAGAGGTGACGGTGCCATGGGGCCGGGTAGAGCCAGGGAGTTGGCGCAGGGAGGAGGTGGGCGCACCGCGAGGACAGCTGAGAGGGAGCATCCGGGGCGGAGCGGAGCTCGCAGGCACGAGCCACCAGGGACGCGAGCGGCTATGGGCCAGCAGGCCAGAGCTGGCGACGCAGGCCGCCAAGAAGGAGGCACCATGAACCGATACCAAGCACCAATAAGGATTGAGAATGGAGAGAATGGAGAGGCGCGGGGATGCGGCAACGACGCGTGGTGGGGATGGAGACTGAGGGGGAGGCGTCGGAGGAAGTGGAGGAAGACGCGATGGGGGAGGAAGAGGGAGAGGCCAACGTGACTGGTAGAGAGGCACTGAGAGGGCGGCGGGTGAGGAAGAAAGGGGGAGCGGTGGCGGCTGGGGGGAGATTTGGTGGGCGGTATGGGAGGAAGAGGGAGGCACCGACGCGGCTGGGGATGGAGACCGAGGGGGCGGCGTGGGAGGAAGTGGGGGAAGATGGAGCGAGCGGCGGCAGTTGGCGAAGGAAACTGAGCGGGCAGTGTGAGAGGAAGAGGGAGGAGCCAGGAGGCAGAGGGGAATGGAGCGAGGGAAGGCGGCGGCGGGCGTGGAGGCGCGGCGAAATGGGGTGGAGAGCTAGGGATTTGGGAGGGGAGTGGGCTGTACCGAAAAGATGGTGCGGGATTTTTTTTTTTCACGTGGCGCAATGCCAATTTTTTTTTCCCGCTAAGAATTTTTCCTACGTATGCGGACCAAAGCAATTAACTTGACGGTTGTAACCGTCAGCAAAAATACTTTTTATTGAGAGTTGTATAAAAACCGTCATAAAATTTGAATTTTGCTGAGGGGGTACTATTCCCGTGACCAAAATAATAAACCTTGACGGCCGGTGCGGGCCCGTCAGTAAAATTGGTGGCCGTCAAGTTTTCCTAGCTTTCCAGTAGTGATAGTTCTACCCCTCAAAAGGTCCTATAACTATAGGGGGCTTCGCGGTCTTTGCACCATCTCTGGCGTAGCCATGGTGCACGGTGGACCTTCATGGACCTTGTACACCACGCTTGTACTCCTGGTTCACACAAGTCATCTAGACCCCCTTCGCTCCATGCGAGGCAGACTTGGAGCGAAACCTAGATCCCCTTCGCCCGTGTGAGATGACCTAGAGTGAAGGCTTCTTGGACCCCTGATTCCACGGTGTGTTGTACTCTTCAACGAAAGCTGTTTGCAGTAGCCTTTTTTACCCTTCGCTTTGTACAAGGGTACCTGGTACGTACCCTTCGAGAGGTGCCCTTACTCAGTGTCTTTACGAAGTCGCTGCGACCGGTGGCCGCTCCCTACGAAATGGGCTTAATTAAAGCTGACTTCAAATGGATCTACATATATAGTTTAACAGTTTGCTAATTGAAAGCCCTTGGTCCCTTGATTTGGTACTCACTATTGATTCTGTCCGATGCAGCAAGCAACTGTGTGGGAGGCAGTACTACCCTATAATTTAGTAAATAGTTGCAGGTACTTGCGCTGGCCATAACCAACGTATGGAGCTAGTTAATTAGATAACACATAGCTTTATCAATGTGTGTCGATACGTACAATTGATCTATAAGGTCGCATGAGATGACCGGTGTCGTCCTTGCCACGTTCGGAGTGCTATACATATGTGTACCTCGGCGACTATTCGATGTGTAAGTAGCACTTACTTTGCACTGCAAACATGTGTCCCTAAGCTTGGTCTATAGTTTAGAATCTCCATCTAATGATGCACTCCAGATCATCAGTGTGTGTAGCATACGTTGCAATCTCTGGTACGGACTACAACAACAAAACAGATCCAGAATAGTGGAGTGTCCATTGCAGAGAGCTGAACGCGTACGAGGGAGAATCAACAAGGGCACGACACCGTCTAACCCTCTCTTCCGTCGCTATCCAAACGGTGTGCTGCCCAGTGACCAGTGACCAGCTTTTTTTTGCCGTGCGCCGGCATGCATCATGCACGAGAACAAAGATCGAATTTGTTACGTTACCATGCACATCCTGTCGCGTTCCTATTGGCCTGGGCCAGTATAAAGCTAAGCCTCTTTTTGACTGGCGCGCGCCACCGCGCCAGTGCGTACGGTACTTGTCCCATGGCGATTGGTGGAGGCCCGTCGGAGGGAGGGCTGTGCTTTCGGCAAACACTCAAGTGTGCCCGTGTCAGAGAGTGTCGATCTCTCGATCGATCGCCCCGTCTACTTGTCAAGTGGCTGCATGCATGCGTGAATATGCGTGCAGCCATATGCACATTGCACACGCGTTCGAAACCGAGCCACACCTCGCTAGCCAACGATGCAAAGATTATGTTCCCATTGTCCATAACGTTAATTTTGCTGGTAGGCATGCATGCAAAAAAAATTTTTAAAAAAATAACTGTTACTCACGTCTCTTAACAAATCTAGCTAAGACCATAATCTTTAATCAACATGCATGCCCTATCTCTCACATCCAAACGCATGCATGCATCCGTGTATGATTCCTATTTTCCTCTTCTTTATCCGACCTTTTACCTGTCCTTATTTAGCTGATTTTTTTTTGTAAAAGTTTAGCTAGGAGGTATAGCATTGCTTCAATTTAATGTTACCAGTGAATTCTTCACACGATGAGGCAGAAAGCTAGTACGGTTTGTACATATTCTTTTTTTTTTTTTTTTTTTGACAAAGGACAGGTTTGTTTGTACATATTCTCTACCGAGAAAACCACATATGTTATGTAAATGCACATGTGAACACATGGACGTCGACTAGTCGACACATATCCCTACGTTCCACTGTCCTACCTACCACTCACTCTATGATTGTACTACGCACCCATCTACTTCCTACAACAATAGGCTAATTTAGTGCCTCCCTCTATGGTAGATTGATGCATGCTTAGCCTAGCTATCTTGCTAGTAAACCACACACACACGAGGTGAAAAAGTGACAAATATTTAGGGAGACAGTTCAGGACGGAAACACTGTGGTGAGCGCCAGGAAACGCATCTCCCATGCCTCCCTTGGTCCCTACGAGCAGTCAAGTCCAAATCACAGAAAAGCTCAAAACAAAGCATGCACAATGATCTCAAGGTGATGATCGACGATATATGGACGCCAGAGCCATCAGCCCATCGATATGCTCATATGCACGTCGTCTTGCGAGACGACATAGGACGGATCCATAAGAGGACAACCTTCCCCGGGCTGCCCTGGTACTTGTGCACAGTGCTCCTGACGCACGTCCACAGGGCGAGATCGGTACGTGCACACCTGGGGTTTTGCTATCCACAGCGTGAAGAAACAAGAAAGTGCAGGGTAGAAAGCGTAGGGTCGCATGCACATGAGCTTTTTTTTTTTTTTTTTTTTAAACTATTTTTAAAAATATTTTAAAGATAACATCTCTCTAGTTATCTTTAAAATACTTTTTAAAAATAGATTAAATAAATAAAAAAGTTCCATGGACATCACATGGTTTTTCTTCTTTACCAAAGGCACAGAGAAACAATAAAATCAAAAGGGTAACACAGAACCTCGATCGATTTTGCATGTATGACTAGTTAGCCTGACACTATCGTCATAAGTTAACACAACACTGTGCCATCATAATATGTATGTTAGTAGGTGCAACATGGGTACCCCTAAACTATCCTAGGATAGTGCTACCCAATATTCTTGTTTCAATTAACCATGCATGTCACGTAGGAGGGTTATATAAGCCATTGTATCATGTTCATGTAACTTAGACCATGTTTAATTAAGAAAATAGATTGCTTTTGCATCTACACGGCGTTCAATGCTTGTTCTTCCTATTTGCTTGGCACAACCGCAACATATAGAGGAGATGTTGGACAAAAATAGCGACTAGAGGGGGTGAATAGGAGCACCTCTTTTCTTCACCTCCGCTATTGAACTTTTTCACTCTAATATCTATGAAAGCTACGAAGATCAAAAGCTCAAGATCACAACAGAAGTTTTGAGTTGAAACTGACAACCGAGCACAAATGCTCTCTATCAGTCTGACCGCCAATCTAGGGTGATCTGATCGCCGGTGACGGTATTGAAGGGATACGGGTAGGCTACGATAGCAACGATTCAAAATTTCTACCACGTAAATCAGGAGGCCAAGCAAGTAGATGATCACAGATCGTTACCACCAAACGCGCAGTGCAGTGGAAGAAGAATCAGAGCAGCCTGGTCTAACGAAGAGTGCGTCGATGAAGTGGTTGCAGTTGATTGTCCAGCACCCTCGCGGATTGATCGTCTCCTCCAACAACTTCTAAAGTTCCTTGTGAAGATCGTGGATCGTCCTCAAGCGCAACAGCAACCGCAGTAGCGCCTCTACAATATCCACACGTCTGGGGCAGGAACAATAAAACACCGATGTGCTAGCACCAAGTCGCACGACGGGGCTCTCAAGAAGATTGCGGTTAGGGTTTTGGTGGAACAACTCACGTCTATCGCATGTCCCCGATTGCCTCAAGCATCTCCTTATATAGCGCCCATGACGGATCCTATCCAAACATGTTTGACAAATCATATTCGTACTGGTTTGTTCCAACCCGTTAAGTGTGTGACCCGTTAGGTTCATGTGTAATTCAGTTGTGATTCAGAAACTCCTTTCTGATCACGAGTCGTCAGCGGCTCCTAGCAGAACACAACGATTCCCAAATACACACGAATAATATCGGACAAACCTTAATACAATATGATCTATGATCAGGTCCTCATCACTTACGACCAGGTCCTATCTCTATACGACCAGTTCGTATTTGGTCACATCCAGTTCGTAACTCCTTATGACCAGGTTTCGACCACTCTACGACCAGCTTGTATCTCCATACGATCAGTTTGTAACTAATCGAACTAAGTGATCTACTCGTGTATTCTCCCTTTGCCTCACGATATCTGGTTTAAACTCTAGGTGAGATATTTGTCATCCATGGACTGTTCAATACTTTCTCGATCGAGTGTCGAATAACCTTATATGGTTGAACTCTTCGACCACCAGTGGCATGGCCATGCACTTTCTTTATCAGACCACTTCAAGGGTCCCAGAGATACCTCTCATGTTATGTTAGGAGGTGCAAATCACTTATCCGACCAGTCACATCCCTCCGCATGTTTCATAGTATACCCGAAAGCTACCTTTATAACTAGCAAGTTACGACTAACGTTTGGCAACCCATAAGAGTGCTATTACACATGTAGGAAACCATGCTGATCTCAGGTCTAAGGATTATACATCATCATTGCTTGAGACCAGCTAATGACACATAGAATCATAACAATCTCAATAGTGTCTCAAGGTGGGTCTATCCAACCCTATGTTCTCTAACATGCGTCAAATTATTGATTCGATATCCCCATATATATGACTGGTGAAATATGGTCATCAATCAATACATGTGTTGGTCGTAGAGTCACTCGTGTTCTGACTAGTGACATCCGACCTGGGATACCATTTGGAACGACATCATATAAGTTAAAGAGCTTCACCAACAAGTCACATACTTGTTAATCTTTATAATCAATGATTCATTCAAGGAACAGAATAACATTTATTCAATAACTCATAAACATAGGCGTGATACAATTATATCTATGATTGCCTCTAGGGCATATCACCAACAGGTATGACCTCACCGGTCTGATCGCTGGTGAGGCCGGTCTGACCTCCGACTAAAAAACAACAGCATGAAGGATCCACAAATCGACCTAACTTTTGACCCCGTGATCCAAATCACCTAAGATTCTAGACATCGATCAACAATAAGATCAAGAACCTATTCCAATCGAAGATCGAGATGATCATCGTCAAGGTTCCACGAATTTCTTCATTGAGGGGTAAGAAGGCTCAAAACCGAGGAAAAACCTAAGTATGATCTAAAGGTTTGCTCATAGTCCAGATGACCTTAGATCAGATCCCACAAGTCCTAGCAAGCTAGATCATAGCAAGAGAACAAGGAAAAACCCTAGAACTCAAAACTCCCAAAATCTCTAAAGAGAGAAAGCAAGAACAAGAGAGAACTTATCTTGAGATAAACTTGTTTGAATTGATTAGAGGGATTGTAGGGTTATAGTCACTCCACTATGGAGGACAAAAGCTCACCCATGAGCACACAATCTCATAACCCATCTCTCTCAAACCCTAAATCACAAATTAGGGTTTCCGAGGCTCACTACAAGAATCCCCCGATAGAGATGCTTTTCTAGAGGCAATTTTCAATTTATCTCTAAAATAAGGCTGCCTGGCAGCAAATATGACAATTTGCTAAACCGAGGGTTTGAACCCAAAACCCCTCCACACCGATGCCAATTGTTTCACACTAAGATTACGATCATACACATAATCCCCACAGGGGATTGGGTGCTCTTCTACCAAAGGTCGTTGTCTTTCCGCAAGGAATTGAGATGTCAGACCCCCGGGCGTGAAATACCTGAAGACCCTATGTGTGTACCGTACTAGTTTCATGATTAGTGGCTAGTACACATATTTACAACATTTGAAATTTACACACATACATTCTCATATGCAAAGTAAACAAAATGGTACTTAAGCGAATACAAGTTATTACATCAACGACCGACCAACCAAATAAAAGCAGGTATCAATAGAGTAAAAGTAGCAGCAAAAAAAGTAATATAAGTAAAGAAATTCCAGTAGCATACCTATCCAACCCTCAGGCAACCGACAAGAAACAAGGCCTAGATAGACCCATCACTGAACCCTCCAGTTCCAGGTACGAAGAACGTATTGTTTGGCATTGGCTCATCTTCGAACTCTAAACAACAATATAAGTAAGATTGAGTACAATGCGTACTCAGCAAGACTTGTAGTGTATCACAAAATTTTATATAAATGCAAGGCTATCAAAGGATGAGGCTCTACTCTACAAGTTACTTTGCTTAAAGCTACTTTTATTTGCAATATTAATATGTAGTAATTTACAACAGAAATTTAAAAGTAGTTAAATAGATACAGGATAGTAAGTAAATAACTAAATGAATAATAACAACAACTCGTAACCCTTCTCGGTTACGAGCACAAAAGAATAAAGATAACAACTCGCAACCCTCCGTGCTGCGAGCAACATTTCATGTTCAGCCATAGACATGACAGTTAACTTAAATAAAAACCCACAAGTCATTAACGATGTTTTACCACTAAAACGGTTTTGATGAAAATCAAAACTAAACCAATACTATCCGCGCTAAGTACGCTCATGACCATGAGCACAGCTATTTAAATACATTTACACTCTCCAGAGGTGTACTGCTTTACCCATAGTACACAAATTCTCTAGTTTATTCGGCATCCATCGATGCCACTGCTCACTACCGTAGGTAAGCAGTCTAGAGTACACATCGAAGCCTTTACATCATCTAGTCGTAACCTTGCTCTAGCCCAGTGAAATGTTATTCCTCACTTCACTAGGGTAGCCCCCCCCTTCGAGTGAGGCATTCGCAGTTGTGTCGGAAGGCTTTGTTCTCAATGCCTCGGTGAAGAGAGACCCTTTGAACATACCTAACCGGTCATCTCCATACTATATGGTCTACCAATGTGCAAGGCTAGTTTTCAATGACTTAATTAGCTAAGGATGTCCAATACCAGCACATATGGTTGTACATTAGGTCTTAGATTGGAGTTGCTGGCGTCTGGTCCTTAATTGACCTCGGGCAAGAATCTCCCCATATGTACTAGTGAGGTACACCTATCTACTAGTGAGGTACACCCCTCACTCTTCTCAGAATATAATATAACTCGCCTGTGTCTAAAACTAGGTTTTGAATTTTCCTTTTTATACAAAGTAACAGAAATACACCCCTCTGGACATTTTTCATAAATCTCCCAAATTCACATCCATCATATTATCCTTTTATAATTTTTGGGAAATTCTATCACTCTATTAAGCAGTTGTGCGATAATCGCACTCAAAACTCCCAAATGACATTATATATTATCCAACCCATAATTTAATGGCTACAACAGTAAGGGATCAATATTCCAAGGAGTTATATGCATCAAATAGGATTTACAACTACCTTATTCCCAACATAGCAATTGTTCAACAAACATACACGCATGCATAATAGATTTTGCAAAACAAGGTACAATAATTAAAATAGTAGGATCAACATGTTCAAAGGAAGTGCTTGCCTTGATCATGTTGTTCTGAATATGTGGATGGTTAGTCATCGAAATAATTGCTCGAGCAATCAACGTCTAATTCAAAAAGAGCCAAAAATAAATTAAATAAAACCAATAAATTCAACAGTAACCAAATTCAAATATTTTTGCATATTCTAGAAGAGCATCATTTTAGATGAATTCAGAAAACAAAATCATTCAATTTGGAGTTTTTATGCAAAAGTTATTAACATTTCAATTTGGTTCAGTTTGAAAATTCCAGTGAAAAAAAGAAATACGCTTTCCAGCAGAGGAAGTATATTCTCGCATACGTTCTATTGAGGTTTACACTTTCTAGTAAGGAAAGCATATTATCCTTTGGACTTACTGAGGTTTACGCTTTCCAAACATCGAGAAAGCGTATTTCCTCAAAACTAAAGCGTATTTTCTATTTTTCTTCTGGTTTCTATTGACCCAACATGTGGGTCCGTTAAATCGATGACTTGGTCCACACAACAGTGTGTAGACAGAAGGTTCATGTGCATAGTGCGTGGTCCACGGGAGGTGTACTGTGCACTTAATGGCCGTGGGGCCACGTGTTAGTGACTCAAAGTGAAACCATGTTTTTAATGAGCTTCGTTTACTATTTTTAGGGCCCACGCGTCAGCGGATCAAGTATTAATTAGCTAATCATTTAAATGCCATTTTGTCTTAACGACCGAGATTACGTGAGTTAATGGAGTCGCTACAATGTATGTCTGTTTTGGATAGCACAAAGCAGCGCTCGGGCGCTCGTGGCTGTGCTCGTCGTCGGCGCGGTGGTGCTAGGGAAATCTCAAAATGGCCCATGAGCTTGCGCACCTGATGGAGCCCATGGTGAGGGCTGGAGTGGCCCGACGCGGTGGCACACCGGAGATGAGTGGTGGTGGTGCTATGGCCTACATGCCAACAAGGAGCACAACAATGCCCTTGACTAACTAGCGTGTGCATGAGTTACTAGAGGTTGCTAGGAGCTCACTAGAAGTGATGAGGGGATCAGGGGAATCTTGGAGATGGCCAGTGACGTGAAACTGAGGCGGCGGCGAGGTGCTTCATGTGGGGAGCTTGCAGGGGAGGATGGGGAAACTCAGTGAAGCTTGGAGAAGCTTGAAGATGCCCTCAGGGTGCTCCTAGCACAAGGAATTGGCTCAAGTTGCGGCCAATTTCGAAGGGCGGCGGTGGCGGCAAGAATGACCGGAGTCAGGGAAGAAACAAAATTCAACATCTCCTGTGGACAAAAGCCGAATTAGTTGAGGGAAAAAGTTCCTAGTGCTCTGGAACATGAGATGACACGAGCAGAGCGAAAAGAAACCCTTTGGGCGGCGAAATAGTGATGGTGGTGCAGCGACCAAAGTGGAGCTCAAGCTCTCTCGTGTGTTTAAGCTCAACCGAGGAGAGGAGAAGGTGGGGGATGAGGGGAATGGTGAGGAAAGGAGGAGGGGAAGCTCGGGCGAGCTTTTTATAGACGAGAGGATGGAGGACTTGTGAAGGAGAGTAGGTGTGCCCGTGGGCAAGGCGAGAGCTCTCAGAGATGGCGACGAGACAACGGGCAGGGTTAGTGAGGAATAGGGCAGGTATGGGCGAGCGGAGGTGATCAGGGAGATGATGGGGCGGTTGGGGTGGCTAAACTGCGGGCGGTGCGGCAAACTGCGGCGGGTAGCGACGCACTTACGAGCGTGCACTAGCGCGGCTGAGCCAAGGTGGAAGACAATGCCTGCCAGTGGGGCCCACTAGCCAGCGAGAGAAAGAGAGAGAGAGAGAGTTTTAGATTAGGGTATTTGGATTTAGGGCTGAATTGTTTGCTGAATTTTTATACTAATCAAACGAAGTCCAAATTTTATGAAAATATTTGTGAGGGCTTCTGACCTAATGTAATTTCTTGTATAAAGTTTTTAGTAGTTTATCTCTTCTATGATTTTCTCTAAAATTCTTATAACTTTCTGTTCTTATGCATTTGCATTTATTATTCTAAATGAAAATTCTCATAAGTTGTTTAATCAATTTTTCCTTGAGAGGTTATGCCCAAAATAATTCTCTCGACTATTTTTATTTTGTTTTTATCTAGATTTCCTTTAAGTGCATGTTTGTTTGAATTGCATTATTTTTTTAAAAAAACAAAAGTTCAAAAAAAAATCAAACATGGTTAGACTTTCATATATAAGATGACCAAAATAATTTTCCTAATGCATTTTTATTATGTAATCCCAAAATGTGAATTCTTGAATGTTCTGACCTACCCCCTTACAAAGAATCTCATCCACGAGATTCATGGACTCAGTAAAGAAATAGGGGAACTCGGTTCTAAGGCGGTCTTCGCGTTCCCACGTAGCTTCATCTTCGGTGTGATTGCTCTACTGAATTCTTAACACATGAGTCCACAATATCATTTACCAAAACCAAAACAGTGATGTTACCATAAAAATATATAAATGGCATGCTCTATCAATCGAACACTTTTTCCTGAAGTTGGTAAGCCACTTTATACGAGGGATAAACTTACTGTAACAAGTGTGTACAGCACTGACATAAAAATAGCTCAAGTTTGAGACACATTCAATTCATACATGGAGTATGTGCGATGCTTATACGCGTACTCAATCAACTGTCTCTTCAAATAGTCTAATGAAAAATTCCAAACCATGATGACAAGCTAATTAACCTGCTAATTGACTCTTGTCGTTACTTGGGTGCCTTCAATTTGTGAGGGAAGCGAACAAGTGTACAGTGTTTTGGCGGTATGCACATACAAAAGGACGAATAATTAAGGTGCTATTAATGTATGTATACTAAGATTGCTTACATTGATGACTTCTACTTGCGATGTGCGGTATTTAATACTTGATGCAAATCATTCCATTTGGTAGTCCAAATTGTATTGTATTTTTTTTTTGCAACTGAACTGTATTGTAGTAATAGGTAAAATTAATTACTACATACATATTCTTGTTTTAATCTCACCGGCCTGTACGGGTCAAAAAAATTACTACATGCTCTTATATATGTAGCAAGGAATTGGAGTACATGTGTGTTGAGTGTATATATGTACTATTCCCTCATAATATTTGTCCAAATTATTTTGGAATTACCGTTTCACAATTAATATTTATACACTAAGGGAATCCAGCTAGGGTGTAGTTGTTGCACTTTCAATCCTCTAACCTTGCTATTATGATGTCAGAGATGTTGAATGGTTCAAATATGTCATTTAATAAAAGTGAGTGTGTTCTATTGACTACTCTCTCTAATACCAACTATAAGTCGTTTTAGCTTTGGACACGCAAATTAAGGAGTACGTGTGCTGTCAAAAAAAGGTGCAAGTGAAAATTACCTTGGGGTCATTCATTTATTCCTATACTTTTATGGTTCCACTCTTAAATATGTTGTGTAATAGGAGAAAGGTTGAGAGATAGATCTTATTTATTAATGAGAATATGAGCATTCATTCAATGAGGGTATAAACAGGAAGAGTGGGATAAATGTACCTCAAATTTTAGAATGATTTATATTTATAGAAAAGTTCATAACGCTCAAACTACTTATATTTGGTATTATAGGAAGTATTGCTTAAATTATTTTGCCTCCATAATTAGTATTGCACGTACGATAATTGAACAAATATTATAAGACAATGTTTCCATAAAAAGTATTATGAAACAGAGGGAGTATTAACAGTACATGATATTAGAATTAAGTATAATTACGATGGGAGAAGTGTGATAAATGGTAATTGTTTAAGCAATGTAAATTAGTAGTCATGGAATTGAGAGCCAAGTATCAAAAATGAACTTAAATTTGTCACAAATGCACCGAAATGTGTCCCAAGTATCACAAATGCACTGCACTCGGATGACAACCAGTTTCCCAACGATAAAACAATAGAGTATGACATGTCGAGTCCATTGTCATTGAGTGAGAGAGAACGAGAGAGAGAAAGGATTAGAATGACATGTGGGGATCACCTATCATAGAGAGATGGAGAGAGAGCAAGAGAGAGAAAACAGAGGAAGAAACAGAGCAGGGGCGGGCAGCTCGGGCGCAAGGCGGCGCCGGCGGACGGTGGCGCAGCGATGGCCAAAATGGGTCGGAGCGACCATGGGGAGGCGATGGGAGGTGGAGGCGCGGCCAATGGTGCACGACTGTAGCCATGGCGGCGAGCAGGGCGGCTCAGTGCACGAGCGCATGGCGGTAGTGAAGGAGGGGCGGCACGCACATAGGCTTGGCGATGGCGAGGGGAGGCCGTCGGGTGGCTCGGGGTGGCCGGTGGGTGGCCGAGGCGGCGGGGCGACGGTAGCTGGCTCCGGGGAAGGGGCGACGGTGGCGGCCGGCTACGGTGGCTCCTCGACCAAAACAAGTTGGGGGAAAGATAGAGGGGATCGAGGTGGTGCTAAGGGTGCAAGGGAATTGGGAAGAAACTCAGCGGGGCCAACGAATTTGGTGGTGGCGGCAGTTCGGCCGGAGGCGAAGAAGGCACCCGATTCGGCGATGTGATGCGTCAAACACGAAATTGATTTAGGTGAAATGATCAATGGCCTCAGAAACACGACGTGACGTGGTTGGGATAGCATAATTCTCACCGGAGGGACGGAAAGACGAGACGGAGGTGCGGCCGGTGACAGGGAAGATACGCGTTCCGCGACGTTGTGGCATGGGTCCATGGGCAGGGGCGGAGGACCCGGTAGGGCAAGGTAGGGCGCTCGCCCTACCATGGCTTCGCCGCGGATACCCACCCTGAATTGCTCTGTAGCCATGGTTGCAAGGTTGAAGACTCGAAGCTCCTGCTGGCTGCTGTTGAAGTCTGAATTGTTCGCATCGCAGGAAGAAGAAGATAGAAGTCTGAACTGTTATTAGCTTTGCTTTGCTTGCTTTATGGGCTTGTCCCGTTGTCCGCTTGTGGCCTTGTGGGCTGCAGCCTGTCCAAGCTGCTTTTGCCTGTTCGTTTTCCAGCGTCCAGCACAAACGACACGGCCGCCTCCGCCTGGCGAGTTCGTGACTTTGCTGACTGCAAAGCCGGCGCTCGGCGAGGCGGCGATCACGTGATTTCGCCGATCCGTTTTAGGCAGCGAGCCAGCGACAGCGAGCCGCCGAGCCGGCGAGCACCGAGCGGCGATCGCACACCACATGACATCACGGTAAGTCCTCCAACAAATCTGACACTTTTTTAATTGTTGTTTATTCAATCTTTTGGTTATCAATTAATTTGATTTGGTCGATTTTCAAGTACAGAGAATTAAAAAATATTAATATGGAAGATGACTATGACTCAGATGAGTTTGAACAAGCTGTCGCTGCAGTTGAAGAGGAGATGGAAAATGATATGACAGGATTACAAGTTGAAGAGGCGATTGAAACTGATGGGGAAGGTATTATAACTCAGTTCAATCCGGATCATATTATCACTGATCCGGGGCTTCGTATACCGATTGATCAATTTTCTATCAATATTAGATCCGAAGTTAGAAGGGCTTTCATAGATAAGGGTCCAACTCAACCAATTGGCTATAAGTTCCCAAAATCAAATACTAAAAGATCCTTTCAGAAAAATTGGTTCAAGGAACATTGTTGGCTTGAATACAGTGTGGCGAAGGATAGGGCTTATTGCTTTTATTGTTATCTTTTCAAGCATGATCGATTGGATGACAAATTTGGATATGATGTCTTTACAACATTGGGGTTTAACAATTGGAAGAATGCATATTTGGCGCTTCCAAAACATGATGGAAAAATCCATAACGAGTGTAGGACAGCATATGAAGATTTCAAAAATCAAAGAACAAGTGTGAAACATAAGGTTGACAAACATACAAAAGATGCACTAATCAAATATGAAACTCGGTTGGATACATCATTGGGTATTGTGAGTTTGCTCACATTGCAAGGTGAACCATTCCGTGGACACGATGAGTCCCTTGCTTCTTTGAATAAGGGGAATTTTCTAGAGTTTCTTGATTGGTATAAAGAAAGGAATGAACAAGTGAGGCTTGCATTTGATGAGACATGTCCCAAAAATGCCAAGATGACTTCCCCAACAATTCAAAAAGAACTTGCAGAGTGTTGTGCAATTGAGGTCACCAAAGCAATAAAGGAAGAGATGGTGGGTTGTTTTTTCTCCATTCTTATAGATGAATCTCGTGATATATCCACAAAGAACAAATGGCCGTGGTTGTGAGGTAAGTAATTGATTATATAATGTTCATTGGTTATCGTATATTCAATTTTTTGTTAAAATTAGCTAATTAGATTATAATATCTATGTTGTAGGTTTGTGAACAAGAAAGGAAAAGTGATTGAAAGATTTTTAGGTATTAAGCATGTGAAGGAGACAACCTCGGAAGCACCAAGACAGCGATTGTTGAAGTACTTGGTGAGCATGGGCTACATTTGCAAATCTGCGAGGGCAAGGGTATGATGGTGCTTCTAATATGAGAGGAGAATTTAATGGCCTTTAGAAGTTTATTCGTGATGAGAACTCATATGCTTTCTATGTCTATTGCTTTGCTCATCAATTGCAGTTGGTAGTTGTTTCCATCTCAAGATGTTGTTCATCTATTGAGGATTTCTTCGAATATGTGGCCTTGATTGTGAACACCACTACTTCATCTTGCAAGAGGAAGGGTTTATTGCTAGATAAGCAACGCAGGATTCTTTTAGGTAAGTTGAGCAGTGGAGAGATTTCCTCAGGAAGAGGGAAACATCAAGCAACATCCTTGGCTAGACCCGGAGATACAAGATGGGGTTCTCATTACAAGACATTACTTCGTATTGAATCAATGTGGGATTCAGTAATTGAAGTTCTACAAATTGTGCATCAAGATGTGTGCAATCCTTGTAGGGCAGGAGGTTTAGTGGAAATCATGGAGTCTTTTAGCTTTGTGTTCATCATGAAGATGATGTTGCAAATCCTGCGCATCACAAATGAGCTCTCTCTTATCTTGCAAAGGAAGGATCAAAATATTGTTCAAGCCATGTCTTTGGTTATTGATGTGAGAACACGTTTGATGAATTTGAGGAATGATGGTTGGGAGCCACTATTACAGGAAGCCACAAAATTTTGCAGTGAAAATGATATTCCAATACCAAATATGAATGAAGTAGTACCAAGATTTGGCAGATCAAGAAAAGGGGGCAAGAACAACATCACTCAAGACCATTATTTTCGTGTCGATACCTTCTATGCTGCTATAGATGCTATTACCACAGAGTTTGATCATCGGTTTAATGAGGTATCTTCAGAATTGCTTGTTTGCTTTTCTTGTCTTGACCCAAGAGATTCATTCTCTAAATTTGATGTGGATAAGCTTGCTCGGCTATCGAGATATATTCGATGATTTTCCTATTCGATAAGAGGGTATAAAAGATCAACTTGAGTTATTTATTATTCATGTGAGAAGACTTGAGGAGTTTAGAGATTGTCATGATCTCGCAAGCCTAGCTGCACAAATGGTTGAACTTGATAGACATCTTGTTTTCCCATTAGTTTATCGTCTAATTGGGCTGGCATTGATACTACCAGTAGCGACGGCATCAGTTGAAAGAGTCTTTTCGGCTATGAAGATTATCAAAACAGAATTGCGCAACAAGATGTCCGATGCTTGGCTTAATGACTTAATGGTGTGCTACATTGAGCGAGAAATATTCAAAGAAATTGATCTTGAGAAGATCAAGAAAATATTTCAAAACAAGAAAGATAGGCAAATGCAGTTGCCTAGGTCATCTAGGCGTGACTGAAGCTTCATCATCACATGGTTAGTTGACTTTGCTTGTATTTTTCTATAATTCTATTTATCCTAAATGTTTTTACTTATATATTTTGTGCTTGACTATCACTACATCTAGTGAACCATTTTGAGAGATATTACTTTACTATCTATGTTAGCGACTTTGCCATACCTTAAATTTTTTTAGTCCTCCGCCACTTGTCCATGGGAGAACACAGGAATGGGGCAAAACAAAGAGGAGACCGAGCGGACTCGGTGCTCTACTTGTAGTCGTGGGAGGCAGAGGAAATGGGCGTGCATGCGATGGCATTGATGGCGTGTGGTTACTCGTAGAAGAAATGGAGTCGACATGCTAGTGAGTCATGGGTGGGGGGAGGGGACAATCGTCCCCACTACGTGGGATAAACCCAATCTTTATTAGTTAATTAAGATACTTAATAAAACATAATACATCTTATAAATAGACATCCCACTTAATTAGACAGCTTATGTACCATCCGCACATCGATCATCAGCTTGGTTGGGGGTCACAAAATTGCAATGCGCATGGAAGCTTATCGATCATTCAACTGTATAGGTGTTATTTGGATGGCTCACTCGCTCGCCAAGAACGTGATTGCACCCGGAGGCTAGGACACTAGCCGCGGCCGGCGGGGCCATGCATGCAGCAATATTGACTATTGAGTAATGATCGACATATACTAGCTAGTACGCACTGCAAGCTAGGAGGAACAAACGCGCGACCAATCATGTCGCGCGCTTTGCCGCAAATTATTGGAGTCTCAAGGACACGTCTATGATGGCGCAGCATGTCCTCCTGGTTCCCCAGCGCTGCAGTAACTAGATGGGTTCGTGGTACAGTGGTAGGCCACATGCAACTATGCATGCGACTGCATTGTTATCTACTGAGTGTTATGCAGTTACGTGGCTTCTCCAAGGCAAAAGGGGCTATGGCCCATCCCATAGAAATAGAAAAATGAAGTGCTTAGTTTTACCACTTAAATACTAACATAACACTAAAGTAGTCTCCTTTTTTCTCTTAAGTAGTTATCTAAGCATACGCGGTTAGATTGGCCCCCACTGGTCTTTAGGACTAGGATCAGCTTCTCTCTGCGGTGCAGAGTCAGGCGTAAATTTCTGCTGGGTCAGGCGTAAACTTCCGCTGGTTCCTCCCAATCGAAATGGTAGATCGTGTACACCAGTTCACTAGCGTAACCTGAATTGAGGAGATAGAAAATTTATCCAGGGACACAACCTAATTCTTCCAGCCCCAAATGGCAGGAGCTGAAAGTAGTGCCCCTTGAAGTTCCAGAAATCTCTTGATCGCGCTTGAATCGCTCTGCATCCCCCCACACACATCAGCATTCCTTCCGAGAGCAACGCAGTGATGAACACAGGCATGTTGGACGGAATAGTAGCCGTCGACGTGGGCCTCCCTCATGTAGATATGCGGCACCAGTACTAGCACCGGGGAATGCAAACAGCTACATCGCTTAGATATGTCACAAGTACGGGCGGAGTTTCTCTACCCTATATTTCTTAAGTTATATTTAATATTTTTATGTAAGCTCCGCCACTACATGTGAAGCGCGATCGATGGGGCAATAGAAGGTTAATAAAACATGGGAGTAATGTGAGGTTCATGGCCTCGTGCAGGGAGTCGTAGAGCGAGCTGTCGGATTGTATGACATACGGGCTAAGCACGTCTAAGCTAGCTAGGGCGAGCTCTTCAGTGCTGTTAAATAACCTTACGTGCACTGTGTGCACCCTAATTCGCCACTATGAAAACATAAAACAATTAAGTTTAGGGCTGGATCAATACCGATTTATGACCTATATGTACCAAAACTAAGCTTTTTTGGGGTTAAAAATAACTAGGCTAGGTAGGTTAGCTTAACCCGACCAATATCGTGTTTGGTAACTAACTTAGATGGTCTAAAATGTTGTTTGGCTAGATTTTATGGATTAGCTAGGTTTTAGATTTGGTGGGTTAACCTGGAAGGGTTAGCTGTGGTGAGCCAACTTATTCCACTTTTTTTGTGGGTTAACACAGGAGAGTTAAAAAAATAACTTTAACTGGATTAATTAAGTTAACCCTCTATAACCCATGGTGCTTTCTTTGGTTAAACCCTTAACCCACCTCTCACGGCCTCGAACCAAACGCAGCATAAGAACAAGGAATAAAAGTTCATATTAAGATTGAAAACTGTCGAGGTTGGAAGTAGTACGGCAAGGATAGGTACCCATAGGATAGGTCGTGCTTTGGGCCAATCTAATAATGTTGTGCTCCACTACAAGTCTACAATTAATATGCTTGGCCCAGCTTACTTTGACTAGGTATTAACACAACTCGGTCATATATAAGCTATTACTAACGAAAAAAGTCCATTTTACAACATTGAACTCTTCGAAAAGTCTAAATTTCAACTATGAACTACAAAATCGGACATCCGACACCCTCAATTATCAAAACCGTTCAATTTATCCCCTCAACCCAAAATAGGACAGTTTTGTCTAACATGACGCCTACATGCCAATGGTTTTGACTTTTGTGCGTCGATTCTTTTCAATGACATAGCAGCCACTTGGTAAATAAAACCAAAAAAAATATTTGTCCGCTCAATTCATTTCTTCTTCCTCTCATTGTCACTCATCCCTCTCTTCCCTCTTCTGCCCCCTCACCACCAATCCCTCCCCTCTCGAGCTCCTGGTCCACCGCTGCCATGGTTACCTACTGCTGCCACATCCCCTTCTTCCTCCTCATCTTATTCCTCCTCTCCCTCTCTCTTTGACAGCTCGCCGTGGAGCCGCCCAGTGCTCAACAGCATCCGGTGGTGCACGTATAGCGACAGGAACACCGCCGTAGGATCCAACGACAGAGGGGGCGCTTGTGCAGGAGACAAGGAGCATAGGGACAAGGGAAGGATGGCCACATTGACTCCACCTGCGCTGAGGCATCTAGCGAAAGCATCGGCACGGTCACCGGCATGGATGTCGCGATAGCACACGGCTCTCGTGCCGGTCGTACCACCCCTCACTCCGGCACCCTGTAACATCCCAAAATTCGCTTTCTCTAAAATTTAATTTCAAATTAATTAATTAAAATTGTTTAGATTTTATTTGAATCTTATTTGTATTTCATGTGTAATACTGGATCGAAATCTCAAATTTCAAAACTCCATTTCCAATCTAAAATTCAAATCTCCAGAAAAATATTTGTTCCAATTTCTTGGTCCAATTTATTTATTGTTGCACTTCTCTTTTTTTTTCTAAAAAAAAATGAAGTTCCCATCGGGTCATCCATCCCAGCCTTGCTCCCACGTGAGGCTCACTTAACCCCAAAAGCCTTGCATGCATGCGCTGCCAGTATGTCTTTTGTTTACAACTGGTAGTATTCCCTCTTCCATCCTTTTATCCTTTATACCTTTCTCTCTCTCCCAACAGTTTTCTTCCTCACGAGTCTCTCTGTTGCTTGTTTTCTCTAACCAAAGATTCATGGTGGCCACCACCACACCGGTTCTCACCTCGCCATCACCACCACCGCCGCCTCGCCGTCGCCCCTTCCCTTGCCACCCGCACCGTTTCTCCTCCTCCCATTGATTACGTATAAGCAGAGAGCTTCAAATTGCCATTAATGGTCATCGTTTCTTCTTTACCCATTCCTCTCCATTCAAAGCCTTTATCTTGATTTGATTTGATAAGAAACGGTTGCATTAAGGTCTCCCACGTTGTCTTGCCATCTTTGAGCAGCCCATCAGTGCACTGTGCATTTTCATCCGTTTCTATTTTGAACCGACGCCGTAGCTCTTCGCCTTCCCAACGTTTCGGCTCCCGGTTGAGGCTTTATAAGGGCATGCTATCCCTTCATCATCTTCTTTACACTCCCTCCAAGTTTTAGAATCACTTGATCTGCCGTCCTCGTGTGCGTGCCGCTGCCCAAGCTTGCGCCGCCTCTGCTACAGTGTTTCTCTGGTCGAACCATCGCCATCTGAGGGTAGGCCGTGTTCGTAGAGCTCCATTCTCATGGTTTGCCGGCCAGTCCTTCACCACCTTGTCTTTGCGAGCCATGAGTTTCTCCTTCATTCATTTCTTGTTGTGTTTGCCTACTATGCGAATCAAGAATGCAACGTGAACAGTGTTGGCTACTAGATAATCTTTCATACTCCGTTCTCTCTCCTCGGTCAGTCATTTCCCGAACCGACTACGTCGCCGCGTGCCCCTCGGCTTCCTCTTCACATCCACAGATTTCGCTCCCCAAATATCGCCATTTTATTTTGTTCCTTTGTTCATGAGCAGTGCCATGCGATATGGATACATGCATGGTGTATGTACATACATGGTTTTAGTTTTTTTGGAGAATTGATTTTCTAGAATTTTGTTCGTTCTCATACGAACTCCGAATCCATCGATTCTTTCTCCTAAATTCTTCTAAATTCATTCTCTACCTCCAGTATTTATTTTGTAATTTTTGGATTTTATTTATTTTCTGCTATTTATTTGGTGCATTGCGCGTGTGTAGAATCAGACGTCGCGGCGCAAGCTTGGATCAACAGAAGTGCTTACCTCCAACGTCACCAAGGCGAGTCTCCTTTGACCACTTTGAACCTATGATTTTTAAATTGTGTTTTCAGTTTTCAAAGAATTATGCATTGCTAATTCCTATATAATAATAAGTTCAAAGTGTAGTTGTTAGTTAAACCTAAAGTTTGCTACTACAATCCTTGATATTTGATGTCCTGCACCTTTGTAACCCTAGTGTAGAAATTCATTATTGAATACAATTTTGCAGAATAGTTTATCACGGTAGAATTGCTTGGACATGCTTTATGGCTTTATTTAACCTGTGGGGGAGAAAAACCATTATTACCCTTTATGCTTTCTTTGAAAAATTGTATGACATTAGGTAATGTCAGTGTTTGGAAAATAAAATATAATGATGAAAGTATGTTTTAGACTTGGGTGGAGGGTAAGATCAGGCGGGTGCAGCTAGAGCACGAGATCATGTATTGTGTTAGTCCCGCCAAGTCATAAGGACCGGCGCTTGTGACTATTCAAGCGAGCACTACCGTACAACCACATGTCCAAAATGGGAACGGACTGGCCAATTAATTAGCAAAATTTTGAGTCGGATTCTGTCATGGTTGTGTGTCTTTGATTCACATGGCGCAAGAGGGGCGGAAGGCGAAACCTTAGCGGGCGAACAGAGTCAAAAGGAAGCTTTGTAAAAGCCTTGTGATGTTCTCTCCTTGATTCACACGTCAAAGGAAGCGTGTGGCATATCGGCGATCATCTCTTGTGGGTCAAGTGTACAACCTCTGCGAGTGTTAAAACTATTCGAATAGCCGTGCCCACGGTCAAGGGCGAGCAAGGTGCGTTTTCACATGGTAGATTTTGGTTTTGATTTTAAAAGAGTAAATTTTGGGAACCGGGAGCAGTTGGGACTCTCGGGTAGTTTCTGGCAGCTAGAGCCAGTTGGGCAGCTAGAGCCTTGATGCTAGTGGTTGGTAGCTAGAACCTCCACTAGTAATACAATTAAATTATTTATTAAAACTGCGTTTGTCAAATGTGCTTTGTGAAAAATTGTTTAAACTTAAAATTTTGCTTTGTGCAAAAGAACCTTATAAGCCTCATTTGTCAAAGCTATGCATATGCATGTTTCCCAAGACTCGCGGAGTACTTTATGTACTCACATGCTACACTCATAAATAAATCTCAGAAGCCTTCATCGACACGGAGGACTACGACTACTTCGCTTGTGGCTTTGACGAAGGACACCCGGAGTACTAGGCTGCGCTCCCGATCGAATGCCGGTGGGCACTTTGATGGGCCACCACTCGGAGTTTATTTATTTATGTTTCTGCTGCTGTAAGACTCAAGGTCTTTCGACCTCTTTTGTAATAAGTGGCCATAAGGCCGGTACTCAGTTGTTTATTAATGTTATTCGTGATTGAATTTGTTATCAACAATGTTTCCACTTTGTGTGCACTAGCTCACGATCATGGGGTGATGCGATATTACCTGAGGTTGGGTTGAAATCCGGTCCCACGAGTTGGTATCGAGTGAGTCGATGTAGGGCGTGACCTAGCTAGAATGGCCGTTAGTAGGAAAACTTGAAATTTATTTTATAAAAGAAAAATAATATTGTGCTATCCTCATCTTTTCTCATCTTTCTATCCTTTCCTTCTTAGTGGAATTCTTCCTTACTTAGTTCTTCCTTCATCGTTTTACAATGTTAAATGGATCATCTTTCCTTGTAATTTCTATAGTTGGTCAACGATTCCTACCATTATGTTCGGGACTACAAGAAATGGAGCCATAAAGAGAGCATCGTAAAGCCTCTAGTCATCTCTACCATTCAAGAACAACATGCAAGATTCGTCAAAGACCGTGAATAGAGGATGCGATGTCAGACAAGCCATATAGTTTAAGTTGCCAAGGCTCATTCTGTGTATTGAGTCATTTCACTAGCTTAAGAGTATCGAGTAGACGATTTTCTTTGAGTTGTTTTTAGTTGGAAAAAGTAATTTGCTTTTCGTAAAGTATTTGGTTCTTGTGGGTTGTTGCAAGCTCCCTTCTTTTCTCGTCTTTGCTTTTCCCTCTCTTCCCGCTAACCTTGGACCGCTCGGATGGAGAACCACGGAAGAGGTCGCGCGGCCGGTGGAAGAGGGCGTGGAAGAGTCGTGTAGTGGCCGAGGCCGTGGTCTTGGAAGGGTCGCGGTCAACCATTTCCGATGACCCGGTTTTGCCTCAAGCACCACAAGAACCTCAAGTGCAACTGGCGATTATTTGAGGAAGAACCTTTACCACCACCACCTCTGGTCGGCCTCCATTGATGAATATAGAGCGGATGATGGCCATGCAACTTCAACTATTGCAAGCACTTGCTCATAATCAAGTCAATCAACTCGCACGGCTTACGCTCCGATCTTACCACCTCCATCCAGACTTGGTGAATTTATGAGAACCAGGCCACCAACCTTTGCCGGTTCAGTTGACCCTCTTGAAGCTGATGACTGGTTAAAGGATGTCGAGAAGAAACTGATTCTGGCTCAGTGTGATGACCAAGAGAAAGTTCTCTTTGCTGCTCATCAACTAAAAGCAACCGCAGGTACTTGGTGGGAAAACTATTGCGCAGCTCACGAGAATGTCCAGGCTATTTCTTAGCAGGAGTTTTCTGCTGCTTTTCGCACAGCTCACATTCCTATGAGAATGATGGAAATGAAGAAGAGAGAGTTCCATAAGCTGCAGCAGGGCAATCTCAGTGTGTCTGAGTATCTTAATATGTTCACTCAGCTGTCAAGGTATGCACCAGAGGATGTTGCTAACGAGGGAGCAAAGATTTGGCGCTTCATGGAAGGACTTGACCCCAACCTCAAAGTGCAACTGGTGTCAAATGACTACCCCAATTTTCAACAGATGGTCAACAAAGCTCTTGTGCAAGAGGATGCTCAACGTCAAGCGTTTGAGTCGAAAGAGAAAATGGCTTTTCAAGCGCGACATAGAGCAGCGGTTCGGACCTCTAATGAACCGGCCACACTACAACTTTGTCGCGGCGGATAATGCACCTAAGACTCCAATGTCGGGACATCGTGCAGATCATGCGAGGATTTGGAAACAATCTCGGTGTTCAACGCGCAGAACCGGACGCCAAACGGCGAATCGGTGCTTTCATTGCCATGAAATGGGGCATTATGCCGACAATTGCCCTCGAAGCGCCGAGCCGTGACTCGGTTCCTTTTAACTTGGGAACTACACCACCAAGACCCTACACGGGATCGGGGCGAGGCTCCTCGGACTCCAAGTCAAGCCATCCGAATTCAACACCATCGCAAGAAGGCGGTGAATCATGTTGCGACAGCGCAAGCTCAATCAACTCGACATGTCGCACGGGTAAGATCTAGACGATCGATTGCCATTTCGATTTTGTCTCACTCAATAGACAAAGTCGTTGGTTGAGAGAGCAAAGTCAGTGTACCTAACCTTTTCCCAGTCCATCAGAATCTCGGGTGAGATTCCTTCTAAGAGGTAGGTTTGTAACATCCCAAAATTAAGCTTTCTCTAAAATTTAATTTCAAATTAATTAATTAAAATTGTTTAGATTTTATTTGGATCTTATTTGTATTTCATGTGTAATACTGGATCGAAATCTCAAATTTCAAAACTCCATTTCCAATCTAAAATTCAAATCTCCAGAAAAATATTTGTTCCAATTTCTTGGTCCAATTTATTTATTGTTGCACTTCTCTTTTTTTTCTAAAAAAAAAAATGAAGTTCCCATCGGGTCACCCATCCCAGCCTTGCTCCCACGTGAGGCTCACTTAACCCCAAAAGCCTTGCATGCATGCGCTGCCAGTATGTCTTTTGTTTACAACTGGTAGTATTCCCTCTTCCATCCTTTTATCCTTTATACCTTTCTCTCTCTCCCAACAGTTTTCTTCCTCACGAGAGTCTCTCTGTTGCTTGTTTTCTCTAACCAAAGATTCATGGCTGGCCACCACCACACCGGTTCTCACCCTCGCCATCACCACCACCGGCCGCCCTCGCCGCGTCGCCCCTTCCCTTGCCACCCGCACCGTTTCTCCTCCCCTCCCATTGATTCTGTGCAAACAGTAGAGCTTCAAATTGCCATTAATGGCTGTCGTTTCTTCTTTACCCATTCCTCTCCATTCAAAGCCTTTATCTTGATTTGATTTGATAAGAAACGGTTGCATTAAGGTCTCCCACGTTGTCTTGCCATCTTTGAGCAGCAAATCAGTGCACCGTGCATTTTCATCCGTTTCTATTTTGAACCGACGCCGTAGCTCTTCGCCTTCCCAACGTTTCGGCTCCCGGTTGAGGCTTTATAAGGGCATGCTATCTCTTCATCATCTTCTTTACACTCCCTCCAAGTTTTAGAATCACTTGATCTGCCGTCCTCGTGTGCGTGCATTGCCCAAGCTTGCGCCGCCTCACGCTCTGATGTTTCTCGGTGAACCATCGCCATCCGAGGGTAGGCGTGTTCGTGAGAGCTCCATTCTCATGGTTTGCCGGGCCAGTCCTTCACCACCTTGTCTTCGCCGAGCCATGAGTTTCTCCTTCTGTTCATTTCTTGTTGTGTTTGCCTACTATGCGGCGAAGAATGCAACGTGAGCGATCTTGGCTACTAGATAATCTTTCATACTCCGTTCTCTCTCCTCGGTCGATCATTTCCCGAACCGACTACGTCGCGCGTGCCCCTCGGCTTCCTCTTCACATCCACGGATTTCGCTCCCCAAATATCGCCATTTTATTTTGTTCCTTTGTTCATGAGCAGATTGCCATGCGATATGGATACATGCATGGTGTATGTACATACATGGTTTTAGTTTTTTTGAGAATTGATTTTCTAGAATTTCGTTCGTTCTCATACGAACTCGAATCCATCGATTCTTTCTCCTAAATTCTTCTAAATTCATTCTCTACCTCCAGTATTTATTTTGTAATTTTTGGATTTTATTTATTTTCTGCTATTTATTTGGTCCGTTGCGCGTGTGTAGAATCCGCGTCGCGGCGCAAGCTTGGATCAACAGAAGTGCTTACCTCCAACGTCACCGAAGGCGAGTCTCCTTTGACCACTTTGAACCTATGATTTTTAAATTGTGTTTTCAGTTTTCAAAGAATTATGCATTGCTAATTCCTATATAATAATAAGTTCAAAGTGTAGTTGTTAGTTAAACCTAAAGTTTGCTACTACAATCCTTGATATTTGATGTCCTGCACCTTTGTAACCCTAGTGTAGAAATTCTGCATTATTGAATACAATTTTGCAGAATAGTTTATTACGGTAGAATTGCTTGGACATGCTTTATGGCTTTATTTAACCTGTGGGGGAGAAAAACCATTATTACCCTTTATGCTTTCTTTGAAAAATTGTATGACATTAGGTAATGTCAGTGTTTGGAAAATAAAATATAATGATGAAAGTATGTTTTAGACTTGGGTGGAGGGTAAGATCGGTAGTGCGGCTAGAGCACGAGATCATGTATTGTGTTAGTCCCGCCCAAGTCATATTAAGGACCGGCGCTTGTGACTATTCAAAGCGAGCAATACTGTACAACCACATGTCCAAAATGGGAGCGGACTGGCCAATTAATTAGCAAAATTTTGAGTCGGTTCTGTCATGGTTGTGTGTCTTTGATTCACATGGCGCAAGAGGGGCGGGAAGGCGAAACCTTAGCGGGCGAACCGAGTCAAAAGGAAGCTTTGTAAAGCCTTGTGATGTTCTCTCCTTGATTCACACGTCAAAGGAAGCGTGTGGCATATCGAGCGATCATCTCTTGTGGGTCAAGGCATACAACCTCTGCAGAGTGTTAAAACTATTCGAATAGCCGTGCCCACGGTCAAGAGGCGAGCAAGGTGCGTTTTCACATGGTAGATTTTGGTTTTGATTTTAAAAGAGTAAATTTTGGGAACCGGGAGCGGTTGGGACTCTCGGTTAGTTTCGCGACTAGAGCCGGTTAGGCGCCTAGAGCCTTGATGCTAGTGGTTGGTAGCTAGAACCTCCACTAGTAATACAATTAAATTATTTATTAAAACTGCGTTTGTCAAATGTGCTTTGTGAAAAATTGTTTAAACTTAAAATTTTGCTTTGTGCAAAAGAACCTTATAAGCCTCATTTGTCAAAGCTATGCATATGCATGTTTCCCAAGACTCGCGGAGTACTTTATGTACTCACATGCTACACTCATAAATAAATCTCAGAAGCCTTCATCGACACGGAGGACTACGACTACTTCGCTTGTGGCTTTGACGAAGGACACCGAGTACTAGGTGCGCTCCCGGTCGAATGCGGTGGGCACTTTGATGGGCCACCACTCGGAGTTTATTTATTTATGTTTTACTCTTCTTGTAAGACTCAAGGTCTTTCGACCTCTTTTGTAATAAGTGGCCATAAGGCGATTTTCGATTGTTTATTAATGTTATTCGTGATTGAATTTGTTATCAACAATGTTTCCACTTGTGTGCACTAGCTCACGATCATGGGGTGAGTGCGATATTACAGAGGGTTGGGTTGAAATCCGGTCCCGACGAGTTAGTATCGAGTGAGTCGATGTGGGGCGTGACCTAGCTAGAATGGCGTTAGTAGGAAAACTTGAAATTTATTTTATAAAAAGAAAAATAATATTGTGCTATCCTCATCTTTTCTCATCTTTCTATCCTTTCCTTCTTCGTGGAATTCTTCCTTACTTAGTTCTTCCTTCATCGTTTTACAATGTTAAATGGATCATCTTTCCCTTGTAATTTCTATAGTTGGTCAACGCGATTCCTACCATTATGTTCAGGACTACAAGAAATGGAGCCATAAAGAGAGCATCGTAAAGCCTCTAGTCATCTCTACCATTCAAGAACAACATGCAAGATTCGTCAAAGACCGTGAATAGAGGATGCGATGTCAGACAAGCCATATAGTTTAAGTTGCCAAGGCTCATTCTGTGTATTGAGTCATTTCACTAGCTTAAGAGTATCGAGTAGACGATTTTCTTTGAGTTGTTTTTAGTTGGAAAAAGTAATTTGCTTTTCTGTAAAGTATTTGGTTCTTGTGGGTTGTTGCAAGCTCCCTTCTTTTTCTCGTCTTTGCTTTTTCCCTCTCTTCCCCGCTAACCTTGGACCGCTCAGATGGAGAACCCTGGAAGAGGTCGCGCAGCAGCCGGTGGAAGAGGACGTGGAAGAGGTCGTGTAGCTGGCCGAGGCCGTGGTCTTGGAAGGGGTCGCGGTCAACCATTTCCCGATGACCCAGTTTTGCCTCAAGCACCACAAGAACCTCAAGTGCAACTGGCGATTATTTGAGGAAGAACCTTTACCACCACCACCTCTGGTCGACCTCCATTGATGAATATAGAGCAGATGATGGCCATGCAACTTCAACTATTGCAAGCACTTGCTCATAATCAAGTCAATCAACCTGCACCAGCTTCTGCTCCAGTCTTACCACCTCCATCCAGACTTGGTGAATTTATGAGAACCAGGCCACCAACCTTTGCCGGTTCAGTTGACCCTCTTGAAGCTGATGACTGGTTAAAGGATGTCGAGAAGAAACTGATTCTGGCTCAGTGTGATGACCAAGAGAAAGTTCTCTTTGCTGCTCATCAACTAAAAGCAACCGCAGTGCTTGTGGGAAAACTATTGCGCGACTCACGAGAATGTCGGGCTATTTCTTAGCGGGAGTTTTCTGCTTTCCGCCTGACTCACATTCCTATGAGAATGATGGAAATGAAGAAGAGAGAGTTCCATAAGCTGCAGCAGGGCAATCTCAGTGTGTCTGAGTATCTTAATATGTTCACTCAGCTGTCAAGGTATGCACCAGAGGATGTTGCTAACGAGGGAGCAAAGATTTGGCGCTTCATGGAAGGACTTGACCCCAACCTCAAAGTGCAACTGGTGTCAAATGACTACCCCAATTTTCAACAGATGGTCAACAAAGCTCTTGTGCAAGAGGATGCTCAACGTCAACTGTTTGAGTCCCGAAAGAGAAAAATGGCTTTTCAAGCGCAGCATAGAGCCAGCGAGCGGACCTCTAATGAACCGGCCACACTACAACTTTGCCGCGTGCGGATAATGCACCTAAGACTCAATGTCGGGACATCGTGCGATCATGCGAGGATTTGGAAACAATCGGTGTTCAACCGCGCAGATCGGACGCCAAGGCGGGAATCAGTGCTTTCATTGCCATGAAATGGGGCATTATGCCGAATTGCCCTCGAAACGCCGGCCGTGACTCGGTTCCTTTTAACTTGGGAACTACACCACCAAGACCCTACACGGGATCGGGGCGAGGCTCCTCGGACTCCAAGTCAAGCCATCCGAATTCAACACCATCCGCAAGGGCGGTGAATCATGTTGCGACAACGCAAGCTCAATCAACTCGGCATGTCGCACTGTAAGATCTAGACAGATCGATTGCCATTTCAGATTTGTCTCACTCAATAGACAAAGTCGTTGGTTGAGAGCAAAGTCCGTGTACCTAACCTTTTCCCGATCCATCCGAATCTAGGGTCGAGATTCCTTCTAAGAGGGTAGGTTTGTAACATCCCAAAATTAAGCTTTCTCTAAAATTTAATTTCAAATTAATTAATTAAAATTGTTTAGATTTTATTTGGATCTTATTTGTATTTCATGTGTAATCTTGGATCGAAATCTCAAATTTCAAAACTCCATTTCAATCTAAAATTCAAATCTCGAGAAAAATATTTGTTCCAATTTCTTGGTCCAATTTATTTATTGTTGCACTTCTCTTTTTCTAAAAAAAAATGAAGTTCCCATCAGTCACCATCCCAACCTTGCTCCCACATGAGGCTCACTTAACCCCAAAAGCCTTGCATGCATGCGCTGCAGTATGTCTTTTGTTTACAACTGTAGTATTCCTCTTCCATCCTTTTATCCTTTATACCTTTCTCTCTCTCCCAGCTTTTCTTCCTCACGAGTCTCTCATTGCTTGTTTTCTCTAACCAAAGATTCATGGCTGGCCACCACCACACCGGTTCTCACCCTCGCCATCACCACCACCGCCCCTCGCCGTCGCCTTCCCTTGCCACCCGCACCGTTTCTCCTCCCTCCCATTGATTACGTGCAAGCAGAGAGCTTCAAATTGCCATTAATGGTCATCGTTTCTTCTTTACCCATTCCTCTCCATTCAAAGCCTTTATCTTGATTTGATTTGATAAGAAACGGTTGCATTAAGGTCTCCCACGTTGTCTTGCCATCTTTGAGCGACAAATCGGTGCACCGTGCATTTTCATCCGTTTCTATTTTGAACCGACGCCGTAGCTCTTCGCCTTCCCAACGTTTGGCTCCGGTTGAGGCTTTATAAGGGCATGCTATCTCTTCATCATCTTCTTTACACTCCTCCAAGTTTTAGAATCACTTGATCTGCCGTCCTCGTGTGCGTGCATTGCCCAAGCTTGCGCCGCCTCGCTCTGATGTTTCTGGTCGAACCATCGCCATCGAGGGTAGGCCGTGTTCGTAGAGCTCCATTCTCATGGTTTGCTTGGCAGTCCTTCACCACCTTGTCTTCTTAGAGCCATGAGTTTCTCCTTCTGTTCATTTCTTGTTGTGTTTGCCTACTATGCGAATCAAGAATGCAACGTGAGCGATCTTGGCTACTAGATAATCTTTCATACTCCGTTCTCTCTCTCGGTCGGTCATTTCCCGAACCGACTACGTCGCGCGTGCCTCGGCTTCCTCTTCACATCCACGGATTTCGCTCCCCAAATATCGCCATTTTATTTTGTTCCTTGTTCATGAGCGATTGCCATGCGATATGGATACATGCATGGTGTATGTACATACATGGTTTTAGTTTTTTTGGAGAATTGATTTTCTAGAATTTTGTTCGTTCTCATACGAACTCCGAATCCATCGATTCTTTCTCCTAAATTCTTCTAAATTCATTCTCTACCTCCGAGTATTTATTTTGTAATTTTTGGATTTTATTTATTTTCTGCTATTTATTTGAGTGCATTGCGCGTGTGTAGAATCCGACGTCGCGGCGCAAGCTTGGATCAACAGAAGTGCTTACCTCCAACGTCACCGGCGAGTCTCCTTGACCACTTTGAACCTATGATTTTTAAATTGTGTTTTCAGTTTTCAAAGAATTATGCATTGCTAATTCCTATATAATAATAAGTTCAAAGTGTAGTTGTTAGTTAAACCTAAAGTTTGCTACTACAATCCTTGATATTTGATGTCCTGCACCTTTGTAACCTAGTGTAGAAATTCGCATTATTGAATACAATTTTGCGAGAATAGTTTATCACTGTAGAATTGCTTGGACATGCTTTATGGCTTTATTTAACTTTGTGGGGAGAAAAACCATTATTACCCTTTATGCTTTCTTTGAAAAATTGTATGACATTAGGTAATGTCGGTGTTTGGAAAATAAAATATAATGATGAAAGTATGTTTTAGACTTGGGTGGAGGGTAAGATCGGTGGTGCGGCTAGAGCACGAGATCATGTATTGTGTTAGTCCCCCAAGTCATAAGGACCGACGCTTGTGACTATTCAAGCCGAGCACTCTGCATACAACCACATGTCCAAAATGGGAGCGGACTGGCCAATTAATTAGCAAAATTTTGAGTCGGTTCTGTCATGGTTGTGTGTCTTGATTCACATGGCGCAAGAGGGGCCGAAGGCGAAACCTTAGCGGGCGAACCGAGTCAAAGGAAGCTTTGTAAAAGCCTTGTGATGTTCTCTCCTTGATTCACACGTCAAAGGAAGCGTGTGGCATATCAAAGCGATCATCTCTTGTGGGTCAAGTTGTACAACCTCTGCGAGTGTTAAAACTATTCGAATAGCCGTGCCCACGGTCAAGGGCGAGCAAGGTGCGTTTTCACATGGTAGATTTTGGTTTTGATTTTAAAGAGTAAATTTTGGGAACAGGGAGCGGTTGGGACTCTCGGGTAGATTCAGCGGCTAGAGCGGTTAGGCGACTAGAGCCTTGATGCTAGTGGTTGGTAGCTAGAACCTCCACTAGTAATACAATTAAATTATTTATTAAAACTACGTTTGTCAAATGTGCTTTGTGAAAAATTGTTTAAACTTAAAATTTTGCTTTGTGCAAAAGAACCTTATAAGCCTCATTTGTCAAAGCTATGCATATGCATGTTTCCCAAGACTCATGAGTACTTTATGTACTCATGCTACACTCATAAATAAATCTCGAAGCCTTCATCGACACGGAGGACTACGACTACTTCGCTTGTGGCTTTGTGAAGGACACCGAGTACTAGGCTGCGCTCCCGATCGAATGCGGTGGGCACTTTGATGGGCCACCACTCGGAGTTTATTTATTTATGTTTTCTGCTGCTGTAAGACTCAAGGTCTTTCGACCTCTTTTGTAATAAGTGGCCATAAGGCCGGTACTCAGTTGTTTATTAATGTTATTCGTGATTCGAATTTGTTATCAACAATGTTTCCACTGTGTGCACTAGCTACTGATCATGGGACTGGTGCAGTATTACACAGAGGGTTCGGGTTCAGAAATCCGGTGTGAAGTATTATAGACGATTCTGAACATGAACTCTCTGTGATAATTGTAGACTTCACATATGGTTTTTAATTATAACCGTCTGTGATAATATCGCTTCAGCTCCCCGGTGAGTTTCTTCATTGCCCAATGAGTTTCTTCATCGCCGATGCGTCTCTTCGTCGCATCAATGCTGCTTCGACTCCCTGAGGCGTCTCTTCGTCTCACACGCTGAATTTATTCCTTGTTTTATAAAAAGGATCATCCGCCATCGAAGATGATCATCCCCACATATAACTCTACTATATATACTTCTAAAGCAGAAATGGCTTCCTGTTCTGTTTCCTTGTCGCCGGCATTGATGGCCTACCTGGCCATATTGTACGAGCACCTCTCTGGCCGTACGTTGGCGGATGCTGTGGAAAGACACTATTTCAATAGTGTTCTCACTCCTCTGTCCGAGGATTTGCCAAAGCAGGTGACTGCCACCTTCCGCCATCTTGACATCCTCCTCCACCGTGTCTTCTGGGTGATCTCCCACTTCCGGCGAGTTAACCGCATCATCGACGTGGTCCTCCACAATGACGTTGCACGTCTTCAGGAGGTTTGCCATCACTTGGACTACTTAATCGAAGTAGCGGGCGACTGAGTCGACCATGCCGAGACCCCTCAAGCAAGGGAAGAGAGCCTATGGGCTCAATTCTACTTAATTCAACAGTTCGAGGGTCTTCAGGATACACTCGAACGAGCGAGTCAGTGGGTGTACGTATTTCGGGCTTCGTTCTCTGATGATCACGAACCGTCTGATGTCGCCGCCGCCTATGAAGTTTTGAAGATAGAGATAGCAGCCTACCTCTGCACTAGAAAAACTTTGTTTATTTAGGTTTCTACTTTTTTAAATCTTTGTAAGAAGCGGCTGACTACGCTGTTTGGTCATATGTAAATTCTAAAATAAAAAAATCTAGTTTGGAGGTGAAGTTACTATATTATATGTTGAACTATATATTGCAGACGGTTTAGTGGAACAAATATCCGTCTGTGATATGTATCATAGCTATAGTAAATTTTCAGCAGTATTTAAATGATAAAATTGACATATAAATATGTATTTTCTTCATGTCATGTAAATATGCTCAAAATATAAAACTTGAGAACAACCATATCACGGACGGTTCTATTATGGAATTGTCTGTGATAAGTATCACTCTTTATTAGTTGGAGCCCACTCGGGTTTGCGCCCTAACTCGTCACTCCCCAGTGCCCTTACTCTCACCCGTTACCCTCCCTACCCAAGTGCCCCTGACCTCGACCCCGCTGCCGCTGCTGGTCCAATCGACCCCCCCTGGGCCAAATCCACCTCCCCGCTTCGAGATCTGCCTTCCCCTCTTCGTCCTCTCCCCCCGGCGTGTGCAACCTCAACTACCTCTCCACCGACCTCCCCCGGCTACCTCTCCACCAACCTTAACGCCGCCACCCCCGACATTGACTACTCTGCCCGAGTCGCTCCTTCTCCTCGACCCTTGTGCTTCCTTGTGCTCGGCCCGGTTGTTTGGGGCTTCCTCCTCCTTGGACACAATCCCACATTCCCCACTTCCTCTTTCATTATTTTAGTTTGATGCTTGAGCTTGTTTTGGTTTCTTGATGTGAGTTGATTATTTATCGATGTGGGTTAATTTATTGATTAAGCATGGTAAATGCAATAGAGGTGGGGTTAATGCAAGGTGGAGGTGTTGCCATTGGTATTGCGTCGCATTGAGGTAACTACTCCCCTCTACTTTCTATCATTTTCCCTCCTCTTGCTCTGTGATGTAAACTAAGAGCTATTTATGTATATATGTGCATTCTGTGCATCTTGCTTAGTTCATGATGTGGGTTCAGATTGACAAAAATGAATGGGGCAAAATGGTGGGTTTGGTTAATGCTCTCTGATGGATACTGAGGGTTCAGATTGACAAAAATGAATGTGGTTTGGATGGGGCAAAACATCAGTCTGTACACATACAAATTGTTTTACATGTAACTAATCTTATGGTATGTTTCTATATGGTATTATGCTTTTGAAAGTTGTAATTAACTTTTCAGATTTGTAAAGGTTAGGATAATTTGTAAAGCTGCAATTAACATACAAATTTCTGAAATTTTTATCTAGCTTGTGCTTCTGATCATCAATTATTTATTAATTGGTGTGTATTCTATTCCAAAATAAGACCAAATGAGTCAAAAACTACTACAACACCTCTTCACCTGTCTCTCGCTATTCATTTCACCTTTGTTTGTGTAACCGTGTTCATACCGATCAAGTTCTCCTCCCTTGCTTCCCAGGTACGTTCTACCATTCCATTCCTGATCTCTTCTCTATAAAGTCTCCAAGCAGTGGCTGCTTGTGCCTTTAAAACTGTCTTCATATATATATATTATTCGTAGTCCCCTAACCACTTTCGAGGGGTCATGAGGAGGATGAGACAGTAGCCACGGGTAACATTATCGAGCCTGTAAGTTCAAAAAGTATGGCTGCCAGGAGAGCGCTTGGACATACAATTACCTGGATGATGTCGATAGGTAATTGGACTTGACAACAAGGAATGGTTGGTTGCTGATATATGAAGCCACTTCCCAGTCGGAGTACCTGCGTGTCCACGCTATGTTCAGAAAGTGACATGGATGAGCAGGCACTCCGACTGGGAAGTGGTTTCATATATCAGCAACCAATCATTCCGTGATGTCAAGTCCAATTACCTATCGACGATATCCAAGTTATTGTATGTCCACGCGCTCTCCTGGCAGCCATGGTTCTTAAACTTGCAGGCTCGATGAAGTTGCCTGTGGTTGCTGTCTCATCCTCCTCGAGATCCCCCGAAAGTGGCTGGAGGACTACGGACAATATATATATATATATATATATATAGGAAGCCTTTTTCCTACTCCCGGGAGTAGTTACTCCCTATTCCGTATCTCACATATCTCACAACGCGTCTGGAGTATCTTGCATGCGAGAGTATGTATGTAGTATGCAGTATATAAGACTATATAGGTGGTATTTATACATTTTCAGAGGTGGTATGTACAATTTTAGACATACTCCTTTTTATGTGCGAATATAAAGGTATTTACAAAATATGCTAAAAATTATGGACTCTCTTGCAAATTTTTCTGTGGTTCACATTAGAGTATCTTATAATTAGTATATGAGTACACCCAAAGTGATAATGGAGTATGTCAAGTTTTTTAGGTGGTATATCAAAGGTGGGAGTAACTACTCCCGGGAGTAGAAAGTATTTTTCATATATATATATATATATATATATATATATATATATATATATATATATATATATATATATATATATATATGAAGTCGGTTTTAAAGGCACAAGCACCATTTGCTAGAGACTTTATAGAGAATATATATCACAGACGATTTTATCTACAAACCGTCTGTGATACCTCAGCTATCACAGACAGTTTCATCTACAAACCGTCTTTGATAGTCAGATATCACAGATGATTATAAGTTAATAACCGTCTGTGATGATCTTATATCATTACAGACCTATAAACTCAGACGGCTCACGAAATCGTCTGTGATGACGTTTTTGAACCGTCTGTGAAGACCTTTTCTGTAGTAGTGAGAGGAGGTGACTTGGCTGATGAGGTGGCAAATATGGTGACATGTGTGCTAATGTAGATGCCACGTCACACAAAACCACCCCAGTTTGGGTTGAAGGGGGTAAACTGAACAGTTTTGATAGTTGAGGGCATGAGTTGTCCGATTTTGCAGTTCAAGATTGAAATTCAGACTTTTCGAAGAGTTCAATGATGTAAAATAGACTTTTTCCATGCAACTACTTACTAGCTAGTGTATCGCTATTGGACATATATACAGCAATTATGGTCACAATAATTTGCATTCGATTGACACTTATTTGAACTAAATGCAGCTTAGCTATATCTTTCAACTTTTTGGGCGGAGAGATTTGTTGATTTAAAACGGTTGGGTTAGCTATAAATCTCCATTATACCTCGCATCCCACTTGTCTTTCCTAGGGCGGCCTACGATTGCCTTGTCAATGTCCTGATCACTTGGCAATTTTCTGGGATACATGAAATCTTTCCTTAGGAACTAGCTAGGATATGAGTCTGTGAATCTAGGTTCTAAATTTTCTGGTAGAGTTTATTCTGAAACGGACTGTCCGTTTCAAACTTGACCCTCACAGGTTGAATTTGGAAATTTTTAGAGTAAAAATCACCCAATTTAAGAGTTTTTTTAGAACTTCTTTTACGAATCAGGGGTTAAATTTCATTACTCAACAGTGGGAGTACAACCCTGGACATAGATGAGCAGTTAAGTTACACTCTCGGCTAGCAAAAACTAATTTAAAAAGCCAAGAAACCCCCACTAGGCCCCTAAACTTCAGAGAGGATAGCTGAAACCTCCGATCGGCGGTAGTTGCCGTTATTTCAAAGATTGACCAGCGGTTTTAGAACCCACAGGAGATCGATGTGTCATTGTTAAGCAATAAGAAAAACAACGGGCATGATACAAGCAGGAGGGAACGACTGCTGCCCTGGCAGCCGATCCTACAAACCGAGAAACACCACTATACAAAAGTTAAACAACAAAATACAATTTCGGATTTGCTATTTCTAAGTCGTCTGAAATTTTCTTAAGTTTAAGTGAATAGTTGTGACCATTGAATTTATATAGAGATTGGTGTGGCATTCGATTGGATATTGATCCAAGCTCCAGCAGCCTTCCACGACTGAATTTCTTCCTTGATTCCGCTAGATAGCAACCTAGGACGCATGCTTAGAGGAATTACTGAAAATTCTGGCATTTCGCTCAAGCCAAATATGTCTCGAAGTCAGCATCAGAATGATGGAATTGCATCTCTTGGCCCGATCGGCATGTAAGAAATCTTATAACGACAACCACCAATCCTCGGAACATCTTTGTTGCTGGGGTTACTCGTTGTGTAACAGCTCAATTTTCAAACATTTGAAATTTCATTGAATCTTGTGGAATTTCAAAAACTTGTTGCATTTTGGGAATTTTCAAAATACTTGGTTGCATTTCAAAACTCAAATCAAAATCCTTGCCTTAAATGGAATTATTCAAGATCTACAAGAAAAGCTAAGTGCCAAAATCCCTTTGAATTTGAATTTAATTCAAATTCATCTCAAGAAATTCTCAAACAAAATACCAAATCCATTATTTCCCTCCCTCCTCCTTCGAGCCATTTTTTCCACCACCAGCCCACCCTCTTTCCCCTCAGCCCAGCTCTCCTCTCTTTTCCTCGACCGCTCACGCCCGACCTAGTGCTCGCACCCACCCACGCCAAAGACTCCCCTTTCCTTTTCTTTCGCACGAGGCCCGGGATAGCCGCCCACTAGTGCACAACCCATCTCCGCTCTCTGTCGCTCGCCCTGCCCCTTCTTCCTTCGCTCTCTCTCCTACTAACAGTGGCCCCGTGCACCACCCGTCAGCCGCCTCTTTTCTTATTCCCCGCTGTGCCATCTCTCTCTCTCTCTCTCTCTCTCTCTCTCTCTCTCTCTCTCTCTCTCCCCTGAGCGCCATCAAAACCAACCACTCGATTACTTCTGGCGCAACAGACCTCGAGTGCACTAATGTGCTACAACCTTGTCCCGTCGCCGTGCCAACTCACCGACCTTAATGCATGCACACTTGCGAGTTTTTGCCAAGACGGCCGCGACAACTCCGCCGTCTCTTCCTCTCTGTGCTCATATAAATACCCCCCCCAGTGTGTCACCGAGTACGCCTTGACCTCCTCTGCGTTTTGCTCCCATTCACTCTCACTCTCTCTCACAAAATCACCAGGAATGCATTGAAGACTGAGCACCAGATCCGGCACTGCCCTAGCTGTCGCCACCCGTTCCTCGTTGCACCAATGAGCTTCGACCTTGAAGGTCATGTTCCTTGGATTCGCCTTGTTCTCCTCTTGCAAATGCTCTCCCTGTTCTTCCAGTTGAAGCACAGAGTCGCCGGAGCCTCTTCGTCCTCGCCGCCGATACAATGTCATTGCTGAGCTCCTTCTCCCTTGCTCTGTCTCTGGTAAGCTCCTTCTTCTCTTCCTTGTGTCATGTGATGTTCCTCGTTTCTGCAACCTTTATGGCTAGTCAATGAAACCCCAAAATCTCTATAATGCCACCGCTACTTCTTTCATCTTCCTCGCCGCCGGCCGCCGTAGTCATTGCCCTTCCTGAGCACCGTTGAGTGCACCACCGCCATAGTTAGCTTCGCGTGTAGCGTGAAGCTCTCGAATGCTAGTTGCTAACGAAGAGCACCGTAGCATAGTTCTCCCGCAGCACGATGCGATGGCCGCATTGCCTTTACGATGAACCCGGTTCTTGTTTTGGCCGATCTTTCGATGAGAACGATAGGTTGGTGGCGTCGCTCAACTCTCGATCCTCGCTCACGAACACGCAAGGTTCAAACCACGCAATCGCTGAACTGTTCGACAAGTCGTTATCAACGTGCACGAATACCCGTTGACGACCACGGAAGGTCGTTTCCTGCATACACGAAGAAGCACGCAAGAACAAGATTAAGCAATCTGAAATTGCAAATATGAATTAAAATATTGAATTGAGTTGGGATTCTGAATAAGGATCTTAATTGGGTGGTCTAGTTTGACACACGCAAAAAGATACAAGTTGCAAATAAGGCAAACTAAACATAAACAAAATCCCAGAAAACTAGAGGGGGTGCGGCCTCCTTAAATAGGAGAAGAGGAGCCACACATCTAATAGAACCAATGAGTTGGGACTAAACTCGCGGGTTACTGTTCACGTGAACAGTAACCACGCCCTCAGGTGGCCCGATGACAGATGGGCCAAGTTCAGTATGATTACAAGGTCCAAATTGGCCCAAATAAGTGATATGACGTCTTCTTTTGATGATTGCGATCAGTCCAGAAGGAATTTGAAGATGAGACCGGATTCGTTGGAAAGAGGACGAAATAAGCTTTCAATCAAGTACTCGTGGGCCGCCAACGGACTCCGGATGTGAAAGTTATGCCTGTTTTAAGTTGGTGTTGTCAGGCTGATTTCGGAGGCCTAGACTTGTTGTGGTAGTTGCGGTACCCCCCTTGCCTTCGTTCCTGAGTAGAATAACATCACTAGACTTAGGTAGCAATCCATCCTCAATGGAACAATTATAAACTCCTAGAAACGAAGTTACACGATAATTCGGTCGTGAGCTTGTGCTCGTAATTGGTCCTTGCATATCAAGTTGACGAGTAGACGCAGAGGGATGGTTGTATCAATGGAAGGATGTCCTCATCATCCTCCCTTCTTGAATTGGAGTCGTCGCGACTCAAGATCATCTTCTTCTCCCAAGTAGCGCTCAAATCTGCAATGTTAAATGTGGGACTAACCCCAAAATCTGCAGATGAGATCAAGTTTATATGCATTATCATTAATCTTTTCTAACACTTTAAATGGACCATCACTCTAGGCATCAATTTGGACTTTCTCAAATCAGGAACCTATCTTTGCGCAAATGCAACCAAACAAGATCTCGAGTTCGAATGTTATGTCTTTTCTACGACTACCCGCAAGTTTATATTGTGCGTTCATTAGCTCGATATTCTCTTTAGTTGTCTCATGTATCTTGAGAATCGGTTTAGCACGTTGTGTAGCATCAATGTTTACCTTTTCCAAGATGGTAGAGGTAATAAATCAATAGGAGCGCGAGGAATAAAGCCATATACTACAGAAAGGGCACATCTTTGTGGTTGAATCTGCTGACGGTTGTAAGCAAACTCCACATGAGGTAAGCATTCTTCCCACAGCTTCAAGTTCTTCTTCAAAACAGCCCTCAACATAGTGGACAATGTCCTGTTGACAACTTCGGTTTGTCCATCTGTTTGGGGATGGCAGAAGTAGAAAACAACAACTTTGTCCCAATTTAGCCCATAGTGTCCTCCAAAAGTGACTCAGAAACTTCGTATCACGATCAGATACAATTGTGTTGGGCATTCCATGTAGTCGAACAATTTCTTTGAAAAATAACTCAGCAACATTTGTAGCATCATCGCTCTTATGACAAGGTATGAAATGCGCCATCTTCGAAAACCTATCCACAACAACAAAAATACTGTCCCTCCCCCGTTTTGTTCTAGGCAGTCCCAAAACAAAATCCATAGAAATATCTTCCCAAGGTATGCTAGGAACAGGAAGAGGCATATATACACCATGTGGATTAAGACGTGACTTAGCTTTGTGGCATGTAGTGCAGCGAGACACATAGCGCTCAACGTCACGCCTCAACTTAGGCCAATAGAAGTGATCGGTTAAAACATCCTCCGTCTTCTTGACACCAAAATGTCCCATGAGTCCTCCTCCATGCGCCTCCTGTAACAATAAAAGACGAACGGAGCTAGCTGGAATGCATAGCTTGTTAGCACGGAACAAAAATCCATCATTCACAACAAATTTATTCCAGCCTTTGCCTTCTTTACAATTCTGAAATATATCTTTAAAATCAGCATCATGCACATATTGCGCTTTAATTGTCTCTAAACCAAAGATGCGGAAATCAAGTTGAGATAACATAGTATAACGACGAGATAAAGCATCAGCAATAACATTATCCTTCCCTTTCTTGTGCTTAATGACATATGGAAACGATTCAATGAACTCAACCCATTTAGCATGTCTACGCTTCAGATTTGATTGACTACAATGTGCTTTAACGATTCATGATCAGAATGTATGACAAATTCTTTGGACCATAAATAATGTTGCCATGTCTCTAATGTCCGAACTAAAGCATATAATTCTTTATCATAAGTAGAATAATTCAAACTAGGCCCACTCAATTTCTCATTTGAAATACGCAGCAGTTTACCTTCTTGAATAAGCACACCTCCAAGTCCAATCCCACTAGCATCACATTCAAGCTCAAAAGTCTTACCAAAATCGACCCGAGCCACCATGGCTTTCCATAGTATATTCGTCCTCAAGGTCACCTCTATTCGGAGGGTGATGACATTGCGTGATGATGAGGTTGTCGCCTTAGTGTTAACGCCGATTGTCTGAGGAGTTTGCAGGCAAATGTTCTGGCCGGAAGGGGTAAAGGATGCTCCGAGGCCCTTGAGTTTGACGACTTGCAAAAGACCCCGCAAAGTTTCCTTTGTTCCTAGATTGACGCCCTGTATCTCTCTTTCACCTTTACAAGCAAGATGAAACAAGTAGTGATACAATTGTATTCTTATAATCAAGTATGTCCTGAATTTCACTGGTTTAAACCGCCCAAAATCTAGCCATCTTAGCATTTTCGTTTCTTCTAATCCACAACGCAACAAACCGCTTTGCAATTTTGATAATAATCTCTATGTAACTACTACCTTGTCTTAAGCGTTGTAATTTATTGAGCAAATCACGAGAATAATATGAAGGCACAAATCTAGCTCTCATAGCTCTCTTCATAGCATCCCAAGTTCTAGGTATGTTTCATCATTACGCACATTCATCCACCAAATAGAAGCAAAATCGTGAACTCACTAGTAGCAGCTTTCTAACCCTTTATTGTCGTGAAATTCATGGCATGCAAATTTTTGGTCTACGACTAACTCCCATGTGAGATAGGCATCAGATCATATTTACTAGGCATAGTGAATTTAATTTTACCAAGGAATCATTATGGTCACGCACTCACGGTGGATCTCTTTCATACCTTGTCGATTGAAGCGCCGTTGTCGGTGATCACGATCATTGATGGATTGAAACCACCATCGATTCCGTGACGCGAACATATGGGTTCGCTTATCTTCTACCTCGCCCATGAGCTCAAAGATTTACTAACAATATTTAGTTAGTTAGATGAGTGTATGAGTATGACAAAGAGGTCCGACGCCATTTGAAGTTAATTTAATTCGTTGAGTTAAGGAAAATAAGACATGTTCAGAGACTCCAACCATCGATCGGGGTCCCACGCCCATGCGCAACCACATGGGTCAGTCCAGTGGACCGTGGACCCCACCGCTCGCCTCTCTGGTTTTTTCGATTAAAATAAAATGAAATAAAATAAAACCTCACTGACCCCACCACTACCATAGTGGAATTTCTTTAATAAAAATAAATCAAAAGGAAAATAAAATCCCAGTGGGACCCAGATGTTAGGATTTTCAGATTTTTTGGAATTTCTTCTTAGGTCAAACTTTTATGAGTTCGTTCTCCCTCATTTTAAATCCAAATTATTTGATTTTGTTTCTAAATTCATCTAAATTCAAGATCTTTACAACAATATCAAATCATGTTTTTTAGATCATTTGAATTTATTTGTGTTGTGAGGATTTATGTGAAGTAATCATTTTGCATTAAATAGATTCAAACGTCGTTGAAGACTTCGTCACTGCTTCAAGCCAAGACCATGACCAATCCACATTTGAGAAAGGCAAGTCCTTTCCATTGATCATGTTGAAGCTACGTTTCAAATGCAAAGTATTTCAATTCAAATTATTACTTGCATGCTTATTATTATTTATGAAATGATATGTTAAATGTTGATACCTAGTTACGCCAAAGTTTGATTATCATTATTAATCCCTTCCTTGGTTGTTGATACCCATTATAACTTGTCACCTTAAGGGTAATTATTATATGAGTAAAACACCTGTTGATTAAACAAAAATGTCTATTCGTTGTACTTAGACACTGCTTAGTAATTGGACAGGAATAGGGCACAAACATTGCCATAATGGGAACTTGGATACTTTTGAACCATAGTATGGTAACATGGGTTACCACTGGAAATATGAAAATGGTTTTATAAATGGTTAAGACTTGGGCGAGTGGTTGGTTGAGATCGGTGCAATCTGCATGCAATGTGTTGGTGGATTGTCTTGCTTGAGTTGTTTAAGGATAGAATCATGTGTTCCATTCATAACTACTAAGGCATGCAACCACAAGTCTAGTATATGATACACCTGGCCCAGTATATCTTTGACCCAAAGACCGGTGCCCTATTATATTAATTCGAGAAGGGTTGTGACTACCCAACAACGGAGGGTCTCTCATTAAAGATGTCCCAGCGAAGGACATTCTATGAAGTAGCCCCGTAATGGGCATTGTCTCAGTCATTGAGGGGTCTGTACCCGTTGGAGCTGGTTTAGTGTCGGGGCTGGGGATTGGAAAAGCTTTGCTATAATCATCTATGTCACATGCCAAAGGAAGCGTGTCATGCCCGATATTATGAGTTGATTATATCTTGTGGGTAAAGGTGTACAACCTCTGTAGAGTGTGTTTAAAATCTATTCGAATAGCCATGCCTTCGGTTATGGTCATTGTGAAGAAAGTCACACTAGTTAGTTTTATTGAATTAAAGTTGTGAACTAAAACATGTTGGGTAAACATGATGGTTGTGTTTATGACATGTTGGTTAAGCTTGGTCATTATGAACAGATACGTCGTTAAGCATGGCCTCGAGGTGCGACATGTCGTTAAGCATGGTTGTTTGGAAGTTGGGACATGATGGTTAAGCATGGTCTCATGGTTTTGCGGCATGCTAGTTAAGCATGGTCGATAGGTTGCGATATGTTGGTTAAGCATGGTCATCGGACGTGGTCATGCCGTGAAGCATGATCGAGAGAATAATCGCTACACAAAAGAAACTTTAGTTTTATAGTTAAACATGCTAAGTCATAGGTTTGGAAAATAATTATAGTATTTGAGTAAACTGGCTTTGTGCTAAAATAAACATACAACCCTCCTTTCAAGCCTTGCATCAATATAATTGCATTTATGCAAGAGCTTGTTTAGTACTTTTGTACTCATGGTTGCTCAAATATGTGGATTCGACTATAAAGTCAAGACCCAAAGGTATTGATATTTCTATGCATATGGCTATGGAAATGATGAAGACAACGTTAACTAGGTCCTAGCCCTAGTCGGTTGCATGTGGCAATGCATGGAGGCCACGCTCTTATGATGTTCTTTCCGCTGCTGCTACTACTACTACTACTTTCCATTGCTACTATGCTACTTTGAACAATTTGGCATGTCGGCCCATTTTGTAAACTTTGACCTTAAGGCATATTCACCATATTATGTAATAATTAATTACTCGTTTATGTATGTGTTGTATAGATGTGATATTTGCCGATATCTATACTATGTGGGCTAACTATTGATCATGGGACTAACTCAAAATACACAGAGGGTCTGGATGCGAACTCGGATCCCCACAGAGGTGGTATTAGAGCCTTACTAACTGTAGGCTAAACCATAGTTAGAATGGTTGTTGATAAGGATATTGTGTGAAAAAGACCATTTTCTTGAACTCAAAAATCATTGCAACAAAAATATATATAACTTTCTATTGTTGTATCTTTATCTTACCTTTAGTGTCTGATCTCTTTCTGCTCCTCCCTAATTTCTTTGTAGATGCCAAAGTCGTGTAAGATCACCTATGGTGAGAAGATGGGTTTGTGGGTGGACCGCTTGGCAGAGCTACTCGACTACCTATAGTACGAGAAGTGCGCTTCGTCGAGGACACTGCGCCTACAACGGGAACCGCTGAGTGGCATGTAGAGGATGTTGACGAGATTAAAATCTCTATGTATTTCTTTAATACATAATAAAAGACCATACATCTTCATGGTCGAACCCCAAGGCTCACGATCTCAATGGTCGTAAGGATTCTAGATGTTACATGAGGGATAGCTTGGTCGGACAAGGTCCTGTACCTAGCCTCTGACCAATTAGTTGCTCGTAGAAGCTATGAACTGGTATCTGGATCTAACTCCAGATATATTCCTTACCGTGTGATGAATGGAACACATGTTATATATTCCATGCCAGTGATGTTACATGATCCTAAGTCACTGACAAACAACCACTATACGGTTGAGTGTCTCACAGACACTTAACCGCAAAACGGTTGATACTTCATCAACCAACGCCTCGCTCCGACCAGTCGCAACGCTTCACAACAGACGTCTTCTCCAAGAATAACTGCAACCTCTTCAAGGGTTATTTAAAGATGGAGCACGGATGGAACAAGGAGGATCAAACGCTATCAGATTGAAGCATAGCAATTAGAATAGCAAGCATTACCCTCAGTGTACTTAGGAATTAGTCCACCGCCTGGTCGCAGGCACCCCCTGTATATAGCCAGTTCATATCAATAAAGAGCAATCCCATTCTCTTCTAGGAGATCCTGTGCTATTTTTTTTTATTTTGTTTCGTAAGATCGGCGACTCGATCATCGACAGCTGGCGCCCACCATGGGGTGGAAGGCACAAATTTTCTGAAGAAATTCTTTGCTCATCAAATCCTCGTCCATTCCTCCTCGTAATCGCCATGCGCTATGTTAGGGATTTGGGATGAGGAGAATTGGTTCGACCTGGCGGACTACTCCAATCTCGACATGGACGCATGCATCCGCGCCATGCAAGAAAACATGATGTCATCATCCTCCTCCTCCGCTGGATTATCATTCGCAGACATCAGCAAAATCGACCGGATGGATGAGGATACACTGCTACGACCAGTGGCGGTTTTAGAGGAAGTGTTTCCACTGGCCGAACACCCGAGAACCTCTCGCAAGTCCGGTTCTTCCGATCGCTAAAAGGTGACAAAAGTTCAGCCCCGCAACTCAAAGATCAATGTACTCTCGATGCGATCATGACTGATAGGTATTCACCAACGACTTCTGGTAATTCCGGGAGCCGACCAACATCTGGTAATGGTGTCGATGAAACCCCACCGTCGAGGCTGGCGGGAATCATAAGGCTCAAGATACAATCGACAATTCACCAATCAGCCGAGTCCACCACAAAAACCTCGTGAGGTGTTGATCATCGACCACTCTCTATCGTGGAAACTCCTTACGTAGCATTGGAAGGCTCCCATCGCCACGATGGAGGCTCATCTAAGATCGCCGCTAGAGGCACATGGTCAATGCGATCGGAGGTAAGAATCAAAATGCTATGTACACCCTACACTCACTACCTCGCCACCACCTGTAGATGGAAATGGTATGGGCCATCAAGCACCAAATGCCAAAGGTAACAGATCTGATGGACGTCCACCACTTAATTCACCTAGTTCTGCCCCAGCCTACGTGAGGAACCAGATAGGACCAACCGGGTTGTCTGGGAAAGCTCGGTCATCGACACCTCCGCAAATCTTCCAAGACCTTCGATAACCATACAAAATCTGCAGCGCATTCAGAATATTCTAAATAATTCTGACCCTACTTTAGCAGAGACTCCAGGTTTTGTCCAACTTGTAGGTCAAGTATCAGAAATCCTCCAACAGCATCAGCGCATTTGGAAGTGTACCGAACAAAGGCATTCGCGGTCGCACCATGACTTCATCCCAACGCTCCACCTCAAAGATAGGTAGCATGGTCGATTGGAGACCGCTGATACTAAGACCACCTCGACAATTCCAACCAAGGAGTCACGAAGGGAGAAGGTTATTTTAAGTCCCTCGCCGAGAGGAACGATCGCTGATCCGATGATCTCCGACATCATCTAAACCAAGCAAAGGTCGAGGCGCCATACCAACATCCACGACCGACCGACACCGAGCTCCGCATTCCAACCTAAGGAACCGCTCTCGACCGACATAACTGACACCTTCCAAAGACGACGCCATGAATCAATTATAGGTTGTCGAGCCTTTTCGCAGGATCCAGTTGTACGCTGGCCAAACAGTTCCGACCGCCAACATGAACAAGTTCAACTAAGTCAAAACTGTTAGAATTTCGCAAATTATACCACCACCATCGAGCTGCCGGTGGTAATGAAAATATGATGGAAAATTATCTACCCATGGTGCTTGAAGGATCTGCCTGGTCTTGGTTACTCAACCTGCTGGTCAGATTAGTCTACACTTGGGAGCAACTTTGCGACCTCCTGATTACCAATTTCCACGGTACGTATGACCGCCCTGGAAAGGAGGATGATCTCCACCAAATCCGCCAAAAATCCAATGAGACTCTCCGATAATATATCGAAAGATTTAGCCAGGTTTGTAATTCAATACCAGAGGTCGCAGAATCTTCTATCATCCAAGTTATCAAAGCAGGGCTAAAGAATCGACGATTTACGGAGGATTTAGCAATAAATTCTCCACGAATAACCATCGAGCTTTTCGACATGGCCGACAAATTCACGACCGCTAACGAAGCGGTAAAGTGGAATAAGGTCATTGATCTAAGGACAAAATCCTCAACCTTACTTGGATAAGTCAGAAAAGAAGCAAAGGAAGGCTCTAAAAAAAATCGCAAACCCGATGGCAAGGAAGTCCTTGCGGTTCCTAAAATGTTTACCAAGGGTAAGAAAGATTAAACCAGTCGTGGAAAAGCAAATGCTCCGACCGATGAATACAAGAAAAACAAGAAGCGGTGTCCACTTTACCAGCAAGCAGGGCATGACTTGCACACCTACCGAGCCTGTCAAAAGAAGTTGGAAGATTACTATGTAGGTAAAGGTCTACTCCCCTTGATACTGGAACTCAGAAAGACGAGCTCTAAGAAGAACAAAGACGGTGATGAAGAAATGGAGTATCAGGAGGCTCAACGTATTGTCAATGTGATCTTCGAGGGATCCTCTTCGTACGAGTCAAGACATCATTTGAAAGCCATGGAGCGGGAGGTTAACCTTGCTGAATCTCCGATCACCGTCAAGCCATCGAGATGGTCAGAGACTGTAATCCCATTCAAAGAAAGAAGACCGCCCCATCCCTTCAACTCGACTGTAGGTTCCTATTGTCATTGAGCCTACTATTAATAATCGTAAGGTTAATCGGTCTTAATAGATGGGGTAGTTCTTTAAATATTCTACTTGCTAGAGCATCTAAGGTATGCAAATTCCCAAATCTAAGGTAAAACTCGTGAAGTATGCCTTCCATGGCATAGTTCCCGGTTCTACCACTAAACCGATAGGACAACTTTTCCTACCTGCTATGTTCGAACATAAAAGATTTCGCTTGATGTGGTACATTTTGAAACCGCATACAATGGAATCTCTACGCCCAAATTTAGCAAAATTCCTCATAGCCACGCACTCACGCTTATCGAGTTTAAAAATACCAAGACCAAAGGAGTCATCACGGCTTGAGGAGATCAAATATGGCTTACGATGTAATCGAAAATCCTTAGAACTGGTCGATGAACTATCGACTGCAGAAATTAATCGCCTACCATGCAGTCAAGCACTCGAGGTCAAGATGGCACCAAAACATTCTCGACTGTAAAAAGAGGCACTACTGACAAAAGCGCTTCTTCAGAGCGCAAAGTACTAGTCAAGCAGACTCGACCCTAAATAGGAAGAGTCGCCGCCTCCTTACCTCAAGCAAACCAGATGCATTCATCTAGCAAAGCGTCCGACATGCCTCGAGTCCCCAAGGAGGTGATCGAGCATAGGCTAGCTCTCTAGCCTAACAAGAAATCGGCCGCGTGTCGAGGCGCTTGCACCAGATCGGAAGGAAGCAATCCAATGAGATCGACAAGCTCCTCAAGGCCGGGTTTATTCATGAAGTCGAGCACCCAGTGGCTCGCCAACTCGTAATGGTTAGAAAAGCCAATGGAAAGTGGCGAATGTGTATTGACTTTACAGATCTTAATAAAGCTTGTCCGAATGATGACTTTCTCCTTCCTCGCATTGATCAACTTGTAGACTCTACTTCCGAGTGCGAGTTATTAAGTTTTTTAGATGCGTACTCAGGGTACCACTAGATTAATATGAGAAAAGACGATGAAGAGACAACTTCCTTCATCACTCCATACGACATTTACTATTATGTAAAGATGCCATTTGGTCTCAAAAATGCTGGTGCAACTTTCCAAAGGCTGATGCAAAAAACCTTTAATCCACAGATAGGTCAAAATCTAGAAGCCTACGTTGATGATCTGGTCGTAAAGAGCATCAACACTAACGATCACATTCCAGACCTCCACGAGACTTTCAATAACTTAAGAAGGCATAACCTTAAGTTAAATCTGGAAAAGTGTGTGTTCGGAGTTTCTTCTAGTAAGTTTCTTGGATTCCTAGTTTTAGCTAGAGGTATTGAAGCAAATCTAGTAAAAATTTCGACCATCGATCAGATGCGCCCTCCGACCACAAAGAAAGAAGTACAGAAACTGACCGACTGTATGGCAGCGCTAAGCCATTTCATAGCGTGGTTAGGTGAAAAAGGATTACCTTTCTTTAAACTTCTTCTGCATACCTAAGTTTCGAGTGTACTAAAGAGTCAAATGATGCTTTGAAGAACTTAAGAAGTATTTTATGAGTCCCCGATCTTAGTTTCTCCAAGATCGAGACATTGTCGATTTACGTGGCTACAACGCCACAAACAAATAAGGTGTAATCGGTCGTGAGCGACAACATCCAACCACTGCTGTATTACCTAAGTGAAGTCTTACATGGACCAAAGGAATGATATCCATAGGTACAAAAGGCTTCAAGGAAACTAAGGCATTACTTTCAGCCCACAAAGTGGTTGTACCAACCGATATCCCTTGGTCGTTCTCACAAACAGGAATTGTTAGGATGAATAGCAAAATGGACAATGAGCTTGGGGCGCTCGACTCCATTTCATCTCACGAACAGAATCAAGTCCCGTGCAATAGTGAATTCATTGCGAATGGACAAACCCTTAACCCACCCAAGGGCCCAAGTAAGAACACCACGACAAGTGGACAATGTACTTTGATGGTTCCTTGATGCTAAAAGGCTCTGGATCGAGTCGCCCTAATATCCCCACCGAGAACACATCAAATACGCTATTTAGTTAAACTTTCCTACTACAAACAATGTGGCAGAATACGAGGGTTTACTAGCAGGACTCTGAGTAGCCAGAATGCTTGGGATTCACAGATTACTAGTGAAAGGCGATTATCAACTAGTAGCAAATCAAATAGGGAAAGAATATCAATTCTCAGTACCAAGATGTTATCTTATTTGGTGGAAGTACGAAAACTCAAAAAGCACTTCTTCGGTTTTTAGATCCAACATATTCCTAGAAAGGACAACTTTCTGGCAGATCAGTTGGCACGGATGGCCTCAACCAGGTCACTGGTCCTGCCTGAAGTTTTTCTCGAGCAACCTGATTCACCTTCGGTGGTCGAGCATTCCGAGGACATAAATTTTTTACAGGTCGCACAAACTGATCCTGATAACATGGATGCTCCACAGCTCATTGATGGTTGGCGCTGTCACGATCACAGTAGAGATTGGATGACATCAAGCTACAATTATCTTCAGCATGACATAATTCCAAAAGATGTTGTAGATGTTGATCGTCTAGCATGAAAAGCCAAATCATACACTCTTATTGAAAGTACCTTGTATAAACGAGGATCTCACGGGGTGTTGATGAGATGCATATCTCAACCGATGGCATTAAATTACTAATTGAAATTTATGGAGGAGTCTATGGAGCACATCATTCCTACTGTAATACTAGCTCAGAAAGCATTTAGCAAGGATACTATCACCAACCGCCTTCATAATGCAAAAGAGCTCGTGACGGCGCTTACAATGTCGGGCCTATAGCCGATAAGTACATCACCGCACAAGCTTTGCAAATAATTCCTCTTTCTTGGCCTTTTATAATATAGGGACTAGACATTCGGGATATTTCCCAAGAGCACCCGGGCTTCAATTCCTTTTATCATGATTGACACATTCACAAAATGGATAGAAGCTGAGCCGCTTGTTAAAACAACAACCAAGCCTCTAAGAGGTTTCATAAAAATGTGATCACACGATTTGGTGTACCCAATGATAATCACGTATAACGGTGTCTTGCCTTCTAGCGAAAATTTTAGGAATATCATGAGGAATTAGGTATCAAGATACATTTTGCTTCAGTCACTCATCCACAGAGCAACGGAGCAGTTGAGTGAGCCAATGGTATCATAATGCAAGGGATTAAACGACGAGTGTTCAGCTAGTTAATAAAACGGTCAGGAGCTTGGGTTTAAGAACTTTCTTCGTGTTATGGGTCGTTCAACCACGACTAGTCGTGCGATCGGTGAAACACCATTCTTTTTGTTTTTGTGTCAAGTCATTCTTCCTCCGTAACTAAAACTTGTTCCACTCGAACCGATTGTTTCAACGAAACAATCGTAATGTACGATGACTTGACGACATCAATTTCCTTGAAGAACGACGAAATCAAGCCCTAATATGATCAGCAATCTACCAACAAGCCATGAGAAGGTACCATAGTCGTAAGGTGCAACCTCACACCTCACCAGAGTGATCTCGCTCTAGAAAAATTCGTAACCAAGCAAATCGCAACAAACTTTCTCCCAAGTGGGAAGGTCCATACACTGTGGTCGAAGTCACCCGATCAGGTTTGGTACGATTAGCAATGTCTAACGGGCAAGGTTTGTGTAATTCTTGGAATATTGATCAATTGCGTAAGTTCTTTGTATAATTATTTTTTATATACATTTTCCATTCGTATAAAGATGTTTTTCCTTTCTTTTCGATGAGTGTTATTGTTTATATATTTGTTATCCGCTACTTTGGTCCAAGATCATTTTTGTTTAGATGGTCGGAGAAGACTCTCATTCTCTCTGATATCCTTCTAAAGGGTCTCTATTACTATTGGTTCAGACTTGATCGTCATACGCCAAAATGGTTCTAGTCGTGATCATTGCTTCAATGATTCCTACGCCACCACACACTTTTCTCAAATAAACATACGAGTAATGTGAGCATCACACAAACAATTTCATATGATTCCTTATTTGCTTCGAGTTCAAGATTCACTTTCTTCAATTCAACATTCTGTTCTACTCTTGTTTGGCTACCGGTCGAACACAAAGGCCTCCCAATCAAGTCTCTCCTTCGCACGTGGTCCCGCCACCGAAGGAGCTTCCTAGTGACAATTCTTTTCCTACGATCCTCAAGCGCACGGACTGAGCATGAGCACGTCTCGAGAAATGTTTTCCATATCTTCAGTTCTTAGCAACCTTTACGACCAGTTTTTGATGACACATATAAACAAAGACACTTATTGTTTTATTTTTTGCATACATTCTTGCATACTTTCTTATCATCAAAGCAAGTCTTCTGTTATCTTTCGACTATATGTGGTATTTCGCAGTATTTCGATTATGAAAAAGATCTAGACTAGTTGAAATCATACACTGGTTCCAACCAAATTGATTTTCTAGTGTTAATTAGGTCATTTTTACAACATAATCAGCACATGCTTTATACCATGGTCATAGTTATTGTTCATTTTCTTAGTCTACTGCTTCTTTAGTAATGTTCATCTACTAATATATATAAGCAGTTGGTGGCTAGGGAATATGTGAGTATTTAGTGAATTTTGCGAAGATATAAAGACTTTATTGATGTTAAAAGGTAAGTTTTTTTTACAAAGTCTAAATATTACAATTATTTACTTGTTAGAACCACTAGATTAGTTGCTACGTGTTGGAGATCCGACTTCTATTTCCTCCGCAACCTTGTCTCCAAGAGGCTTCACTTCCTCGAAACTTGGTCGCTTCTTCGCCCGAGTAGTTGAAGTCTTCTTCAATAGCTCCAAGGTAAATAGAGGGGTCGAAAGCCTTCAATTTTGTCAAGGCAAAACTAACTCCGTTTGCAATAGCTTCTTTCATTGACTGGACATGGTTCTCTTGAAAGGTATTCATGAGACTCTTGACATCTTCAAGTTGCTGGCCAAGAAAATTGATCTTCTCTGCAAAATCTCTTAGGTCGATCTTTGAGAACACTCCGGCTCCTTTCATCTGATCAAACAGATCGTCAATCCGGGGTAGTGGGTACTTGTTCTTGATGGTGACTTCATTGAGGGAACAGTAATCAATACACATCCTCATACTTCCATCTTTCTTCTTGACAAACAACACAAGTGCTCCCCAAGGCGCACTTAACTAGATCCCACGAAACCTTTCTCAAGAAGTTCTTCTATCTGCTTCTTCATCTCTACCAATTCATCGGCTGGCATCCGATAAGGTCTCTTTGAAATTGGTGCTGTCCCTGGCACTAGGTCGATGAGAAACTCGATGTCACGGTCCGGGGGAATTCCTGGTAATTCTTCTGGAAACACATCTGGATATTCACTGACGACTAGTACTTCTTCTAAGGAAAGGATCTTCAGGCTATTTACTAACAGATGTCCATCACAAACTGAGGTGGCTAGAAATTCCACCTTATTCCCCTTGGTATCCTCGACTGTTACGGCTCTGCGGCCACAATCTAGCACGGCTTTGTGCTTGGATAACCAATCCATGCCAAGAATAACATCTAAGGTCTGGGTATCTAGTACGATTAGGTTGGCTAGAAACTCAACTCCAGCTATGAGTAATTTAGCTCCTAAACATCCCACTTTAGAGCTTAGCTTTGCTCCAGGCGACTGAACTAGCAGATTAGGCTTAAGACGCATAACTTCTAAATTATTCTTGGTTGCAAACATCCCAGAAATAAATGAATGCGAAGCTCCAGAATCAAACAAAACTGATGTAGGTACGGAGTTAACCAGAAACTTACCCAGTACGACGTCCGGTGCTTCTTGGGCTCCTTCCAGAGTGACGTGGTTGACACGCCTCGATCACGATCGTGGTTCTCTCCGCTTGACCGCAACTTGTGAAGCTCCTTGTTGATGCTCGGCGCTAGCGCCTTGATGGCGAGCTCCAAGGTTGAAACGCATCGAGTGATTGTTCCTTCGCGACATCGGTTGGCAAAATGTCCCGCCGACGGCTGTGTGTAATAGACTTTGGTCCGCTTTGTCGATTGCTTCCCGCATTGGGGTTACAGTGCAGGTTGCGAAGTTCGGCAACTGACGAGGTGTTGAAGTTGGTGCAGTGCTCAACGTAGTCCGTGGAAATCGTTGAACTGCGATGGCAATCGTTCTTGCCCTCTCGTGATTGATGGTTTCAGAACATCCCAAAAATTTGGTCTGTTTTGAAGTTTTAAAAGAAAAAGAACCATTTGGATTTTTCTGCTAAAGTTAAAAGCTTAATATGGATTTTCAGAGTTCAAAAATAATTTAACATGATTAATGTCAACATAAACTATTATCAAAATTATTTTATTTGGGTTCTATGTGCTTGGATATATTTTCTAGATTTTTCTAGAATTTTTCCGAGTGCATTTGCTATTTTCTAATTGCCATTTGGATTTTCTGTTATTTTCTAAAAAGAAAAACTAAATTAAAATCTCGATTTCATTTTGGGCTCAATCCTAGATCCCGCCCCATCTTCTTCTCCTCCTACCGACGCCTTTCTTCTTTCTCTCCCACTAAGCCTACCACCAAGGCCCGCGCTCCTTTTCCTTCTTTCCTTGTCTCCTCGCCACAGGCCCACCTGTGCCACTCACGCTGCCTTCCTCGTGGACTCCTCGAGTCCGTGGTCTTCACGCGAGCAGCCGCCGCTCCCTCGTCGGACTCCTTCCCTGACTACTTAAAGCCTCCCACCGCCAATCTCTTCGCCGCGACCTCTTCCAAAACCCTAACTTGCCCTTGAAGATTGCGCCGCCTCGCCGAATCGTGCCCTAGAAGATTCCGCCGCCGCAGCCTTCTCCGCCGCCTTGCTCCACCATTGACCTCTCAACTCGCGCCACACGAGTTGGGATCGCCTCGCCGCAAGCTTCTCCGCGCTTCCACCATCTTCGCCGAGTCGCCACCGCGCTGCTGCCTTCGTCCGACAAACCGATCACGCCATCTCATCGATCTACTCCCGTGAGCTTCTTCGCTTATCTTTGCGCGCCACCTTGTGCTCCGTGCTATTCTCATCTAATCTACACCTTTCATTTGATCTCTTGCCGCCAAATCGCCGCCGCCGTGGTTCTTCCCCGCCTCCGGCCACCATCGCCGCAGCACCGCCTAGCCCTCCTCCGGCCATCCCGAGGTGTCCCCGTGTTCTCGTCACCTTGCCGCCCCGTGCTCGCCGCTTGCTTTCGGCATCATCTCATCGCCAAAGCCGCCACACCCGTGAGCTTCACCACCGCCAAAGTCACGCCACGGCGAGCCTTTGTCGCCTTGCCGCAGTAACCTCCTCCCACAACATCGCCATCTTCTCGCCTTCCGCTTTGGTACTTCGCGGAGCTACTCGCCGCCGCCGCCGACGCCAAGCCCAAGCCGCCGCCATGGCTTTCTCCGAGCTTCCTCCTCTTGTTTGCTTTGGTGCCACCGTGGCCTCCAACTCACCTTCCACCTCGCCCATCTCACCTCTCTCGTCCATGTGGCATCCAATACCTCCGGTCGGCGCCGTGGCACGCCAAAATTTCCACCGAGCCTAAACTGGTCCATGGTGCACCCAACATCGTCCAAAGGGGCCCACCGCCGATGGTTTTCATCCAAATTGACAGCCTCTCTGCTGACGTCACTGACGTCACAATTATCTTTTTCTTCAGAGAAATAATTCAGTAAATCCATAAATTCCGATTTTCAGTATTTTATGAGATTTCAATCTTCCAGAGCTCATATCTTTTGCATCTGAACTCCGATTGAGTCCATTCAAATTCCTAAATTTATCTAAATTCAAGATCTAGTTATCTAAGATTTTTATTTAATTTTTGGAGTTTATTTTCTCTCTGTTATTTATTTATTTGTGTTATTTGCTTGTTTTGCGAATAGACGTCGATACTTCGGGAAGCTTTGAGCAAGGAGTAGCCTACCAAGATCAAGATCAATCACTGGATTTATTCCAAGGCAAGTCGTGGTCCTTTGATCATATTGAACCTATGATTTTAAAAGTATATTATTTTATACAATTGCATGCTATCTTTATATAAATTGTTCTGGGATTAGTTATTACCTGTCGTCATTATGCCTCCGTTGATTATTTGAATGCCATGAATCCTTTGTCACCTTTGCATGGGTAATTGTAGTTGGATATACCTATATTGCCAACGTGGGTATCATACATATGCTTAGACTTGCTTAGTTACGATGGGTTTGTCATCACATGTGTCTTAATAATTAATTTTGACTTAATGATTTATGGAATCATGGTGGTGAGCCATTCTTGTTAAAACTTGTGTACCATGATGTGGTTAGTCATGGGTGTTGGTTAAACAAAACGGTTTTCGCTTGGGCGAGTGGTAGGTGGATAGTGGGGATGTGGATTGAACATGTTGTGGGTTTGTGGTAGTCTCGCATGAGTAACTTGTCAAGGACTTAATCTTCTGCGCCATTGAACTGGCCTTAAACGCATAACCACATGCCCGTATGGGACGGGCCTCGCCGATTAATTAGCAATGTCTTAATTTCGCCTCAGGTGAAGCGTGGTTATGGGAAACATATTCTCACGGCATGCAAGAGGGGCCCCGTCTGCCTGGAAAGACATTCTGTTGAAACCTTAGCTGCGTAATCGGATTAAGAAGGAGCTTTGTAAAGCCTTGTGATGATCACTTAGTCGCACACCCTAAGTGTGTTAAACGGACATTATAAGTTGATCTATCTCTTGTGGGTCAAGCCGCATAACCTCTCGCAGAGTGTAAACTATTCGAATAGCCGTGTCCGCGTTATGGACGTGCTCGGGATTTCACACGGAGATAGAGTTTCTTCAAAAATGTGTCAAGTGTGGATGGAAAGTTCACTTGATGAATATAATGTTCGCTTGGTGAATAGGTCATTCACTTGGTGGTTTGTGTCGATTGGTGAATGGGGAATTCACTTATCCTTGGTTTGGTTGGGAAGTGAATGGAAGTTCACCGTTGTTTCAAAGAAAGTGTTTAATTACTTATTATTGTTTTCAATTACGATTTCAATCTATTTATTGTATTTATCGTAAATGTTGTTTTATGCAAAAGAGCCATACAATAATCTTTGTTCAAGCCCCGCATGAATACTATTTGCATACATTTCCCACGGCTTGTCGAGTACATTCAAAGTACTCATGGCTTTTGCCCCGTATTGCTCGGGCTTGAAGAATATCAAGTCGCTCAAGAGTTCTTCGCCAGAGGACCATGAATGTTTTATGGATTAGGATGTGTTTCTCCACTGATTGCCTGTGGGCATGTTGATTGGCCATTTGAAGAGTTTCGCTCACGCAAGAGTTTATTTGTTTCTTTAGTTCTCATGTGGCAAGTTAAGTAAATGTTGACCATAAGGTCCAGCTTATTATTATTAATCGTCACTTTGAGATCTTTTAGTTAAATTAAATAAATGGATGGTATTTCATCACCGCTTCCTGTGAGCTAGCTATCGATCCGGGACTAGTTCGTAATACACAGAGGGTTCCCGAGATGTATTTTCGGTCCCGACAGAGGTGGTATCGAGCCATATCGATCGTAGAACGCAACCTTAGTTAGCATGGTCGCTTTAGCTAAAAGCTTCAAAACTTATTTTCTAAATCAAATCAACTTAATTTGACTTGAGTAGTTGTTCTTTCTCATCTCTTCGGTTCTATTCTTATCTCACTATTCTATTCTTATCCTATTCTATTCTACTCATCTTGTGCCGTAGATCTTGTCTCTTGCCTTTGCCGAATGTTGTTTTATAATCTTAAAGTGACTTTCTCGCCTCATTAATTTCTCTCGCCTAGAAGAAAAGCTTTTGTCAAGAGTATCTTCGCGCGCTGCTCCAGTTGCTTTTAAAGAGTCTTCGTCCTCCAGCTCAGATTAGAGCCATCCTATTAGAGTTCGTAGCGCTTTAGATTGTTGTTGCAATAGTTCTTTATTTGGGTTGTGTGTAAGTGGAGCTGCAGTCATTGCAAGCATTATGTTGCAATACACTAAGGCTTTAATTTGAAAAGTTATTTGTGCTTTCATAGCGTTTCACTATGTCTTCTTGCCTTTGCCTTTGGGTATAACTGCTTCCCTAATTAGGTTGTTTCCATCTACTGCCTTGCCTATCTCACCTATTGTGCTATTCCCCCTCATCTACATTGCTTTTCTATCTTACCTATTAAACCTGTGGAGGATTATCGCAGATGGTTGATACTCGCAATACATCGAGCCGTACTCAGTCAGAGAGTGCCAATGCCAATGCCAATGCCAATGTCAATATAAGTGACCACTCACCAGCCCCTGGAGCCTCAGAACCAAACATGGCCCAACTTCTAGCAACTCAGACGCAATTCATGAGTGCAATGATGCAGAACATGAACGCCATGATGACGCAAAGAAAGTCGATCGCCACCGCAATAGTCAACTTGTTGAACCAAAACAATGTAATGGTCGAATAATCAAGCAACAAATGCTCGCCCAAGCTGCATCATCATTCCAAGCTATCGAGTTTATGAGGACTCGCCCACCCACGCTTCTCATTTGTCGTAACCTTTGGACGCAAAAAGATTGGCTTCGCTCGTTGGAGAAAAGCTCGCCATTGCTCAATGCAATGATCGTGAGAAAGTTCTTTATGCTTCACATCGCTTGGAAGGTACAAACAGAATGGTGGGAGAACTACACCGCACTCATGGGAATTCTCATGCTATCACTTGGGAGGAATTTTCGACACCTTTTCAAGCTCATGTTCCGATGGTATAGTGGAAATGAAGAAGAATGAATTTTGTGAACTCCAAGAAGGAAACATGTCTTTGGGTGAATATCTCAACAAGTTCACTCAACTTTCGCTATGCTCCGTAAGATGTTGCCACGTATAATGCACGCCGGTTTATCTGCGTGGACTCAACCCTAGTTTGAAAGTGCAAGTGGTTGGAAATGATTATGTGGATTTTCAACATATGGTTGATAAAGCCGCACTCATAGAAGATTCTCGCCGTGAGTCGGATGAATCTCGCAAAGGAAGATGATACAACACGGAGTTCATCGTAATCACCACAGAGCCAGACCAATGCTCAGAGCCTTTTCGCCCAATAATTCATCTATTGATTCGTAACCCAAGACGGCGCCTCATGCAGAAATACAGAATTCCTCCGTCAACAACAAAGAAGAATAATCAATCTCAAGGGAACCCCAACTATGGCACAGAGTTACTTGTTTCAACCGCCGACAAAGTTATTATGCTAACAAGTGTCCGCAGTATAAGGGTCGACACCAATTCCTTTCAATTTGGGACCTACACCACCAGACTTCTTTGCCAGAGCAGAAGAGGAGTGCCTCGGACTCGAATCAAGCTACCAGACTCCATCAATCGCCTCAAGAGGAAGACTCAACCATGTCATTGCGTATAAGCACAAGCGCTTAGAACGCCGCCTCGTAAGTCTTCAGTTAGACTCGCGTAACCTAGTCTTTAGTCACCAATCTCGGGACGAGATTCCCTTTAAGGGGGTAGGTTTGTAACATCCCAAAAATTTGGTCTGTTTTGAAGTTTTAAAAGAAAAAGAACCATTTGGATTTTTCTGCTAAAGTTAAAAGCTTAATATGGATTTTCAGAGTTCAAAAATAATTTAACATGATTAATGTCAACATAAACTATTATCAAAATTATTTTATTTGGGTTCTATGTGCTTGAATATATTTTCTAGAATTTTTCCGAGTGCATTTACTATTTTCTAATTGCCATTTGGATTTTCTCATATTTTCTAAAAGAAAACTAAATTAAAATCTCGATTTCGTTTTGGGCTCAATCCCTAGATCCCGCCCATCTTCTTCTCCTCCTACCGGCCTCCTTTCTTCTTTCTTTCCCAACCAAGCCCACCACCAAGGCCCGCCCTTTTCCTTCTTTTCCTTGTCTCCTCGCCGCAGGCCCGCTACCGTGCCACCTCACGCCGTCTTCCTCGTGGACTCCCGAGTCCGTGGTCTTCACGCGAGCAGCGCCGCCGCCCCGCCGGACTCCTTCCCTGCACTACTTAAAGCCTCCTCACCGCCAATATCTTCGCCTCGCCGACCTCTTCCAAAACCCTAACTTGCCCTTGAAGATTGCGCCACCTCTCGCCGAATCGTGTCCTAGAAGATTCCGCCGCCGCAGCCTCTCCGCCATCTTGCTCCACCGCTTGACCTCCTCAACCGCGCCACACGGAGTTGGGATCGCCGCCGCAAGCTTCTCCGTGCTTCCACCATCTTCGCCGAGAGTCGCCACCGCGCTGCTGCCTTAGTCCTACAAACCGACCGCCACCATCTCATCGATCTACTCCGTGAGCTTCTTCGCTTATCTTTGCGCGCCACCTTGTGCTCCGTGCTATTCTCATCTAATCTACACCTTTCATTTGATCTCTTTGCCGCCAAATCGCCGCCGCGTGGTTCTTCCCCGCTCCGGCCACCACCGCGCACCGCCCCGCCCCTCCTCCGGCCATCCCGAGTGTGGTGTTCTCGTCACCTTGCCGCCCTGCGCTCGCCGCTTGCTTCGCATCATCTCATCGCCAAAGCCGCCACACCCATGAGCTTCACCGCCGCCAAAGTCGCGCCACGGCGAGCCTTTGTCGCCTCTTGCCGCAAACCTCCTCCCACAACATCGCCATCTTCTCGCCTTCCGCTTTGGTACTTCACCGAGCTACCTCCGCCGCTTGCCGACGCCAAGCCCAAGCCGCCGCCATGGCTTTCTCCGAGCTTCCTCCTCTTGTTTGCTTTGGTGCCACCGTGGCCTCCAACTCACCCTTCCACCTCGCCGCCATCTCACCTCTCTCGGTCCATGTGGCATCCAACGCCCCGGTCGCCGCGTGGCACGCCAAAATTTCCACCCGAGCCTAAACTCGGTCCATGGTGCACCCAACATCGTCCAAAGGGGCCCAAATGCCGATGGTTTTCATCTAGTCCGACAGCCTCCTCGACGTCACCGACGTCATAATTATCTTTTTCTTCAGAGAAATAATTCAAGAATCCATAAATTCGATTTTCAGTATTTTATGAGATTTCAATCTTCCAGAGCTCATATCTTTTGCATCCGAACTCCGATTGAGTCCATTCAAATTCCTAAATTTATCTAAATTCAAGATCTAGTTATCTGAGATTTTTATTTAATTTTTGGAGTTTATTTTCTCTCTGTTATTTATTTATTTGTGTTATTTGTTTGTTTTGCGAATAGACGTCGATACTTCGGGAAGCTTTGAGCAAGGAGTAGCCTACCAAGATCAAGATCAATCACTGGATTTATTCCAAGGCAAGTCGTGGTTGTTTGATCATATTGAACCTATGATTTTAAAAGTATATTATTTTATACAATTGCATGCTATCTTTATATAAATTGTTCTGGGATTAGTTATTACCTGTCGTCATTATGCCTCCATTGATTATTTGAATGCCATGAATCCTTTGTCACCTTAGCATGGGTAATTGTAGTTGGACATACCTATATTGCCAACGTGGGTATCATACATATGCTTAGACTTGCTTAGTTACGATGGGTTTGTCATCACATGTGTCTTAATAATTAATTTTGACTTAATGATTTATGGAATCATGGTGGTGAGCCATTCTTGTTAAAACTTGTGTACCATGATGTGGTTAGTCATGGGTGTTGGTTAAACAAAACGGTTTTCGCTTGGGCGAGTGGTTGGTGGATAGTGGGGATGTGGATTGAACATGTTGTGGGTTTGTGGTAGTCTCGCCTGAGTAACTTGTCAAGGACTTAATCTTGTGCGCCATTGAACTGGCCTTAACTGCATAACCACCGCTCGTATGGGACGGGCCTGGCTGATTAATTAGCAATGTCTTAATTTCGGTTCTGTCGTGTGAAGCGTGGTTATGGGAAACATATTCTCACGGTGGCGCAAGAGGGGGGCCCTGTCTGGTCGGAAAGACATTCAGTGTTGAAACCTTAGCGCGTAATCAAGTTAAGAAGGAGCTTTGTAAAAGCCTTGTGATGATCACTTAGTCGCACACCCTAAGTGTGTTAAACGGACATTATAAGTTGATCTATCTCTTGTGGGTCAAGCCGCATAACCTCTCGCAGAGTGTAAAACTATTCGAATAGCCGTGTCCGCTGTTATGGACGTGCTCGGGATTTCACACGGAGATAGAGTTTCTTCAAAATGTGTCTGAGTGTGGATGGGAAGTTCACTTGATGAATATAATGTTCGCTTGGTTAATAGGTCATTCACTTGGTGGTTTGTGTCGATTGGTGAATGGGGAATTCACTTATCCTTGGTTTGGTTGGGAAGTGAATGGGAAGTTCACCGTTGTTTCAAAGAAAGTGTTTAATTACTTATTATTGTTTTCAATTACGATTTCAATCTATTTATTGTATTTATCGAAATGTTGTTTTATGCAAAAGAGTCATACAACTAATCTTTGTTCAAGCCCCGCATGAATACTATTTGCATACATTTCCCACGGCTTGTCGAGTACATTCAAAGTACTCATGGCTTTTGCCCCGTATTGCTCATTGAAGAATATCAAGTCGCTCAAGAGTTCTTCGCCAGAAGACCATGAAGGTTTTATGGATTAGGATGCGCTTTCTCCACTGGATTGCCTGTGGGCATGTTGATTGGCCATTTGAAGAGTTTCGTTCCGCTGCAAGAGTTTATTTGTTTCTTTAGCCCTGCATGGCAAGTTAAGTAAATGTTGACCATAAGGTCCAGTTATTATTATTAATCGTCACTTTGAGATCTTTTTAGTTAAATTAAATAAATGGATGGTATTTCATCACTGTTTCCTGTGTGAGCTAGCTACTGATCTGGGACTAGTTCAGAATACACAGAGGGTTCCTGAGATGTATTTTCCGTCCCGACAGCCTTCCTTTGCCGAGCCATCCAAATGCTTATGTTGTCCTCCGCCTTGCGCTTGCCCTCCAGACAAAAGCTTTGTTGACCAATTCTTGGAAGTCGTGAAAGTATGGGCGATTAGATCGACTTGCAATCCAAAGGTTTAGCCCTTCGTAAAGTGACTCGCGAGCCTTGTCTGTGGCTACATCCTCTCGCAGAACGAGCTAGCTGGAAAACTTGTTGAGATAGTCGACATCGACATAGCTTCTGCTTGAGAGCGCAGAACTCATCCTTCTTCGATCGATAATACCTTTCGCATACATGATATCGCGAAATGTCGCGTAAAATTCTTCCTGTGTGATATCCTCGTGGCGCCTCATGCGTGGGTACGTGTTCTCCCACCATTCCGCAGCTTATGCCTCCATCCGATGAGTAGCATACAAAACCTTCTCACGGCCGCCGACCGGTGATCGCAGCTTTCTTTCAATGACCCGGCCAATCATCCGCTCCACCGGGAGACGTGTCCAGAGAACGCTGGTGGACGAGTCCTCATAAACTCCGCAAGTTTAGATGGTCCATGGTGACCTTGAGCAGCTGGGGCTCTATGCTGTTGATTGTTGTTGTTGTTGACCTGGTTGCTCATAGCTTGCATCTGATTCATCATGGTATTCATTAGCTGAGTCTGTGCTGTCATAAAAGCTCCAAAGTTTTGCAAGTCAATCGGGGGTGCTTGTGGCGGAACTACTCCTGTGGTTGGTTGCTCACTGCCTCCTGGTGTTGGGGTACCGGAACCACTTGCAGCAGTCTGACAAGTTTGAACCATCTGGCGAAGCTCCATGGGTTAGATAAGGTAGCAAGCATAAGATGAGTTAAGAACTAAGCAGGGGGTAGGTTAAACCCAACAAAACACAGCTCAAGAAACTCCAACGAAATACTTTTATTAATTAGGGTCTTTGTATGGCTGCAACAAATGCCTAAGGGCTTTTGCAGCTTATAGTCACACACAAAAGAAACAACGACCTAAGCACACAAAACTACCGCCTAAAGGGCGACTTACTAAACTAAAACTGGTTAAGCCTGAAAAACTGAAGCCTACAATGAACTACTCAAGAAAGCCTTCACAACCGCGGCGACGCTCCTGACGGCCGACACTCTAAGTGAGCGCAGATCTTGGCAACCGATCCCGATGCCTCGAATCGTGCAAGAGAACAGCGCTCCTCAGCAACCGCTCACCGCTCCTCCGCTCGCGCTTCTTCTCGCTCAACTGACCTTCCTCCGATCTTCTTCGATCCTCCTAGGGTCATCCTCTCATCATCCCGGTCGAGAATCTCCCGCAGTAGCGACCTTCTCTTCAGCTCTCTCTAAAGCCTCATAGACTTGATCTAGCTCCGTGATAGTCCTCTCCAATGCTTCCTCCTAGGTAGCTGCAAACTGGGCGAGGTGCACGACTGTAGCATTGCTCTCTCCTTCTGTAGATGGGTAGCGTGCTGGCAGATCCACGGCTGCAGCTTTGGGGTGGTAACGGAACGGTGTCTAGGAGCTCCCATGCGTAGATGTTGCAGATACGCAGCATAGCCAAGCATGATGACTCCTGGATGCCTTCCAGCCAAGTGATCCTCCTCACAGAGATGTGCGAAGGTTGGCTTGCCTTGTTGTTCCTCCTCGCGTAGATTGTCAGGCGACAAATCACTCCACGGTTTTGTCCATTCACAGTTCAGTTGTTGCCGACGTACAACGGACGATCAAAGCCTCCAAGAGCCTGAACCAACTTCCAAAGCTCGGCGGCGATCCTCCCGCAAGCGCCACCATAGCTCGAGATGAGACATCCACAAGACAGCATTTAAGGGAGGGTAAGAGCAACTTAAAAACAAATGGAAAAGAGAAAATTATAGCAATAGTTGAGTCGAGAGAGATATGAGAAGAGTTAAGCAGTTAATTACTCTTGCAAGTTAATTTTTCCTTTAGAAAATAGTTTGGACACTCTAAAGACGCCCGATCTAACTAAGGTCAAGACCTACAGTCAATATGGCTCTGATACCACCTCTGTCGGGACCCAAAATTACGATTCTGGAACCCTCTGTGTATACTGCACTAGTCTAGGATCACGCTAGTGCACACAGTGTCAACATAGGTGAATATCAATCTACACAAATGATAAATAAAGCAAACGATTAGTTTGAATAACAAATAAGGGTTTTGACCTTATGGTCGAGTTTACACTTATTACACTACGCAGGGCTAACAGAGAATAAACAGCAGCAGAACGGAAATAACTTCAGCGTAGATTCCATCAATTCACCACAGCAACCGATCGATCCAGACTTTAGCGATCAAAGAACCTTCGACGAACTCCTCCTCGAGAGAAGGCGACTCCTCCTCTTCTCAGATTTGGGCGCAAGTTTTACAACAAGCTGAGTACACAACCGCACATGCAAATCATACCACGTAATGCAATTTATAGATGCAGTCTTATTCCAAAGAAAAATGCTTCTGTGGTTCTTTTTGCATAAAAACAACATTTGCATTTGAATACAAGCAATAGATTGAAAACATAAATCAAAACAAATAGACAATAATAATTTAATAGTGGTTTCCACAAAGACACAAAGCTAAACAGATTATTTCACATAGCCACATGACTTAGATCACATAGCTCCCATCCCAACATTTTATGAAAACTACCCCTCGTGTGAAATCCCCGAGCATGTCCATGACCACGGACGCGGCTATTCGAATAGATTGATTTAACACTCTGCAGAGGTTGTACACTTTACCCACACGATACAACTAGTGTTGCAAGCACTAATCATAGCAAAACGGTTCAGAAACTTCATCTTAACATTGACACTCCCGATGTGCTTACAAACCGCTATACCAACCCAAACAAAGTGTTTTGGTATAACACACAACGCTGGACAGGGACACGGCGAACCGCCCCGTGATGCGACTACCTTGTAGTACACACCTCCACCCATAGCCTAACCTACCACCTGAGTAATCAATGCCAAGAATTCATAACTTACTAAGTTAGGCCCGCCCCATACTGCATGTGGTCGCATAAGAAGACTCACCAATGGCGCAAAAGTTAAGTCCTTAATTGACCAAGGCAAGACTTCCATGTTCTAACTAGATCACAAATATTATGATTCCCATTCACAAAGTCCACCATATCACAAAGTATCCACCACTTGCATCAGTGTAAATCCTTTCCCACCCAGTTGGTTTTAGTGCAACACATGCTATCACGAAGTAATAACACATAGCACACAGTTTTACACAAAGTTTCATAGCCACTTAGTCAAATTTAATATTTGCAACTTACATGAGATGTGAGACTCAGAGCATGGGTAAGCAAATGTACTCAGATCTAACCAACCCACGTTGATGCTTCAACATTACCAACTAATAACCAATCTAGGTGACAAGGAATTATGACATACAAGGCCAAGGTGATGATAATAATTTGGATGATAACTATGCCCAAAAGTATTTAAATAAATAATTAAAGTAGAATGCAATACTTTAAAACAAAGTAATTTGAAAACCGGGTTCAAGATGATCAAAGGTATGACTTGCCTTAGAAAAGGTCTAAGTACTAGTCTTGATCTTGAGGTGCTCCTTCTTCTCCAAAGTTCCCCGATGAATCGACGTCTACTCGCAAACAAAATAAATAAACAAAACAAATAAATAATAGAGGCAAAACAAACTCCAAAAATTAAATAAAAATCTCAGATAAATAGAGCTCGAATTTAGATAAATTTAGGAATTTGAATGGGCTCAATCGGAGTTAGGATGCAAAAGTTATGGGCTCTGGAAGTTTGAAAATCTAAAGAAACCGTAAATTTGGATTTTCCAGAATTTCCAAATTATTTCTTAAAAGAAAAATCGGATTATTGCGCAACGCTGATGTCAGCACATGGATTTCGAAAATAAAAGAAATAAAAAGAATTTACTGACATGTGGGACCCACATGTCAGTGAGATAGCTCACGGTAGACCAGGTCTACCGAGCCTCGGGACCTGGAGTCCGGTGGACTGCCCACGCACGCGTGCATGTGGACGCTGACTGGACGCCACACACATGACACGTCGGCGAAGGTGCTGACATGGCGCCGAGGTGGCGCTGACGCGGCGGTTAAACGACGGCGGAGGCTCGGGAACCGACGACAATGGCGAACGGCGGGGCTTCGCCGGCGGTGAATGGTACCAGCTTGCAGAGGGTGGCACGAGGAACTCGTAGATGTGCTCACCGTGGTCGTGGACGCTCGGGCGCTGTGGCGAAGCGCAGCGCGGAGAGGCTACGTGCTCAACAGATCGGGGTTGCGCGACGCCCGCTAAACGGCGCTACCACGAGGTAGCCCCGCCCGCGGCGATGCGGTGGTGTGGACCACGGTCGCGGCACTTACGCGCGCACGCTCGCTTGTGTTGGCGCGCAGATCGCCGAGCCCCCGCGTAGCTAGGGTTTGGCGCGAGGCAAAGGCGGCTAGGGTTGAGGTGCGGACGCCGAGGGCTACCTCTCCTATATAGGCGCAGGCTCGGGAGATTCCAGGGCATGAACGCCCAAAACGGATAGCGCGACGCGAATCCTAACAGATTCGAGACGACGATGACGTGGCGAGGTGGGACCCACACGCCGCCAGCCTAGGGTTCTGACGCGCGCGCGGCAAACAAATACGGCTACGAAACAAACTCAAAAGATCTGACCGTCCATCCTAGATCGAACGGCCCAAAATCGATGGAACATTCGGACCTCCGAACAGTTCACGCACATCTAGCCATCCATTCTTGATCAAACGGTGGAGGACGAGCGGGGCGCTTGGAGAGAGAGAGGCGAGGCTGACATGCGGGGCCCCCATGTCAGTCGGAGGCGGCACACGCGCGGTGGCCGGCGGCGGAGGAAAATGGGCCGGGTTCAGGGAATTCGGCCCAAAGCTTATTCTGAGATTTTAAATAGCTTTTCTATTTTATAAAATACCAGAAATTCAAATAAGCAATAGAAAATAACAAATGAACTCAGAAAAATTCTACAAAAATCTAGAAAATATATCTGAGCACATAGAACCCAAATAAAATAGTTTTGGCTATTGTTCATGTTGGGATTATTCATATTAAATATTTTTGATTGTAAAGTCCAATATTAAGCTTTTGAATTAATTTCAAATAAAATCCAAATGGTGACTTTTTCCCTACTAACTATTTAAATGAGTTTTTAAACTCAGAAAATTGGGATGTTACACCCAGCTACCAAGTGCTACCCTAGCTTGGCCCGGCCAAAGGCCGCCTCCTCCTATCTCCGCCGACTCCTCCTCCGTCCGACACCAACACCCTTCCCGCTTCAGTGCCGCTTTCTCCTCTATCGCCTCCACCGAGGCATGCTCGAGCGTGTTCAGACACTCACCGCCGCCTCATAAGCGCTGCTGGCCAATGTCACGAGCTCATCCGAGGCGGCCTCAGTGCAAGGCCGCAGCCGAGCAAGTCCTCTGCTCTGCTCTCAGCCATGGAGCATCCCGAGTCAGATGAGAAGAGGGGCACACAACTTGTGGGAGTTCGCCGGCGGAGCTCCGCGTGCCACGGCGACTTCAGCCTGTTGCTCATGGTCGGCGAGGGCGACTTCGGTTGCGTCTACAAGGCGTCCTGCCTCCCGCCGGTTCAACCTAGGAGCTTCCTCGGCGCCGCCTTGCCTCGCCTCCTCGGCCGGCCTCCTTCTCTCGCGCGGTGGCTCGCCTGCTGCTCTCCCCGCCGCCTCGGTGCTCGCGCCAGGTCGCTATGGCCCGCCTCGCGCACGCCCGACGCCGCTGGCCACTAGTACTGCCACCGCCGGCTTGTGCTCCTCCCACGCATGCGTGTGGCGCACGCCCACGCGCCAATGCTCGGCTTGCCCAAGGCCGCCGCTACTCCTCTCTTCTTGGCCAAATGTGGAAGAAGAAAGAAGACCAGAGCGCCACGCCTCTTCTGTGAGTGAGGAAATAGAGAGAGATGGAGAAGAAGAAAGTCGACTTGGACAAACACATGCCGCCTTGATACCGACTTGGGTGACACACACTGCCGACTTGACAAAACCGCCACGTGTAAAACCACCCACTCAAACCGGCGTGGGGCGTTAGTGTCCGATTGCAAGTTTAGGGGTTAAATAACCTGCTTTGTAGTTCAGTGGAAACCAGATTTTCTCGATAGTTGAAGGGAGTAAAGTGGACTTATTCCTTTGAAAATATCTTAACCAGAGGATAAAATATGGGTCTGTTTACACAAAATTCATGTTTTCTCTCAGAAAATCACATTCTCGAAAGTTTATTTACAACTCCATTATACATAAATTATAGTAATTTTTTTATGTAATTTGGTTCTTGGTCACTGTAATTATTCTTGAAAGTCTTAATAACTCATATTTCCATCACATGATTCAAAATCTCACATGTACTTTGAGAGGTTGAGCAAAACAAAGAAAAAATTACAACTCCATTATACATAAGTTACAAAGTAGTTATTTATGTAATTTTGGTTCTTGGTCACTGAATTATTCTTGAAAGTCTTAATAACTCATATTTCCATCATATGATTCAAAATCTCATATGTACTTTTAAGTAGGTTGAGCAAAAAAAGACAAAAAAATACCAACAAAATAAAGCAATGTGGTGAATTCGTATGTTCTTCACATGTACTTTGAGAGATTGAGTAAAACAAAGACAAAAAATAAAATTATATACCAACAAAATACGGCAATGCGGTGAACCCGTTATGTTCTTCACATATATTTTGAGAGGTTGAGCAAAAACAAAGATAAAAGATAAAATTATATACCAACAAAATACGGTAATGTGGTGAACCCGTTATGTTCCGTGGTGAGGGCTCTACACGATGACCAAGGTCTCCTGCCATCTCTCGTGAATGTACGAGCTAAGCTGCAAAAATGCCTTTGCACTTCGTACTTGTTGGTCGCGGCGGTTGTACCTATACAGCTCGTTGCTTTGGATCCATCCATTGATCGATACATGCATATATGTACTGTAAAATATTAAGATGAATGAACAACACATCAATAACATGAATCTTATAGCATATCTAACGAACAGAAAAGTAACAGTTTTTTCATCAAAAACCGCTTAAGTCACTACTACAAGAGAGCACTATAGGGGCGGCCGGTGAGCCTCTCAGAGGTGGCTCGCCACCGCCCCTACCCAACCGTCGCCACAAATCGAGATTTGTAGGCGATCAACCGCCACTACAAATCTTATTTGTAGAGGCGGTTGGTGTCTAGAGCCGCCTTACAAATCGCTTTGTAGAGGCGCCGATTACAAGCCGCTACAAATTAGATTTGTAAGGGCGCTTAGATGACCACCGCTCAGAATTGTTCTGTGGAGGCGCTGCAACCACACCGCCTACAACTGCTTTCCCGCCAAAAAAATTCAAATTCTCAAACCACAGATATATATCAAACCATGCATGATATATATATATATATAATTGAAGACATGATATTAACAAGTTCAACGAGACATTATATTCACATCCACAAGCAACATCATGTTTATAATTTATCATTACAAACACTTGTAGCATAAAGTGCGATAACATTACATACACATTGTTCTCAATGTCCTAAATGCATTCCTTCCCACTCATGAAGGAACTCGCACTGTGGCGACGCCCTAGCATAGACGTGTCGCCATGGTATGTACTCGACGTGTATAATAGCATCCATTATGAAGTTGCAAATGTCCCCGACGAGCTCCGTGAGGCTATCATCGTTGAGTGGTTTTCTACAAATTCCTATCTCATCTTTCCACTACAAGACAATTTTAAGTTTAGTATTTCATAACATATGCGTGTGTTATATGACGAGTGAATTAGTTATAACATACCATAAAGGGGTGTCTCCGTAAGCACCGGTGACACTCATGTAAGTGCATACGTAATATCCACAGCAAACTCCCGCTTCGCTTGTGGCACCGTGAGTTTCGTGATATAAAAACGCCAATGCTTGTGGCGCAACGTAATGGAAGTACTAAAGTAAGTTGCACTTACCGCCATCTTGTTTTGACATATAGGTCACCCTTCCTCTCCGGATCATGCACCCTTTGAGTTTGTTGACGAGTACCGTATGCTCGCCGAATGAATTTAACAAAAGCAAGTTAGTTAGTATTGAAAAGTCAAAAGTCGATGAGGATGGTTGATAAGTATACGCCTTAAGAATGCTTATGAAATCTTTGTAAAGTGACTCGTCATAATCAAGTGGATCCATGACCCACGCCATGCCTAGCTTGAGGTCGACAAATACACAAATCCAATGCTTGCCGCATGAATTTAATCATAGGAATAGATAAGCTCGCTTGCATCGAACAAAATAATATGGCTCATTAAAGATTGAAGGATATAGTTAAACTTACTTGAAGTTGTAGGGTAGAAATATATAGGATTTGTCTTGCATTCTAGAGAAAGCTCTCAAATATACGCCGCAACCTTATAGCACTCCTTCCTAATTTTTCATTCCGTATTTTATCTTTCTCCTCAACGGTCTCTCCACGCCAGCTCCTTGTGGTCCAGCCCCACTTGCCGGGAAATTAAACCTCATCCGGGCTATTAATTGAGGGTCCAAGTACCGCTTGGTCTTTGCTAGGAAGTTTACTTGAAATGTGCACTTGCATTCTACAAATCATAGCGCAAGTTAGTTAGTTATAACAAAATCTAAAGATTACAATCATATCAATGCAATAGGAGTAGGACTTACTGTGCACCACACGCGAATGAGATTGGTTTCCATTTCTCCGAGGTGAAAGATAGTATGGATGTCATCAAAGTCAAAGGCAATTTGTCCTTTGGGCCTCCAAATGTCATGGCGGAACCTTGCTCTATGAGATTTACCTTCGTCGATAGCACGCAAGTACCAATCATGAAACCTTTTCATTCCAATTGGTAGGTACTGATCACCCGATTTGGAAGGAAACACTTGCCTCTTTCATATTTTTGCGGGCAATTCTTTGACCATGTGATGCATTCAACATTTACGCACTTGCAAGTAACCCGTTGGTTTTGGTTGGTGCCCGCCTCTGCACTTGTTTCCGCTTGTCGTGACGGCCTTCTCGCATCTTGGCACTTGGTTCTCCGCTTGAACATATCATGGCCATACCACCTTTCCACCCCACGACATCCGCCATCGCACATGTCGACCTTATCTTGATTGGATGCTTTTTCGAATTTCTAGCTCGCCGTGGCACCTTCGTGCATCAACTTGTTCCGCATGCTCTTCATGCCGCAGCGCCTCTTGTTGTTCATGTGTCGGCTCTACACATCCTCCGTGAGGCGTGAAGACGGTGGTATATCATGAGGCACGCCATCGCGAGGTGGCGTGTGTCGCATCTCGTGCAATTGTTGGTCATGATGTGGTGTCCAGATCTCCCTCCTCAACTCCTCCAAACGTAACTGTGTCCGCATTGTGCGATGTAATCGTAGTCAATATGATGTCTCGCTTGTGCCATAGGACGAATTGGTTCACTACTTCGAGTATTTGAGTCCTCAGAGTTGGAAAGTCTATCCTCCATCGGTTGAATTCGACTTCACGGTCTCAATCTCGACCCTAGTGTAGTCCGGCGGATCCGATTAGTGTGATAAGTGCCTCCCGGAGGATGTGCCTCACCCGCTGCCACCTCAATCATATTTGATTGCTCGCCCATGAGAACAACCAAAGTGCAAGGAGTAGGTTCCCGATGCGATCGACGGCGGTTGTGGTCGCAGTGGAACCTTGGCGCCGCGAACTTCCAGCTTGTCCCGTGGTGGCATTACAGCCAGGCCTCCGATGGGCCCCTGCTCCCGCAACGCCGCAACTAGAGTTTTACTTGGACCTCAAGGTTAGCCTCTCGGTCTCTATCATGTTTCTTGTACATGTGCCTATCCTCTTCAAATCCTCCTTCCATACCACTCTTTTCCCTAGCCCCGACACGGCCTGTGTGCTCTGGTTTCCCAAGGCAAGGCTAAGCTCATCCTCTCTCCGAAGGCTTAAATAAGCCCTTCTCACATTGCTCAAGATAGTTCAAGATCTTTGATATCGCTCTTCTGCCTCCGCTTACTAAACTTAAGCGCCTTGGATGCTTCTTTATTCCTCAAAGGATCCAGCCTTGTGCGCTTTGAAACCCCGCAAGTTGTATGTCCCAACCGATGCGACATCTTCCTCTATCTTCCTAAATTGCTTTCTTTCCATAGTACCCACCGGTCCTAGATGATGGTGGTGCACGTTTCTTCTTCGCCCGCTGTTACGCACCGAGGCCAATGCTTCCGCTGAAGTCTTCTGAGCCACAAACCGCTCCCATTGTCCAAGAGTTATGTTGCCAAACTCCTTGAAGGGAGTTAATCCTTTGGACATATTTGACGTTGAGAGACGACTTCCAACCTCTCCATGACTCTCCAATCGCTTCATAGCGTGACGGCGCATCATTTCCTGCCTCCGCCGGAATCTAAAACTGGTCATCGCTTATCCCATAAGACTTTCTTTGTATCGATGGTACTTCTTTCCAAGTTGGGATTGTCGGGTTCAACTCATCTCTTACCAGCCCCAATTGCTACGCCACTTAGCTCGAGATGTTTTGGCTCAAGTGGCTCCTCTAGCCTCCCGACCTCTCTTATCACATATACCGTGTCCTTTGGATATATGTTAGCACTTCTTTCCTCGTCCCTCTTTGCCCGGCCGCCCGAGTTTGTGGCTTGGGTTGTGGAGCCGAGGCGCCATCGTTGTCCTCTCGCTACTTCTTGCCTCTCGTGGCTCTTGCCGCTTCTCCAGCCTTCCTCTCTGCATTTATCAAGCGAGATGTCGCGACGTCAGAGAGTTCGAGAAGGGGCCTATTAGGTCAAGTGTTAGTAATGATAACACGATCTTATATACAAGCATAATGTATGAACTAAGGCTTTATCCCTACCTCCTCGCTCGATCAAAATCCCGGTCCAACTCCTCTTCGGTTGGCCTCTCTGCATACTGTGTGGAAAGGATCCTCCTGACTTACATATCCTCTTCTTCATCCTCGCCGTCTTCATCATTAGCCTCCTCATGGTCCCCATCTAATAACATTTGTAGATCATCGCCTAGCTCTCGGTTGAACTGCTCCTCGAAGCAACTTTGGTTGTTCGTCTTCAAAGATTGGCACTTGTTCAGTGGCCTCGGTTGTGTCGTCTGTGTCCCCGCCATTTTGTGCTTTGTTCTAATAGATGCAACAAATACAGATAAACAACACTATTACCGATCCTCTAATAGAGCAGCAGAGTAGTAGTAGGGAAGAGAGATGAGAGTAGTACAAGTAGTAAGGAAGAAGAGAAGATAGCAAGAATAGTAGTAAGGAAGAGAGATGAGAGTAGTACAAGTAGAACATATGCACTCCAATGAGAATTGACATGATCATTAAAACAGAAACTCGCTTTGAGAGCATAAGAGGCGTTACAACGCCTAACTACCTCATTAGTCATCATGAAATGGGTCCCAATACTCACAAGGGCCATAGCCGTAGATGAGTACATGGTTATAGGTACAACATCACAAACAATTGTTCCCACGCCTAACAATGTAAAAGATGAGCACCGCCAACATTAAAGACTGAACCATGCAAACAAGAAATAGCCAAGATTTTTTGCAACGACAATGCAAAGAGTTTCGCAAAAACTCGTCATCTTCACAACGTTGAACTCAAGTAGGAAGACTCGCTCTTGTTTTGACTGAAGCTTTGTAGCAAAGTAGCTTGCAAAACCAAGACTTGAGCATGGCATTGAGCCTAGGTTGCAAAGACCCCGTCTGCTGCCCCTGTATACAACATACCAAGCCATGTGCCCTTTAAACAACACATAAAACCATGTATACAATCATAACATATTCAGCATGTTCGATTTCTCCGTTGTTCTTAATTTGTATCGGGTTATAGATGTTTATGTATTATTAGTTGCATATTCAAGGTATCAACTTGCAACTTATGGATAACTACTTCACATCTCACTCAAATATAACATTAGCGTAACTTTGTTACATCTAATGGAAGGAATCTGAGTACGATAATAGAGTTGATACTAATCACACACGTAAACTACAATGACAGAGGAGGATCACCATCTTTTGGACAGAAGAAAGAAAATACAACTATTTGGAATAGCATTGGCCTAGAGTAGAAAAGCTAATACCGTGATGCCCCTTTATATATGAATAAAAGGACCAGATGCTCTAAACCCGAAAGAGTCAACAAGGTGCTAAGATGTTCCAGGCTTTCAGAGTTCTGGACCTCTTACTTCAATAGCTAGATTTGATTTACGTAAGTTTGGAGAAGTTAAAATGAAGGATCTAGCAGAGGATGCACTCGCTAAAGCAGAATTGTGGATAAAGGACTGATAGTATGCTTTTCCTTCCTCACCTCATTCGTAATAGATCCAAACTCGTAAAAATCACAAGTTTAACTATATCAAGCTAACACGTACTACACATTAACACAAGTAAACTTAAATCAACGAACAAAAGTGATTACGTAAACAACAATAGAGAGCTAAATCAAGCTATGAAAGTTACACAGTAATAAAGAGTCAAATCCATAGGAGGTGACAGATTCGTATATTTTTATTTCGATGTAAGTATGCAAGTATGCAACCAATGTAACTAATGTCCAAATGAATTTATAACTGGAATGTTTAGTCTAATCGCCTAGATCAATCTCTAGAATAGTGATCATATTATACCACAGAACACTAAAACATTAGCTTGCATCCAACCCACCAAGCCCAATCATCAATAAAAACTATCAAATCCAACATTACAACACAAACTCCAATTTGGTGGAGCAGATCATGCTATACAAAGTGAAAAATAAGCTCTAAAACCTACATTATAACCAAATCCACGTAATCACATCTTATGCCCAGGTTCCAAAACCATTGGTAATTGGTCGATTTACTAAATCCCAAAGCAGAGGTGGGATTGCGAGTACCATGTTTCCGTAAATGCCGGTTAACTCGCTTGTTTCTAAGTCATGAGTCATGACCGATTCATCGAGAGTGGAGACTTTAGATAAGTTCGTCAGCCATATGTGTCTCTAGCAAGACATTTCTTAAAGTTGTTAAGAGAATCAGGGTGAATTGTAGACGCTTGTTCTTGGCTCATTCAAAAAGGGACATGATTGTGAATTGAAGCTCAAACGTCCCAAATCAGTTCAACTATAGCTTTGTTCAACTCATGGTGTTCAAAGATTGAGTGTAAATCGTAAAAATTTCATATGCGACACACATGATGGAATTTTTGAACATTCGCTCAAATCGATTCTTCACCCAATCATCCAAATTTCAAGAAGAAAGAGTTGGAATCCAAAAGGTTTCAAAGCAAACCTAACACATACCAAGACACTAATTGAAAATGAATTGCATAAAAGTGGGATATGATATTCGCCCAAACCGCAATATGAAGACCTAAACAGAGCTGAAACAAGCTCGGGAACCCTAAAAATCTGCAAATACCTACGCAAACTGCCCCAGACGCAATTGTCACACATAATTTAGGATTTAGGAATGATGAGCAAGACGAAATACATAACTCAAATTGTAAATAATAACCTCAACAAAATCCGACTTTTCAATTTACTGCATAAGCTTTTAGCTAAGTAGCGACAATGGAGAACGCAACCACAAGACAAAAAAATGTCAACTGAATAACCCACTCACCGCACTGGAATCTCACCGGCGCGAGAGGTAGCACAGCGCTGTTTGAGAGGGAGCACCGGCGTCAGAGCGCACGGACCGGCAGCCAGAGCACGGACGGCCGACCGGCTCCCGTAGTCGCGACGGCGAGAGCGAGATCGGAGGGACGCCGCGCCGGAGAGAGGAGCACCGGCGCCGGAGAGGAGCACCGGCGTGAGAGCGCACGACCGGCGCCGAGGACGGACGGCCGACGGCGCGAGGCCGCAAACCCTAACGGCGGCGGCGGAAAATTTTGGTAGCTCGCGCCAACGACTTAGCCGATTTCGGCCTCGCCGCGCCCTCCAAATTATATAGGAGGGCGATTTAGGGGCGGTTGAGATTACAAGCCGCCCTAAAATAGATTTGTAGGGGCGTTGAGATTACAAGCCGCCTAAAATAGATTTGTAGGCGGTCTCGAACCACCACTTCTACAAATAATTTACAATTTTTAAATCATGAAATCTTTGAACAGAGTTATGGGGTTTAAAATGATGTCAAATGAAAAGGATGTAAAAATAAAAGTTGTAGAACTCATCAAAATATACAACTTTGGTTCTGACATTTTCTCCAAACACACTCCATGCATGTCAACACACATACATACATATATATATATATATATAGTACCACAGATACACACACCATGCATCAAACTTGAACAACTAGCCTCAGTAATAAGTTTCCCTTGGCACATTTTCGCTCCCATGGCGATGTCTTTGGGCAAGTTCTTTCCACGACACCGATCTTCTTAGGAAAGTCGTTGAATAGTTGCATTTCATCATAGTTATTGTACTCATCAACATCATCCACTCCGCCTACTCCAATAATAGTTTGTTTCCGAAGGCAACCACATGCTTTGTCTTCTTTTGGGGTAGGTTAGTTTTCGTCACGTAAATATTAAAATTGTGTGACACGTGAAGCGAGCACCCAAGGGTCATCTCACAGATCCGATATTCTTGAGGTCCACGATCAGAACCCGATCTCATTCACTTGGTGTTGTTTGACCCAATGACATCTAAACATGGCCATCCAGATACCCATTCCATAGTCAAGTTCCCATATATCATCTATGATGCCAAAGTATGGGGTCTTTTGCTCCATTCCGTTGATGGCTTCTATTCGAACGCTATTTTGGTTCACACAATTACTATCCTTTGCACTGTATAGTATGTGTACCCATTGATGTCGTAAGCTTGCCATGATTTCACTTGTCTCGATGGGCCCTCACCAACCTTCTCGATGGTAATATCATCTCGGTTTCCCATTCGTAGGTTTTGCTCCTTCAACCATGTAGTGAATCGATGCTTGTGCTGTTTCATGACCCAATCGCCGAGCGCCATTACTCTCGCCCTAATGATATCCAAGTGTTCATCAATGTACGGTTGCATCAGTTCGACTCTGCAAGACACTATAATGAGCTCGACTAACTTCGTTGAAATCCTTGTCGATGAAGACTTTTCTCCCTTGGTGCCCTTCCCACCACCTTTACCCTTGTGACGAGAATCGAGTTTACCAATCCTCTTTGTACTTTTAGGTACTCTTGACAAAGACTCGACGACTTCTTCAGATTGTAACCTCTATCATGGAGCCCTCTGGCATGCTCGACATGCACGATCGGTTAAGAACCGACATGAACCGCTCAGAGGACCACATTTCATGTAAGTAGCAAGGGCCCAAAGGCTCAGATTCGATGAACCATGTGAATCATGAGATGTGGCATTATATCAAAAAGCGGAGGTAAACACATCTCTAGTTGGTTTATTGTCTCCACCACGAATTCATGTAGGTCACGGCTCATTTTCACCAATCGCCTTCGTGAGATCTTCGTAAAGAAGTAACACATGCGGTGATGGCCATTTTCAAGAACTCGCTCTATAGCCCTGATTGCAATAGGTAGGAACAATGTGAGCATCACATGACAATCGTGAGCCTTGAAGCGTGTTATTGATAGGTCCTTCATTGACACTAGCTTCTTCACGCTATCAAAACCCAGTGGGAACTTTTACCCTCTCAAGAAATTGCGATCGCCTCCTCTCATCCGGAGTTAGGTTGAAACTAGCTACGGTAGGAGGTATTTTCCATTACCCCGAGGTATCGGGTGAAGCTCGCTTCACATTTAGCCGCACCATGTCTTTCCGTGATCTTAGACCATCCTTTGTCTTGCCCATGTCCATCAAGGTAGCAATGAGACTCTCAAATACATTCTTCTCGTAAGTGCATAGAATCAATGGCATGGGGACCTCCAAGTCCGCCAATAAGGCGTATACTTAAAGAAGATCGACTTTTTCTTAAAAGGTACACCGGGACAGGAGGTGTGCTTCTATCTCTCTTTGTCCCATCCACATTCTTCTTTCCAAAATCGACATGTATGTGTTTCACCATTTCAACACATGTTGCCCGCTTTGACGCTCTCTCGAGGGGATTCGGTCTCGGTTTGTTGTCATAAAATTTGAAGAACAACTTGCTGCGGTATCGTGAGTTGTCTTTAAGAATCGCTTGTACCTTAGGTAAACTGTCTTCTTGAATGCATCCAGAACACCCATGTAGTACCATCCAAGCATACTAAGCATCCCGCCTTCCCTTTGATCTGCCCGCATAAAGCAAACAGTATACAGGTAATCATTGGTAGTGACAAAGATAATGGCTCTACATATGAAGTCCTCCTTCTCAAGGCGCAGACATCGCTCTCCATACCGCCATAGCTCTCCATTTCTTGCATCAAAGGCTCGAGGAACACAAACTATATCAATGCCCGGTTGTTTGGGACCTTGAATGAGAATAGTGAGGAGAAGACATTTTCTCTTCTCGACACAACCACGTTGGGATGTTGTACATGGTTAAGATCATCGCCATGTACTATGCTCACTGGTTCTCTCATTGAAGGGATTCATTCCATCCGTGCTAAGGCCAAACCGCATTCCTTGGGTCTTTGCTAAATTCTTGGTATTTCGTGATCAAAGCGCTTGCATCGGGTAGCATCGGCCGTGTCCAATCTTACCATCACCCACCTTGCGCTCATCATCCCACCATGTCATGAGTGAAGCTTCCTTAGGGTTTAGGAACATACGCCTCAAGCGATCGACGATCGGTAGGTACCACATTACCAAGGCAGGATTCTTCTCGCTTGCATCGATGCCTAATGGAGTGTCCTCTTTGGGTTGAGAATCTTGTACCACCTTTTTCCCACCTTTCTTCCTCTTCTTCCCCGTGGAGGCTTCTTCCCGCTGTAAAGGTCATTGTTCTTGTAACGACTAGTGCCACACCGGGCATTTATCTAGTGACTTGAACGTATCGCCACTGAAAGGATACAATGGTTCGGCATACATGGATTTTTTCAACCCCATTGTCAATGGACTTATAACCTTCTTCGCTCGTATGTGTTGGCGGAATCGAGTTTGGTGTGGCAAGAACCAAGACAGAGATGCAATGATCATTGAAACAATAGTCCACCACCAGCATTTAGCTTTCGTGATGAGTAGCTCAAGCACAAACGTAGCACCGCCCAAAGGTGTGTCTGACAACCCTTTTCAACACCATACAAAGTCTCCTTCGAGGCTTTTTAACCCTTTCCAAATTTTCTAGACCTTTCGGCTCTTTAGTAAAATCTCGGTCCAATGGCCCAAGCATTTCCTCCAAATAATCACCGCATCTTCATCCCCGACACGCCCTCCGCCATCATTGCCACCACCTTCGCCGTTATGACCACCACTACCTTCTTCTTCACGGTCTATTTCTCGCATCATATTCAGCTACATATTGATCCATGCAATCTAGGTAATCGCTGCCGCTTCTTCTCGGATCAACGTTGTTAATAACCGCTTCACCATGATGATTCCAAACCGTAGTCTTTAACAAATCCTCGCATAATCAAGTGTGATCTAATGATAGTCACATCTTTCCATGCGAGATAGTTCTTGCAATCGCTACACTGACAAAGAATTTCACCACTATTATTGCTCGACATTGCATGGCTCTCATGCTTGAAGAAATTTATCCACTTCATCACTAAACTTGGCTCCCACCTTTGTTTACCATACATCCAAGAGTTCTCGTTGTCCATCTTTATTTCAATATAGAAAACAAAGATAAGAATTAATAGGACTAATTAATACTTCACAAATTAATTATTACTTCAAAAATATACATAGGAATTTTATGGAAGGATATTCTAAATTGATTAATAATTCTAAATGTATGGTGCAATGCAAATAGCAATTGTAAATATATTCCACTAAATTAATAACAATGTAATTAGTAAAAAAACAAACCCTAGTTCTAGGTATCTAGATCTAGATGTAGCTCAAACATCCATAAAACTAATTAATAGTCCACTAAAATCAAGGAAGAATGACTAAATAAGGGTATGACATTATTCCCATAACTAATTTAGCCTAGCATATTCAAAATTTTAGCCTCATTTGCTCTATAAATTACTCAAACACCATAGAAGAGAGAGAAAATCAAAACTCTAATTAAGCAATAACCCACCATTAAAACTTCAAAAGATGTATGAAAACCATTTTCTTACCTCCAACAACCTCTCCACCAAAGGAATTTAACTCAAAACCTTCCCCTCAAAATAGCAATTTTGGGAGGTGCTCAAGTCTCTCCTTCCTCTCTCTGCTGCACCGTGCACTCGAGGAGGAAGAAGGCCTGCACTATATGTCGGTCGATTTGTAGGGCGGTGGTTATCCAAACCACTCATAAATGAACCAAGAGGGGCGGTTGATTACCGCCTCTACAAATCAAACAAGAGGGGCGGTTGGTATTTAACCGCCCTACAAATCTAACCATTTGTAGGCGGTTGGTGATACCAACACCACTGGTATCATTTGTAGAGGCGGTTGGTATAGCTGGCCGAAGCCACCAATCGTAGGGACGCTGGTAAGTGAGTCGCCTCATCGTGAAAAAGGTGGTGTTGCTACAAATTATTTTTGTAGTAGTGAGTTAAGTGGCAATTCCCATAAAATATTGTCTTAATAATAGGGACAATGTCTGCACCACTAATGCTATCACAATTATCTTGTAACAACTTCTATCATAAGCAAAGGCTCTAGCTATCAACATATATGGGTTGCCACAATACCATCAAATTCCTAATGTATCCTCTAGTTGATATTGCAACGTCAAACTCAAACCCATCGCTGTAAAATTTGGTAACCAACAAATTGTAAAATGCACTCGTCTCTCTAAAAACCATGTAAATTGCACTGGTAAACAACAAATTAAGTTGATGTTCGTAAAGCAATTTTATCCTGGATACCGCAACGGTCTCTTTGAAAATTTATCCGTTGCACTAGGTAGCATTCTTCCTCTCGGTACATTCACCCATGACCAAGAACAATGGAAAATTCAGAGGTCATCACATAGATACATCTAGAGAGAGAAAGAGAGGGAGAGAGGGAGGGAGCGTTGCTGACGACGACGGCCGCGACAAGGACGTCCGGAGAGAGCAGAGTAGCGTTCGTTGAGCCGTCAGCGTCATACGCTCCCACCAACCACTACTAAAACCCCCTTGAGCTTCTTCCCCCGCTTCAACCATCCATCCATCCATCTCCGCGACTTGGTCTCGCACGACTAGCTGCTAGCCTGCTTGCTACTACACCACAGGCTAGCTCCTAATCCGCTGCATTAATTTGCGTTGCACCGTTGCGCGCAGGCGCGCGCTTGGCGTTAGCAATGCCGGACTCGGAGGTCACCAGCCCGGCGTCGTCGTCCGCCTCGCCGCCACCGTCGCCGACCGAGGTGACGGGGCGCGGCGACGGGAGAAGCGGGGCAGGGCGCCGGGGCAATGGCGCGGGTGGCAGGCACCGGACGTACCGCGGCGTGCGGATGCGGGCGTGGGGGAAGTGGGTGTCCGAGATCAGGGAGCCACGCAAGAAATCGCGCATCTGGCTCGGGACCTTCCCGACGCCCGAGATGGCGGCGCGCGCGCACGACGCCGCCGCGCTCGTCGTCAAGGGCCCCGCGGCGGTGCTCAACTTCCCCGAGATGGCTGCGTTCCTCCCGCGCCCGGTCTCCGCCGCGCCCCGCGACGTGCAGGCCGCGGCCGCGCGCGCCGCGGCCATGGACCCCGCGGGAGCGGCGCCAATGCCGGCGGCGGAGTCGACAGCCCCCGCGTGCCAGCCCGTGCAGATGTTCGGCCAGGTCGACGACGAGCTGGAGGAGATCATCGAGCTACCGTCCATCGACGAGGACATCGCGGCTGAGCTCGTGTTCGGGGGCACGTTCCACGACCCCACCGCCGAGCCGTGGTACGAGCCGGCGTGGCTGCTAGACCACGCCGGCACTGCCGCGCACGACGAGCTGGCCGTGGCCGGGCTCGGGTTCGAGCCGGAACAGGTCTGGTCGCAGCCGGACGGCATCGTAGCGTCCGGGTTCGGTGCGCTCTTGTGGAACCTGTAAATTACTAATCCATCTCTAGCTCCCTCCCTTTTTGACTCGTGAATAGTTAGCCCAGCAGTGTTGGCTCAATTATGAGTTGTTTTTCTCCAGCGTCTTAATCTCCTTTTGATGAGCCTGGCACTGTAGCCTCTGGATTTTCCTTCCTTTGATTTGACTTCCCATGGCTATATATGACTATGAGGTGGTTGTTACTTGTTACAGATGCTTCAGTAATGACCCATCAGTTAAAAAGTAATATGTAAATGTACATGCATGCAATGCAATGTTAATGTTAATGTAAATGTACGTGAGAGGTGTACTTGTAGAATCTCTTGCCGTAGTCTCTCTCTCTATATATCTATCTGATCGAGGAAGCTAGAATTCAGAATTTCAGACATCCATGCATGTTATGTACAGAAACACCTTTTCAGTGAAACGACTGGGAGAATTAAATATCTCGATGATGCCATTCTGATTCTGCTGGTTCTCCGCGTTCTTGTTTCCCTTTTTCTTCTGAGGCAGTGTCCTTGAGAAATATCTCAATCCCAGCACGGGCTGCATGGCTCAGCACGACAGGCAAGTAGTTGAGGGAGAACTACGCGTCAGAGGGGCGTGCGCGCATGTGTCCCTGGAAGGATCTAAGTCGATCGTCGACGTACGCAAATGAGTCCAGCCAACCATGGGCTTTTGACTTGTGACATAGCCGTTCCAGCCCTCTCCACTTTGGATGTCATCGAACGACGCGAAGATAATTAACAACACATGGCATTGCAGTACTAGTCCACATACTTGGCTTGTTCCCAACCACGAAACGTGTAATAATGTGACTAAGAATCCGTTATTCATTTGCCGTCAAAAGCGATTATTAATCTCAGCCTTGTAGCCTGTATTATTGCTGCGAGTGTTGATCGATCGAGCTACACAGGTGGCTGCCTCGTACTAGGTAGAGTGCACGCGATCAACGGCTCAACATCAGCTGCAGTGAGGCGATCGATCTCCGGAGATCGGAGAAACCGGGGGGTCGGTCGTCATATATGCAACGGTTGTATGTGCGTGCCTGTCATGTCACTTAATTGGCGTTTGCGTGTGACTTGACTCGCCAAACTTTAACAGCTTCTAGAAGGCCTAGCTTCAGGCCTAGTTAGATTCTTGAGAAATTATTGGCCATAATATTGTTCGTCCAAAGCTCTGTATATTTCTGAATTTTCCATTTTGCTCCCTGAGCTTTGGGAAATGGACGAGATGTAAACCAAGCAACTAAAAGAAATCGATCAGCCCCGCTTAGGATGTGAGAATAAAAGGTACTTCTTAGATCTTCTTTAGAATTTTAGTCCAATTAAACAAGCTAGATCAGTACCTCTGTTACAAATAAAGTAATAAACCAAATTGATGGATGGCTTATTTCGATCTGATCTGACCATTTTTAATCAGTTACATGCGTGTCAATTAATGACACACTTCAGTCTTCCGTTAACCACACTGGTACACTGAACCTTGGATCAAGCAGGCGAGCATCTAGTTATAATAACTGTGTCAAGTTACATACAGAAGCCAGTGGACTGGAGTAGACAAGACACCGGTACCCCCCGCGCGAGCCGGGGAGCAGGCGCTGCGTACGCACTGCGATTCTGCAGTAGCTAGGAAAAGGACACGAGGAGAGGCATTAGGGGAGAGGAAGTGACGAGGTGCCATGGCAATCTGGTCAATGCTGCGTCCACGTAAAACATCACGTCGTGGCCAGGCACACCAACCTTTCCACGGGGGGCCCGGGCCGGCCGGTTGCTGCGAGCGCGTTTGGTTTGGTTTCCAGGTTAATCTGGCGTAAAAAAAATTAAAAAAAAGCAAGTATCTATAGTGTTTTTCCAACCTCAAACACTGTAGTTTGGTATCACAATTATGTTCAGAGAATTGCTATACATCTTTCAATTTTAGTACTCTGTGATTGGTGAGAGAGAGAGAGGTGTGAATAAATTGGACTATAAGGGTGAGTGATATCTGAGCATTAGATCCATCAGAAAGTGATGATTTCAAGAAAATCACGATATCAGTATAGACTCCCGCTACGTGATTAGTGGGGCTCGTACCATAACCATTAGCTAGCCACAGGACATTGATGCCATACTGGTTCGATTAGCCACCGGTCATACATAGGGCATGAGTTAAGGGTTAATTTGGTGCCAATAATGGACTAGTAAAACACCATTTTTATTCTTCTTCCACTGTATGCAACTAGCTGCTGCGATTCTGCTTGTGGACAAGATTTTGATGACCACTGTATATTGTGTAGATCTCTACAAGCCATCGAATGATTGTCCATGTATACTAATTTGTATGTTATTCCACGTGTAACACAGTTTATACAATCAAATTTTCCGACCGATTTGGCAGGTGCACAGTGTTGTTGATAACTTGTGATCACAGTGTCTTTGAATAGTATCGACGATCGAGTCGCCGATTATGCGAAATAAAAATAAGAAAATTGGTTAAGAATTTTTGGATAAGAATAGAGTTGCTCTTTATTGCAGCGAACTGGTTTTTACAGGGATACTTTTGTCAAGACGACAGACTAATCCTAATTACACTGAGTATATTGCGTGGTCTATAGTGATCTTGAATCACTTGTCCTCTCCTTTGTCTTGCTTTGCTTCAGTTGTTCTTCAATTGTCATCCAATCAAACGGTCTGTTGTTCGTTGTCCATCTTTAAATAACTAGCGAAGAGGCACTAGTTATTCCTGGAAAAAAAAAACCTTTTAGAAACGACACGTCTGGTCGGAGAGACGGTTGTTGTTAGTAAAACGCAACTGATCACCGGTTGGTGTCAATAGGAGACAAAACTATATAGTAGTTATTGTCAATGACTTAGGGTTGAAAAGCATCGTGTGGTTTGAGGCAAATAAGACATGTGTCTCATTTATCACACGGAAAGAATATACTTGGAATTGGATCCAAGTTCCAGTTCGAAGATTCTTCGAGCAGTCATCTGGTCGAGCAATAGGTACAGTGCGTCTCCGACCAGGGTACTCATAAAGCAACCTCTGGGATTCTTACGACCACAGTGGTTGTTAACCACAGGGGTTACGACCACAAGGTCCATGTGGTCTTTAATTAAATATTAAAGTAATATTTACGAATTTAATCCTCGTCAGCTAGCCACCGAACTTTAAGTGAATTTGTAATGTGATCTTCTAATGGGATCTATATCGGGAAACTCTTCGTTTAATGATGATAATAACGAAGTGGTTGGTATTCACTTTAAAGTTAAGGAACCGTCTCGATGCATCAAGAGGTTTGTCCATTGGGCATCGGTAACTCCTTTTGCGCTTAAAAGAAAACCCTTATAAAACCCCGTGAGTGCGCTGCCTTAGGGATTTTACGCCTCGTAACTACTCTCAATCTTTCTTTCGTCTTCTTGCCAAAAAACCAACAATGTCAGATCTCATCTCCAACTGGCCGGTTTCTGAGTTGGTCAGCAAGAAGCTTGAGGCTATGGAGAAGAACAAGATGCTTTCTGACAAGGCTTTGATCCCTTGGAGATCTACTGTCGAAGAGCATTTTCCGAGCGACAACGAGGGAGAAATCCCTGTTTTTCTTACCTATGTTGAGTGCAGATTTAGATTACCAGCACACCGGTTCCTCTCCCAAGTTCTGGAGTATTATGGAGTGGAGTTAGTGAATCTTGCTCCTAATTCGATCGCTAATCTTAGTGTCTCCATCTACCTTTGCGAAGCATATTTGGGGATTCCGCCAGATCTAGAGGTCCTCAGATACTTCTACAAGATGGTGAAGTCGGGGAAATCAACTACGTCACCTGGGGAGTGCGCTTTGCGCCTCCACGATGGGAAAGCTGAGCAGTACATTCGTATGTATTCCAAGTCTTCGTGATCGTCATGGAAGAAGATCGAACTGGTTCTACATGACGCTCGTCAAAGAAGACAGCCTCTGCTTTGCTAGTCAGGTGGCAGTCGAGAATCCTCGGTGGCGATCCTCCTTGAAGAAGGAGGGGAAAAATGGGGAAACGGGTTGAGACTATCCAACTCCTTAGCATTAGAGGCCTGACTTCTTGGCACGTGGTGAAAGATTTCTCCATGCACCGAATAAGTCCTCTGAAGTTCCAGGAACGTGCAATGCTTTGGTACGTTGGTTGGGATGATATGGCCGTGATTCTTCTAACGTAAGTCTCAAAAACTTTAACCGTTAGGTTTCATTTTAGTTAATTATTTTGTAACCTTAAAGTATTTTCTTCTCTTATTTTTATAGCTCTTTCCCTCAAGATATTAGGATCGATCAAAATGATATGCGCTGAGGAAGAGAGGATAGAGAGACTTAAGGTAAAAAATAACAACCTTTTTTCATTGTTTGTGTAATTTCCAATCACTGTACTATAACAATCCTTTAATTTGCAATTAGTTGGGTCGGAGAGCAGCGAGCTTACTGAGAGCTCGAATCCTGCGGCTGCCCTGACCACTTCCGCTCCAACGACCATTCAAGATGGTGGCTCCTTGGAGGTAGGCTTGAAGGTTTTTGTCTTAAGCTAACTCTTTCTTTTATGAGAAAAAAGAGCGCCGACAGGAGTACACATTCTAGATGAAGAATTTCATCACCAAACTAATCATAATTAATAATTTATGCGGGAGAAAAAGAAGATTCGGAGCGACCGTAAGCGACCGGACAGTTGCTCCCGAAGTAGCTGTTCCAGTGGTCGATGAAACCACAACTTCCGATCAGGGTGGTCGGGGAAATTACTTTCGACCTCTGGTCGGACGATGTAAGGGGTTTGACCAGCCCTACCGGAGCAGAGCCGATGAAGTCGGTCAAAAAGAAGAAGAGGAAAGCAAGCGTTCTGGACTTTGCTCCAGGGCGTTTCAATTTCAGAGCCAAAAAGATCAAGTATATACAATGAAAATTTTACATAAATTCATACCTTTGGATTTTCTTGTAGTCTAAAGTCTTCTCCTTCCTCTCTTCTGTTTTCTTAGATCTTCTAATGTTCCGATTGCTTCTGATCAGAATACCCCTTAGGAGGAAAACCCTGAGGAAAGGATGGTCGAGCCAGCCCCCGAGTAGATGGAAGCGCTAATGCCTGCTCCTATTGCTTAGGAAATAGCGACTCAAGAAGAGTCCCAGCAAGTTCTGCCCACTGGTGGGACCGAAGTGGTCGAAGAGGAGGGAGCAAGTCTGCTTCCTTCTTTCTTCAGTGGTCGCGTGGAGAGGAGTTCTTTCTTAGTTAGGAGGTCTCCTCATCCCAATGACATTCCCAACCGACCTCGAATCTTTGATAATAAAAGACTCGAGGAGGTTTGGTGGAGGAAGATCTCAGATTGTCACTCAAAGACAGATTCTGGGACATCACTCCAACTATGCAGACAAGGCAGTCTAGGTAAATACCTACGACCACTCTTATATAATTTTTGTGGAGTTGTATTTGAAACTTAAAGAAGTTTATTATTATTTTGCTTTTTGTAGCATATGGTGGAGAACATCACTATGGTCGAAGAGCTGACCCAGCGAATAACTTCTCTAGAAAAAGAAAATCTTCGATTAAAAAGTAAGTACTTATTTTGACTTCCTCTTCCCTTTTTGTTATTTTGTTCCTTGTTGTTTCTTAATTCTTCCTTGATAATAATTGACAGAATTGGACAATTTTGAAAAAAGAAGTTAAGGCCAAGGGGGGCATCATAGCCACACTTGAGGAGAGGTGCAAAGCCAAAGATCGGTCAATTGAAGACTGGTCGACCAGATTCAATGAAACCTCCCTCAAGCATAAGGAAGCCATTGAAGCTTTTGAGAAGAAAACTCAAGGTAACTGGTCGTAAACCCGTCCGCTTTGCTATGTGTTTTAAGTTTATTTCTTTAACTTTGATCTACTCGTGGAGAGCAAGCTCAAAAGTTAGAATGAATAGAAAAAGCTCTTGAGTTTGACAAAAATAAGGAGAAAAAACTCAAGAGAAATCTTCAAGAGAATATCCTTGCATTCAACAAGATGCTTTCCGACATGGGGGCGGAAACATTTTTGTTGTCTTCAAGGGAGCCGACTGAGAAGGCGAACTATCTTGGCCGACAACTTGAGATTCTCCAAGACCTGCTCGCAACCTCTCAGAGAAACCATGCAAAGACCATGAGAGACGTTGTTGCGAATAGAGTTAGTTTTGCTTTGGCAAAGCTTAAAGCCTCCGACCCCTCAATCTTCAAACACTTGAAGCGGACTTCAATTGTTCGGAGCAGGACGCAGCCAAGATCGTCGAGGGGGTAAAACCCTTCGAAATAAAGTTGCAGAGGAGATGAGGGTCGAATCTTTGTCCCACAGTGACCAATCTAGTGGCTCCTAAGAGTAAATAGATGTAATATAAAATTGTAATGTAAAAAACTTAACTTTTGTCATCAAGCTTATGTTTATCTCTCAACTTGTGTACTTATATATTTCCTAGTCCCCGATGCTTGTATAGTAGAAAACTTACTAAGGAAGTCAGAACTAAGAAAAAGAGCACACGTTGCGACCAACGTACAAAGTATGTGCTGATTATGTTGTAAGAATGATCTAGTTAGCACTATAAAACTAATTTGGTCGGAACCAGTGTATGATTTCGACTAGTTTTAGATCTATTTCCATAATCAAAATACCATATAGTACATAGTATGGTCGGAATGTGTCTTAAGACTTGTGTTGATGATATGGATGATAAGAAATTATGCAAAAACTGTTAAGTGCTTTTATTTATACATATTATCCAAGCTGGTCATAAAAAGTGCTAAAAACCAAAGACATGATTGATACTTCGGGAAACGTATTCGTTCTCAAATTCCAACTGGTAGCAAACATCGTAGAAAAAAAGGTTGTCGCTAGGAAACTCCTTCAGTGGGTAGGACCACATTCAGAGAGGAGAGATTTCAACTAGGAGGTTTCATGTGTCTCGACCAGTTGCAAAAATGAGAAGAACAGAATGTTGAAGTGAACAAAGAAATTCTTTAAGTCCTCAAGCATGTAAGTGACTATATCGTGTTGTCTGTGTTATGTTATGTTTACTTGTTTTTCTCTGAGAAAAGTGTGCGGTCTTTCGTGAGAACCATATCTGTGACGGCCATGATAAGGACCCTCATGGCGTGTGATAAATATGTCAAAGCCAAAAAGTAACATATATCCTTTAGAAGGATGTCATAAGGTAATGGATCCTCTCCAACGATCTTAGACAACAATAGTGTGTGACCAGTCAATGGATAATAAATAACATCACTCATTGGAAAGAAAAGAAATAATGCAACTTTATTGAAATTATAAATGAAAAGAAAAAATTATACATAGAACTTACGTAATTGATCAATATTCCAAGAATTAGACAGAACACGCCCATCTGACATGGCAAATTGTATCGAAACTGGCCTGGTTACTTCGACCACAGTGTATGGACCTTCCCATTTAGGGGAAAGCCTGTTGCGATTTGCCTTGCTCTAAATTTTCCTGAGAACCAGATCACCTATGGCTAGACTACAAGATTGCACCTTACAACTGTGGTACCTTCTCATGGCTTATTGGTAAACTACCGATCGTATGAAGGCTTTGTTTCATCTTTCTTCAAGGAAATTGATATCGTCGATTCGTCGTTCTTCTTTATTGTTTTCGCTATAACAATCAGTTCGAGCAGAGCCAATTTTTAGTTCCGATGCAAGAATGGCTTCAGCACCATAAACCATAAAAGGGGTGTCCCCGGTCGCACAACTGACCGTGGTCCTAGCAACCCATAATACAAAGTGAAGTTCTTGAACCCAAGTTCCTGACCGTTGTATTAACTGGTCGAGTACTCAACATTTTACCCCTTGTATTATTATGCCATTAGCTCGCTCGACTGCCCTGTTACTCTGTGGGTGATCCACGGAAGTGTAATGTATTTTGATACCTAGATCTTCATAGAATTCTTGGAAATTTCCACTCAATAACTGGGTACCATTATTTGTGATTATACGACTAGGTATACCAAATCGTGTGATCACATTTTTTATGAGAAATTTCTTGGCAGATTCAGTTGTTATTTTAACAACTAGCTGAGTTTCTATCCATTTTGTGAATGTATCAATCATAACAAAAAGAAATTAAAATCCCCCGGGTGCTTTTAGGAAAGGTCCCAGAATATCTAGCCCCCAGGTTGCAAAAGGCCAAGATAGAGGCATTATTTGCAAATCTTGTGCTGGCTGATGTACATTTCGGCTATGAAATTGACATTCTACACAATTTGTCACAAGATCTTTTGCATCATGGTGGGCAGTTGGCCAGTAGTATCGTTGCCTAAATGCTTTACAAACCAGAGTTCTATAGAAATGATGCGCTCCACATATTCCTCCAGGTATGTCGGATAATAACTTAATACCATTTGTTTGAGATATGCATCTCATCAACACTCTGTGAGCTCCCTATTTGTAAATGGTACATTCGATCAGAGTGTATGATTTGGCTTGTCGAGCTATATGATCAGCCTCTACATCATCTTCAGGAAGTGTGCCATGATGAAGATAATCGTAGATTGATGTCATCCAATCACTACTGGGATCGATCTGTACGACCTCTAGTGGAGCATCTTTGTCTTCGGAATGCTTGGGCACCGAGGGTATATCGAGTTGCTCAAGAAAAACTCTGAGTGGGACAGGTGATCTTGAGAAAGCCATCTGTGCCAACTGGCCTACTAGAAAGTTGTCCTTTCTAGGAATATGTTGGATCTAGGAACCGAAGAAGTGCCTTTCGAGTTTCCGTACTTTCGCTAAATAAGATGACATCTTGGGACTTGAGCATTAATACTCTTACCCAACTTGATTCGCTACTAGTTGAGAATCGCCTTTCACTAGTAATCTGTGAATCCCGAGTGCTTTGGCTGCTCAGAGTCCTGCTAGTAAATCTTTGTATTCTGCCACATTATTCGTTACAGAAAAGTTTAACTGAATGATGTATTTAATGTGTTCTCCAGTAGGAGATACCAGGACAACTCCAGCTCCAAAGCCTTTGATCATCAAGGAACCATCGAAGTACATGGTCCACTCTTCGTGGTGTTTGTACTCGGGCCCTTGGGTGGGTTCAGGGTTCGCCCATTAGGCAATGAATTCTGCTAAAGCCTGGGATTTCATTGTTGTTCGTGAAATAAAATGGAGATCGAAGCCCGCAAGCTCGATTGCCAATTTTGCTATTCGTACTGATGATTCCTTGTTTTGGAGAACTTGACCAAGAGGATATACAGTAGGAACGACCACTTTGTGGGCCTGAAAGTAATACCTTAGTTTCCTTAAAGCCATAAGGAGACCGTATAGCAATTGTTGTGGTTGTGTGTAACATCCCTAGTAAGTGTTTGTGTTTCAAATGTATAGAAACATGAACTTCTAAAAAATTTTGTGCATCTTGTTGTCATTTGTATTTTCTAGATTTTATTTCCAAGGTTTTATGCATTTTTGAAAACCCAAAGCAACAATTCTTAGAAATAACAACCCTAATGGATGTACAACATAAATCTTGAGAATAATCGCTAAAAATATTTTTTCCCGGGTTCTGGAAAACCTAAGTGACTCACCTAAATTTTTTCATAATTTTTAGATTTTATTTGCTATTTTAAATCAGTCAGTCAAATCAATAAGTCAATAGTCAAACAGGAAAAACAAGAACTTGAAATAATTTTAGAGAAAAATTCATTGCATGAAAAACTATATAATAATTACATAGTATTATAACCAGGGTCAGTAGACTTTCATAAAAATTTTAAGATTTTTGGAGTTAGTCATCTAGGTCTAAATTTTCCTAAAGTCTCACCTTTTGTTAAAGCGCCACACAAACCATCGCTTTGACTAGGTTCGACCAACCTGCTCGACCGACCGACTAGACCCCGAGCCACCCTCACCTCTTCCATCGACTGTAGGCTCCATCCGCAGGTCATCTTCTCCACACGGCCGAGCGCCCATGCCATGGCTCTCTAGTGCGCCCATGGCCTAGCTCCAACACGCCAACGGCCAACCACCACCGCCCCTGGTTTTGGACTGCGTCGATGGTTTCAATGCCTCACCCACATCACCTCACCTACCCCAGTCAAGTCGCCATCCCCTCGATCGCTCTTGATCCTGTGATCCAGCGCGCCGGGAGCGGTAACACCATTGCCGCGCCCTCCTTGCAATGTCTTCGCCCTCGCCATAAAAGCTCCCGTAGCTCCTCTTTTCCTTTTCATCAACACGCCCACTCCTCTCCACTTCTTTCCTTCTCTCTCAAGCCAATCGCTTGAGCTCAAGCTCTAGCTTACGACCGTAGCGCCGCCGCCGTTCGGTCACAATAGTGAAGGCTTCCTCTCGTTATCCACGTCAGTACACGTTCCAGATCATGACCATCATTTCCCCTCATCTGATTTTGGTTTCCATTAGCAGGAATCGCCAGAATTGCTCCTTCCTCACTTCTGGCTAAAAACAACCGCTTTCGTCCCCAACTCCAGTGAGGTGCTCCTTTCTCCAATTCATTGCTTGGGCATAATCTCTTAACCATGCTTGAGCTCCCCCTACCCATCTTTTCTCCTGTTTTTGCTTAGGCTGCCCCCTCCTCGGTAGCACCATTGTCGCTGCCATGGTCCATCACCGCCAGCCCATCTCTAGCAACCTCCGTAGCTCCGCGTCATCCCGATGAGTTCCTAGTACCTTTTGGTCACTCGTGTGCACGCTAGCTCGCTTGAAGTACCACCACTTCGTGTTATTGCATGTTGCCCGTAGCACCTCCGCCGCTAGCCCATCTCGCACCGCCGCTCAGGTTCCCCACCGGCAATGTCCCGGCTACCTTTAGCTTTGCATAAACATCAGGAGCCCATTTATGTCCTTGGCCGGTGCCGCCATGGGCGGAATCGCCGTCGATTAGCTGGACAAGCCAACGGCCAAGGGTGCCTCTGCTTGTCAGAACAATTGAATGCATTGTAGCGTATCTTTAACACAGAATCACAGTCATTAGGGCTAATTGATTACGGTTGTAGTTAATGGTCGGTTTAATTAATCTAATGTTTCACCGACACGCGGGCCCGACGAGATTGACGTGAGGCATTTAAACCGGGATCTCTTTGGAGTCACCAACGGCCGGGCCCCACCACGAATCGCACGATGGTTCGTGTCCATGGACAAGAGAAGCGTATCTCAGACTCGCCCATGCACTGTGCTCATAGACCTACTCTATGACACGTAGTCCCCACGTGTCGAGATGGAAAAGAAAACCTGTTCAGTAGGACCCATGGTCGCGACCGTGGCTAGGTAAGCTCAAGTGCAAAAGGTATTTATCGCTTTTATAAATTCAGAAATCAATTATTTGTGCACTATAAATTGTTGAATCTTCAAAAATACATAAGTATTTCATTTTAACTCCAATTCGGGTGAAACCAATTTTGTTGGTTTCCAATTTTTATTTAATTTAACTTATAATGGGTTTGGAATATGTTATTTCCCCCAAAAAATTTTGTTAGTAGAATTATTTTCAAGAAAGCATTATTGTTGCAATCGAAAATGCACTTAACTTAAAAATTCATAAGTATTTCATATTAGGTCCAAATTGAGTGAAATCAATTTTTTAGTTTTAATTTTTAGGTACTTAAATATGGAATGCGTTTGCAATATGTTACTATCACTGAAAATCTTGTTCTTCGATTTATTTGCACACTAATGGCACAACTTTGAAAATGCATAGAAAATTCATTTTAATTCCAAATGAGTGAAACAATTTTTATTGTTCATATCATGTTATGCTCTGTCTACCATTAAAATCTCATATTCACAACCTTTTCAGAAATTTTTACTTAAAAGTTTGAGTTCGGTGAACGAGAACCAAAGTTGAATTTCCAGCATTTTCTTCCTAGTTGATTTTGTTTAGGCCATAACTTTTGCATACAATATCACAATTAAATGATTTTTGTTTATAAATTCATATAAAATCATAATATACCTACTATAAAAATTTCATACAATTAGGATGATTTTGAGTTTTTGGGTCATTTTTTATGTTATTCGTTCTTATTGGTTCTTCTCGTGCGTTCGATAGGTTTCGACTATTCTATTATCTACGAGAGTGAAACTCAGCAGCAAGTGGACCATCTCCAGCAAGTCAAGCAATCCCTCCTTTGATGCATGTTGATCCTATTATGTTCAAATGCTATTATCTTGTTTGCAAATGTATGTATGCATGCTATATTGATGATTAATTTCTCGATTAGAGGTAGTTAGTCCGAATGGATGCATGAGCTGTAGGTAAATATTTTCCATTGCCACTAAGCCTTAGTTATATTCTTGCTAGTGATTTAGTGCTCGATGGATGGGCTCTGATCATTTACATATATCGTATACGGGTTGATGTCGCTTAGCAATGCTTAGAACGGTAGTTTGGGGATTATCACTTTGGTGATGGTTATTTTATCAACATTTTAAATACTTGGGTCAAGGTACTCATCTATGTATTTGTATTTGGAAAAACTAAAACTGAAAGCAAAAAGATTTAGACTTGGGCAAATGGTTGATGGTGTGGTTATTGGGTGTATGGCTTGTGCGCAAATCAATAAGGACCGAATTACTTGTGTCACTGATCCTAGCACTTTTGCGTGCATCCACATGAGGGTATTGGGAACCCCTCTTGACTTAGTACTTTGGTGTGTATTAGCTCAGAGTCGCAGGTGGTAGTTGTTAGGGAGAAAAATGTTCTGTTGTTTTTAGGAATGTGCGGGGTGGGATCCGGTTAGGTTCCCTCGCCCGAGGGGCATCGGTAGTTGACTAAGGCTATACCCCAAGGGGTAGTTGACCGAGGCTTTACCAGTGGGCCCGACACAACATATGTGTCCTCCATGGGAGCCCTGTCTGCACAAATAAGGGTAGTTCACGGAGGGTCTCACCCATATGGGTGGCTCTTAGCTTATACATCTCAGTGGAAAACGTCTCGTAGGACTTAGCTGCCGGCATACCTAAGGAAGTGTGCTATATAGCTTGGAGAAAGGATGGTCTAGCATGTGGGTAAAGTTGTACACCCCTACAGGGTTTAATCTACTCGAGTAGCCACGTTCTTGGTTATGACAATGCTTGGTTAGGTCATGAAAGAATTAGACTCTACTTTTCAATAAAACTTGAAATCGGGTGGTACGAATGGGTAATTCATGCTATTTGTTGTGGTGGCTGTGGGTAGCACCTCTAGGATGTTAATTATGGTTATAATTGTTATCTCACTATTATTTAAACAAATAAAAATAGATTTGGTCCAATGCCTTACAATATATTACACTATTGCAAATTAAATATTGCTTTGTGCTGAAAATGAGCTCTATGGCCTTCTCCATTGAATAAGCTTGCATGTAGCTATGTATAGGTTTGTTATTTGTAAGTCTTACAAGTATAATTTTGTACTCAGTTGTATTGTCTAATTGCTGCAGAGGAGGTTGACCCCCAAGGGGTTGACCATTGTGAGACTGAGATCGACTTGGACGACTAGCTCAGCGTTTCCTCGCCGATTGCCTTTTGGGTAAGGGTAGCCAGTTGGATTTCTTTTGCTGCCATCTTATGACTTATGTTTTCACTGCGACTTAGTTCTTTATCTTGATATTTGTCCGGTCGGTCCTATCTTGGTAATATGAACCTTGAATGTCTTTTGTGTTGTAAATTATGAAGACTCGGTATTGTAATAACTTGTGTATAGAACTGATGCTATGTTTTGAGAAGGGGTATGTGTACCGCTGTCCTGGGAGGTAAATAATATCCCGAGAGCGGGGAAATTTAATTCGTGATGCTAGGACCAATTGGAAGGTCGACCATTTTGAGTTAAATCGCCCAGCAGCTCTCACATTGTATGTGTGGATATTGTTCCTTTGGTCCATGTAAGACTTCGCTTACGTAATATATTGGTGGTTGGATATTGTCACGTTCAACGACCAGCACAGCACTGACTACTTGTGTTGTCGCAACCAGGTATATTAGCAATATTTCTCCTGATCTTGGAGATACTAAAATCAAGGCAATCGTAAGGCACCTTTTGAGCTCTTCAAAGACATCGCTTGCATCTTTAGTCCATTCGAAATTTTCGTGTTTCCGAAGAAGTTTAAAGAAACGTAATCCTTTTTCTCCTAAACGTGCTATGAAATGACCTAATGCCGCCATACGGGTAGGCTACACTAGTTGACAATTCAAAAAATTCTACCACGTAAACCAGGAAGCCAAGCAAGCAAGAAATCATAGATCGTTACCACTAGACGCACAGTGCAGCGAAAGAAGAGTAGGAGCAGTCTGATCGAACGTAAAGTACGTCGATGTAGTGGTCGTAGTCGATCATCCACCATAGTCAATCGTCCACCGTAGTCGATCGTCCAATGTCCTCAACGCCTATCGTCTCCTCTAGCAACTAATTGCATTCCTTGCGAAATCGTGGATCATCCTCGAGCGTAACAGCAACCGCAGCAGTGCCTCTACTGTATCCACATGTCCAGGAATGGAACACCGTACGCTGGTGTGCTAGCACCAACTCGTATAGTAGAGCTTTCCAGGATGATGGCGGCTAGGGTTTCAGTGGAGGAACTCATGTATGTCTCGTGTCTACTAATAGCCCCATGCATCTCCTTATATAAAGCCCATGACAGATCTTATCCAAACAAGTTTGTTCCAACCCATTAAGTGTGTGACCCATTAGATTCATACGTACTCAGTTGTGACTCGGAAACCTGTTCCGATCATGAGTCGTTAGCGGTTCCTAGTAGGACATAACGATTCTCGACACACACAAATAATATCGGACGAACCTTAATGCAATATGATCTACGAGTAAGTCCTTATCGCTTACGACCAGCTCGTATCTCTATACGACCAGTTCATATTTAGTCATGACCAGTTCGTAACTCCTTGTGACCAGTTCAAGACTAGTTAGTGATCATGTTTGACCAGTCTACGACCAGCTCGTATCTCCATATGAGTAGTCTGTATCTAATCGAACTGAATGACCTAATCGTATATTCTCCCTTTATCTCACGATATCTGGTTGGACTCTAGGTGAGATAATATGTTATCCATGAACTGTTCAATACTTTTTCGATCAAGTGTTGGATAACTTCACGTGGTCGACTCTTCGACCACTAGTGGAATGGACATGCACTTTCTTTATTCGACCACATCGAGGGGTCCAGAGATATCTCTCTTGTTATGTTAAGAGGGGTAAATCTCATATCCAACCAGTCACATCCCTCCGTATGTTTCATAGCATAATTGAAAGCTATCTTTATAACTACCCAGTTACATAGTAGCATTTGGCAACCCCAAAGTGTGCTATTACACGTGTAGAAAACCATGCTGATCTCAGGTCCAAGGATTATACATCATCATTGCTCGAGACCAACTGCTGACACACAAAATCATAACAATCTCAATAGTATCTCAAAGTGGGTTATTCCAACACCATGTTCTCTAACATATGCTCACATGATTGATTCGATATCCCTATATCCATGACCGGTGAAACATGGTCATCAATCAATACATGTACTGGTTGATAAGTCACTAGTGTTCCGACTAGTGACATCCGACCAGGGATACATTTAGAATGACATCATATAAGTTAAAGAGCTTTACCAACAAGTGACATCCTTGTTAATCTTTATAACTGATGATTCATTCAAGGAACATAATAATATTTATTTAATAACTAATAAATATAGACGCGATACAATCATCTCTATGATTTCCTCTAGGGCATATCACCAATAGTCTCCCACTTGTACTAGAGTCGATCATACAGGTATCGAATACCCATAGCTCTTGTGTGCACCTCATGCTTAGGTTGAGAGAGAGGCTTTATCAATAGATCAGCAAAATTCAAGTCCGTGTGCACTTTGCATATCTTCACATCACTTCTCTCAACGATCTCCGAATAATGTGATATTATCGTAGTATGTATTTGGACTTTTGATACGATCTAGGCTCCTTAGCTTGTGCAATGGCTCCACTATTATTACAATAGAGATCCATTGGAACAGAAGCACTAGAAACCATACCCAGTTCATTATGAACTTCCTAATCCATACGGCCTCTTTTACAGCATTGAGAGCAGCAATGTACTCAGCCTCTGTTGTAGAATCAGCAACTATTCCTTCCTTGAAACTTTTTCAGCCCACTGCACCTCTATTAAGACAAAAGACAAACCCAGACTACGATCTGAAATCATACTTGTCGGTTTGGAAGCTAGCGTCGGTGTAACTATTCACGACCAGCTCTTCCTCACCACCATAAACAAGGAATGCATCCTTAGTCTTTCTCAAGTACTTAAGGATATTCTTTACTGCTATCCAGTGACCTTCACCTGGATCTGACTGATATCTGCTCATAACACTAAGAGCATACGACACATCTGGTCGTGTACAAAGCATGGCATACATGATAGACCCAATAGCCGAAGCATATGGAATTCTACTCATTTTGTCTTGCTCATCAGTGGTCGAAGGACACTGACTCTTGCTAAGATTAATACCATGTGACATGGACAAGAAACCTTTCTTGGAATCTTGCAAGTTGAACCGCTTCAATACCTTGTCGATGTATATATCTTGGCTTAATCCAATTAGCCTTTTAGATCTATTGTAATATCCCGGAAGTGAGTTAAGATTTGAATCGAGGAAGATTAATTTTTATTTCGGGAGAGGTCGATTATTCGGGGAAGGATCAAACGGAACGTCGGGAGGGACTAATTGGATTGTTGTCAGTGCTGCAGTTTTAGAGGGGGGAAAGAGCAATTTGGCGGCAACTTGGGCCTGGGCCATGGCCCATCTGGGTGGCCGGCCAAGGGGGGGGCTCCCCTCCCCCAAACCCTAGCCGACTCCCCCTCCCCTCCCCCTTTCCTCCTCCCACTCCCAACCGGCCGCCCCTCCCCCCTCTCCCCCTCTCCACCTCTCCACCTCCCTTCCACCCTCCCTTGCGCCCCTCTCCATCTCCCCACCACCTCCATTGCTGCTGTCCAAGGAGGAGAAGGAGCTCCCTTGCAGCCGGCCAAGGAGGAAGAAGAAGGAGAAAAGAAGAGAAAGAAGGAGAAAAGAAGAGAAAGAAGGAGAAGAAGAGAAGGGAAGAAGAGGGAGAAGAAGGGATCCGCAGCGGAAGCATGGTGGTCTTCATCCCCGCTGCGTGCTCTCTTCGTTTCGGCAAGGGTAACCCGTGGTTCTTTGCTCTAGGTCAATTTCTAGTTGTCTAATTTTCGGATGTCAGTTCGTCGATATTCTGCCGCAGTGAAGTTTGTCGGTTTTGATTAGGTTAGAGGCAGATTTGGGTCTGGGTGTCTCCTAGAAAGTTGTAGCTATCGTAGTTACCTTTCATTTCCGACAAGAATCAAGTCATTCGGACTTCGGTAGCTAAAGTTATGAATTTATTAGTAATTCGGTGTTTCTGGAGAGAAGCAGATTTGCTAGTGTTGGTTAACCTGATAGAAGAGCATATTTAGAGGGGTTTCCAGAGGGTCTCACCATAACGAAAAATGAGGCTAATCCTCTTAGCTTTCAGGGAAGCTAAAGATCACTGAATTCGGACGAACGTAGAGAAAGTTATGATAGTTTCTTTGTCGCTGTTCAGAAACCCGACGTGAAATGTTTGCTCTGATTAATTAGATTGGTAGGTCTGGTAGATGGCCGAATCAGAGGGTCTCCCCAACTAAGTTTATTTAGAAATTTCAATTACATTTTCGGATTGTCGAAGATCATCCTATTTGGACTCCTGAGCAGAAAGTTATGGATTTTTGAAGTCTGCTGTCCGCAGTGACCGATCGCTAGAAATTAGAAAAGCTAGACGTGATAAGAAGATTAGCGATTTCGATTGTAATGTGATGTATGATTTTGGTCCAGTATGCTATTCTTAGTTTGGGGTTATCTTCTTGTCCAGGTGGCAGCGAGATCCCAAGGGCAGCACCCACTTCGCGTCCGCCGCTCGCGCGGTTGAGGCAAGTATTCGGTCTATGTGTAGAATTGGTTGCATGTCATGATTGGTTGGTGTATTGTTCATCAATGCCATGTGAATGTGTTGTGGAGATGATTCTAGTTGTGTTGATGCTTGCGAGTTATGTTTAAGGTTCCTTCATGATGCTATTGTTTACATACCCTGACTACATATTGAGTTATGATATTGAAAATATGATGTTGTAGTATTTATGCATGTTGGAGCATCACGAGGCTTGGTCACGTGGTGACTAAGAGTTTTGTTGAGGTCCCTGTCATTGTAATGACAGCTTGAGGTCCCCGCATTCATGGAATGTGGGCAATGGATACTGAGGTCCCGTCATTGTGATGACGGGCAAAGGTCCCTATACATGTGATGTATAGGCTCTTGGTCCCTGTGCTAGAGGGCACAGGCATGGGTAATCATTGACGGATGAATACCCCGCATTACCGGTAAAATGCGAAGCGAGATAAAGATCAAAGTGTGCATAGCATTATCATCATGTAAATATTTGAAATGTCTTAACGGTGTTGAATAAAGTTGTTTTTAGATGTTATGTCTATGTGAATGTTGCAACCTTGTTGATACTTGCTGAGTCGTATGGCTCACCCTTGCTTTGTTTTGTTATAGGTACTTCTGGCAAGAACGTCATGCATGGGAGGGAGTAGGCATTGGAAAGCACGCACTACCTCACCACATTTATGCAATTGCTATTTAGTTTCACCTCGTAATAAATAATCGTGTGGAGACTATCTATGGATGTTTTATGATGTTGGTTGTTGGATTATTCATAGTCATGAGAATGATGTTAATTGTTTACAATCGTTAGATTATTTCATATGCTTGAAAGATTTGGATTATAGAAATAATAATAAATGCCATGGTCATCTGTTAATACCTCGATTTTGTTGTTCATACAAAGGAAGTTTTGTCGAAAAATTTATAGAATGTTCCAGTTGGTTTAATTCTTGTAATATTCTAGGCTCATGTGGAGCTGGGGTGTTACATCTATCTCTATAGATCTTTATGCCTAAAATATATGTTGCATCTCCTAAATCTTTTATCGAGAAACTATTTCTTAATGAAGTTTTAATAGATTCAAGCATAGGAATATCATTTTCGATCAGTAGTATGTCATCCACATACAATATCAGAAACACAAGCTTGCTCCCACTAATATTCTTGTAAACACAAGGTTCTTCATCATTTTTGATGAAGTCAAACCCTTTGACCACTTCATCAAAACGAATGTTCTAACTCCGAGATGCTTAGTTTAATCTATAGATGGATTTCTTAAGCTTGCATACCTTTCTACCTTCCTTTGGATCGATAAAATCCTCAGGTTGTGTCATATACACATTCTCACTTAGGTTTCCATTTAGAAAAGCCGTTGTGACATCCATTTGCTATATCTCATAATCAAAATATGCATCAATAGTTAGAATAATCCGGATAGACTTAAGCATAGCGACAGGTGAAAAGGTTTCATCATAATGATCGACACCTTCAATTTGTTTGAAACCCTTTGCGACCAGTCATGCCTTGTGAATGTAAACATTTTCATCGATATTTATCTTTTTCTTGAAAACCCATTTACACTCAATGGTTTTAACACCATCAGGTAGATCAATCAAGTTCCAAACTTGATTGTCATACATGGATTTTATCTCGGATCTCATGGTTTCAAGCCATGACTCAGAGTCTGGGTCCAACATCGCTTCCTCATAAGTTTTAGGCTCATCATTATTCAATAATAAATTATCATGCCAATACCTTACAAGCAATTGATGTGGCCTTTTAGATCTACACGAGGCTAATGTCTTATCTACAGGTTCTTCAACATTTTGTTCGTCCTATAGAGGTCCAGTAGGAGTTAAAACATATTTAGATGTTTTTCGAATTTCTTCAAGTTGCACCTTGCTCCCACTGACTCCTTTGGAAAGAAACTCTTTCTCCAAGAAAATACCATTTCGGGCGACAAACACTTTGTTATCATCCTGATTATAAAAGTAATATCCTTTAGTTTCCTTAGGATACCCCACAAAGAAGCACTTATCCGACTTGGGTGTGAGTTTATCAGACGTCAAACATTTTACATATACCTCACAACCCCAAATCCTGAGAAAAGACAATCCAGGACACTTCCTAGTCTATATCTCATATGGTGTCTTCTCTACTGTTTTTGATGGAACCTTATTTAAAGTGAAAGCTGTTGTTTCTAGAGCGTATCTCCAGAAATACAATAGAAGATCAAATTAGCTCATCATTGATCGAACCATGTCTAACAATGTTCGATTCTGTCGTTCAGATACCCCATTCCATTGAGGTGTTCCCGGTGGAGTAAGTTAGGGAATAATTCCACATTTCTTTAGATGATCACTAAACTCATGGCTCAAATATTCACCCCCACGATCTGATCATAGAAACTTAATTGCCTTGCCAAGTTGATTCTGTACCTCATTCTAAAATTCTTTGAACTTTTCAAATGATTCAGACTTATGCCTCATTAAGTAGATGTAACCATATCTACTAAAGTCATCACTAAAAATTATGAAGTACTGAAAACCACCTCTGGTCAGAGTACTCAGCGGACCACATACATCCATATGTACAAGGGCCAACAGGTCACTCGCCCTTTCACCTCCGAACGTGAAAGGCGCTCTTGTCATCTTGCCAAGTAAACAAGAATCACATGTTTCAAATGATTCAAAAATCAAATGAGTTTAGAATACCATCTTTATGGAGCTTCATGATGTGCTTCTCATTTATATGACCTAGACGACAATGCTAAATAAAAGTGAGATTCAAATTATTAGGTTGAAGTCTCTTAGCATTAATGTTATAGATAGGCACATCCTCAAGATTCAAAACATATAATCTATTCACTAATGGAACATGGCCATAAAGCATATCTTCAAAATAAATTGAACAACAATTTTTCTTCATTCTGAACTCATAACCTTCTACTCCTAAACATGAAGCAAAAATAATATTTTTGCATAAGGCTGGAACATAATAACAATTATTTAATTCCATAACTAATCCTGAGGGTAAAACTAATGGTAAAATATCGATAGCTAATGCAGCAACTCTTGCTCCAATGCCCACGCGAAGATCAACATCTGCTCTTGCCAAACTTCTACTCCTTATCAGTCGATGCATCGAATTGTAAATATGAGCAACCGATCCGGTATCAAAAACCCAAGAACATGTAGGAGAAGTGGTAATATTAATTTCCCTCCGCATGTTTCATAGCATACCTGAAAGCTACCTTTATAACTACTTAGTTATGGAGTAGCATTTGGCAACCCCAAAGTGTACTATTACACATGTAGAAAATTATGCTGATGTCAGGTCTAAGGATTATACATCATCATTGCTCCAGACCAACTGATCACACATAAAATCATAACAATCTCAATCTCAAGGTGGGTTATTCCAATACCATGTTCTCTAACATAAGTTCACATTGTTGATTCGATATCCCTATATCCATAACTGGTGAAACATGGTTATCAATCAATACATGTACTAGTCGATAAGTTACTAGTGTTCCGACCAGTGACATCCGACTAGAGATACATTTAGAATGACATCATATAAGTTAAAGAGCTTCACCAACAAGTCACATAGTTGTTAATCTTTATAACTGACGATTCATTCAAGGAACGTAATAACATTTATTCAATAACTCATAAACATAGACGTGATACAATTATCTCTATGATTTTCTCTAGGGCACATCACCAACATCACCTTCTTCAGGACTCCGAGCATATCAGATGCCTACCAGGCGAATACATCCGAATTGGAGGATGGAGACGAGCGACTCTTCCTATTTTGGATCGAATCTTTCCCCGACCAGTACCTTTTGGGTGGTTGCGCTAGCATTTTTGAGTCCAAACGACGCTTTTCGGGGAAGCATCCTTGTCGAGTGGAACTTCCTTGATCTGGTGGTGGGCTTTGGGGCCACCTTTGGTCTTGAATACTTGACCTGTGTGGAAGGCAGATTAGTATTTCTCGTCGGAAGTTCATTGACCAGTTCAAGGGATTTACGATTGCATGCATATGCCATCTTTCTATCCCCTCGAACCGTAAAGACCCCCCTTTTGGTTCTGGCATTTTTAAACTCCGATAGCTGTAATGCGTATCTATCAGGAACTTTGCTAATGCCAGACGACCAAGAATCCCATTGTATGTAGTTTCAAAGTCTACCATATCAAATGAAATCCTCTTTGTTCAAAAGTTTTCTGGTCTTCCAAATGTAACCAGTAGGGAAAATTGCCCTATCAGTTTAGCAGTAGATCCTAGAACTATACCATGGAAGGAGTACTTCATAGGCTTTACCTTAGACTTAGAAATTTGCATTTCTTCTAAAGCTCCCGTAAACAAAATATTGAGAGAACTTCTACCATCTACTAAAACTTGATTGACTTTGCAATTATTTATAGTAGGTTCTAAGACAATAAAAAACCTACCTGATCGAGTTGAAGGGATGGGACAGTCTTCCCGGCTGAAGGAGATGAGTGTCTTTGACCATCTGGATGGCTTGACGGTGATCGGAGATTCGGTGAGGTTCACTTCCCACTCCACAGCCTTTAGATGGCGCCTGGACTCATATGAGGAGGACTCGCCAAAGATCATGTCGATAGTGTGCTGTGGCTCCTGATACTCCATCTCTTCATTGCCATCTTTGTCTTTTTTGGAGCTTGGCTCTCTAGGCTCCTGTATGGAAGGAAAAGGAACTTTACCTAAATAGTAGTCTTCTAGCCTCTTCTGCAAGGCTCGGCAAGTGCGCAAATCATGCCCTGCCGCCTGATGAAGTGGACACCACTTCTTGTTCTTTTTGTATTCATCGATCGGAGCCTTTTGCCTTGTTACAACCGGAATAGTCCTTCTTGCCCTTGGTGATCTTCTCGGGAGTCACAAGGACCTCTTTATTACTAGGCTTGCGATTCTTCTTACCTTTAAGAGCCTTCTTGTGTTTCTTTTCTTGTTTATCTAGGCCGGGTTGAGGGTTTTCTCTTCCGATCAATAGACTTATTCCATTCAATCGCCACATCAAGCAATGCATACCTATCAGCCATGTCGAATAGCTCGACGGTTGTTCATGGAGGATTCATCGTGATGTCCTCCGTAAACCGTTGAATCCTTAACCCTACTTTGAAAGCCTGAATAACAAATGAATCTATGACCTTTGGAATAGAATTACTAACCTGGATGAACCCCTTGAGGTACTACCGAAGAGTTTCTTTAGGTTCCTGTCGGATCCGATGGAGATCATCTTCCTTTCTGGGGCGATCGTACGTCCCTTGAAAGTTTGCGATTAAGAGGTCATAGAGTTGCTCCCAGGTGTAAATTGATACGACCGGTTGGTTGAGCAACCAAGACCGAGCAGATCCCTCAAGTACCACTGGCAAGTAGTTTGCCATCACATTGTCATCTCCACCGATTCTCGATGGCGGTAGAATAGATCTGGAGGAACTCTAATAGATTTTGGGTTCTATTGAATTTCTCCGTGTTTGCTTTGGTCGAACTTGTCCGCCACATCTTGTCGCTTAGAGTCTGCGAGAATGCTCAATAGCCTGTAATTGAGTCATGGCACTTTCTTTGGAAAGGAGTTGGATTGTAGTCAGTTGGGGACCGATTCCTCGGGTTGGCATACCGAGTATCTGGTGTTCCAATTCGGTCGTGGACGTTTGTATGATATCTCCGACCAATTGTCTGGTTTAGGTGATGTTGAAGATCACCTGAGCCAAGCAACAGCTCCTCTTGGCGAGGGGGAGGAGTGGCTTCATGAAAGAGCTGTCTTCCCTCGTGACTTCCTTGTTGGAATCTCTGAGGAGGCCTAGATGTCGGACGGTTTCTAGTCTGACTATGCTAGCTTCTACTAAGGGAGGAATGCCTGGATGAAGTCAAAGTATGACTCTGTGAGTTCCTTTGTTCCCTATACATCTCCGTACGTTGCATGGTCTGCTGAAATTTTTTTGACACATGTCCTGCAATCTGAACATACCTTGAAGTCTCTGCTAGAGCAGGGTCCAGGTTATTTAAAATATCATGAACTCGTTGCAAGTTCTGCATTGTTACCGAGGGTCTTGAAGGACTCCTGTTGGCAGAAGGTGTTCGATGACTTGAATTCCCTTGCGACCCTTTTATTTGTCCTGTTCGACCCATTATACATTGTGGGGTAGAAACAGGTGAACTAGCCGATTGATGTCCACCAGTTTCGTTGCCTCCACCATCTCGGGTTGACGTTGGAATGTATGCACCATCTCCACCAATGGGTCCTAGCGGGTTACGCTGTGAAGGATGGTGCACAGCTTCTTGATCGGTATCACCGATTGTGTTAACCTTGTGCCTCCAACAGCAATCTCCCGACAAGCTCCCATCGTAACTAAGGGAGAGCTTTCCACTGCTTTGGCAAGAAGCATCCATGACAGAGAACGGTTTGAGATTAACACCTTTGGTGGGTTTTGTGGTGGACTTAGTCTGATCCGCGATTCGATCGTATCTTCGAGTTTTATCATCTTCACCTGGCCTTCGACTAGTGGCAACTTCATTGACACCGTTACAGTGTCGATCGCCCCGAATACCTAGGAGTCGTCGTGAACATCGGTTGCCCGATCAGACGAGTATCCTAACCTCTAATTGCGATCTTGAGCTTTTGTCACCATTCTTGCAAGTCGAAAAAACCAGGCTTGCAGAAGCGTTCGGATATTTTGAACCGGTCGGAACAATCGATTCCTCTGGGAGTGCCACAGATGGTGACAGTGAATCTTTTTCCATCTGGTAGATCTCGCCTGTCTTAGAGAGCGGAGAGCCCACGACGAAGATGATGACGACAACAATGCATCGTGTTCCATGGCACAGATGCATGCGTCCATGTCGAGGTCAGCATAGTCCACCAAATTGAACCAGTTCTCCTCATCCCATGTTCCTATCATGATCGCATAGGCGACAATGGAACAGAAAGAAAATGAGGATTGCTGAGTGAAAAATCTTCAAGAACTCAGCGCCTTCTTCCCACAATACCAATGGCTACCGCCGATGATCGGGTCGCCGATCTACGAAATGAAAATGAGGAAATTGGCTAAGAATCCTTGGATGAGAATATGGTTGCTCTTTATTGCAGTGAACTAGTTTTTACAGGGATGTCTTTAGCAAGACGACAGACTAGCCCTAATTACACTGGGTATATTGGGTTGTCTATAGTGATCTTGAATCACTTGTCCTCTCCTTTGTCTTGCTTTGCTTCAGTTGTTCTTCAATTGTCTTCCAATCAATCGGTCTACTGTTCGTTATCCACCTTTAAATAACTAACGAAGAGATGTCAATTATTCATAGAGAATACACCTTTTGGAAGTGATGTGTCTGGTCGGAGAGGCAGTTGTTGTTAGTAAAATGCCAACTGATTACCGGTTGGTATCAATGGGAGACAAAACTGTATAGTAATTATTATCAGTGACTTAGGGTTAAAAAGCATTGTATGGTTTGAGGCAAATAAGGCACGTGTCTCATTCATCATACAAAAAGAATATACTTATAATCGGATCCAAGTTCCAGTTCGTAGATTCTTCGAGCAATCATCTGATCGGACAATAGGTATAATGCCTCTCTAATCAGGGTACTCGTAAAGCAACCTCTGGAATTCTTACGACCACGGTGGTCGTTAACCACGAGGGTTACGACCTTAAGGTCCATGTGGTCTTTAATTAAATGTTAAAGTAATATTTAAGAATTTAATCCTCACCAAATAGTTTCTGAATCTTTTCTTGAAGAAAATAGTTTATGAATTCGGCATGTTTTCACGTGCAGTTAACCGCAGCTGGGAACTCTTCTTGATTAGGAATTGTGTCATCGAGTTCGGTAAGTAAACTCTTCTAATAAAACAGGTATTGCTGAAACACTTCTATCAAATTCAATCATTGTTTTTATATGCGCAAAAGAGGTCTGACCGAATGTTGCAGTATTACATATACAGTTGTCATTGAATAGAAACAAAATATAGTTCAACCATCTTCGTATCCAACCATGTGTGTAATTAATTATTACATTTGAAAAATTCGTAATGGTACAGTCAATAATTTAAACAATGGACTTGTAAATATTATACTACTTCTTAAAGAAACGCCGTACCCTTATCTTCCCACACAAAAAAGTTGTAAGCAAATTGCAACTGATACAACTGGTTCGTACCCTGAGTTTCATTGCTTAATAAAGCGTTGTCAATTTGTTCAGAAGTCACTATACGCCAACTCGTTCAGATATTCCCCAGGACCCCAGCTAGCGTATTAATTCCTCGATTATCTTTGGCATTATTGTACTGCAATCCTTAAGATATTAACACGCGTGATCTTGAACAAAAAAGAAATTAAACATACATGGGACCACTTGAACTGATTATGCCTTTTATTCCGGAGCCGTCTATTTCCGAACCGGACAAGACAAGCCTCATGCTCCTCTCCTGGCTCTGCAACGAAATTAAGCGCTAATGCAACATTTAGACATGCACGATCAGGTTGCACCAGTTCAATCAAATTAGCTTACAGATATTGCAGGGGTGCAATGCAGAATGAACTGAGGGTCTTCAGCATTACAGAAGAATATATAATAGGATTCATTCATGTATGCATTTGCTAGGACTCCCGATCGCTTGAACAAAAATTGACACTGGATTGATTTCTACAATATAGCGCTCTACAATACTCTTTTAAGATAACTACAATACTAGCCGTAACGGCCATGCTATGCTATTCTACTATCCCTCGATATGCAATGCAAGGAGTGCTATATAGCAGGCTCCTCGCTCTAACCTCCACGTTCGACCCAACATTTCTTCCCATCACCCCCGATCTTCCTACCTTAACGCCCCAACCCCGCCAAGCGACCAACCTTATCTATGGCTCCACTGCCCACCGTCGCTGCAGCGCTGCCCAAAATCAGATTCGATCACCAATGTTGTCCGGCAAAACCAAACTCAATCATTAGGTACCTGCTGACGCCGTCCACGACCTCTCGCCGCCCCATCGTCTATACCTGGGATGCTGGCCACTCGGGAGCTAGGGGCCGGGGCACTGGTAAAATTCAAAAAATTAATCAAATAACTTTGTTACCTAGCTAGTTATTACCTAGAGAAGGATATTTATTGAAGAGTAGATTTCACGATGCGCCCTGTAATGTTATCATTGTTTCACAATGCACCACTCTTTGCACATGTTCTCACTTAACACCATATGTATTTTGACTATTTGTTTCGGTTTGCACCACGGAAATGCATTGGCTTGACCAGCTTGGTCATGAGGCCCTGCAGCGATGCGCACAGGTGGTACTGGGGCGACTAGAACTCGAGCACCGTCGCGACCCTCCTGCTCACCAACGCTCATTGCTCCGCTTCCTCACACAACACTCCCACCAGCTCTCCAGCTCATCTCCATGCCATGGTGAGGTGTTGAGTTCGTGCCGTGGTGAGCTCTTCCTCTGAATTGAGTGTGTCACCTTCCTCGATTCCCCGTTGGCAAGCCATCACTGTCGCCTCTGCCCAATCTTGTCTGTCGCCCGCCGCTGTGAGGCGCGCCTGTGCGTCTCCATTGACGCCACCACCACCCATATCCTCCACTATGTTCCCTCTCTCCATTTTTCAGATCACCGCTACCTCGCTGACCGTACCTCACCGCCGGCGAGCTTCACAGAGGAGCATGTGTGGCTCTCCTGTTTCTGTCTCGTTGACAGGGTGTTCCTCTGATGCAAAGTGAAACAAATGTAAGAAATGGTGGTGTTAAGTAAGAAGAATCGTAAAAGGTGGTGCAAAGTGAAACTTTCATAAAAAAAAAAGTGTGATGCAAACTGAAATTTATTCTTTATTAAAATACAAAAAAGGATTGAACCATTTTACTTTCTATTCATTTTTTTTGTATTTCTTTCTATTAAAATGAAGATGAAACAGCTCCCCGTTAGGTAAAGTTGTAAAAATACAATATTATGAAAGTATTATTCATGACAAATTCACTCGTATCAATTTTTATATATATTCAAACCATATATTTTAAACAATATATTTGATGAAAATAAAAAGAGTTTGACTGCACGTCACTCTTCCATTGTTATGATTGGAGGGAGTACATCGCTTCTTAATCTACGTGAAATTGCTAGGACCACTATATTATAAAATGGATGGAGTAATCGTACCTGGAAGACCGAACGCGTGTGCTTGTAATTTATGAGTAATCTAATCTAATCTAATCATAACGCCTAATCAAATCAAGATAAGCTATACCATCAAATTTAAATTGAGACATCACCTGATGCGACTTGTTGTCTACGATTTTTTTTGGCGGTATCTAACAGACAGAGGGTAATTCAGTATTGCAGCTAATACAGACAAAAAAATTGAAGTCTTAATTAAAATTTATTCCCATCAGGCATACACTATATATGATATATGCCCCACACACCCGACTAATTAAACTAGCAAATAGACATATTCGATAGAAAAAACTTATCATATAAATCATTTGTACCATGGTCGAATTGTAGGAATAGATATTTTTGTAACCACGATATACAAATCATAGCAATAACTTATTGCCACGGCTGCTACGGCAAACTCGACAGCAAAATGAAATTGGAAAATTAACTCAATGACATCGTGTTGGGATGTAATCGGAGGAACAATACTCCGTTCGTGACGCACTGGAAAATAACATTGCGAACACAAAAAATTATGTCAAATGACATCGCCGTCAGTTACTTTTGTTTGAATTTTTTTTTTAATATAGAAACTTAGCTCAAAAAATTATCAATTTTTTTTGCGGAGCCTCCCGACACAGTTCAATTGCTTGTGTGTTTTTTTAAAATTTTATACATTCTGATTTTGTCTCTAAAATTTATTTAAGTATATTGTTTGTAGGAATTTTTATAATATAGAAAATAAGGTCCAAACATTATAAAATTGTATTAATTAATTTTATAAAAATTCTAAAAAAATTACACAATCAAGTTCACTATGTAAGCAGAGCGCGGAAAAAATCATAATGTTTAGACCTCATTTGCTACATTAGAAAATTCTTACAAACAGTATAATTAAATAAATTTTAGAGACAAAATTAGAATATATAAAAAATTTAAAAATTACACAAGAAATTGAACTGTGTGGAAGGCTCACAAAAATTTGATAATTTTTTGAGCTTATTTTCTATATTTAAAAAATTCTGCAAACAGAAGTAACTCACGGCGATGTCGTTGGTATAATTTTTGTGTTCGTGGTGTTATTTTTCAGTGTGTCATGAATAGTATCATTCCTCCGATTACATTCTAACACGATATCACTGAGCTAATTTCCCCAATTGAAATTGGTTGAAATAAATAGTTGTTGCAACAATTTTGACCAAATAGTTGCAATCAATGTTTTTCCTCGTAGAAGTGTAGACTATATGCATGATTTCACTTGGGGTGTGCGCTTGGCGGCGGCGCAGGTTAGTCGCCACACCGTCGCCCACCACCATCCACCTCGCCTCCATCCTCCTGGCTCCTCGTCGCCTCCATCCATCCTGCCGCCCAAAGATCATCCACACTATAAAGATTGAATGCTATTACCAAATTTATATATTTCACTTCATTTTGGAACAGAATTACCTGTTGGAAATTGGCCCATATGAGTGAGGCCCATTTTCTATAATTTCAAAGCATTTATGGTTTAGTACCATATTGCTAAGGCAAAGTGGGGGTGACCAACATATAAGGTGGAGTCCTTGTCACTCCTTGAAACATGTGACACATGGATGAGGGTGGCACGAGGAGGGCTTTGGCTAAACACACACACACGCGCATGTACGCGTGCGCGCGCATTCGCGTATTTTCACGTGAAAACCGTGTAACTTGTGACTTGCGGCCTTACGCATCGTGGCTCGCCATTTGGCAGACCAAGTCCACCTTATTTTTGTTGAACCATGCATCTCTCTCTTTGTTTGAATGAGATTCAAATGTTTGAATTAGAGGCTTTATTGGGTGGTGATAACAGGCAGTTACCAGTTGGTAAATGGCTGGTTAAGTGTGACAACTACCAGTGGGTAAATGACTGGTTAAGTGTGTCAGTTACCAGTGGGTAAATGGCTATTTAATCTGTCAGCTACCAGTCTGCATCTCTCTCTCTATATATATACCTAGAGACGTCCAGATCATAGCACGTAGAATAATAGCCTCCATTCCTTCTTCCTTCTAAAAATCTGTGTTGTTGTATTGCGTCGTCTGAACCTCGCTGATTCTTCTTCTCGGTGTGCACCGTGAAGAAGGGGAGCGGTATCTCTGAGCCGTTGTTGCCGTGAAGACCTGCACAGGGGGCGACAATAAGGTTTCTGGGCAGCGCATCTGCGCGACCACTTCTTGCGCGACCGCGACATCTACGTTTCTACACTGCATCGAGTCTGTGCTGCTTCCTGTTCTTCATGAGACCCATCAGTAAGTCTATCGTGTGATTGATTGACTTGTTTACATCTTGTTTTTCATATATTACAAAGTTCAATGAGTTGTCTCACAATCTTGCTTTATGCATCATTAGTTTTTACAATATTTGTCTTCTAATAAAATCTGGAAATAAAATATTGCCCTCATTTTCAACATTCCAGAAACCTTATTGTAAACTTTGTTGCAACACAACTATGACTGGTGCTTCTGATGCTATGAAACCTGAGAGGTTTTCTGGTCAGAATTTTCGTAGATGGCAGACTAGAGCCAAGTTCTGGCTCATGTCTTTGGGGGTGTGGTGGGTAATCTACCCGAGATCCGTTCTGGTTGACCAAGATATATGCGATTCGATATACGAACAACATCGCTCTTGGCGCCTTCGACCATTCCGCGGATCGCTCTATGATGTATACATGGACTATAAGTTCGCCATGAGTTGTGGGATGCACTAGAGCACAAATATGCAGAGGCGAGGCGTGTCGTTGGCTCTACATGTGTGAGCGATTCTTCGACTTTACCATGGATGAGGCTAAGTCCATAGTTGGACAAGCTCATGATCTCCAGCTATTAGTTGGTGAGATTGCGCACTGGCGTGTGTTGCCTCCTAAGTTTGTGGTCTGCGCATTGTCGCCAAACTTCCTGTTTCTTGGCGGGATTTTGCCACTAGCTTGAAACACAAGAGGGAAGAGATTTCTGTTGAAGATCTCATTGCAACCCTCGATGTGGAAGAAAAGGCAAGAGCAAAAGATGCACCTAGCACTTCTGGTCAGAATAATGCAAATTTTATAGAGAAAAAGACTATTGCAAAGAAGTACAAATCCAACAATCCGAACAAGACAACTAGCTTTAAGAAGAAAACTGAGAAGAAGGATATGAAGAACATCACCTGCTTTGTGTGTGGGAAAAACGGTCATATGGCGAAAGACTGTCATTTCGCAAAATTAGAGATGGTGAACAGCCAAAGAAGAAGGCTGTCAACGTGATCATAAGCGAGGCCTCGACTTCAGGAGGGTATAGTAATTCTCCTGTTGTTTTTTCAGCATGTGAATCCACTGATTGGTGGGTTGATACCGGTGTTAATGTTCATATATGTTCTGATATTTCCTTGTTTTCTTCTTACTAGGCAGTAGGGGCTTCCTCCGTCCTAATGGGAAACGGGTCGTATGCTTCTGTTCTTGGTGTTGGTACGGTAGATCTGAAGCTTACTTCAGGGAAGATTGTCCACTTGAAGAATGTGCAGCATGCTCCTACAATAAACAAGAACCCCGTTTGTGGTTCTGTTCTATGCAGGGACGGTTATAAGCTAGTCTTTGAGTCAAATAAAATTGTAATGTCTAAGTTCGAGAATTTTATTGGTAAAGGCTATAAGAGCGGAGGCTTGTTCCGCCTAAGTACTTTAGAGTCTCGTTATAATCTGAATGTTGCAACTGGTTTAAATAAATGTGAGGCAAACATTTGGCATTCTCGTTTCTGTCATATTGGTTTTGATAGTATTGCTAGAATGTCGAGATTAGATTTAATTCCAAAATGTAAAATTGTCAAAGGATCAAAGTGCCAGTCACGTGTGCAAGCAAAACAGCCTCGCAAACCCTTTAAGGGATTAGAGGACGAAAAGAACTTGGCACCATTAGATCTTGTTCATTCAGATTTGTGTGAAATGAATGGATTGTTGACAAAAGGAGGTAAAATATATTTTTTAACTTTTATTGATGATGCAACACGCTACTGCTATGTGTATTTGCTAAAAACTAAGGATGAAGCTTTAAACTATTTTAAGACTTATAAGGCTGAGGTTGAGAACCAAGTAGAGAAGAAAATAAAAAGACTAAAGGTCTAATCGTGGAGGAGAGTACATCTCTCATGAATTTTCTCAATTCTGTTCTGAGCATGGAATAGTCCATGAATTTACACTGCCATATTCACCCCAATCAAATAGGGTAGCTGAGAGGAAAAACTGGACACTAACAGACTTGGTTAATGCCATGTTAGAGAGTGCTGGTATGCCTAAGACATGGTGGGGGGAAGCTATATTGACAGCAACTTTCGTCCTAAACAGAGTAATCACTAAAAAGAGTGATATTACTCCATATGAGGGATGGAAGGGGAGAAGAGAAAACCCAATATCAATTTTCTGCGAACTTGGGGGTGCTTGGCAAAGGTCAATATACCATTGCAGAAAAAAGAGAAAGCTTGGACCTAAAACAATCGATTATATTTTTCTAGGATATGCTCATAATAGCACGGTCTATAGATTTTTAGTAGTTAAATCAGAAATTCTTGAGATTATTGCTAACACAATAATGGAGCCTAGAGATGCTTTATTCTTTGAGGATTATTTTCCTATGAGAACAACAGGCAGTACTTCACAAACCGAGAATGTTCAAACTAAAAATATTGAAAGTGAGAATAATCAAACTTCTGAACTTCCCACCATCTCTGAACCAATATGTGATATCCGTGAGGAGGATAACAATCTAGTCACAGAAGCTCTTCGTAGGAGCAAGAGACAAAGGGTTGAGAAAACCTTTGATGATAACTTTATTGTATACCTCGTGGATGATGTGCCAAAGACCCTTTTTCTAATGCTGAGTATTGGAAAGAAGTAGTCCGTAGCAAGATGGACACTATCATGGCTAATGGGACTTGGGAGATCACTGATCGTCCTATCGGGTGCAAACCTGTAGGATGTAAGTGGATCTTTAAAAAGAAACTAAGGCCTGATAGTACTATTGAGAAGTACAAGACAATGCTTGTGGCCAAGGGTTACACCTAGAAAGAGGGAGAAGATTTCTTGGATACCTATTCTCCTGTCGCCAAACTAACCACCATCATAGTGATCCTTGCGTTAGCATCTTCCTATGGTCTACATGTCCATCAAATGGATGTAAAGACAGCTTTTCTTAATGGAGAGTTGGAGGAATAAATCTATATGAATCAACCTGATGGTTTTGTGATTTATGGACATGAAAATAAGGTATGTAGATTATTGAAATCCTTATATGGTCTAAAGCAAGCACCTGAACAATGGCACGAAAAATTTGATAAAACTTTAACATCTGCTGGTTTTGTTGTGAATGGAGCTGATAAATATCTATATTATCTTTATGATGGGGGTCAAGGAGTGATCTTGTGCCTGTATGTAGATGACATACTTATATTTAGAACAAACACTGCCGTAATTGACGAGGTCAAATCTTTCTTATCTCGATACTTTGATATGAAAGACTTAGGAGAGGCAGATGTCATTTTGAATATTAAATTAATCAAGAACAAGGATGGGATCACTTTGAGGCAATCCCATTATGCTGAGAAAATCTTAAGCCGTTTTGGCTATGAGAATTATAAAATTTCTCCAACGTCCTATGATGCAAGCATTAAGCTTCGAAAGAACCAAGGGTTAGGAAAAGATCAATTAAGATGTTCACAAATTATTGGGTCACTTATGTATCTATCTGGTGCCACAAGACCTGACATATCATTTGTTGTGAACAAATTAAGTCGGTTTACTTCTAACCCAGGAGATGATCACTAGGAGGCACTTGAGAGAGTGTTGTGCTATTTGAGAGGCACAACCTCATATGGAATTCACTATACTGGGCATCCTTCTGTATTAGAAGGATATAGTGATTCAAATTGGATCTCTGATGCAGATGAGATCAAAGCTACAAGTGGTTATGTCTTTACCCTAGCAGGAGCTGCAGTTTCATGGAGGTCGTGTAAACAGACTATATTGACGAGGTCAACTATGGAAGCAGAACTTGTAGCACTAGACACAGCTACTGTTGAGGCTGAATGGCTTAGAGAGCTTCTGTTGGACTTGCCACTGGTTGAGAAACCAATACCAGCAATCCTAATGTACTGTGATAATCAAACAGTGTTGATTAAGGTTACAAGTACTAAGGATAACATGAAGTCCTCCAGACATGTGAAGCGTAGGCTTAAATCTGTCAGAAAATTGAGGAACTCCGGAGTGATTACTGTGAATTATAACCCATACCTTCTTGATCAGAGATCCCGTGACTTAGGCAATGGGAAAAACAAGTTGATGTTGTAACAAGAGAGTATATATTTATTGAATCCATGTCCTAATAAACAAATTACTCTCGACAGTATGGAAGATTGGCATAAAGCCTTAATATATTCAGTTGTCCAAATGAGGAAAAGGTATTAGCCTGTAGGATACCTAGAAAGAATATACATACTTGAGCCCAAGCTGAGGTCGCAGTTCACGAGAATAGGGCATTCTCTAGAAAGCTCATGAATAGATAAGGAGCATAACCAAATAATGCTCCGTTTAGCGTGATTCTTTGACACTTAGTATCGCTTGAGATTTCAAGTGAAATCTAATCACAAAAGCTATGAATTCAAGGCATGGTCCATTCATCACTGTGAGAAGATGAATCTTGTCAAGATTTGACAATATCTTTGATATCCTTTTTGCTTCTTGCTTTGGAATTGGTGGGGGATTGTTGGAAATTGGTCCATATGAGCGAGGCCCATTTTCTATAATTCCAAAGCATTTATGGTTTAGTACCATATTGCTAAGGCAAGGTGGAGGTGACCAACATATAAGGTGGAGTCCTTACCACTCCTTAAAAGATGTGACACATGGATGAGGGTGGCACGAGGAGGGCTTTGGCTAAACACACACCTGCGTGCGCGTGCTTGGCAGCGTTCGCGTATTTTTGCGTGAAAAATCGCGTGACCCATGCATCTCTCTCTCTGTTTGAATGAGATTCAAATGTTTGAATTAGAGGCTTTATTGGGTGATGATGACAGACAGTTACCAGTGGGTAAATGGCTGGTTAAGTGTGACAGTTACCAGTGGGTAAATGACTGGTTAAGTGTGTCAGTTACGAGTGGGTAAATGGATGTTTAATCTGGCACCACACGATCGCATCTCTATATATATACCTGGAGACGTCCAGAGCATAGCGCTTAGAACAATAGCCTCTATTCCTTCTTCCTTCTGAAAATCAGTGCTGTTGTATTGCGTCGTCTGAACCTCATCGACTCTTCTTCTCGGCGTGCGTGAAGAAGAGGAGCGGTATCTCGAACCTTGTGTATTTTCTTCAAAACTTTATACGTTACGATTTTGTCTCTAAAATTCATTTAAGTATACTGTTTGTAGGAATTTCCTAATATAAAAATTAGGTCCAAACATTATGAATTTTTTCAGTGCACCTTACATAGTGGACTTGATTGTGTAATTTTTCTAGAATTTTTACAAAATTAATTAATATAATTTTATAATGTCCTTACATTATGAAATATTAGACTCCTCACAAAGTGGACATTATGAAATTGCATTTCTTAATTTTGTAAAATTCTAGAAAAATACACAATCAAATCAACTATGTAAGGAGCTTGGAAAAGAATCATAATGTTTGGACCTCATTTTCTATATTAGAAAATTCCTACAAACAGTATACTTAAATGAATTTTAGAGACAAAATCATAACGTATAAAGTTTTGAAAAAAATACACAGGCAATTAAACTATGTCAGGAGACTCCACAAAAAATTCATAATTTTTTTAGCTCGATTTCTATATTTAATTTTTTGGAAAAAAGTTAGGATGTCATTTATTTAATTTTTTGATGTTCGCGATGTTATTTTCTAGCCCAAGACAAACGAAGTGTCATTCCTCTAATTACGCTCTAATACGATGTTACTAACCTAATTATCCCTTAAAATATTGCCCTCATTTTCAACATTACCTAGCCTGATATTGTTCACCAAGGTACATCACAATTCCTCAAAATACATGCAATTCATTCCCAGTAGCACGCTGGTCATAAAATTTGATACAAATATCCAAACTAACCTGCAGTTGTTTATACGAAACTGTCCATATAATCTAAAACAATCTTGCTTCGTACAATCTTAAACAAAATAAAGAACAGGGCCCGCGTAGGTGGCTGGAGATGGCGGAGCCACAGCGCTAGCTTGAACTAGCAATACAGGAGTCGCGCTCTGGATTGATCGAGAGAAGGACGAAGGGGAATTGAGTTTTAAATGCTAAAGTGTTTTAAGTGGATTGGAAGGTTCCACTTGCCTGCATCTGCGACGACGAATCTAGAACAAAATCGACCATAGCTCACTATATATATTACCATTATGTGTGGAGTCATTAGATTAAAACTGCAGGATGCACACCTATAAATATGAAGGTTTTGATAAGGCAAAATAACTTTGAACCTGGTGTCTCGTAGACCCCTGTAGAACTATGTGGATCAGCCCTGTGCATCTGCAAGCTGCAACTGCATTCCCTTAATCGGATGGCCAAGAGTGCCATGTGCATTGTTCCACTCATGCTCATCTCCACTGAACATGTGTTGGTGATATGCCCTAGAGGCAAGCATAGAGATGATTGTATCACGTCTATGTTTATGAGTTATAGAATAAATGTTATTATATTCCTTGGATGAATTTTTATTTATAAAAATTAACAAGTATGTAACTTGTTGGTGAAGCTCTTTAACTTATATGATGTCATTCTTAATGTATCTCTAGTTAGATGTCACTTGTCGGAACACTAATGGCTTATCGACCAGCACATGTATTGATTGATGACCATGTTTCACCGATCATGAATATAGGGATATTGAATCAATAATGTGAACACATGTTAGAGAATATGGTGTTGGATTAACCCACCTTGAGATACTATTGAGATTGTTAAGATTTTATGTGTCATCTATTAGTCTTAAGCAATGATGATGTGTAATCATTAGACATGAGATCAGCATGGTTTCCTGCATGTACAAATAGTACACTTAGAGGTTGACAAACGCTACTTTGTAACAGGGTAGTTCTGAAGGTAGCTTTCGGGCATGCTATAAAATATGTGGAGCGATGTGACTGGTCGGATATAGGATTTGTCCCTCTTAACATAATAGGAAATATATCTCTGGGCCCCTCGATCTGCTCGGATAAAGAAAGTGTATGATCGTGCCACTAGTGGTCGAAGAGTCGACCACATGAAGTTATTTGTCACTTGATCGAGAAAATATTGAATAGTTTATGGATGATAAAATTTCTCACTTGGAGTTCAACTAGATATCATGAAGCAATGGGAGAATACGCAAGAAGGTTGTTTAGTCCAACTAGAAACAAACTAGTCGTATGGAGATACGGAGTGGTCGTACACTGGTCGAACATGATCAATAACTAGTTAGCAAACTAGTCGTAAAGAATTACGAACTGATCATGACTAAATATGACTTAGTCGTATGGAGATACGAGCTAGTCGTAAGTGATAAAGACCTGGTCGCAGATCATATTGCATAAAGTGAAGGGATATGGTTAGGCTACGATAGCAACAATTTAAAAATTCTACCACGTAAATCAGGAAGTCAAGCAAGTAGATGATCACAGATCGTTACCACCAGACGCGCAGTGCAATAGAAGAAGAGTTGGAGCATCCTGGTCCAACGAAGAGCGCGTCGATGTAGTGGTCGTAGTCGATTGTCTCCTCCAGCAACCTCTACAGTTCCTTGTGAAGATCGCGGATCGTCCTCAAGCGCAACAGCAACCGCAGTAGCGCCTTTATGGTATCCACACTTCCAGGAAAGGAACACAGAACACCGGTGTGCTAGCACCAAGTCGCACGGCAGGGCTCTCAAGAAGATGGTGAATAGGGTTTTGGTGGAACAACTGAAGTCACGACTTTCGTGTCCTCGTATATCACCTGTATCATGTATATACCAATAGCCTCAAGCATCTCCTTATATAGTGCCCATGATGGATCCTATCCGAACACGTTATGTTCCAACCCGTTAGTTCATGTGTAGTTCGGTTGTAACTCGAAAACTCCTTTTCGACCACGAGTCATTAGCGGTTTCTAGCAGGATATAACGATTCCCGAATACACACGAATTATATTGGACGAACCTTAATGCAATATGATCTACGACCAGGTCCTCATCATTTACGATTAGCTCATATCTCTATACGACCAATTCGTATTTAGTCATGGCCAGTTCGTAACTCCTTACGACCAGGTTTCGACCATTCTGTGATTACATTCGATCAGCCTACGACCAGCTTGTATCTCCACACGATTGGTCCGCATCTGATTGAACTGAAAGGCCTTCTCGTGTATTCTCCCTTTGCCTCACGATATCTCGTTGAACTCCAGGTGAGATGTTGTGTCATCCATGGACTGTTCAATACTTCTCGATCGAGTACTAGTGGCATGGCCATGCACTTTCTTTATCCGACCGCTTTGAGGGGCCCAAAGATATCTCTCATGTTATGTTAGGAGGGGCAAATCCTATATCCGACCAGTCACATTCCTCCGCATGTTTTATAGCATGCCTGAAAGCTACCTTTATAACTACCCAGTTACGGAGTAATGTTTGGAAATCCCAAAGTGTACTCTTACACTTGTAGGAAACCATACTGATCTCAGGTCTAAGGATTATACATCATCATTGCTTGAGACCAACTTATACACATAGAATCATAATAATCTCAGCAGTGTCTCAAGGTGGGTCAACCCAACCCCGTGTTCTCTAACATGTGTTTACATTATTGATTTGATATCTGTATATCTATGACAAGTGAAACATGGTCATCAACCAATACATGTGCTGGTCGATAGGATCACTGGTGTTCCGACCAGTGACATCCAACCAGGGATATGTTTAGAATGACATCATCATAAGTTAAAAAGAGCTTCACCAACAAGTCATATACTTGTTAATCTTCATAACAGATGATTCATTCAAGGAACAGAATAACACTTATTTAATAACTCATAAATATAGACGTGATACAATCATCTCTATGATTGCCTCTAGGGCATATCACCAACATAAAGTTCATCCGTTATAATATTTATATGTGTTCGGAAATCGTTATGTCCTACCACGAACCGCTAACGACTCGTGATCGAAAAGGAGTTTTCAAGTCGCAATCGATTACGTGAACTACATGATCACACACTTAACGAGTTGGAACAAACGAGTTTGGATAGGATCCGCATGGGCTCTTTATAAGGGGATGCATGGAGCTAGTGGTTCATAAGAGTTGCTACACAAAAATCCTAGTCACCATCTTCCGAAGGCCCTCACATGCGCATTGGTACTAGCACATTTGGCGTATGGTTTTCAACCCTTGGGCGTGTGGATACCGTGAGACGCCTTGTGATTACTATCACTGCGATCGAGGGCGATCCACGACCTACCCAAGGAACGTGATAGGTTGATGGAGGAGATGATCGGTCCCAAGGATGTTGGACGATCGACCACTACATCGATACGCTCAACGTTGGATCAAGCTGCTCCAACTCTTCTTTCGCTGTACTGTGTGTCTAGTGGTAACGATCTATGATCTCTTGCTTGCATAACTTTCTAGTTTATGTGGTAGAATTTTTAAAATTGCTAGCTAGTGAAGCCTACCCATATCCCTTCAAAATGTTTCCTACGACATATTCCTATTAAAAAAAGTGTATCTAACATACCTGCATTTTGGCCTCTAGACAGTAGGTAAGCACAACCTTCGATAGTAGCAAGTTAATTAGAGATGTTTTGGTGTTTTAATACTAACAAGAGAGGTGGAAAATGGTACGAGTGCACGTCTATGCATGCACACACTACTTGTCTAAAATGCGTGCGTGTAGTGCTGGGAGTTGGGCCGTGCTGTGCTCGCATGGCACGGGCATGACGAGCCTTGGGCCATGGTGGCATGGCACGGTGAGCTCTCTAGGTTGTGTCGTGCCGGCACATCCTGCCACCGGTCAGGCCCGACATGGCACGTCGGGTCATGCTGGCACGAGCACGGCACACGGAGCTGAGGAAGAAGTCGAACCTAGAGTGATGAGCCCAAGGAAGAAGCTGAACCTGGGGCTTGCCGTTGCCACCTCCCACCGCTGTTGTTGCCACTCCCGCTCCCGCTCTGCCTCCATGTCCTATGGGGGATGCTCCCACACCACCCCCTCCCTCTCCTCCACCTCCTCCATCAGTGCAGCCCCCTTCCCACGCGGACGAGCAGGAGGGGGCGTCGGCTCTAGGTCGCGACCTACTCTCCGCCTCGGCCGCCGCAAGCGGGGGAAAGGGGGGCGCTAGATCTAGGTCAGGGCGTGGGCAACCAGGAGGCGGAGGCATGACGAGCGCGCTGAAGAAGCTGAACCCGGGGCTTGCCGTCACCACCTACCATTGCTGCTACTCCCGCTTCGCCTCCACGTCCTGCGGGAGCTACTCCTACATGAACCCTCCCTCTCCTGTACCTTCTCCACTAGCGCAGCCCCCCTCTGGCTGCCGTAGGAGGGGGCGCTGGCTTTGGGTCATGGCCTCCTCTCCGTCGCGGCTATCGCAGGATGGGCAGTGGATTGGTGGAGGGTGGTGAAGAGCCGAGGAGGCTGAAGCACGGTGGAGTGGGGGGAAAGGAAGAGAAGTTGAAGACCGAAGCAGTGGGGACCTGAAGGGGAAAAGAAGAGGGAGGTGAAGACTGAAGCAGTGGAGGGGAAAAGAAGAGGAAGGTGAAGACCGAAGAGGAAAAGGAAGGTGAAGACCGAAGAGGAAAGGGATTGATTTGTTTGGCTTTCATCTAAAGAGAGTGAAGGGGAAAAAAGGAAAATGTGTTGAATTTAAGTAATTACGTAAAATTATTGATAAGTAAATATTTAGGGAAAAGTGAAATTTCATTGTTATTTTATAGATACATTGTTGCTGTCTCGTTAAAAACCTTACACCCTAGTGTGGGGTTCCTCGGTAAGGAAAATAGTACAGTAACTACATACATGCATACATATCAACTACACGATGTTGAGATCCGCTAACGCCTGTGCAATCTCGGGATCCTCCAATTGATGTCATTGTAGGTCATCTACTTTCTGTTCAATTATTCTCCATGTCATGCTAAATGTCTCCTCAGAAGAAACGGACAACACCGAAACGACTAGGACATCCCATGTGAAATGGCACAGCACGGGAAATATGTGGTAGTTGTCCCTCCACCATTTGAGGAGCTTGACCTTCTCGCCTGAAAGGGTATGATTAGTGGTTGCAAAGTTGTGGGTGAGGTAGTGATTGAATTCTGTATTAGGATTCCACCTTGTGGTTGTGGACGACTGAGATGATGAAGAACTAGATTCCTTGCCCTTCATCCTATTTCACAAGTGGCCATGACGCTTCCCTTCGATGGTCGTGCCGCTTGCTGTGAAGCATACGACTCCATCTCACTGTCGCCATACTTTTTGTAGTACAAGTTGAATACTCGAAAGAGCTCCTCTTTCACATCGTTGAAAGCGTCGGAGAAATCCAATTAGAGTGCCTCACCTATTCCCTCCATAGTAGTTCTCAATCCGTCCAATTTCTTGTGTGGATAAAAAAATGGTAGCAAAATAATAGAGATATGATATAGAACCAAAATATTAGAGAAATTTTACCTCCATCGGTGCAACAATAGGACCTAAAAGTGTATCATGTCTATATGTAGCAAATGACTCTGCAATTAGCCAAATATAATCGATCACTAAGCATGAGGTAGGGTAGTAAACACCGGATAACTTGTTAGTTGCTTCATAGAAACAGAACAAAAATTCTCAAAAACGTTTAACAATGGCCCAATCTGTATCAGTTAGTACGAAATTATTCTCTTGAGCATTAGCATTGACAAAGATAGTTATAATATTTTCATATCCTTCCAACTTTTTTAGCATAATGTATGTTGAGTTCCACCTCACTTTCATGTCAAGACCAAATTTTCTTGGTGTAGCATCATTGGCTCTGCAATACTGTATGAACCTAGCAACCACTTGGGGGTTAGTTGAGATGGAACAAATAGCGCTGCGGATATTGTTCAAATATCCACCAATTACATCCATACCATCTTGGATAACGAGATTGATAATGTGACATACACACCTCTAGTGGAGAACATATCCACCCATATACGACTGCAGTTAGGGGTAAGGACTGCATGGTCGTCGTCTTCATCGAAGCATTATCAAGAGTGATAGAAATAATTTTATTATCTATTTTAAAATCCTGAATTACGTCAAGTATGCATTCGGCGATGGCATCTCCAGTGTGTGCATCATCCATTAACCTAAACCCTATGACTCTCTTGTTTAGTTGTACTGTTCATCTAAGTAATGGGTAACAACACTAAGGTAGCAAGTTCTTTGGTGAGAGGAAGTCCAAATATCGAAAGTTATAGCAAAAGAAAAGCTAACTTTAATGGAATTTTCTTTTAGTGCAGCTAGCTCCTTATTGTAGATCGCTATAATATCAGATTTGGTGGTTCTTCTACTCACATGTTGGTACTGTGGGCAGAAGCTGTATTGGATCATTCTTTCAAAATTGTGGTTCTCGCTCATTATAATAGGTAGATCTTCGGAACTATATATCATGCTATTTCATCTCGTGCTACTTGGGGATTGTACATCCACATACTTACGAGTGATGTTGGCGAAAAGTTCATTGCATCTGCACACCTCCTCCTCGGGTCCTCCCTAGCCTCGCAGACACGCTTTGTAGTGCCAATTCGGATGCCTGTCCCTCCATCCGAACCTACAGTCAATTCATGGTTGCAATAATTACATACTATAGTTACCTGCCTTTGGTTGTCTACAGTGTCAATCTTCCTCATCATGTGCTTCCAGCACTTCGCCTTTCCGTCGATGGACGCTGGGGTTGCTGATGATCCTTCCATCATGTTGTGTGACTCCAGTACCGCGGCGAGTAGGCAACTTCCTCGTTGCCCTCCGTACCGTCCATATGACGGTCATCTATGCCATAGTTTCCCATGCCTGGGGAGATTTGACAAGGATCGATATGAGCATCATCCTGCCCGAGAGGAGAACTAGGGGGGCTATGGGGGCATGCTTGCTTGCGCCTTGGCCCCCCTCATAACTTCTTCTTGGTAAAAATATCGTCAGAATGAACGATAGAGAGGAGAAATTATTGCTTCAGTTGTGTGGTGAAGAAATTTGTTGCTTGAGTTGTGTGGTGAAGAAATGAGGAGAGGAGGGGGATTTTATAGCCATCGAGAGCCAGAATCTCCATTTGATAGTTACCTCCCTCTACTATTTCCCGTTGTCTCTCTTCCTCGCTATCCATTGCAAAAGCTGCTCATGGCTGTTGCTCTCTTCCTCAACGCCCATTGCAAAAGCTTCTCCCAGCCGTTGCCTCTCTTTCTCCCTGACGCCTGTTGCTTCTCTGCAGCCAACCCAGTCGGCTTCCCTCCTAGTCCTGGCCTCCCCTGCATAATCCCCACCGTTTCCCTAATCCCGCACTGCATCGGCACTTCCCCCTCGGCTTCCCAGTTCCATCGTCGCCTCCCACGCTAGCAATCTCCCACGCCTCTTCCTCTCTACCTCCTCCCTCCCACACCCAGGAAGATGCTCGCCGCCGCCCAAACCCCTCTTCGGGCCTCCGGCCGCCGCCGGCCTCTGAAAGCATCTAGGCCCCGAAAAATTATTTTGGTAATTAATGACTACATGTGAATGATGGATTAACGTGTTTATTGAGTATCTACAAGGTTAAGATCCATTGGTGGTTTTGATGACATAAAGATGCATGCTAAATGACTCATTCATGATCTACATGGCTCAAGACAGGTACAAGTAGACTAGGACTCTTTTTTTTTTTTACCGATCTTAGGAGAAATGGTTGGAAGACCGGATTATAGGATAAATGCCGTACTATTAAGAGGGATCGTGATTAGTAGCTTGATAACATGGTTTTGTGCAATATGGATCAATTTAGGATCATGAATGCATTTGAATTCCTTTTCCCAAAAAGCTATACATGCATTTGCGGAAATCGATTATCCGAAGCGTTTCACGAGCGGTTGTGCGTTTGGTGCGGTATGACCGCATTTTACTTGGTGGTACTACCGAGTTTTGAATGCCTCAGCCAACTGAACGCTAATGCGGTATGACCGGCTCTTTGAGCGGTACTACCGCATTGCGGTCGTTCCATTTTTTTAGTTGGCGGTTGAATAAAACCAGAACCGATGCATTTTTGCCTCAGAGCTCTTCCTGAAAATCGGCCGTACCGCATTTGAGAAACGGTCGTATCGATCTGTGGTTGTACCGATTCTTATAAGGCAGTGCGAATTTTTACAGAGAGCATGTTATTTCGGCGTTTTTCGAAACCCTTCGATCGGTCGTACCGCTCCTCCGTGCGGTATGACCGGAAGTTGCGGTCGTACCGCATGTTAGTTGGCGGTCGTACCGCACGGGGTTGTTCAACGACTATGTCAGAGTCATTAATGTCGCCGTTCTAACCGTTACAGTGCTAAGACTTGGGTGCAGTCGTACCGCATTTTAGTTGGCGGTCATACCGCATTCCGCTGATTTTTGGGGAATGCATTTCCAACGGTCATCTGTGTTGGTGAGAGGTATAAATACCCCCCAACTACTCAAGGGCTGGTGGCTAGACCTCATTTAACATCCTTAGAGTCTTGAGCGTTCTTTCAACTCATAAAATTCACTTGTGCACTCTTTGAGAGGTGGTTGAGCTCATTCAAGTGCATTCACTCATTCTAGTTGATCCTTTTGCACTTGAGTGTCGTCAAGCGAAGGTCATTGATTTGTTACTCTTGGAGTTTTGCCGAACTCCTAGACGGTTTGGTGGTGATTGCACGGTGATCTCTTCAAGAAGATTGTGAAGGGACCCGGTGTCAAGATTGTGATTGGTTTGGTGTTCACCATCTCCAGAGCGGAGAAAGAACAACCACTAGTGATCGAGGGAAGGCTTAATTCGTGGAGCCGGCTTGAGTTGTCAAGCTTCCTCAACGTGGACTAGTGAAGACCGGCAAGTCTTCTATACTACAGGAAAAACTTCATTGTCTCATTTGTGGTTATTTCTCGTCTTTACCTATTCCGCATTTACAATTCTAGCTTTTGTCTCATGTTTAATTGCTTAGCTAAAATTGTATCTAGTTTTGATATTAACTCTTTATTGTAGTAAGTTGCTTGATAGTTCTTTCATTATATTGTGTTAGGAAGTAATTGCTAGAACTATCGTGCTCTAAGTTTAATTTGGTCGATTAAATTTAGAAACCTCCTATTCACCCCCCCTCTAGTCGGTTATCCTTGATCCTACAAATGGTATCAGAGCTTGGTCTCTCAAATTGTTAGACTTTACCGTCTAAGAGAGAAAGGATGGCTAGTGAGGGAGTGCCTATAGGAAAGGCTCCTTTGTTTGATGGTTCAAATTATTCTTATTGGAAAATTAGAATGCCCATTTTTTTAAAGGCCATGAGTCCGAACATATGGAAAATCGTGAATGAGGGTTACGTTATGCCCCTTGATCCAACAAACCCCATGGTTCAAGAAGAACATAATATTCATTTAGATGCTCAAGCTATGAATGCTCTCTTTGGAGCTTTGAACGCGGATGAGTTCAATAGGGTGAGCAATTTGAAAACCGCTCATGCCATTTGGACTACCCTCTCCGAAATTCATGAGGGAACATCTACGGTCAAAGAAGTCAAATTGCATAGGCTTCGGATTAAATATGAGACATTCATAATGTTGCCAAATGAAAACATCACCGAGATGTATTCAAAACTTAACAACATTGTGAATGAACTCAAAGGCCTTGGTACTAACCTTCTTGATGTTGATATTGTGCGCAAGATGCTTAGGGCTCTCCCGAATAAATATGAGACGTTGGTGACATTATTACTCAACTCTCCCGAGTTGCAAAGAATGACACCAACCGGACTTTTGGAAAATCTCATCACAAACGAGCAATACAAGAAGGACAAGGAAGAGTTCTTGGAGTCATCTTCCTCAAAGAAGAAAATTACCGCTTTCAAGGCAAAAGCGGAATCAAGTGATAATGAGGATGAAGAAGAAGACTCCGATGAAGAATACGCTCTCCTTGTGAGGAAAATAAGAAAATTCATGTGAAGACGCCCAAATCGAAGCTTCAACTTCAACAAATACAAGAAAGTACAATCCTCAAATGATAACAAGCGCTATAGCAATATTCGTTGCTATGGGTGTGATGAGAAGGGGCATATTATCTCCAATTGCCCCAACAAGAAGTATGATAAGGGAAAATCATCAAAGAAGAAAGAATTCAATGGCAAGAAGAAGCACTTCAAGAAGCTTCATAAAGATAGCAAGAATGAAGCCCATATTGGAGAATGGGACTCCGATGATGATTATTCGGATTCCGACTTTGATTCAAGTGATGAAGAATCTTCCAAGAAAAGAGGACTAGTTGGCATCACCATCAAGTAAGCTCCATCACTCTTCTCGTCTCCTACATGCCTCATGGCAAAAGGAGATAAGGTAAAATTCATTGATGATAATGCTCCTTCATATGATGAATTAATGGATATAGTTGAAGATTTAAATGAATATATTGGAAAAAAGAAATCAAAATTTAAAGTCTTAAAGAAAGAGTATATCTCTCTAAAAAACTCTTATGAGGAGCTAAAGGAAGCTCATGATTCTCTCCTCCTAAAGGATATTGAAAAATCTCATTCACATGTTGGAATTACTTGTGATTTAATGAATAAGATGCCTAGAGTAGAAATTGCTCCAAATACTATATCCATGTCTAGCATTTCTACATCATGTGATGATTTACTATCATTGCCTTGTTGCTCAAATGATGATTCAATTACAAACTTGGCTAATACTTGTGATCCGTTACTCATTATTGAAAATCATGAATTAAAAGAACAAGTAACGAAGCTAAGCAACATCTTAAAAAGATGCTTCAAGAGTAAGGCAACTCTTGATAAGCTATTGAGTGATCAAAGTGCTCCTTCAATAAGGAAGGACTTGGGTATGCGCCCAAGAAAGGTAAGAAGCAAGTCTACAAGCCCGCAAGATTTATAAAGGAAAATGAAAAATATTGCAACAAATGTCAAAATATAGGACATATGTCACATGCTTGTTCAATTGCTTCTACAAAGTTTTATGGCATTTATGATTCTTGCTACATGCTTAAGAAATCCAATGATAGTAAGGTATTTGCTAAATTTATGGGCACCTCAATTTTAGGCGCTAAGAAGAATGCTATTTGGGTGCCTAAAACCTTGGTCACTAACCTCCGAGGACCCAAACAAATTTGGGTACCTAAAAGAACTTGATTCTTGTTTTGTAGGTAACTACAAGACTGGTGAAAAACATTGGGTGCTTGATAGTAGATGCACTCAACACATGACCGATGATAGGAAGATGTTCACCACATTCGAGAATGTAAAAGGAAGTGACAATATCACATTTGGTGATAATAGCAAAGGAAATATAATTGGTTTAGGTAAAATTGCTATTTCAAATGACCTTTCCATTAACAATGTATCTTTAGTTGAGTCACTAAATTTCAATTTATTATCCGTTGCTCAAATATGTGATCTCGGTTTAATTTACTCATTCTCTAGTGAAGGTGTTGCTATTTCAAATGCAAAAGATAGCTCCTTGGTCTTTAAAGGTTTTAGATTTGGAAATCTTTATTTGGTTGATTTTAGCTCAAATAAATCTTGTTTAAAAACTTGTTTAATTGCAAAAACCTCATTGGGTTGGCTTTGACATAGAAGGCCAGCTCATGTTTGGATGATTCAACTTAAAAAGCTTTTCAAACATAATTTAGTTGTTGGCTTGAAAGATGTGAAGTTTGAGAAAAATCGACTTTGTAGTGCATGTCAAGCCGGAAAGCAAGTCGCTAATTCTCATCCTTCCAAAAGTATCATGTCAACCTCTAGACCATTGGAACTCTTACATATGGATTTGTTTGGCCCAACAACCTATAAGAGTATCGGGGAAAATAGTTATTGTTTAGTTGTCGTTGATGATTACTCTAGATATACATGGGTATTCTTCCTTGATGACAAAAGCGAAACCTCCGGAATTTTCAAAAGTTTTGCTAAAAAGGCTCAAAATGAATTTAATTTCAAAATAAAGAAAATCCGTAGTGATAATGGTTTCGAGTTCAAGAATACTAAAGTTGAAGACTTTTGTGATGAATTTGGAATAAAGCACGAACTTTCCACAACCTATACTCCGGAGCAAAATGGAGTTGTAGAAAGAAAAAATCGAACATTAATTGAAATGGCTAGGACAATGCTTGATGAATATAATACTTCCGATAGTTTTTGGGCGGAAGCAATTAACACCGCTTGTCATGCCATAAATCGGCTTTATTTGCATCGTCTTTTGAAAAAGACTTCCTATGAGCTTCTTGTAGGAAGAAAACCGAACATCTCTTATTTTCGAGTTTTTGGTTGCAAGTATTATATTTTGAAGAAGGGTGTTTATCTTTCAAAATTTGATAGTCATTGCGATGTTGGCTTCTTGCTCGGTTATTCTTCAAATAGCAAGGCTTATCGTGTCTTTAACAAAAACTCCGGTTTAGTTGAAGAAAGACACGATGTGCAATTTGATGAAACTAATGGCTCTCAAGAAGTGTATGAGAATTTGGATAATGTAGGTCATGAAGCCTTAAGAAAAGCAATGGAATATATGCAAATAGGTGACATCAAGCCCGAAGATAATCCATCATCTTCTACTCAAGTTGAGCCTCCTACCTCTTACATAAGTCAAGCACAACTTAATGAAGAGGACAATAAGGAAGATGATCAACCATCCAACCTACCACCAAGAATCCACAATGCAATTGCAAAAGATCATCCAATAGATCAAATATTGGGTGATGTAAGTAAGGGTGTTCAAACTCGATCTCGTGTCGCTTCATTTTGTGAACATTACTCTTTTGTCTCTTCTCTTGAGCCAAAGCATGTAGATGAAGCACTTGATAATCCCGATTGGGTGAATGCTATGCATGAAGAACTCAATAACTTCACCCGAAATGAAGTTTGGACATTGATGGATCGACCCAAAGAATACAACGTCATTGGTACAAAATGGGTCTTTAGAAATAAACAATATGAGAACGGTATGGTTGTAAGAAACAAAGCAAGATTGGTCACACGAGGTTATTCGCAAGTTGAAGGTTTGGATTTTGGTGAAACTTTTGCTCCTGTAGCTAGACTTGGGTCAATTCGGATACTACTTGCCTTTGGTTCATGTTTTGATATTAAATTATTTCAAATGGATGTTAAAAGTGCTTTCCTAAATGGAGAAATATCCGAACTTGTCTTTGTTGAACAACCTCCCGGTTTTGAAGATGCTAAGAATCCAAATCATGCCTATAAACTCTGCAAGGCGCTCTATGGCCTTAAACAAGCTCCTAGAGTATGGTACGAACGTCTTATAGATTTTCTAGTTTCAAAAGGATTCAAAATTGGGAAAATTGATTCAACATTATTTACTAAAGTCTTGAACGATGATTTCTTTGTATACCAAATTTATGTTGATGATATCATCTTTGGATCTACTAACCAAGACTTTTGCAAAGAATTTGGTGATATGATGTCTAGGGAATTTGAAATGTCCATGATCGGAGAACTTAGCTATTTTCTTGGACTTCAAATCAAGCAACTCAAATATGGAACTTTTGTGAGCCAAACAAAGTATGCAAAGGACTTGATCAAAAAGTTTGGGATGGAATATGCGAAACCCATCAAGACTCCCATGGCAACCAACGGTCATCTCGACCTTAATGAGGGAGGTAAATTGGTAGATTTAAAGCTTTATATGTCTATGATTGGTAGCTTGCTTTATCTTACCGCATCTAGGCCCGATATCATGTTTAGTATTTGCATGTGTGCACGTTTTCAAGCAACTCCAAAAGAGTGCCACTTAATGGCCGTAAAAAGAATAGTAAGATATTTAAAGCATTCCTCTAGCATTAGCCTATGGTTTCTCAAATGTGCTAAATTTTATTTAATTGGATATTCGGATTCTGATTATGCGGGTTGCAAAGTGGATAGAAAAACACCTCGGGTAGTTGTCAATTCTTAGGAAGATCTTTAGTATCATGGTCATCCAAGAAACAAAATTCCGTAGCTTTATCCACCTGAAGCGAATATGTTTCCGCGGGAAGTTGTTGTGCCCATTTGCTATGGATGAGGCAAACCTTGATGGATTATGGAATTAAAATTGATAAAATGCCTCTTTTATGTGATAATGATAGTGCGGTGAAAATAACTAATAATCCTGTCCAACACTCAAGAACCAAGCATATAGATATTCGCCACCATTTGTTGAGAGATCATGTGGGCAAGGGAGACATTGAAATTAACCACATCCAGACCGAAGATCAATTAGCGGATATCTTCACGAAGCCATTAGATGAAGGCCGTTTTTGCAAATTGAGGAATGAGTTAAATATCATAGACTATTCAAATGTTGGTTGAACTCTTGCGTCATGCATTTTGGTTGATTTGGTATTATTTGAAATTTTTTATAAACATATCTTTGAAAATCTTATTATAGATATCTATGTTCATAAAAATATGTTCTTAGTTAGACATTAGTCCTTTCAATGCATAATGATCCTCAAGGATGTTCAATTGAGTGCAAAACTAAGGATCATTTGCATATTCTCTCAAACTCGAAGCCACTTGCTGATCCTCTAGGATAATCGGAACAACCGACGTTATATCGCGATATGACCGTTTCTGATGCGACCGCTTTATAACTACTGACGACGCATGATCTTGATGCGACCGACGGCTTGTTCATGGTTCGACCGTGTCGTTTTTGAGAAGGTTGTATATTCTCCTCGCGACGGTTCAACCGCACCCTACCATTTCATTTCCGCTGGTCTCTCTCTCCAACCCAAGGTCCTCCAAACCCTCTTTCCAAATCTACTCAATCCTTAGAGTTTCTTCGTTCTCTCGTTGATCTCTACTTCTCTAGAGGTCATCTCCTCCATTCCTCAAGGTAAAACCTCTTTTGATTCAAGTTTTACCGAAGTTTCCTACCCTAGGTGTCATTTTAGGGTTAAATGGAAATGTAGATGATTTCTGTTGTTCTAGTTGGGCAAATGTGTAAATTTGATGTCTAATGATGCTTCTGCATCCATACCTTGGATTCACTCCATGAAAAACCATCAAAAATTCGCTTTTGAGCCTGCCCTAGAACTCAGTCAGGAGAATCAGTTCAACCGGTTCTTGAGCGCGGCTCAACCGTAGTGCGGTTGTACCGGCGATATAACGGTAGTATGACCGATCATCCTGACAGAAAAACATGGATTCTCTTCACTTTCACTTAATTCTATTTTGATTGATTCCTTGAACTCCTTGTAACATATTCTACCTCTGTGAAGATGCCTAGGACAAGGATTATGACTCGAAAGTCGCATGGACCACCTAGAGGAGGAAAATCTTCATCTCAATCACAAAGACCTCATTCTTCTGCACTCAAAGCTCAAGATCATTCGTGGCAAGGGCAAAGGAAATGACCGGTGGAAGAAGATCCTTATCTCAAATCAAGAAAGTTTATCACTGTGAGGCGATTCTAAGTCCGAGTGCGAGTGCAGTCGAGGCGATGGTCAATCGGATGATTTGGGAGCACCCGGAACCTCCAAGCGATTTGAGACTCCTTACGCTGATGAACATGCAATCAAGCGCCATGCAAATCGATATCTTTTCGATCGATTCCGTTAATCCAAGATTCTATCTGCTTTTGAAGAACAAGTCTATGAGCGGCTATATGGACATCACAGGAAATTTGCAGGCCACAAGTGGATTAAGTGGGCACACATAAACAACTTGGACAAATACAGTGGTGTTTATCAGCTCTTTCATCGAGTGGGTCTTCATGATCTTGTGGCACTTAAGCAAAATTATGATGATGAGCTTATCAGGCAGTTTTATGCCACAGTGCATGTCTCTCCAGACTTGACCTCAATAAGATGGATATCTGTTGCCAAATATGTGGAGAGCACTAAAGAGGAATTTGAGCGAGTTTTGAGGATTCAATCTAGTTCTTGGGAGAAGATCTTTGACAGTCCTGCTCTGCTTACTCCTGCGTGGGCTGACTACTATGATTCATCTGTCAGGTGTAAGCTAGGTATAATTACTGGACATAAGCCCGAACCAAGCATGGTTAACAGAATCATTAATCATACCTTTTACCCCAAGAGTGGTAACTTTGATGCAGTCAGGGGACATGCTTGGAATATTATTGATCATATTATGAAGGGGGTAAAAATTTGATGTTGTAGATGTGATTCTCCAGGACATAGTCTCTTCCAAGAATGATAGGATTAAGAGGATATACTATGCTCCATATATCATGGTATTAATTATGAAGAAAATTGAGTATCACAGTGGTTTGGGATCAGCTCACAAGTCTTACTGGCCTCGAGATGGTCTTCCTCCTCATCGTGATGATATTGAGGTTGATGCTGATGAGGCTCCTGCTGTTGCTGCCAACTCTGCTGAAGGTACACTTAATCAGATTCTTCAAAATCAGCAGTTGATCCTTAGCAATTTAGAAGCATTGAAGACAACCCAAATGGAGTTCCAAAATGAGACCCGTAACAAGCTAGCTCACTTGGAGTCGACTCATAATGATTTCTTTCATGAGACTTATAACCGGATAGCAGTTGTCATGGATAGCTTTAATGACTTAGAAGAGATTTTGAGGACTCCTCACCGTTTTTCTCGTCGTCCCCCTCCACCTTCAGGGCCTCCTACTTCTGTTGTTCCTCCTTTGGACCCATCTCCCGTGCCTTAGGCCTCAATGCCTCCTGCTCTGTTCCAGTCTCTCCAACACCTGCTACAGAGTCAGCTTCTCAGGATCCGGCACCAGTTCCTCCTCCAGTTCAGGCCACAGCTCCTCTGGATCCCACTTCGCTAGACCCTGTTCCTCCTTCTCAGGACCAAGCCATCTGAGTTATTGTTTTTGGTACTTTGATGCCAAAGGGGGAGAAGTGAGAAGGTGTGAGAAGGCAACTTTAGGGGAATTATTAGGGGAATTAGAGTACCTTGGGATTATGCTTTTTGTATCTGTTAATCTATCGTACTTGTAATGCTTTGTAATGCTTATCTCGTTGAACTTGTGGGTTATTATTTGCTTATGTTATGCTAAGTTCAAATGCAATCGTTTTATTAGTCTCCTCTTATTATTGCATTTCTCTCAAGTTCAAACTTGCTAAAGAAACTCCGCTAGTCTTTAAAATTTCTTCTTATGCTTGCAAAGTTCCTTTTATCTCCTATGCACATGTTTATGGGAAGCCTTCTTTATTTTGGCCTTAACAAGAAGATAATTCTCAAAACTTTTTGAGCTCATTGCAAGAATTATTTTGTTGTTAAGTCATCAAAAGAATATACACACTTAGTACATTCTAAACAATCTTTCTCACATATTAGTTGTGTTGTCATCAATTACCAAAAAAGGGGAGATTGAAAGCATCTAGGCCCCTAAAAATTGTTTTGGTAATTAATGACTACATGTGAATGATGAATTAGCGTGTTTATTGAGTATCTACAAGGTCAAGATCCATTGGTGATTTTGATGACGTAAAGATGCATGCTAAATGACTCATTGATGATCTACATGGCTCAAGACAGGTACAAGTAGACTAGGACTCTTTTTATTTCTTTTACCAGTCTTAGGAGAAATGGTTGGAAGACCGGATTATAGGATAAATCTTGTACTATTAAGAGGATCGTGATTAGTAGCTTGATAACATGGTTTTGTGCAATATGGATCAATTTAGGATCATGAATGCATTTGAATTCCTTTTCCCAAAAAGCTATACATGCATTTGCGAAATCGGTTATGCAAGCGTTTGAGGCGGTTGTATCGTTTAGTGCGGTATGACCGTATTTTACTTGGTGGTACTACAAGTTTTGAACGCCTCGACCAATCGCGGCGCTAATGCGTCGACCGCTCTTTGGCGGTACTACCGCATTGCGGTCGTTCCGTTTTTAGTTGGCGGTTGGATAAAACCGAACCGATGCATTTTTGCCTCGAGCTCTTCTGAAAATCGGTCGTACGCATTTGAGAAACGGTGGTACCGATCTCGGTTATCTTGATTCTTATAAGGCGATCGAATTTTATAGAGAGCATGTCATCTCGGCGTTTTGGAAACCCTTCGATCGGTCGTACCGCTCCTCGTGCGGTATGATCGGAAGTTCGCGATCGTCCGCATGTTAGTTGGCGGCCGTACCGCACGGGGTTGTTCAACGGCTATGTCAGAGTCATTAATGCCGTCGTTCTAACTGTTACAGTGCTCAGACTTGGGTGAGGTCGTACCGCATTTTAGTTGGCGGTCATACCGCATTCCGCTAATTTTTGGGGAATGCTTTTCCAATGGTCATCTTTGTTGGTGAGAGGTATAAATACCCCCCCCCCAACTGCTCAAGGGCTGGTGGCTAGACCTCATTTAACATCCTTAGAGTCTTGAGCATTCTTTCAACTCCTAAAATTCACTTGTGCACTCTTTGAGAGGTGGTTGAGCTCATTCAAGTGCATTCACTCATTCTAGTTGATCCTTTTGCACTTGAGTGTCATCAAGCGAAGGTCATTGATTTGTTACTCTTGGAGTTTTACCGAACTCCTAGACGGTTTGGCGGTAATTGCACGGTGATCTCTTCAAGAAGATTGTGAAGGAACCCGGTGCCAAGATTGTGATTGGTTTGGTGTTCACCATCTCCGGAGCGGAGAAAGAACAACCACTAGTGATCGAGGGAAGGCTTAATTCGTGGAGCCGACTTGAGTTGTCAAGCTTCCTCAACGTGGACTAGTGAAGACCGGCAAGTCTTCGATACTACGGGAAAAACTTCATTGTCTCATTTGTGGTTATTTCTCGTCTTTACCTATTCCGCATTTACAATTCTAGCTTTTGTCTCATGTTGAATTGCTTAGCTAAAATTGTATCTAGTTTTGATATTAACTATTTATTGTAGTAAGTTGCTTGATAGTTCCTTCATTATATTGTGTTAGGAAGTAATTGCTAGAACTATCGTACTCTAAGTTTAATTTGGTCGATTAAATTTAGAAACCTCCTATTCACCCCACTCTAGTTGGTTATCCTTGATCCTACAGCCTCCCCAGACTCGACCCCATGGCCCCAATCACCCAAGCCCATCTCCAGCAGCCTCTCACGCCGAGCAGGATGCCCGCCGCCGCCCAAGCCCCTTTTCGGCCGCCTTTGGCCTCCCTAGTGCCCATCCCACCGCCCCGTCCCCCACATATTCTTCTCCGCACCAAACCAACGCCCTCAACTCTCTCCACGTCGCCGTCTGCTCTTCCCCATCAATACACCGCATCGCCCCGAAGGTCCTCCTCACGCCGCCCCCTCTGCCTCCCCCGACGATGCCACCTTCCGCATCCTCACCTCCACGTCGTGCCTCCGTGCCACGGGTGGCTCAAGATGACGACGGTGAGCTCGAGCATGAAGGATAGATCTGCGCTATCGACCATGCGGTGTCTGCAACTCGGTGGCTCGGCAGGGCATGGCGAGGAGGCCAGAGGGAACAAGGACAACAGCCACGCACGAGGGTGGCGTCAACGACAGGCAAGGTACCGTTGCGCTCCCCTCCCCTTCTCCGGCTATTCCCACCGTGTCATTGTGCCTCTATGCCACCTCCGTACCGTCAGCGTGCCTTCGTGCCGCCCGACATGCCCAATCCTTAGGCCTAGCTCGGCCCGGCTCTGCCCGGGTGTTCGGGCTGTGCCGGTATAGAAAAGCCCGGCCCGACTCCCAGCACTATGCATGTGCATCTGTCGTACTGATACTGGGACGACGCTTCTTGGTTGTTTCTTGTAGTGGACAGGATGCGGAGGTGTCCAGCGGTAGGGCCGATTCTGATCGTGGTAGCGCTTGTTTTTAGAGCAGTTTTAGGAAGCAAATTTTAGCGGTGTACGCGTATGTACCCTAATGCAGTATGTAATGTAAAGTGATTGCTCTCTGTGTCTCTGTCTCGGGCGACAACGAGGGTATCGCACGGGAAAGCGACTGTCGGCATCCGCTCTGGCTGTCGCGTAGGATATCCTCGGTGGGTCCCACACCTCTGACACCTTGCATGCATACTGCATACACAGCTCCATGCAGGTGCAGCCTGGTAGCTAGCGAGCATGCAGGGTCGTCGTTTCCTCTTTTGGTCGAAGCAATAGTTTTCTATTCTATTACCACGCCATTCCATTTTGCCTGAAATGCACCGGATCAGTCAATTCTGGCGTACCGTTCTGGATTTTAATATAATAATTTATATTTATTTATAAATATATATGTAATTATATACACACATAATTTCACTTAGAATCTCACTTTAAATATATGACCACAGAATAAAAATGACACATAGTTCAATGAGTTCATAAACACAAAGATCGTTTGCAGTAAAATAATACAACATGAGTTTATAACTTCATATATTTTATCATAGTCTAGCATACTAGTATAGCAAAATTTCATATACCAAAGAATTAGTATTGGGTTGGGCCTTTGGACCTGATTCAAATGAGGGTCACTTCAATTATGCCCGGTACCGGAATTGTCGGAATGGGTCGGAATGACCGGTATTGGATGGTATTAAGGCCGGTACGGGATTAAGCCTATCGTGTGCCGTTTTGGGTGCCGGTATGACATGTTCTGGCATTCCGGCTGGTACTGGAATGTAATTGATAAGCTTGGTCGAAACAGACAAAGTGCCGTGTGCATCAACATTTGTGCAGCCATAAGAACCGGCCACCATGGGCATCTTGTGCAAGTTGCGCACGGTTGGCCATGTATGCCTGCCCGGGAACATGCGTGGGTCGCATACATGCAACCAGATCAACCGGATCGATGTTGATGTATGTCCGGCCGAGTTTTTTAAGAGAGTACAAGGCAGACGCAAACCCTCAACACACACCATACTTTTAAAAACATCATCTTTTAGTAGTGTGTTCTAGCGAAGATACGAAAAACTAGTGTCCTGAAACAAATACCACAAATTATAGGTGTCATGTAGCCAATGTTGTGTAATTAAAAACAGAGGAGTTCATGTACAAAAAAAAAGCAAGATGTGAAGCTGGAACTACACTTCAATTGAGTATGAAAAGCATAGTCAAGCAGCATCTGGCAACTAGATTTTTCAAACCACGTTTATAGATATATAAAAGTAAAAACAATTCGGAATTTGAAATTTAAACCAGCCTTATCTGTCCATGTATATACAAACTCTGACTTACCATTTGAAATATAAATATTTTTGAATTTTCAAATATTAATGTTTTCAATGTCTAAAGTTTGTTGATTGATTATGGCATTGGAAGCCCACCATGCCAACTAAGAAATAAAATTTTATCCATTCGAACTAAGTTAGGATTCTACATGTTCTTTGATAGAAAAATATTATTTTTACTTATGTAGTCTGTGCAGTTGCACTGGTTGATAACTAGTTAGCTTAATAAGAGAATATTGGTCAAATCAACTAAATTATTCCCTAATATAATTCTAAAGAAAGTATACCAGGAAGTGCTAAGTTCCCGAGTGTCCGAAACACTCAGGAGAAACACTCGGGAATGATGTTCACGAGTAGGGACAGACGGGAAAATGCACTCGAGAACATTACGTCGGGTAATTTCAATTCTACCGAGTGTATTTTGGGAACACATGGGGAAGTTTAACCTCCCATGTGTTTAATGTTGCTCTCAGGAAAGGAATGGCATCTCATTTTAGCAGCATTTGACAGCATTTGTATAATCAGAATCGGTCCAAACAATAAACATTTCATCCACGCAGCACTAATACATGTGTTACATCCACTCCAAGCAACAAATGACAATAACTTCACATATTTCCCATGCATAACTTAATTGCATATATGAACAATATCACAAGGTTAGTAATATCCAGAACAATTTAATTGATGCATGGATGATTATTAAATAAGCAAACGTAGTCAACTGCATGATCTTTGGATTTTCATGGTGTACTGAACTAAACATTTACATTACAAGCCAAGGACCTCTGAGCTTATCGAATAAAAGACACTTGAGTGTCCATGAAGCTATCACTGACCTCCTACTGTGCCGACCGGAGGAGAGTTGCAACAGCCTGGGAAGCTAGTATTGAATTGTAAAGAAAAAACATCTTTTTGAGAAAATCAGCAACACGTTGATGGACATCGAGTTGTGCAGTCCATTTAACAGGGTGAGAAGGTTGTGCAAACGACAAATTATTACCTGGTTAATAGGAAGGTATCACAGCTTCCTACCATATAACAAGTTTCTAATACAACATGATACATGTTTCTAGTACATTCACAACATGTTAAAGAAAACAACAAGTTGGTCAACACAAGGACTTCTAACATTTGAGCAAATTAATCAAAAGGTCAATACTTTACTCTGCCCAAAAGAATACCTCCAAGTGTAGATATGCTAGTTGGTTCCCAAGGGAGATGAGAAACTTGTCCAGATTGATTGAGCTGAGAGCTGAAATGAACTTGTCTAGGTTGAGTGGAAGTGATTGCTTTTTGCAAAAGCATATAACATTAGCCAGTCATAGATAATGTATCCTAGTTAGCATTTCTTCCTGTCCAATTATCAATAGTATTACCTCTTGTGGACACAAGAAGTTAATAGAAAACATTCTCAATTTAGCAAAAATAGTAAAGGTCAAGAAGAGAAAGTCACAGTAGTACTAACAACATGATTCACATAATAATGAGAAATACTATGTTTATTCCAGAAGCTACAGCAAAGGGTAACATATGACTTAACATTCACTTTACCCTTCAGATGTGAGAAGGCAACCTCTCCCAATAATTTGAAAAACAATTGAATGTTCAAATGTGCTAGCTCCTAGTGCCAAAATTAATAGAAAAACAGTATGCAGGAAGGGACAACAGTGTAACATCCCAATTTTTGTGTCTTTTTGTTATTTTTCAAATAAAAGGAATCAGCTGAATTTTATTGAGTTGTTTAAAGCTTAATTCGAAATTTTAGAAATTAAAACAACTTAATGTGAATAAATCAAACTTCAATTAAATTCAAAACAGATTTATTTGTTTTTCTAGTATTCTCGATTATTTTCTCATTTTCTCTTGGATTTTCTCAAGATACTTTTTAGTTCTGTTTATTTATTTATTTTTCTCGCTTTCCAAAATTTTATTTCCTTTCTAGTAAAAATTAATTTAAAAGTAATTATTTTAAAATTTGGATTTTAATTGGAGTTCTTGCTAATATATCAATTCAAATATCAAATCAAATTCCAAAATCCAAACTCATTGATCTTCTTCAATCGCAATTCAAATTCAAAATTGAATCAAATAAATTTCCATCTTCAAATCAAATTTTCTTCTCTTTCTTAGTTCAATTCTGAATCTCAAATTTAATCTCGATCTCAAGCCTCAAATTTGAACTTTGGATTTCTTTCTGGATTTATGTAATACTCAAACGTGTTAGAGAAAAACAAAAATAATTATAGGGTTTTTCTCAAATTTCTTGAAAACTGGGCTATGGGCTCTTGGCCCCAACACCAAGGCCCAAAGGGGACCCTAAATGTGCTCTGATGCCAACCCGTGCTCTGCAGCGCGCCAGTGCTACAATAGCACGCCCCTGCTCTCCTCCTCTCCCAGCGCCATCCTCCCGTTGGGAAGAAGAAGAAGAGGAAGGGAAGAAGGGAGAAAGGAAGGAAGGAAGGGACGTGGCCCGGAGTTGGTGTTCATCGCATTCATCAGCGGTTCTTCAAGGTAAGACCCGATCCCTTTCAATTGGTGGGTTAATTGATCTTTAGCAATGCCGATCTTTAGGTCTTTAGAGTACATAGGGTTGGACGACATTTTTGAAATATTTAACGGCAGAATCTGTCGAGGACGCCTCCTAGAGAATTGTAGGCGACGTCGATACCTTTCTGTAGAGTACAAGATCACATCGTTTGGACGAGCGGTTCAAAAGTTATGAATTTCGTAGCGCTGCTGTTCTGTAGTTTTGCTACCATTCAGACAGTTTTTAGTAATCAGACATAAGCGGATAGCTAAAAGAATTTTCTGGAAGGTCTCACCAAAACGAAAGTTGTAGGTTATTGTCTAAGGTTTCCAGAAAGGTAAATATCATAATTTTTGGATGTATGGACTGAAAGTTATGTTAGATTTAGTGCCGCTATCTAGAAGTCCTAACGAGAATTAGTCGTACATTAATCGGTTTGGTAAGGGTAGAAGACGGACGAATCTGGAAAGCTCACCAACTAGGTTTAGGTGGGGAATTTGATAAGATTTCCAGAAAGTCTAATAACACTTCATTTCGATCTCTGTATTAAAAGAAATAATTTTTTTATTATGACTGTGTGTTAAGGGGACGGACTGCTGTTTAGGATTTTGGAATTAGGGTTGCACGAGAGAGTATAGTTTTTTCGTAACTGCTTCTAGCTTTGTTTTGGTCCAGTATTGTTATCTTAGAGTTCTTATTGATTTAACCCAGGTGGGGGATTGGTTCCGGGGGCAGCGCCCTCTTCGCGTCCTTCGTTCTCACATGGTTGAGGCAAGTACATTGATTGATAGATTAATTGGGAATGTTTGATCATAATTACGTCTATTTGATACATGATAGCGATGCATGGTTATTGGTATGATATGTGTATTAATAATGGTGAATGCTCAAAGTATGATTAAGTTCTATTCAAGTATGATGTTATTGCTATTGCATGTTGATGATGAATAGAGTAACTGTGCATGTGCATATTGAGATCATATTGAGGCTTGGTCACGTGGTGACCAAGCATGTATATCTTTGAGGTTTCCGTCATGTATATGACGGGCTTGAGGTCTCCATTACTTGCGGAGTATTGGGCTCTTGGTCCCTGTACTTGCAAGCACAGGCATGGGTATGCAGCGATGGATGCATACCTTGCATTACTGGTAAAATACAAAAAGAGTTAAAGAGAAAGGATGCATTGAGCATTACATATGCATGTGGTACGGTTTAATGCAAAGTTTCTCGAAGTGGATGTTGATGTTATAGTTTTGTATTATAATGTCTTTTATATGTACTTGCTGGGTCTGTGGACTCACTCTTGCTGTTGTTGTTATTTTAGGTACCCAATACAAGAACGGCATGCTTGGGAGGGAGTAGCCATATGTCGCACACACACTGCCATGAATCTTTATAGTCGATTAGATTTCAGATCATGCCTTAATAAATGAGCAAACTGCTTAAAAGATTTATTATGGTTATGCTTGACGCGTTGGATTATTTGTAATAATAATGAGTAGCATATTTTAGATACCTATGATTATGCTTTAGTCATTTAGCATATCTTAAATGGCTATTGATTATGCTGAATATTGCATTGTTTAATTATGATTTTGTACCTGTTGGAACCCCCGGTGTAGTTAGCTATACAAAGGAGGTTCTGCCAAAATTTAGTAAGGTGTCTTGGTTTTAACTCGTTATATTGTTAGTTTAGTAGCATTCCAGGCTCATGTTGGGCTGGGGTGTTATAGTTGGTATGAGAGCGGGCTGTAGGTCCGTGGTGACTAGATTAATTAAAATTTACTAATGGCTAATCAACTTAAAAAAATTGACACACTGGTGCACAATAGGATGGGAATGGGCAATGCATTGCATTTACGTTTTTGTTATATCATATTGATGATTGCTAATATGAATTGAGTATGATTGCTCATTAATTGATTATATAATTATTATGTGTGGGGATAACCCATGTTGAGAGGTTGAGGTCGTGGTTGTGACCCTGGATTTTACCAGGTTACACCATCGTTCGCGGTATGAGAATAGGAAAGTGGTTTCTCGGATATCTTAGTACATGTGTTGATAGGGAGTATCTTTAGAAGAGTTGTTCTCTTCCTTGAATTTGAATTTGGTCAACTCTTACCTAGTTGAGATTGACGAGTTTCTCTTGGGTTATTAGTTCATTGTGGTTGATGGGTTGCTTTAAAAAAGGTTGGTGTGTTTCCTTTGGCTTAATTTGTCCCATAAATCAATCATTATTTTTTCAACCGATGAGTTATTCTTGCGGCTGGTCAACTTGGTTGATTGTCAAGTTTGACCTTTATATTGGAGTTTCGTCCTTCTCATTGGAAAACATGACCCATTTATTCGCCTGAGGTTTTTTTTTATTAATGAAAGTTTCCTCTTGCAAGTCCTTTAGTACGTAGAGGCTTTGACTCAATGTATCTCTCTTGGGTATTTTGAGTGTTGAAGATTAATGGTTCTCTTTTATGAAAGAAGATGTTAAACTCTTTAGCAATGTTTTGTCTCAGTTAAGTGAGAGGTTATAATCAAAGCAATTAATAGTAATGATATGGGTTATCAGGTTAAGTCTGCAGTGTGTGCATGATCGATCTTAACTAAGATCCTAGAAAGGAAAGTTGATTAATTTGAAAGTATCTTGTAGTAGTTCTTGATGAGCCATGATTATGAGTATGACTACTTAATTGGAATCAATAGAGTTAATAAAAAGTGTGGAACATTGATGAAATGGTTGATCATTAGAATTGTTTAGTTTGCTAAACTTGTTGTATTATTTGGTCTCAATGGATCAATCTAACCGTGTAGAAAGAGAAATATAAGGATGTGTTCGACTGTTGTCTTAGTAGATAAAAATATGGAATTTTTCTTTAATTGGCTCTTTTGATGATCTTATTTATTCTCGTGGGAATACTAAGAGAGAAAGGACCATCAATTCGTCCATGATTGAATAACCATCAATGGTTTATGACAACCTCTAGATTGAAATTAGTGTGTACTAAATTAGGGTGAGCATTCCGAATAGGTGAAGGGTTAAAATTTGAAAGTGATTTATTCACGTGTGTTTCATGAGGATGTATTGTGGCTGCATGCCCTTGTTAAAAGAGGTTTGCTCCGATAGTGCGGTTGGTGTATTAGATATACTCTAGAACAGGTTGACTGCTGCAATCTTATTGAGATAACAAAATATTATGAAATAATCTACTGTGTTTCTTTTGGAAAGGTTTGTGATGGGATTTAATAGGTAACCTATGTTTGTATGATGGTGAAATTGTCGGATAATAGTATGTCTTTGATGAAATGGTTTTGGTATAACCTTTTAAATTGTGTAGTGGATTCCCTCTAAAATAAAGTGGCTGTTGTAGTGAGGTTGTAAGATTTTGGTATACTCTCAATTTGAGGATGAGATGACACAAATAGTATGGAACAATTGATGAGCCTTTGGGGGCTCTATGATGGAAGAATTGACAATAATGATCTTGTTAGGAGTGTATTGTTCTTGATGTTAGTAAGGTGGTCTATAAAGGATTGCGACTTGTTGGAGTGGTGATGACTCTCTTAGAAAGAAAGTAATTGGATCGCCTTTCAAGATATAGATTAGGCGAGAATGTTCGGAGTTTTGCGTTTGTGATCTTCTGGACCTCATGATTTGTATAGTAGCTGAAATTTGTTGAGCAAAGCGAAGTGCTGGAAAAGTTCTATTTGATTCTTAAGAGACTCATGTGATTTGAACTTGGAGGCTCTTTTATTTTGAGTTGAAAAAAAAGTTACCATCAAAGAAATTTATTTTCTTTGATAAAAGAAAGAGCGTAGTAGAGGTCTTTGAGGTTGGACTCAAGTTTTGTAGCTTGCAGCTTATTTGAAGCGTACTTAACTTTGATATTGGCTGCTTAAGGGTTTCTCGAGTTTCAAAAGCAATACTTTATTATTATTGGCTGAGGTTTGATATTCCTTCTTGTGGGACATGTGCCCTCAACTGTGGACTCGTATTTTGTTTTTCGAGAACTTTACTATTTGACTGCTTCTCTTGGTCTCGTGCTCACTTCGATGAGCAACGTTTTCTTGTGTGTTGAAACTTGTATTTATTTGTTTCTTCCTTTTGAGAAAGGAATTAACCAACTTGGGTTGTCAAGTCTTACAAAGTGTGATATGGCAACTGATTGGTGGTGGACAAGTATATGATAGTGGTGAGATTTTAGGAACCAATCTATTTGAAGAACAGTAGAAGGTGAATTGGTTTTGATCCATAGCTCTTGGAGAGAATTCTATTTAAATAGAATTTTTATCATTGGAATACAATTGATTAGTGTTACAACTAGTGGAACCTATCGCAAATTATAATCCAAGAACCTTTGTCCATGTTGGAATGATGGGATTATCGAAAGTATAAAATCTTGATAAATTTATTAGAGTATCGCGATTGGGTAATTAACTTTGCGAGGTTGTGTAGGTGATTATGATAGTGAAGTTTAATGAGGGTAGCAGTATGGAGAAACCTAAGCGTTGTGCTAATTAATGGGATAGCAGGAATTGTTGAGTTATTGTCAAGTATGATTCGGCCTCAGTGAGTAACCCTATGGGAGATAGATTACCTCTAAGGATAACTTGGTCAAGAATTTATTTATTTATTGACGTTAGTGATTGAGTATGTTTGAATCTTGGTCAATCAGTTAGAGTATTGCGAATGGGTATATTGTGGTTGTGTAACAGAATTGGATAGGTGTGGATTAGAGGTCTAAGATTGGTGAAATAAATCGTCTTGGGGCAGTTACTTGATTAGTGAGGAATGTTGATAATAATAACTGAGGTTATTGTTGAGCTGTGTGAAATTTTAGTAAATGAATTTGAGGATTTTCTATCAATTATACTAGAAATTCATGGTAGGATACAGGGAGGTTGAATTTGGGCTTTGTATTTTTATGCTAGGACCTTGGAGACCCAATATTATGTGTAGAGGTAGATGAACAGAAGCGAATTTTGAATAGTATGTTGATCTTTGAGAGAATACTTTGGGTAAAGTAAATGAGTATGTGCGCTGAGGATTTCAAGTAGATTATCCGTAACAGATGAGGTGATGTGGTTATGAATGAATAATCTTTATTAAGGTGTTGGAAAACCATTTGTCAAAATAATCCTCTTGGTATAGGAGTGGACTAGAGAATCCCTTTGTGGATTAATAGCATCCCTCTAAATAAGTATGGTTGTTCTTTCGATTTGAGGATCATTTTGGGATTGTAGGTTCAGAAAATGAATTAGTGTGATGATTTGGAAGCCCATGATTTGGGAAAGGATTTATCTCTTAAAAGAACATCTGAGAAAAAAGAAATTGTTCTCTCGAGTAGAGAAGAGCTTTATTGATTCTTAGTTGAGTTGGGTTTTATAACGGAGAACATGTACAATTTGAGTTGACTCTATGTTGCGAAGGTGGTTCTTTTCGGTTCAGGAAAATAAATGAAATGTTTGATTTGAGCATTCGAGTGATTTCTTTTTGGCTTATGTGGAGTTTATTTGTAAACTGCCTGGTTGGAATGTGAAAAGGTTTTCACGAGGAATCTTCGATTTTGGATTTGAGTGTTTTGGAGAAAAGTCGGAATTGCATTGTGAATCCTTTGTTTTCAGTTGAATCTGATTATTAAAGTTTGATTAAAATAAGTTGTGTTGTGTGTCCCTGCTTAACAAAGGTACTCCTTGTTATGGTGAAGAGATCGACTGAGAGATGGAACGAGAGTTCCATATGTTTACGTGCAAGTTATGTGGTTTGGACCCGAAGAGAGAGTTAGCCGAGAGTATATTTGGTTTGTTCTAGAAGTTGCGGGGATTTTGAAAGATAGCAAATCACTAGAACCGTCTTGAGTCCTGGAGCGGGGTATATAACGTTTTGGATGAGCGGGTGTTAAGAGAATACTTGACGTATTTTGGGTGTGAAGTTTCGTAGGGCCATTGACCAGTGAAGATACCGCATCTTCGAGTCATGTCCGTTAAGTGGTTCAGTCGGTCGATGCAGTGGTGAGCGTAATACACGATTACTTCAAGGTGCGGTGGTCCTATAAGTCCGGGAAAGCGGCGAGGTGGAGTCTCGCATGCGCGAGCAATATCCGGAAATATTCACAACAAGCATGTGGTAATGTTGGTAGAATTATTAGTTGAGATTGTTCTTTGGCGTTAAGCATGGTTAGAATTCGAGTCAAATTCTATTTAAGGGGGTAGAATGTAATACTCAAACGTGCTAGAGAAAACAAAAAAATAGTTATAGGGTTTTTCTGAAATTTCTTGAAAACACAGGCCATGGGCTCTTGGCCTGACACCAAGGCCCAAAGGGGAAACCTAAATGTGCTCTGATACCAACTGTACTCTGATGAGAAGCGCCCCAGTGCTCCTTCCTCCCAGCGCCATCCTCCCCGCTGCACTCTGCTTCGGTCGTTGGGAAGGGAAGAAGAAGAGGAAGGCGAAGAAGGGAGGAAGGGAGAAAGGGAAGGATCGTGGCACAGGTTGATGTTCATCGCGTTCATCAGCGGGTCTTCAAGGGTAAGACCCGATCCCCTTTCAATTGGTGGGTTAATTGATCTTTAGCAATGTCAGTCTTTAGGTCTGTTTATGTAACACCCTAGCCCACATGAGCCTGGAATGCTACCCAATTAACGAATCTAAGCCAAAACATTCTATCGATTCGGCGGATCCACCTGCGTATGGTTTACTACTAGGAGCTTCGACATTTGAATAAAACATGTATAAATAAACCAACACTCAGAATCATTAATAGGCATTCAAAACATGTAAGCATCTAGCCTATTCAGAGATATCCAAAAGTCACTACTCAATACTATTACACTTAATCCAAAGCTTGAAACATAATCATAATCAATCCTTAAGCAGTTTGCTCATTTTTTTTAAGGTACGATCTAGAAGTTTATCAACTGTAAAAGTGGATAGCAGTGTGTGAATCCAATTCATGTCTACTCCCTCCCATGCATGCCGTTCTTGCAAAAGGTACCTAAAAATACAACAAAAGCAAGGGTGAGCCCAAAGACTCAGCAAGTTCCAATAATGAAACATTAAATTCACATCTACAACATCAACATTCCATTTCCAAGCTTTACTCGAAAACATGTCTCACAATGTATGAATGCAGTTATGCAATGCAACTTTTCTCTTTCACTCTTTGTCGCATTTCACGGGTAATGCGAGATATGCGACCGTCGCCGCATACCATGCCTGTGCTCGCAAGCCCAGGGACCAATTGCCCAATACTCCGCAAGTAAAGGGGACCTCAAGCCCACACTCCACAAGTGTGGGGACCTCAAGCCCGTCATGTACATGACGGGGATCTCAACAAATACTTGGTCACCATGTGACCATGTCTTCATTTTGTCAACATGATGCATATGCACAAATCATGAATCATCATAGTCATACCTCTTCAGCAACATCACATATGAATTCAACTCATTCATACTTGTATCATTTATATCATAAGCATCCATACACTCGCCAAATAAAGTCATGGTCATCAACATCCATAACACTCAAGCAACCATAGATATCACATTTATTCACAAAATCAACAAACAAGCACTTGCCTCAACCGTGCGAGAACAAAGGGCCTTGAAGAGGCGTTGCCCGGACAGTCCCCACCGAATATAATGATAAAGCACGCTAAGACAATCATCTTGGACCAAAAGCATAAACAATAGCACAACCGCACTCACTATACTCTCAAGTGCATTCCCAATTATAACTCCTAAAGATCGATCTGTCCCATACATGAGACGACCATATTCTAAAATTCATAACTTTTGATCCGAGATCCAAATGAAGCGTTCTTAGACTTTCTAGAAAGCCTATCCAATTCCCACCTTTTTTAGATTACCATGACTTCTAATTAAATCATCTAACCCCTGTTTTTAACCCGAAGACCGATCTGTCATCTTCGGACAATGAGCCTACTAAATTCATAACTTAAAATTACTCATTCGCTCGACATGATTAAATACTCTATGGAAAGATACTGAAATTAACTACAAATAACTAGTAGATGATATTTCCAAAATTCGCCATTACGGTACCCGAATAAATCATACAACAGAACAACAGACTAAACATATCTACTGTTCGATTTCTCCCTGACTAGAAACATGCTAATACTTTCCCTTACTGTTCCAACAAAATATGCTAACTCCTCTCTCCTTTATTAACCCAATTAAACACATACATAAGAATACATGCAACACTAACTAGCTAGTGTATTCTCACCTTTACTATTCAAACTGCATGCATGCATACCATGCAACGTTGGCCACAACTAGTTAACTACCAAATACTAACACAACACTATCTAGCCATGTGAACAATAGATCTTGCACTAATTAATTTTAATGCCATCAGATGCATGCGTACTAGTAATCATCTATCTCCTTTAATAATTCAATCAAACGCATGCATGTGTGCAATTGTCACGTGGCCGACCACTAGTTAACTACTAGTTTAATGCACTAACTAGCCATGCACCCATTAATGCGCAAAGTATTAGTAGCAAAAGGACAAAGCTCCATCCACGAAGAAGGTGCAGCACATAGCCATGCATCTAATTCAACGCTGCCATGACTTGACAACTACTAACACACCAAACCACAGCAACCAAAAATAAAACAATCGGCAAACCTTGCACGGCAGAAGGACACACGGTTAGGCTACACGCGCGGGCTGAGGCTGGCCGGCAGGGCGTCGAGCAAACCACGCGCCGGGCCTACGCGCGCGTACAGGCGTGGTCGAGTGACAGGGGCGCTGGCAATCACGCGCGCACACGAGAGGGGCTGAGCGACAGGAAGATTTGGAGGCGGCGGCGCACGGGAAAGAAAGAAGGAAGACAAAACTAGGGTTTAGAGGAAAAAAACTGATTCTCCTCGCAACTCTCTTTTATCAGCCTCTCTGTAAAATATCAAAACATCTCGTTTTCACATATCCCCTTTTATCTAATTACAGATAGACCCTCAAAAGAGTTATTTTTAGAATAACCCACTAATCCCATTCGTTCTCTCTCTCTAAAGAGTTTCGGGGTATTACAGTTTAGAGTAGATAGGGTTGGACGACATTTTTGAAATGTTTAACGGTAGAATCTGTCCAGGACGCCTCCTAGAGAATTGTAGGCGATGTCGATACCTTTCTGTAGAGTACAAGATCACGTCATTTGGACGAGCGGTTCAAAAGTTCTGAATTTCGTAGCGCTACTGTTCTCTAGATCTTCTACCATTCAGACAGTTTTTAGTAATCAGATATAAGCGGATAGCTAAATGAATTTTCTGGAATGTCTCACCAAAACGAAAGTTGTAGGTTATTGTCTAAGGTTTCCAAAAAGGTAAAGATCATAATTTTTGGATGTCTAGGCTGAAAGTTATGTTAGATTTAGTGCCGCTGTCCAGAAGTCCTGGCGAGAATTAGCTGTTCTGTTAATCAGATTGGTAAGGGTACAAGACGGCCGAATCTGGAAAGCTCACCAACTAGGTTTAGGTGGGGAATTTGATAAGCTTTCCAGAAAGTCTAAGAACACTTCATTTCGATCTCTGTACTAAAAGACATGAATTTTTTATTATGACTGTCTGTCAAGGCGACGGACTGTTGTTTAGGATTTTGGAATTAGGGTAGCGCGAGAGAGTATAGTTTTTTTGTAACTGCTTCTAGCTTTGTTTTGGTCCAGTATTGTTATCTTAGAGTTCTTATTGACTTAACCCAGGTGGGGGATTGGTTCCGGGGGCAGCGCCCTCTTCGCGTCCTTCGTTCTCGCATGGTTGAGGCAAGTACATTGATTGATAGATTAATTGTGAATGTATGATCATGATTATGTGTATTTGATACATGATAGAGATGCATGGTTATTGGTATGCTATGTGTATTAATAATGGTGAATGCTCAAAGTATGATTAAGTTCTATTCAAGTATGATGTTATTGCTATTGCATGTTGATGATGAATAGAGTAACTATGCATGTGCATATTGAGATCATATTGAGGCTTGGTCACGTGGTGACCAAGCATATATATCTTTGATGTCCCCGTCATGTATATGACGGGCTTGAGGTCCCCACATTTGTGGAGTGTGGGCTTGAGATCCCCATTACTTGTGGAGTATTGGGCTCTTAGAGCGCAGGCATGGGTATGCAGCGACGGTTGCATACATTGCATTATCGGTAAAGTGAAAAAATAGTTAAAGAGAAAGGATGCATTGAGTATTGCATATGCATGTGGTACGATTTAATGCAAATTTTCTGGAAGTGGATGTTGATGTTATAGTTTTGTATTATAATGTCTTTTATATGTACTTCTTTGAGTCTGTGGACTCACTCTTCTTTGTTGTTGTTGTTTTAGGTACCCAATACAAGAATGACATGCATGGGAGGGAGTAGCCATATGTCGCACACACACCATGAACCTTTATAGTTGATTAGATTTGGATGATGCCTTAATAAATGAGCAAACTGCTTAAAAGATTTATTATGATTATGCTTTACGTGTTGTATTATTTGTAATAATGATGAGTAGCATATTTTAGATACCTATGATTATGCTTTAGTCATTTAGCATATCTTGAATGCCTATTGATTATGTTGAATGTTGGATTGTTTAATTATGATATTTGTATCTGTTGGAACCCCTCGTGTAGTTATCTATACAAAGGAGGTTCTGCCGAAATTTAGTAAGGTGTCTTGGTTTTAACTCGTTATATTGTTAGTTTAGTAGCATTCCAGGCTCATGTTGGGCTGGGGTGTTACAATTTAATTCTCAAATCCAAAATAAATATCAATCTTGAAATTATTCTCAAATATCCTTCCAGTTTGGAACCCCGGTCAAAATTAAAATTCAATTTTTGAATTTGAATTTTCTTTTCTTTCTCTTTCAGCTGAAGCCTTTTCTTTCTCCTTTTTGGCCAACCCTTTTTCTCCTCCCTGTTTTGCTCTGACCTGAGACGGTCGTGCTCTGCCTGCACCGCTAACGCCATGCTGCACCCGCCCCTCGGTCCCAGCCTCGATTGCGATTGCAATTTAATTCTCAAATCCAAAATAAATATCAATCTTGAAATTATTCTCAAATATCCTTCCAGTTTGGAACCCTGGTCAAAATTAAAATTCAATTTTTGAATTTGAATTTTCTTTTCTTTCTCTTTCGGCTGAAGCCTCTTCTTTCTCCTTTTTGGCCCACCCTTTTTCTCCTCCCTGTTTTGCTCTGACCTGAGATGGTCGCGCTCTGCTTGCATCGCTAGCGCCATGCTACACCCGTCCCTCGGTCCCAACCTCGATTGCGATTACTGCGCTTGCTTTGCCCACGCAATGTCGAGCCGAGCCGCACCAGAGCCTGGTCACGCCCGCGTCGTGCGATGAGCGTCCGAGGCACGCCGCGTCCCCACGTGTGTTTCATCTACGTCGTCCGCGTCATTACACCACCACCATCATCACGCCATGAATTCTTAGTTGTCGTGCCATTCATTGTTGTCCTTTTGAGAAATTCCAAAACTGAGCGATTGACGATGCCGTCGATCACGCTCACATCCCAACATTTGAATCCTTGCCCGAGCCTTTATATGGAAGCATCATCACCACTTCCGCCCCTTCACACCCCCCTCGAACTCTCTCTATCTCCAGAGCTCCATCGTCGCCGCAAGTGTCGTCTTCCTGAGCGTCAGCCGCCACCTTGCCTTGAGCTTCCGTCATTTCGGTGATCTTCTTGATCCTCTAACCATGTCATATCATGTTCTCAAGCTCTATGAGTGCTTCCCCTTAATCAATTTTGGGTTTCTTTGCAGTTTGTTATTGTATTTGGTCATCTTCCCTGTCGTTGGTTGAATCATTTCCGCTTGATCTCCTTCCCCGGTGAGTTCCTCACTGTTTGGACTGTGTCACGTCATGTTCCGGGTCTCCCTCAACCCATCCCCCACCTCCATTCGGCCGCACCGTCGTTGTGGTGCATCACCACCACCGCCACCATCTTCACCGCCTTGGCCACTCCACAGCTTCCCCGACCCACCCGATGCACTCCCCATGCCCGCGTTGTGCTGATGCGCCCCTCTTTTCCCTCGGCCTGCTGCGACCGCGATCTGCGTCGCCCGCCCGCGTGCCCAAGCCATCGCCGCTGCTGCCGTGCTTCTCCAACCATGCCACCACCACCATAGTAGGGAAGCCCGCTGGGTTCCATTTTTGTGGTCGCTAGCTGCAGCCGCGTCGTTGTCCATTCTTGGCGCCGTTTGCATGAAGCTGCGCGATCACCGTCCACATTCTTCGTGTGTTCTTTCTTTGCTCTCGTCTCTCATCTCTCTCTCTCTCTCTATCTCTCTCTCTCTCTGACAAAAGTACCCACTGGTCATACATAGTCTTCCTTCACTCTCTCTAGCAAATGGGCCCAAATGTCACATATGTGATTTATTCATTCAAAACCGAAAAGGAATATTCTCTCTTTCTCATTTTTTAGCATTTCCCTTTTCACCTAAACTTTCAGATGTCCGTTCTCCTCCTTACGAATTTTGAATCAATCGATTCTTCTTCCTAAATTCATCTAATTGACAATATCTCTAATAGAACTATTTATATATATATATATATATATATATATATATATATATTATGTTATTTATTTATTTATCTCATTTTGCGCGTATAGATTCCCACGTTCAAGGCCAGCTTGGATTAATCTGTAGGAGTATCTTCATCCTTCCACGAAGGCAAGTCGTAGACCTTTGATCATGTTGTATCCATTATTACGAAAATATATTGTTTTATATCAACATGCATGCTAATTTTATATCAATTGTTTCTAGGAATAGCTAATTACCTAATTGACATTACGCCACCTTGATTATTGTAAATGTCGTGTATCCTTTGACACCATAGTTTGGGTTGTTATTAGTTGGACATAATTGTAATCCAACATGGGTGATGTAGTTATACTTAGCTATACTTAGTTGTACAATGGGCTCATACTCACATGATCAGTTATTACATCAATTTGACATAATGAGATATGGAATCGTAGCGGTAGCTGTTGTTAAAAATTATTGTGTCATAGCGGGGATGCCACGGTCTGGTTGAACAAAATGGTTTCCTACTCAGCGAATAATCGTGCGATAAAGGCGCGGGTAACACATTTTAGATGAGGTGGTCTCTTTGAGTAATCGCTAATGACTTAATCTTGTGCGCCATTGAAGCTGGTCATATCATACAACCACTTGTCGATATGGAATGGACATGGTAGATTAATTTGCAATGTCTTGATTTCGTTCTGTCATGTGGTGGTGTGGGTTCCGGGATGGGCAGTAGATTCATATGGCGCAAGAGGGGGGCCCGCCTGTGGTGAATGTAACCCTTTGGTGGTAAAACCTTAGTTAGCAGAACTAGGTTAAGACAGAGCTTTGTAAAGACCTTGTGATAATCACTTAGTCGCATACACAGAGGTGTGTCAGACAGACATTATAAGTTGATTTATCTCTTGTGGGTAAAGCTGTACAACTTCTGCAGAGTGTTAAAAACTGTTCGAGCAGCTGTGTCCCTAGTTATGGATAGTGCTTGGGGATTTCACACGAGGTATAGAAATTTCATAAAATGTTTGGGTGGTGGATTGGTTGGGAAGTGAACGGATAGTTCACCAGTTGTTTCAAAGAAATTGTTAAATTATTTATTATATCTTTCCAATATGCTTTACAATACATTTATCGTATTCACTATCAATATTGCTTTCTACAAAATAACCATACAGTTCTTCCTTATTCAAGCCTTGCATGAATATTAATCGCATAATGTTCCCTACGACTTGTTGAGTGCTTTATGTACTCACGTCTTTATGCCTTGTTGATCAGTTGCTGAGGAAGAATCTGAGTGCTACAAGTTCTTCGTGGAGGAGTTCTTTGAGGACTTTGCGAACTAGGTTGCGCTCCCCAGTTGATTGTCTGTGGGCATGACGGATGCCCACCTCGGGTCTTTTTATTTCCACTGCAATAATTATATTTGTCTCTCAAACCTTGTGTGGCAAGTTTTTTAAACCTGCATCTTGAGGCCCACTTACATTATTAAATAACATTTTGCTTCTTTCTTAGTTAAATTCATTGCTTGGTTAATATTTCATCTATATTACCACTTTGTGCACTAAGCGTGATCCTAGACTAGTGCGGTTTACGAAGGTCCAGATTTTCAAAGTTCGGTCCCGACAAACAGCTAGGCAATCGAATTACAAGTTACAAGGTCTCTGTCAAGTTCTCACTACCACGTGTTAAGCAAGCTCCAGCAATCGGACATTGAGAAAAGGAACAATTGGTTTTCCATATGTCGTAGTCGGTTCACATATGTCTGATTTGCTTTACTAGCATATCTTAGTGGTACATGCAAAGGATTAAACTAGCTATAAACACTATAGTAAGCTCGATGTTTAATTCCCACCACTAAGCTCAAAAGAAAACGGAAATTAGCATCTCAAGACACGAAGCTAACCAAATTAATCCCATAGCACTGCATTTTAGGCTTTATTGGCAACAACTTTGCGTTTCTTGGCTTAGACTAAACAAAAGAACTACAAACAAAATCAAGAAACTACTAGAGATCTCACATATAGGCATCTTGGTGTTCCTCCTAGATGCCCCCAAACCCAAACCCGCCGTTGTGTATGTTAGCCGTGTGGTTGTTCATTGCACTAACCACCAACACACTGCTCTTGAAGCCAACATACCTCAAGAAAATCGCAGCATGTAGCAAACCCAACTCAGATCGGAGGCTTCAAGTTGCTGGAGATGGCGGCCGCTCGCCAGGGAAGGCACTGGTTGCCGTGATTTTTCAGTGGATCTGAGGAAGTGGCATCTCTCTAGTAGATCTGAGGTATCAGTGGCACTCGAGTAGATTTGCGGCGGCGTTGGCGGTGCTTGAGCAGGTTTGTGATGGCGCTAGAGAGGTGTGGTGTCAAAGGTGTGCGTGGAGGAGGAGCAGTGCAGGGGCACAAGTTGAGATTGTGGAGACGAGGTGTGAGAAGGGATGTGACAATGGCAGAGCGCCACGGGGAGGACGGATGCGGTGGAGACGGTGGTGGATCTAGGGAGCACGGGAGCTGGGAGGGGACTGGGGAGAAGAGATTTGTAGCGGCGCCCAAGGGTTTCTCGTGTAGAGCGATGCGAAACGGAGCACGGGAGTCGTTTGCCCACCGTTTGTATTCCTATGCTCAGAGTGTCCACATAAGACTCTCGGGAGCTTTTCCCATCCCATGTGTTTTTATTGTGCCCCGAGTGCCTCGGTCTACACACGGGATTTGCCCGGGTGTTTAGGAAGGAACACTTGGGAACAACACAACACTATCTGTAGTGTGTCCCCGATGGAAGAAAATGCGATGAAAGGGGGCGGGGGGGCTTTGCCGGAGGCCCTACTCCATCAGCCGTTGATTTGATTGATCGAGAGGGAATCAATGGCTAATGGGAAGGGTCTCACGGTGAGACCCATCAAATTTCCTTCCATCCCCGATGGAGTATATATCGGGTCCAAATGTTGATTTTGGTTTGTTGTTGTGGTCAAATTTTTAATAACAACTTTTCTTCGGAATGCATCGCATTCGCATATGACCACCCGAAGATTTTATTTGTAAGTTTATATTAAGACTTCTTTTTTGGAATGCAGCGCTTTCTGGCCGCCCAGCAGACGATTTATTTTATAGTTTCCAGCTAAATTGAGAGAGAAAATCATAAACCACACAACCTTGGCTGCCTAGCATGCACTACCAAAACTCAACAGCAAGAACACAGAGCAGGTAAAAAAAAATCTTTTTTTAGATATTACCTCCGTTCTTTTTTACTTACCGTTTTAGACATTGACACGATCTCTAATACACATGTTTGACTATTACTTTTTCTAATTATATGGTACTAAAATTTATTAAAAATATAATGATATGAAAGTGTTTTTATGACAAATCCAGTGATAACATTTCCATATAACAAATCCAAATACTTTTGTGCATATTAGCGGTCAAAGTTTCAAAAAAATTAGCTGCATGTATTCTAAAATACATGACGTCTTAAAAAAAACGGAGCAGCAAGTAAGTAACTGTTTAGCTACTTAAGCAAGGCATGACCGAACATTCTATTTCTACATGGCCCAAATTCATGGTCTCTGGTGGCATAGATGGTCTATATCTTGTCGGAATTTTGAGCAAGTTCACTCGGAACAGGGACGGCGGCCCATCGTGATGCTTTGGAGGCCCTGGGCAAAACAAGAAAAAAAACGATGTCCATTTCGCTATTGCCGAGTCCCGACGGCCAGCGACTCCTCGGTGGCCCTTTATTCCTTGCAGAATTAAAGCCTACTAGGCCCGCGATTAAGGCATTTTCAGGGTGCTCACTTGCGCAGGCGCTGGCAGCGAACCGTGTGAAGAACAGCAGATAGATATGCTCATGTTTCCGACCTTTGCACTTTGGTCTTTGGTGATATTGTTTGTTTGTTTCCAGTGCATGTATAAAACGGAATCAATCGAGAAATCAGAGACAATATCTGCATACTACGCATGAAATGAATCGATCTAGCTTCTTTGCTCCTGGAGAAAAGCCGAAAGCATTTCACATCAAAATTATTTCACTTCACCGATGAGAAACTCGAACTCGACAGACCGAAACACTCCTCTCAATAGACCTTCACCTAACACGTACGACGCCGTACCTAGCTAGGAAATTAACGACACTAAAACTCTGAACTAAACTATGCTACTAGCTACTACGCTCTGTCATGTGATATCTCATGCTCGAATCAAGCCCACCAAGGCCAGTGCCACGACAGACACCACCAACACGAAGGCCTGAACAGACGACGAGGCCGAGTATGACGATGCTGCGGCGCTCATCATCAGTGGTCCTTGCGGCGCCGGCGCGGCCGACGGCGCCGCGGCAGAAGGGACTGCAATTGCTGGCGCCGGGGACGGCCTGGCCTCGACGTTAACCATAAGCCGCTGGCCCTGTTAGATTTAATCTTGTTCGGTATTTTTAGTTTCCGTTTTTAGTCAGTTTGCAAACTTGTTAAGTAATCTGTTTGAGATAAGTTAGCCACTATAGATTGTTGATTCTATTGAGGAACTATAGCTAGCGAGTCTAGTCCGAGCGATTACCTCGTAGACAATACTCAGAATCGTAAAAACAATGCATGAATCACAAGAACAAAATAAGAGATGAATACAGAGATGTAGGAGGACTTTTTGCTTCTCTTTATTCCTTCATCCATCGATCAAACGTTTACAGTGAATAGCACCCCCTATTTATAGGCTACTACCCTGCTAGGGTTTGGGATGAGGAGCCCATCTTAGGCCAGGACTCCCGGTCCTGGGCCCGGTTTCTTAACACTCCTCTTTAGGCATTCATCCTTCATGTCCATATCTCATCAAAACTCCATAAAAACCTAGTGGAAAAATTTTAGAAAAAGAGTACATGAATCATGTTCGCTATCTTTGCATTTAATTGCCTCATTAAAAATCTTAGCCAAGAAACTTGAAAAACTCGTCAAGGAAAAAGAGTACAATCCACCCAATTTCGTTTAATCTCCAGGATTTATTCTCTAGATACTCGATCTTCATGATCAAGCTTTAGTAATGAGTTCGTGAAGGTTCTCCCCGTGAATTCTGCACTTTTCTAAGTCTCATCATTCCAATTCCACGTATGCACCTTTCAAAGCTAGATGCTGAAAGTGACTTATAAATCTGCAAGATTTTCACATGACTTAGTATGCAAATTTCGTCCAACTTTTGCAATTCATGAGCATAGAAGGACTTGGGATTAATATGCTTTGTGAGAGAATTCTTCATATAACCTATCTGCACTTGTGCAACACAAGCTGCATTATCTTCATAGATAATAGTGGGGGTTTTCACGGTATTCAATCCACACTACTGCTGGATATGGTGAATCATCTGCTGAAGCCAAACACATTCTTGTAAGGCCTTATGCAGTGCTATGATTTCCAGTGGTTCGTCAAGTCGATACAAGACTTTCTTATACGATTTTCATGGAATTGCAGTTCCACCACATAGGAGTTCATAGCCTTTGCTTATGATTTGTTGTATCTGGGTCCTCACAGTGCCAGTCATCTGTATTGCCATTCATAGTTAGGTCTTGGTTCTTTCTGTAGAACAGACCAAGTTCTTTGCTTTCTTGGAAGTATCGGAAGATGTCCTTTATTCCCTACCAATGCCTTTGGTAGGTTCTGTACTATACCTTGCTAGTAGGTTTACGGCAAATACAATGTCCATTCTAGTACAGTTTGCTAAATACAATAGTGCTTCTAATGCACTTAAGTATAGGAATTTCGGTCTCAGGACTTCCTCCCCTTCTTCTTTAGGTCTGTACGGGTCTTTGTCTTGCTACAAAGATCTCCCGACCATTGGCACTTTCAAAGGGTATGCCTTTTCAAAGTCGAATATTTCTAATAACTTCTAAGTGTAGGCTGACTGGTGCACTAATATCCCTTCAGGGGCATGCTCGAACTGCAAGCCTAGGCAATATTTGGTTTTACCCAAACCTTTCATTTCGAACTCCGACTCCAGGTAAGAGCTTGCTTTCTTAATATCGTTCAGGGTTCCGATGATATTCAGATCATCCTCATATTCTAATATTATACAAGACCATTCTGGGATCATCATATAAATACACAGAGACTATTTTCATTGTTCGTGTAGCCTTTCTTGCATAGAAAGTCGTTTCAAGCGATTATACCACATTCTGTCTGATTACTTAAGTTCGTGCAGTGACTTTCTGAGTTTCAAGCTGTACAAATTTCTATTTTGTAATACTCCGGAAGTGTGAGAAGTCAAGAATCGGGTTAATTAAATTTAATCGGTAGAGAATTATTTAATCGGGGAAGAGTTTAATTTCAGAATTCAGCAAAGACAAGAAAAGAGAGGGTTTTTCTGTGTTTTCTCACCTACTTGGGCACAGGCCTTGGCCCATCTGGCCTGTGAGTGGCCGGCCAAAGGGAGGGAGCCACCTCCCAAACCCTAGCCGCCTCCCCTTTCTCTCCTCCCACTTGCAGCCGCCTTCTCCTCACCCTTGGCGAATCCTCCCCTCTCCCTTGCGCCTCCCCTGCCTGGTGCTGCTCCTCGCGATTCCCTTCGTCTAGGCTGCTGCCCTTGCGCAAGAAGGAAAAGAGAAGAAGGAGAAGAAGGAGAGGAAGGAGAAGAAGGAGGGAAAGGAGAAGAAGAACTCCCGTGGGGATTGGTTCAGCAAGCTAGCGGTTCTACAAGGGTAACGAGATGCCTTCCCCGCTGTTTGATCCATAGTAGATGCGAAACCGATTAGAATTGTTGGTTAATTGTTGGGCTGCAGAAGATTCAATTCTGTCCAGTACCTTGCGTGGGTTTTTTGTGTATTTAGAAGCTGAATTTTAAGATTCCATCTCCTAGAGTTATGTGGGTTATGTCGTTATCTTTCAGTAGCCGTGAAGATCACTTGATTCCGAGGTCTGAGTCAAAAGTTATGGTCGATTTAGTATCTGCTGCCAGAAATCTGACGAGAATAATCTGTCTGGATATTTCCTAAAATATGATAGGAAATTGGAAGAATCTGAAAGTTCACCCAACTAGGTTATTGTAGGTAATTCGATAACCTTTTCAGATTGATAAAGAACGATCAATTCAGAGTTACCTATTAAAAGTTATGGTCATTTTAGTTTTGCTGTTCGATTGTGTAGGCAGTTTCTGTACTGAAAGTTCAGACAATGGTTAGCCTAATATTTTGGCCGAATTGGTTTATCGTGTCAACTAGAGTATTGTAGATTATTCAGTTAAGAATCTACAGAAATTGGGTTTACCTCTTTTGACTTCCAGTTCATGAGTTATGTCATTTACCGTGCTGCTGTCCAGAATCAGTATATGGCAGGAAACGTTGTTTTTCAGTTTCAGCTTTGTAAACTCGTTTTGAGTCGTCAAGTAAGCGATGTAGAATGCCGATTAGTAGCGCTGAGTATATTATGTCTTAATTGAAATTATTTTACCTGTTTAGGAGGTGAAGCCTCAGGTTTAGGAGTATCATCTTTGCCGGCTAACGCGTCGCATCGTGGAAGGCAAGTAAATGTAGCGGTTGTGCTACGGTTTAACCCGTTTTTCTTACTACTTGCACTATACATGATTGACGTAGTGTTAAATGATATGCCATGGTTACATGTTTTCTAAGTAAGAATGTGGTAGCAAGATATTAATCAATTGCTATGTTTGGATGAGTTTGGGTAGTATTGTGGTAATTCGCGTAATGAGCCAAATGCGAATATGCGAATAAACTCAAGGTGGACATGTTGATAATTCATTGTGGTTATTTTCATGATGATCATGTGGTGGTCTATGTGATAGAGTTTCATCTAGATCGATTGATTTTGATCTTGGTGAATCGGGTGTGGGTTATGTGGTAATGGTCTTATGACACGTTGGTATTGTGCTTAATGAGACACATGTGGATTATGAGAAAATATTCATGATGAGTATGTTGTTGATCTCCGTGGTTAAATTCTTGTGGTTTATGATTATCATATCATATCATTCATGACATATCATGACATTTGCATTGTGGATGTCGCGCTTATAGCCGCGATCGTCAATGCAGTACAACATCGTGCATTGCAGTAAGACGATGCATACCTTTACCTTGTTGGGTAAAGGTGCAGTGGAGCATAGCATACATATGCATTACATTGTGGAAAGATCATTTGCATACTTGTGCAAGATATTGAGGTGAAGTTATTTTTGCAAACAAACACAACTTCATAGTTGCAATGTGGAAATTGACTCATGAGAGTCTCTTGTGGAATGAGTAATGTGGTTGTGGAATGGGGTTTATCCCTTGTGGTATGGTAAAGGTCGTGATTGTGGCATGAGATTCTTCTCTCTTGTGGTAATCGTTGGTAGCAGTTGTGGATGTGAGAAATAGTAAAGTTATTAAGTAAAACATGTTAATACTCTATTGTCATTGGTAGTGGTAGTGGTGAATAATATGAAGCAGTTGATCAAGATTTTGTTGTTAATATTTTATTATCTTTGGTAGTAAATATGGTTGAGGCTATAATTGTGTTCATTATGAGAATTGGATATTGATGCTTAATATCTTTGCAGTTAAATTAGCTTGTAAATGAATGTGGATTCACATTATGGATGTGGACATATGGATACTTTAATGATGTTGTATATTTATTTGTAGTCTGATTAGCCTGTTAAACAGTTTGCTTGCTGAGATTTTTATCTCACCCTTGTTTTCCCCCCTACAGGTGATTGTTGAGCATTCATGGGATGGGTAGAGCGGCACCACAATAATGCACTTGGTTCATCAACTCATGTTGTAATAAAGACGATGAAATTCTAGCCAAATGCTTAACTATTTGTGGATGATTATGTTGTTAAATAAGGATGGACTTGTGAACCATTCTTTGTTTAATCTGCTAGAGGTTGTTTAATTATTGAACTTGTTACCGTCATCTTTAGTACCTTAGTTGTTTATGCTTCCGCTTAGTGCTTCTTGTCTAGAGTTGCTGCCGAATTAATTTTGTCTTGAAATTATTGGCTAGCTGTAGAGTGGTTAAGTAGCATTCCAGGGTATTGTGGATCCTGGGGTGTTACATATTTACTCTATCTTGGTTCAGTACAGGGATACATTCAGGTATTTTCATGTAAATGTTCGAATCCAATATTTCATAAAGGTATACTGGTACCCTGTCGGGACCCGAAAATACATCTCAGGAACCCTCTGTGTACTCTGAACTAGTCCCAGATCAGTAGCTAGCTCACACAGGAAAACAGTGATGAAATACCATCTATTTATTCGATTTAACTGAAAAGATCTCAAAATAACAAATAATAATAATAACTGGACCTTATGGTCAACGTTTACTTAACTTGCCACGCAGGGCTAAAGAAACAAATAAACTCTTGCAGCGGAAATGAACTCTTCAATGGCCAATCAACATGCCCACAGGCAATCGAGTGGAGAAACGCATCCTAATCCGCAAAACCTTCATGGCCTTCCTGGTAGAACTCGGAATTCCCTGGTTCTTCTGTGGAGATTAAGCAACACAGGGCGCAAAGCCATGAGTACTTTGAATGTACTCAGCAAGCCGTGGGGAAATGTATGCAAATAGTATTCATGCAGGGCACAAGATTAAGTCATTGACAAGTTACTCAGGCGAGACTACCACAAACCCACAACATGTTCAATCCACATCCCCACTATCCACCAACCACTGCCCGAGCGAAAACCATTTCGTTTAACCAAAACCAATGACATACCCCTGTCATGGCTCCCAAATTTTAACAAGAATGGCTCACCACCACGATTCCATAAATCATTAAGTCAAAATTAATTATTAAGACACATGTGATGACAAACCCATCGTAACTAAGCTGAACTAAGCATATGTACGATACCCATGTTGGCAATATAAATATATCCAACTAAAATTACCCATACTAAGGTGACAAAGGATTTATGGCATTCAAATAATCAATGGAGGCATAATGACAACAGGTAATATCTAATCCCAAAACTATTTGTATAAAGATAGCATGCAATTGTATAAAATAATATACTTTTAAAATCATAGGTTCAATATGATCAAAGGACCACGACTTGCCTTGGAATAAATCATGAGATTGATCTTGATCTTG